>JAIFZK010000009.1:9962500-11162500 GCA_027481765.1 Tenualosa thibaudeaui | reverse complement strand
GGATGCTTGTTTTTTATTGTGTGAAATTGACTGAAACTGAAAATGCATGTGACTTCTTGATATCTTTCCATAGCTACAAACACACATACTCCCACACAGAAAAACTGTTTAAGGGCTTCTTTCACCAAGTACTTCTTCTATATGTGTTGCTATCATAATGTAAGTTTGCCTTTTGGGAATAAAGCACGGGCTGTCTGCCATTTATCACAACTCCAGGTCAAATAAAGAGAGAGACAGGGGGAAGCACCACCCCCAGCTCACCTGTTCCACTCTTGTCTCAGGTGAAGCATAGACCGGCCTGAGCGGGATGCATCCTGTCGGGCCACTGCCAGTGCTGCCACAGCATTCTGTGCCATCGCCGTAGTAGAGTGAGGCCTGTGGTTGGGCGATGACCCAGCTGTGCCTCGACCCATAGAGGCGCCTGATCTGTGACTAGCCGAAGCAGAGGGCTTGAAGTGGGCTGCCAAGGCCAGGATAAGCCTCATGGCAGACTTGAGATTCCCATCCACAATATCTGTCATAAAGAGAGACACATAAAATACTATCAATAGAAATGGCAATGGGTAAAAACACACCACGTGGATTTAGAGAAACCGTCGATGTGAAAAATTATCCCTTGGAGTAGGTAGGGCACAAACCTCGGGCTGAAGTCTGTGGCATGCGTATTCGTTTGGAAGACATGAACTGTAGAACCTTTTCCACATTCTGCCTCTTTTCTTGGTGGTCATGGGGCACATAATGAATGCCTTCAAGGAGCTCACCAGCTGAAGAGGAAAAGGTAACACAGATACTACTGACACAAAAAAATAGGATTTCATAAACACCACAATCTGAATGAATGTCTACACTCACCAACAATCTCAATGAGGTGTGCAAGCACCACTCCATCCCTGAGATCTTGCCGGAGGTCATGAACAGGCTTCACTCCAGGTTTCTTGCGCAGTTGTGCATTCACCCAGGAAACATATGTCGCCACTTGTGGCTAAAACAGATGTCAAATTGGGGGTGGGGGATTATAGAGATCAGCATAAGAACTATAATCACATATTACAGCTTAATAAATGTGGATAGTATAACTGGAGTGTTGCAGGTTAAATCTTCAAATCAATGTTATCAAACATCCATACATGGAAACTTGAATAAAAGACCTTGACTGTCCAAGTTCTGCCAATTTTTATATAGCTAACTATCTATTTATGCATTTGCACATTACACACTAAGTCTTCAAAATCCATCACCTGTTGTTACAATTGCTTTTGAAAATCAATGTATGATCATCACCCTTGCAGCCATGTGCTGAGTGCAGTGTTTGGGTCATGCATTCCCCTTCCACACGTGCTTATTCCTTGTGGTCTCTCAAGGTAAACAAACAGACAGCTCCTCCAAGACTCTTCCCCAACTGTCCAACCTTGAGCTAATTTGGAACTTGTGTGGCACTGTCTGCCTGTGGTTGAGTGCCCATTCCTAGTGCCTACTTGGATAGCAACTGTCAAAAGAGCTTTTCCGATCAGCGCTCCAGGCTCACCCCTTCTGACAGGCTAAATCCACCCCTCTTTTACCAACATTCGTGCGTGCCTGCTGGTTTCAGCAGCAAGGATTAGAACGGCTAGCACTCTCACTGCCTCATCACAACAGCAGAGCTTAGTGTCCGGCACCCAAACTTCCTTCCTGTATAACCACTCAGTGTGAGTGTGAGTGAGCGTGAGTGTGTGTGTGAGTAAGTGTGTGCGTGTGTGGGGTGGGTGGGCATCACCTATACAGTTGCCAAGCAGACTAAACCGGGCTGTCTTGAAATGCAGCAAGTTAATTACAGAATGTGGTATGATGGCCATGCTCATGAAAACCATCATCTTCACAGAAAGTGAGCTAGAGTGGAGGTAAAGAGGCCTTGTCCTTTCATAATTCTGGGAGGAAGTTAGCATAATACATCATTTAGAAGTAATTTCTTATTGTGTTTTGGATTAGGTAATTATGTTTTCCAGATCTAACACATAAACTGCCAGATTATGTCAGATGGCAAACTTTGAAGTGTCCTACCTGAACAATGCCAGAGAGCTTTGACAGCCACCAAATAAATCCAATCAAGCTCTAAAAATGGCTCTGAGACCTTGACTGTTTATTTAACTTGGAGGCAACTGTGGATATCAAACTGCTATACAATCGGCCTGAGACAAAGGCCATTCTGTCCGAAGTATTTCTGTCACACTTGAACTCACAGCAGCCACCCAGAATGGTTCACTTCCCGGAGGATGGCCTGACACAGAGGCTATTGAGTCGGGAGGCTCTAGCGGCTGCTGGCCTAGTTGTCCTGTGGGAATGTCAAGCTGGTACTGTGCACAAGGTGGAATGAATGGGCAAACTGTCTGTTCCCACGGCAACTCATCAGCTGAGCAGTTACTGGACAGCACCCATAAGCATGTACTTATATACTGGTCTCTAAACAGCATGTTACAGCAAATGATTTCACTACATGTAATCAAGTTATCAACGTGTACACCAACCAGTGTATAAACAGACATAAGGCTATTGTGCAGACAAATCTGCCCAGGTTGCTGAAAGGCTACATCACAGCCTCTTTCAAAATCATTCTAGTTACAGACTTTCTCAACTACAATGAATGCCTGGTGGTGGTGATCATTATTAAATTGTAAGATTCAGATGCATGGCATCAAAACTCTTTCCACCTCTGGTGGTCAGGAAGTATGAAAAGAGAATCAAGTAGCTACACTCTGGCCAACAAATATAGTGAACTGTTGCATTCGAGAATAATGGACTGGAGTTCGGAGTTCGGAGTACAACAGCTCCCATTGTACAATCCAATTAAAATCCAGCATAGCTGTGTAATTAGGTTACGATGTACGTCTATACTGCAAAACCTGAGAATGATTCAAAAGATTCAAGCACAGTTACATTACAACAAGAGTTTGTTTTGGGCCTGTCCGCTACACATTTTTTTTCATTTGCTTGAAGGCTAATCTACAAATGAGTTTCAGCAAATGTCAAAAAAAAACTCGTCCATAAGATGTCGAGAAAAGTCGCAAATGCAGACTTCCCGCATTCGCATGTTATTATTTACAATCTAGACTATGCAATCTATCAAAATTCGGCCTATATAACGTTTCTAAAATTCAATTACAACACGTCAACACAGCTTGACTAGCCACTGTACTCTGCTGCGAAGTAAACGTTACACACCGTTTCCTGTCCAGAGAACAGCCAATAAAACAAAGCTTGGTAAGTTCACTGCTTGTTTCATCACTGAGAAATAACAATAACATTATCCCAGTGATGTGGAGAATAAACCGTTACAAAAAGCAAACTGACAGTGGCTTAGTGAACGTTGGCTAGCTGTAAACTTCTCAGATTCTCGTCAGATACAAGTAAAACAGGCTCAAGTTATGAATGATAACCCATGCATTGTACCTCACTGAAACCTTCCTGGAGCACGTCTAGTAGATTTCCTTTTGATAAGGATGCAATCATTCTTCTCAGTTAACATACAGAGATGTGTGCGACAACGGGCGATGACAGATCACAAAGCCGTAAAACCCGGTTAGGCATATAGGTGCATTAGGCAAACAAAGAGAGGTGCAAGTAACACCTCAGCCAACGGGATGGCCATATGGGCAACCCCCGTTAGCTTGCTATGCATGTAACAGGATACGAGTGGACTAGGCTCAGATGTGCATGCTGCGCATGCGTCAGCTGTAGTTACCTCTGTGTTGTTATGGCTACAGCCCAGCATGTAGTCGCCGGGAAGCTTAAATGATGTAGACATACACCGCATTATAAACATTTATCAGACTAACTATACAAGAAGATTGCAGCAAAGCAAGAAAAACAAAAACGAAAGACAAAATACATGGGCAACAGCCTTATCGGTCACATTCTAATGTAAGAAGTATGATGCTTGACAACAGAGCCATAAGATGTGCTCTGAAAGTCCAATGACCATGCCCTTTTGTGATATTAACATGTATTGCTACACGTGTGCCTTATTCACGTAACGTTACGAGTTTAATAAGAGGAATGAGGAAGTAGTGACAATGAATTTGAAATTGTCTACTCAAAGCACATACACAACTAAAAAAAAGTAACCACATCCTTCCCCTCTAGTTTCAGCTTCCTGCATATATATACACACACACATACACACACACTGTTGCTGTCATACACACCTTAATCACATTTCACATGGTGGGCAAGACTACCGCAATGCATGAAGCAAACATGTTTAATTTCACAAGACTGTGTTATTCAAGACTGCTGGATATTACTAAACTGTTTAACTGTTATTGGTGCATGTCTCAGAATTTAGAATATCAGAAATACTATTTCAACCTTCACGTGTAGTCACATGTAAAAGCAATTCCTCATTACATAAAACAAAGAGCCACCCGTGCAATTAGCTATGTACAGCTACTGAATACTGTTTTTTATCATTTGTTTACGTCATTCTAAAAATGAAATTGATCAATATTAGACAGAAAATCTTCATCCTTATGCATGTTCACAAGAAAATGCTTACAGAGTAAATGAAGGATTTTGATTATGTTCACATAATCATAATACGCCTTCATGTTCTTACCCACTCAGATAGGCTGCTGTGAAGGTCTAGCTTCGACTGACTAAACTGTGTTGTCATGTAGTCATGTCTTGGTTCCTAATGGTTTGATGCAGCACTAGGCCTACAGCTATTCACAATCACATCAGTTAACAGAATGCCTCTTTCTGTGTTGCGATAGACCTCAGACACACTTCAGCTAGTTACAGATTAAGACTTTGCATTGTTCTGGTGTTGCAGGACACCTAAAAGTGCATCCATTGTACTTACAGATCCCTTCAGAGATGCTGCCTTGGGTCCCGTCGAGGCCATATCTGTACACCCTATTCGGTAGCCTTCAGGTGAATAGTCATCATCTGCATCTTAACATAATGCGAATTTGTACGTTTACTAAGTCGAGAACTACGAAGTACAATCCACTCTCTTCAACGTTAAGGGAAAACATTATATTTACCAGTTATGGACAAACGTCACACGGGTTCAGACGATTGCTAAGGAAGCCCAGTTGCCATCTACTGTCCTGCATTAATTTAAGAGCTAAATGTCTGCCACTAATATTTTATTTTATGTAATGCATTTTAAGTTAACTATGAGTATAAGCTAACTATGCTAGCAGCTTCACGACAAACGACTCAAGCGACAGAAGAAGTTTCCAGGTTGTTTGCAACCATGGAAAAGAACAGCTAACGTTAACGTGTGGTTACTTGCATACGTATATTTTACGAACGTATCACTGTATTAGAAAGTCGTTCAATAAATATTAGCTTAATTTACCCAAAACCCAGTATCGAAAGCCGAAATCTCATGTGGGACTCAAAATAACACAATAGTTGGAGGTTTCCCTTTCAATCCAAGCCCACCGAGTTGAGGCGACATGTGGTATTGTTACTCTGTTGCCATAGAAACTGCATAGAATTTGTACTGCAGTGATTGAAAAGCAGCCTTGGTCCTAAGGTCCTAAGCAACTACCCAAACCACAATCAAACTATCGTGGATTTTGAAGTGAGGTAAATAAAAGTCAAAAAACGTTCTCTCATGGCAGACTTATATATTATGCTTACATGTACAGAACGAAAAAAGGAAAACGCATTTTATCAATCGATAATCATGAAATGAATGAAGAGTGGCCTTCTATATATGTTCTTTTAGTTCTTTTACCAACAACAAAACAAAATCTACTCAAACATTTTTATAAATCCGACTTCATCACTTTACAATTCAACTGACAAGGCTGCTATTTCAGTTTACACTAACGCTAATTTCAGTGTACACCTTGCTTTTTATTTAAAAAACAAAAATCAAACCAACACAGCAACTTCAGCAGAGGGACCCTTCTTTCTGTGCAATTTGGAATTGGGCATCTGCAGAGCCCCAGGAGGGATGAGAATATCAGCAGCGTCAGTCTCGTCAGGAACCAGAGCCTTTGTCTGTGTTGTGCCGTTGAAGTCTATGGTGGCGTATTCAGTGGTGATGGCTTGAGGTGGCCTCTGTCTCTCTCTGCTGGCCATTTGACTTGACTGCACCACTTGGATTTCAGCATAGTGGAGCTCGACCTCTTGCTGTCGTTTCTTCTTGTTCGCCTTGGCGTAAACAGGCTGATCTGGCACATTGTCGTATAGATGGACATCTATTGTCTGAAGATGTCAAAATATGACAGGATACAGGCTTAGAATAGTTAGGTTTATATTACCTGCACTTTTGAGATTATGACAATATATAACTTACCGGTTCAGGAGGAGTTGGTTCTGCATCTGCCCCTCCAACAAGTACAGAACAATTAATGGTGCATTTCAATAGTTATTCAATACTTACACACATTAAGGTTTTGGAGGCATCCATTGAAAAGTCTTTATAAACAGTGGACAGGAATCACATTTGACATTGGATGGGTACATTTCCATGTTCTTTGAAATGACATAGCCTACAGTATAAACTAATAGCAGTGTTGTGGATAGTTAACATGGCATATGCACAATGAGGTAACTTTACCCCTCTGGTGTGATAAGAATAAGCCCAATACAATAATTGAAGCTAATACTTTTTAGAGATTCTTCCTCTTAGTTGTAAAGAATAATAGCCTACCCAGTGAAAGGCAAGAACAAATAGAGAAGACCATTTGTTTGAAACAACTTCTGTGTCAGTGGTTGCTGGTGGTTCATATGTCTGAGGATTTTTCTTTTTTTCCACAAGAGCCTACCTTTCTTCTTTTTACTTCGTAGTTTCTTTGGATTGACTCCCCACCTGGTTAAATAAAATCACATAAATTACAATTAGAAATTTATCCTCTACAAATATCCCTTATCTAGATTTACAACTAAAAGACCACTCCTTTCTTTTTTCAGGTAATGACTCACAGGTATGTAGTCTAAGATACAGGGAATGGCCTTAAGGTCCCATAACTTAACGAGGTCCCCGTCCCCAACCCTCACCCACCTCCACAAATGGGGAGTAGGCTAACCTGAACAATTTAACAATGCCTATTGACATCAAGCCCACAGAAAGGCAGTATTGTAGGTGAGACTAAAAGTGCGCTAGCGCTGTACAATCGTGTTAAGATTTATGTGTGTAGTAAATACCAGGGACCATTGTGCAATAGGCCTATATCAATTAGACTTCCATAGGCCTACGTTAAGACCAACCGTTATCTGATCCCAGGTCTGTCAGAAGTAAGTTTAAACAAGGTTTACGTTTTACAACATTTCCTTAATAGTCTCATTGCCACTTACAGTAGGCTAGGCAATACTCTTGGCTACTCGGCCATTTGCAAGAAAAGTCGGAATACTGACAAACACACACCAAGATGTTGACATCAGAAAAATACTTACTTATCGATGGTTCGTGTTACATTATTTCCCATTTTACTTGCTCATGGCACTGCATACCACACATTTTCTTGTTGATTTACTCGCTATTTCCTTGTTCGTTGTACTGGGGACGCACAGGTGGATAGCGGAATGCTACCTTTGTACCCTACCAAAAATTTGGACCACGCCCCCTAAAAGTGACAGTTTAATTGTCCCTAAAAATCATAGGCTTGTGCAGGAGACTAGATTTTTCATACCATGGGCACCTAAAAACTTGTTGTTAACAATAACAGTTGTGACATGACAGGAACAGTCTCAGGCTTAGGCTTAGTCTCAAAATTCAGCTGTTAGAACTGTAGTAGCCTAACCCTTCTTGTTGTATCATATTGTTGACTGCCATGTGCTTTTGGTAAGCTAATAGTCCACAGTACTTCCTCTCTGCTATAGAGATAGTCCCTAACTGTTGATTTAAAACAGAGATATTCAATAGGGTGTCATACAGAGGCTACAGAGTATCTTTGTCTTTTTTGTTGTTGTTTCAACTAAAGACTATACAAAACAAATATTTAATTACATATTATTAGTGTGTTGATAATTACATTACATTACATAATTATGTTATAACATACTTGACACAACAGGCCCCACATTAATATTTGATTAGCTGTACTACCACATTTTACTACACTATGGAGCTGTGGAGTCCTGGGGCTTAAAACACTGAAGATGTTCTGAAAGACATCTGATCTTAAAGACTTCTGTTTTCTGCTCTGTGTATGTAATGTAGTAGGCTATGATTTCACATTTTGTTCATGAATGAATTGGAAAACTGAAGGTTGGCTTGGCCTATAGCCTACAGTTTACACAATAAAATAAGATTCAAAATAAAACATGGAGAGAGACTTTAATCAAACATCTTGTACGTGTGTAAATTTAGTGTAGAAAAGAAAGAGCATGTTTGACATGGAAGACATTTTAATTTCATTAAATAGTTAATCCCACTGCTAGGTGAATTTTATGATGGCCTTTTTTTTTTCCATCTTTCCAATCATTATAATTGAAGTGAGACCAAAAACTGAAGTCCTAGTACTTTTCTCTTTAGGAACTCTTGGCTCCCTTCTTGTCCATTTTAATCTGGAGCTGGTTGACCACAGGTTCAATGCCAGCAGTTTTTCGTGGTGCTTCAATGCACATAATGCCATCATGCGAAATTGACACTTGCACAAGAAGTGGGTCAACTCCAATGGGAAGTATATATGTGCGTGTAAACTCCCTGCTGACAAACCCATGCTGGTCAACCCGTTGCGAGTGGCGCCCGCTGACCTCCAGCAGGTTGTCTACTGTGCGTACGTTCAGCTCATCCGGCGTGAACTGGCAGACGTCCAGCAGCACGCGATACCAGTCATCCTCACAGTCCACCTGTGAGAAGCCTCGCTCCAGCTGTTTGTTGATACGCGGGCGAATGTAGTAGCCATGATACAGCACTGGTGTAAGAAGATCCTGAGGGGTCAGGGCTGTGGTGAAAAGATACATAATGAAACACTGCACTTAAAAAAAGTTTTGAGGTTTGAAATGAGTTAAAACTGATGTGCTCAGTGCCTGCTTGAAGATTTACTCCTCTGGGATCACCATACACTTAGTGGATTTTCATTAAGTTCAAGTAACAAGTAGCAGAAGCCACATCACTGAACTAATGTTTACAGATCCCTCTGTCCATTCAGTCACCCCAACAAATCTCTAAATAGAAACCTGTGTCTGCCAGGAGTCACGGGAGATGAATACGGAAGTTCACTTTGCAAGTAAAACCAAAAGGGTATCGGACTTCCTTTACAATGTCTAATTTTACACAGTATATCAAAGGGAGGCATCTTTATGCTTTTATTTTTAGATTGATTGGTTTGCACTAATATTTTGCACAAAATGGCACCCAAGAGCATTGGGTGTTTGATATGCCTGGTTAATATCTATCTTGGCAACAGTTTATTTTTAAGTGGTTGCAGTGCCAGCTCTGTCATGTGTGGCATTCTAAATATAAGTCATGCCAGAGGGCTTACATTTCACTAAAATGAAATAATGTCAGGGGAATTGCAAAGCTAGCTGCAACCATGATTATTGTATCATAACATTGCATATCATTGGATATTGACCACTAATTCATTATAAATTCACTGTTGGCTTTTACAATAAGCTTTACAATACAGCAACACACATGAATGACCTTCTAAGACCAGGAGTGGGGCCACATAGTGAATTTTCATTGTAATATGGTCAAGCTGACCCTAAAATATGAGGAATAATCTGTACAGTGTTTTGACAATGGTGAAAAATATATAAATCCATATTACCATAGATTCAACCAATGACAGACTACGTTTGTATTTTGACAGCCAGAAATGTTGTCACCGTGGAGGACCTCTTACCTTCAGCAAAGTTCTGATCATAGATCCGGCTTGGGTTGCTCATCTCGTATTCCATGCTCATTGGGTAAGCGTGTGGGATAGTGCGCTCAGTCATGGCTCTATCTTGAACTTTGCAGCTTTTGAGCAAAAGTTTCCAGTCGTATAGCAGTATCCCAAAAGAACACAGAAGAAGGAGGATGACAGGAGAGTGGCAGGCAATGAAGGATGAGGAAAGAGAGTCTGCACAGTTATGCCTGAACAAGGAGGGTGATAAACCTGGCTAGAAATAGCTTGTGACAGACTCTTCAGAGAGGTCTGTGAGGAGGGGAGTTAATACAATGTGGAGGGTAATACAATGTGATGAGACCTATTGAAGAAATCTTTATAAATAAATAATATTTTAGAGTTTTTTTCCTTGAACTTGACTACTTTATCATCTGAATTGGTGTAATCCAAAATATATCAATATTTAGGATATCATATCTTTAGCAGATATACCATTCAATTAGTTAGCCTAATCATTTTTCCATGAGAGGTTATGGAAAATGAACTTACACTTATTATACCCAAGATGCACTCTGGCTGTAAACTGCACAGAATCGCCCCTGATAGTGCTGAATGACTCTGCATTCTGCAAGAGGATCTGTGTATAATCCAGAGTTGGACCACCACTGGCATAGTTGGCCAATCTCCCTTAGGCCTTGTGTTGGGAGACCAAATCCTGAGAAGGGCCCATGCCCAAATTTGCACTGGCACATTAGAGTGGGTGCATTCTAATCCACCTTGGCACAGTGGCCCCCTGAGTGAGTCAGGGAGGGGATATGGGAAAATGCCAATATCAGAAGTTACTGGCAAATTCTGCCCCACCAACCCAGACGGGATGTTTTCCAGTGGAAGTGATAATCCAGGTAGTATCTGTGTGAATGAAATCAGACTACCGGTTCTCATAAAATGGTGGGTAAAGGGAGAGAGAAAGACTAAACAGAGGTCAGTAGGAGGGATTGTGTGAGTGTGTGTGTGAGAGAGAGAGAGAGAGATAGAGGAAGAGGAAGAGAGAGGGGAGGGAGAAAGAGAGAGGGCAAAACAGTTTACATCATTGTTCCAGAACCGTCGTCAACGGGCTGGCAGGGCCTGGCATTGGCAGAGTATATAAGCAAGCTGTCGGGACAAAAAACAGATTCCGAGTGAAGACTGTCTTTACACCCTCAGAAGCACCATGGACGTGACCATCCAACAGCCCTGGTTCCGCCGCTTCATCCCATCCTTCCTCCCCAGCCGTATCTTCGACCAGCACTTCGGGGAGCACATCAGTGAGAGTGACATGCTGCCGTCTGTCCCCTCACTCTACTACCCCCGGCTGACATTCCCACGCTGGCCCAGCTGGGTGGAGAGTGGGCACTCTGAGGTGAGCTGCAAGCCAAGGCATTAGGCAATATGTCAGCCTGAGGAGTGTGCAACTTTGAGGCGACAGTAAAAGTTTATATTTTACACATGCATATGTCTCATATTCAATATTGTAATAACGTCATTAGCACAAACATCTGCTGTCAATTGTGATCACATTTGTTTTATAGTAGACTATGTGATGAGATCCACTAAACTATAAATGTTCCTATCTAAGCAAAAACAAACTGAAAATTGGTTCAACGTTTTTACTGATTTACTGATTAGGAAAATCAGTTATTTCCCAAAATAGTCTCATAAAGACCTATCACTTCTCTGGGCATACAGAGATTGGAGTGGCTATTTTTATATAATTTTAAGCCATGTAACACAGGGACATTGTTCAGCTGCATACTCAAAACAATGAAGACACCCAGGAGCTATTTAAAGGATCTTGTGATCCCTACATGACAAGTATGGTTTGGACACATACATATGGCTTAGATCATGTATGGGGCCCACAGTCTGTGCAATACACAAGGCCTTGTGCATGTGTTGAATACAAACATCATACACATTTACAAACTACAAAGGAGTGTCTTAATGCAGTGTTATTTGCCGTTACTATCAAACAAGAAAAGTCTGTGACCTAACTCTTCCTTCCCAATTGTTTATTTGTTCCATTATGATCACTTTCAGTCCCCTCTACTAACACCCTGGAAAGTTTTAACTTCACATACTTGAAAGGGGCATGGTGTTTCATAAAAAAAGAAATAAAATACAGTACCATAACAAGGAGCAAAGTCTGACATACAACTCTCCAATCAGACTCATCTGATTGTTGTTATGATCTGATATTTTGTTTTTCTAGATGCGGATGGAGAAAGATCGTTTCACAGTCAGCCTTGATGTGAAACATTTTGCCCCCAAGGAGTTGTCTGTAAAGATTAATGGGGGTTTCATTGAGGTCCACGCCAAACATGAAGAACGTCAGGTTGCAAATTTATTCTTATTCCTGTAACAGCTTCATATGGAACTCATCTATGTGATTTACATCATTCTCCAGGGTGACAAATGTTGTCTTTTGTACTTAGGACGACCATGGTTTCGTATCACGCGAGTTCCAAAGGAAATACAAACTCCCAGCAGGAGTAGACCCGGCCACTGTCACTTCCTCCCTGTCCTCGGACGGTGTTCTCACTGTAATTGGCCCACGGAAGGTTTCTGATGTCCCTGAGCTGAACATCCCCATCTCACGTAATGACAAGCCTGCTGTGCAACAGTAGTGGAGCCATCAATGCTCTGCTTTGCCATTCACTGTGCTTTTTCCATCTTAGCCCCTTAAATGCACCTCACCCTTTCTCTCATACCTAGGCCTATATGGAGGGATAGAGTGGCTATATATATCTAGTAGCTAGAAAATAAGGAAATGTATTGTGTTGTCCATCATGTCAGTGACTAAGACCATAGGAACACAAAAAAACTGTCAGTACTTTTAAAAGACCCCAATCCCTTTAGCTTTGGTAACATTTCCATTCTGTATTAATGTGTGGTACAAAAATTGGCCATCTCCCTCCAGTAGCAGGCTGAAATCCTTGCTTCTGAAAGAACACGTTTTTTTCAATAGGCCTAAGTACATGCAAATTCACACTGGATTTATTTAATGAACAGCAGCTAACGGCCTAAACTACCTAAATTAATAATAACTTAGCAATTTTTAAGCAATATCCACCACTTGTCTCACTGAGTCCATAAAATGCATGTGTCCTATTGCATCAAAAACTTCCAGTAAGGATTCTAGAATGGGACATAGGCTATACTCCTTTGTATCTTTGTGAAGTTACTGTGATAAATCTACAATTACAGTTCCTGAAGATTTTGTAAAGGTGATATGGAAAGGGAAAGTGGCTATCACTGTGCCTGCAAAATGCGGCATTTGAGACAGCAGTGGAAGAGACAACTTGGGATGATTAATCACATCTGGGGCAGAGAGACATTATTGAGTGGTAAAAAGGTGTTTAAGAAAGTGCAAAAATGGGATGTTGACTTTGCGGAGTGTGTCTCTCTCTGTGTGTGTGTGTGTGTGTGTGTGTGTGTGTTAAAATCCTTATTTTGAAATTCTTACAGACAGATACATTCAGACATTGCCCCCCCCCCCCAACTAGAACAAATAATATGAATATTATTTTATGTATTTACAGAAAACTAATACTGATTGATGAAAACAAAACAAACCAATACCCACTACATTATTCCACAGACCTCTTCTTTGACAACTCTTTGCAGGGTTGCTCTAAACTTTTATTTTTCATTTTGCTTGCTTAGACATTCCTACATTTAATAACTAGTAACATGAGTGCATAACCACTGTCCATATGCATAATAAAAATATATTTAAACACAAGAGGTGACAATGTGTGATGTAATTTCATTACATTAGTCCGTCTGAATACAGATGAAAAGAAGGGTAATTGACATTATTGCACTTACACTGTTAAATGGATTGTTTAAGGCTTTCGTCCCATGTGTGTGTGTATGCGTGTGTGTGTTGACAGTAGAAATTATGTCTCATTCTCAAAGCCTCTTATCTAAGCAATAACAAGATGAACAGTAAAAACTGATTAGATAGGCATTAAGTGCATTCCAATGGAATTTAGCTATGGCCTAATGAGGTGGCTGAAAAACAAAATACTGTCAGGCAGTTAAAGACAGTTAAAAAAAAATTTCATAAATTCTTGGTGGAACATGATCTGGAGATTAACATTCCTCATTTGACCTCATATGCCATTTGGATCCACTTTTCCAAACTAGTTATAAATCCATAAATCCATAACCCCACCTCTCTTTGCAGCAGCTATCTGGCTTTCAGTCACTGTTTCCACTTACATAAAGAAAGACATATGAACAGGGATTCTGTCTGAGGTGTGGAGGGTTGGACACTTCAATAATCAATATTCATTCAATATTCAAACACAAGAGCATGCTAAATAAAAAATGCATTTGCTGTATTTAGGGACCTGGGAAATATTCTACTGATCCTGGGTGACTGTAGTGTCTTGTGAGGACTGCTGGATTTCATAACACTTCTTGTTCTGTCTTCCATTTGATTTGAAGTCCTGTCTATAGCAAGAGTTTGCTGCATACTTTGTGTGCAGAGGATCCAATTCAGGCTGGTGTCCAGGGAAACTTCTAGTCTCTCTTGCGTGGACTTCAAAATGAAATAAACAAATAATAAACACATCTGTTCAATGTTGAGTGATTGAGTTGAACATTTAAGATGTCTAGCTTGCAGCTTTCATATTTTTTTCCATGATACTTTTTCATGAGATCAAAATGACTGCCTATCTACACGGATATGATTATTCTCAACTGCAATGAATCAACTGAGCACAGCAGACCATACTACTTACATATTTGGGTGGGTTTTTTCTCATCTTTGTTGTAGGTTGAGCTATAAGTCGTTTCAAAGTACTCTGAAAACTGTGGTAGAAATCTATATGAATAAATTGGAGGCTACAGGACAAGTAAAAACGACAAAAACCTTGACAAAATATTGTACATCTGGTGCCTGGTGTCCCATTATCGACAATCAACAATTATGACAAGAATCAGAACTCACCTGAGATGGCAAAGGGCGGCGGACCTTAGAGTAACGAATATCAAACCGTTTCTCTGACCAGTTGCCAATCAAGGTTACAGTGGTGTACGCGTCTTCACTAGTGGAGCAACGCCATCCATATTGACGCAACTTTGCATCTTTAAATGTATCATGCCAAACCTCACCCTGCCCTGAGGCGCGGAGCATGTAATGGAAAGGTGGTATTCTCTTCACCCCTACACTGTCCATGCTTAGGAAATTTGAAAAAAGTCCTCCTCGTGTTAGTAAATAGACACTAAATTACTGTAGGCTTACTTTTAAAACATGACGGTACCTCAGTGAACTCCCTGGACACACACTGGCGTAGCCTACTTATCTAGTGATTTCTCTGCGTGGAAAGAATAATCCAGAGTGCTGCCCACGGAACTCCGAAACAACACCTCGGTGTTCTATTATTGATGACATTTGAATGACACTCCACTTTGTTGTCTAGTACCCATGGTTACGTTTTTTTTAAAGATGCGAGTTGTCTAACCAGGTCTACCTGGCTATATCTTAACCAAATATAGGCTGCTGTATAGCCTATGAACTACAGGCCTACTGAGAAAGTTTGGATGAAATAATTAGGCTAAGTTTGAGTCAAATAAAAGCTGAATCCTTTTTGGAATCTCGATGGAATCTTTACACAAATACGCCATGACGCAATGAAACAACACATTTCAAAGCAGCTTTTTTATTGAACATCAGAAATCTTCTGCCCAAAGCTTAGCCTAGCTCTATAAGATTTCTGCAGCATCGATAATAACAACTGGATTTGTGTGTTTGCTTTGTTATACCACATTAAGTGGCCTAAACAGCTCACTAAGGTACAAAAAAGAACAGTAGCATAGGCTACACAAACGGTCAAGGGCTGACCAGGGAAATCAGGATAACCAGAAAGGTCTTCAGTAACAATAGAAGTCCCATTTCTAAAGAAAGAAAAAATAAATAAAAACCGTTGCTTAGGACATTGTTCGTTGTAGCATGCAATAAAACATGGGGGCTACTCCCTAGAATACCTGAGGTGGTGTACTTACGTCAGTCTTTACCTCCACTTCAGCTGGTATTATGGCATGGTTTTCTTCGACAACGCTGCTCGGAAAATGTCCAAGACGTGCCTCCTGCTCTCCATAGTAGGAACCTTGAACCTGAGGAGTTGTGGAATATAATGAAACAGACTAAGGCTTAATATTCTGAGAAAAAACAAACAAGCCAGGCCCCTCTGGGCCTACAATGAAATACGCTTTCTTGGGAATTACTTGTGAATCCCTGTCGTTAAAACGTACCGATGGATGTGTAAATCTCATCGTAACATTCATGATCAGTAGGCTACATAAAAACGACTCATCCATCATCAGGTCGTTTTTACCACTTACACTGCCTGCCCAAAAGAGGTTACCGCGGCCCTTCAGCATGGCAAACACATAAACAAGTTGACCCTCGCGGAGAGGAATGAAGCGGCAGTCTTGAGGATAATAGTCTTGGAGGGCTCGAGCAATGAGAATGGGATCTAGATAGAAAAAAAATGTTAGTTACCACTTCATAACTTAGCACAATTTTACACTTTAACAAAACTGTAGATTTGCTTGCCCCGCCCCCACCCACACGTCAGAAAAAGTGTCTTTCTGGTTCTGATAAATTATGGTTTTTACTGGTTGCTGCCTTTCAACGTAGCCTACTTAGTTATTTTATGTGTGTACTTAGGCTATAGGCCGTGCATTGCATCGCATTGCAACTGGCAATTTAAAAAAGAATAGCTTACTTACGACTGCACTCAGCATCTGCACACAACTTCTTGTCGGCGAGCTTTGGCATCTCTTTACCCGCCTGGGCAATCAGAGGCAGCAGACCGCATAACACCAGGGCCGATGGCCAGCTAAGACCGTGCAGCTTCTCCATGTTCTTCGCCTGTAATGGGCAGTCTGTCTGCAGAGGGCTGGGGCCAGAGGAGGGATTTCAGTTGGAGGTGGAGATGGTGGTGGTGGTGATCTCCTACCCCACCTACTGCTCTTGCTAAAGAATAGAACAGAATAGATGTCATACCTCTTGTTTAAAATGTGAATCTGAATTTCAATGCATATTCATGCACTATTATTGTAAAGCGTTAGCGTCTTTTTATTGGATGCTTGAAAATGAATGTAGACTAATTGATACTAATGAGATGAAGTGTTTTGTTTTTCAAGTAACAAAAGGGAAATGAAACATTCCATTTTATTGATTTAAACTGTACTTTTTATTTACCATGGCTCTTTCTGCCTTACATGTGGGTTTGCAAAGTGGGCTTCACTTAAGCTCAAAGAGTTCCTTTTAAAGGAAGGAAAATTTGTTTTACAGAAATCTGGAGGCATGGCAAGCTGTTACACAGGCTCCTGTTTGTGTTGATTTGTCTGACCCTGGAAGCCCCCCCTCACCACCACCACCACCACCACGTCAGCCATCCCTACTGGTCTGCACACTCAGTTCACTGTCTGTATGCTTTGGGAGAAAATAATTCCACAAGCTTCACAGCGCCCACAGACAGAGGCAGAGCTGAGAAGAACAAGGTGGTCTTTGTAACAGAGATTCTGTCTAGGGGTCTGTTTGTAAAAACCCATTTTTACGACTTTCACATTTCTGTCCCTTGGGCTTTTATTTTATCTGTCTTATTACTGTCCCATTGCTATTGTTTTCAGGCTGGATAATCAGTGCATTCTCAGGTGTTGACAGGAAGGGCAGTGCATCTAACTGCTGCCCATAAAAGATCATAGCACTGCTAGTAGTGTTTTCCATTTCCATTGTTCTAAAAAATACATGCAAGTTGATGCCAGTACACAAATTCCTCAATAAGGAAATTTTTGACTAACATTTAAAGGCAATACTATGGCCATTTATCTGACCTCTGGAAGATTGGGTACATAGTCAACTGATCTGTATTCACATATGCTATTAGACACTTCTCTGCTGTTAGACACTTTAGAACCTAACCATGTTAAAAAGCCAATTGAAGAGAGCTGTTTCTATTTTTCATAGTGCATTTAGGATTAGTTATTAGTTACTTAGTAGTTAGACTGTTAGTTGCTGTATGTGTTCGGCTGCAATTACCATGTATCAGGCTAACAAAAACATAGCTCTGATATTCTTATCCCAAATATGACTGTATTTATAATTAAGCTGTCTATCATTCATGTATTTTACACAGACTTGACTGTAGCCTGTAGCTTGATGCAAGGTTTGCGAGGTTTCTCTTCTGCCATCATGTGGCAGTCAAGGAAAACACACCAGGAAAAAAGGGCTACCTGTTCATCTTCCTGTAAGCGCAATTTTCTATCAACTTCCCTCTGAGTACCAGTCTGAATACGATCATTATCATAATTTATGATTCATAATCACCCTCAGTTTGATATAAAGGACAAACTATTTGTATATGGTATTAAGAGACAAGCAACAAGTCTTTGCTGGGACTTAGTAATGTTTTGGTAATAATAATGGCAATGGTTTTGGCAGTGATAATATACCAGACTTTTGCATCCATTTTACCCAGCCATTTTCATTTATGTAAATGAGAACAACACAAATTAGCATGTCAGTTGTCCACTTAGTCCTTTATTGTTGTTCTTGAAAGTGTTGTCACCGTCAGAGTCTACTAGTTCCAGTCTCCCTTTCCCTCTCCCTCTGCCCCTCCCAGTTGTTCTCAAGTGATGTCATCAACCATAGGTGTGGTCAGTGTACAGGGAAACAGCTGTTCCACGGCAACCACCACTGACTTACTGCCACCACACACGCCAGGAGTGCACCAGGAAGACGCCAGGCAAGAAAAACAGAAGCAGGCCTAAAGATGTATGCTAGTCGATAAACTCACTTTTGGTAATAATTTTGCCTAACTGATGCCGTGTACCTACACCTGAAATCAGGTAAGTCACCTTTATTTTGTTGTAATTTGTGGAACTTTAATGGAAGCTATGTCTGTCTTGCATGTGTTACCTGACAAAGTGAAAGATTATACGGTATTTCCTGAATGGCTCTCAGTAGCGGATATGTTTGTGTCAACATTAGCGTCTCTTAGTATGAAAGGCCAATTGATTTTCTCTTAGTTGTTTTTTAATCAGCCTTCAATATACAGCTTGCAGCTTGTGAAAGAAGCATTATGTTTTATCCCAGGGAAACAAAACCAGTCTAGCAGACACTATGACTGCAGGGTGGAGCAACAGGTCCATAAGAAGTCTTGAATAACTTGTGGAATGTGCTGAAACATTACTGCTCTTCTATTTTGGTCACCATCACAATAGCTGAGAACAGGCGACAAAAGGCATGGTTTCAAGTAACTAAAGATTAAATGTACTTATGTACTCAGACACATGAATCATATCTGTTTTTTTTTTTCTATTTTACTTACTATAATAATTGTCCTAATGCATGGTCATTAGAGGTATGTTGGTTTTGCATGTAATTAAAGAGGGTGTTGTTCTAGGTGTGGGTCAGAAACAAGGCAATTTATTCATTCATGTCTTGTTTCAGGATACCTCCAGGAGTTTCATAGGATTACTCTCAGAGGTCACATTTTTTCACTTCATCAAAACAAACAAAATCAGTCAAAGTACCCACAAGAAATTAGGATTATTATTGGTGCTTCATTAATATTACAAAAAAAAAAAAAAAAAACTCCACAACATGGGCGTTTACTGACTGCATATTACATGCTGTTTGTTGTATCACAACAATTTTAATCCCCAAACTTGACTTGCCACATGGTTGATGACTAACCATAACCACATCACCTCATAATTAATAAAGTAGCCATTGTTTGGCAAACAGGGTTTTTTATATAAGGACTGGAATTTACTGGCCAAACATGACATCTCATGAAGCGTGACCGTCAGCCCATTCTGTTTACTAAACATCTGGGAGCCACAGTCCAGAACTAGTGAGTGCATACAACCGAATGTTTTCCTCGAAGAAGGAGAACCTGCCTTCTCCAAGCCTGGAGGATTCCTTTTTCCCCTTCTCATCTTCTGCTCCTACCAAACGGACCATGGCCCCAGGGGTGGTCCCAGGGGCACTCACAGACCTTCCCCAGGATGATGGGAGCCCCACACTGCTGGAGAGTGACCTGATCCTGGCTGCTGAGCTTGGACAGGCACTTCTGGAGAGGAATGAGGAGCTGAGCGCCCAACTTGAGCAGAAGGAGAAGGACATAGAGGTACAGTGCACACTGCACAGCCAGTGAGGTTGACACAGTTTTGTCTCACACTGAGAAATTTTGGTTTATTTATGAGGTTTAACTGAGAGATTTTAGGTGTTTGTATGGGGCATTAGCGTTGCTGTTTAACAGAAGTGACCTTGAATGCTGTGTTTGGTCAAGCAATTTATATTTGTTTGGAAAAAGCTCATGAATGAGCAGACATTCATGTGTGTATCAATGTATGTGTCTGTGTTTGTGTGTGCATCTGTGTGAGTCTCTGTTTTTCTGTGTTTGTTTGTGTGTGCATGTGTACGTGTGTGTGTGTATGTGTGTTTGTTTATATATATATGTGTGTGTGTGTGTGTTTATACATGTATGTGTGGGTGTTTTATCAGGCTGTGCAGCAGGAGAAACACACTATGCAGCGTCGGCTGGAGGTGGGCGAGATGGAGGCAGCGCAGCGGGAGGCCGATCTGCAGGCTGACCTGGCGACCCTACGGAAGCAGCTGGAGCAACAGCACACCCAGGGCCGGGACCGCCGCCGCGAGGAGAGCGAACAGCTCATTCAGCTGTCCAACCACAACCAGAAACTGGTGGAGCAGTTGGCGGAGGTCAGTCATCCCCACAAGGCACAAAAGTTTATTTGTTTACATTTCTTATTCATGTAAATAGGTGTTAAAAGAATCTCACAAAGAATGTGGCAAAACAAGTTAAATCACTGTGACCTATTTCAGACAGAGAGAGAAACAAGGCTGAGCCACACACCCTTAGGATGACCCCTCTTTTGTGTTTCAGGCTGTGGCACTGGAGCACACATTACGCTCTGAGCTACGCAATCTGAGGGAGGAGATGGAGGAGAACTCCTTCAGCCGCTCCATTAGTTCAGCAAGGATGGACAGTCTTCAAGCAGAGGTAATGATGCGATCACACACAATACATACTCACTCACTCAAAACATCACGTCAGGATGATGTCAAAGTTAAATTTTTCAACATTCATTTCAAGCTGTGGAATGTCTTTTCAGCAGCACTTACTGTTGTCTACTTTATATGTAAACATGTTGATGTGAAAAGGTGTCCTGGTGGTTACATAATTGCAGTAGATGAAAGACAGGTCATTAAAAAGGCTATTTCTTTGTGATTTCTCAGGCTGTGTAATGCAGTGCTTCTCAATTGTTTTCTGTTACGCCCCCCCCCCCCCCTTAAAATTCTAAAATTGGTATAAGTATACCTCTGCACCGTAGTCACAGTGAAGCCAAGCGCTACATACACTTCGTCATATTACCTCAGTTTAGCTTTCGGGTGACTTTTGTTTGTCTCATTACCTCAATCCCTTTCCGCCTTACTTTTCCTCCCTGTTAAATATTTTTCCATGATGTCTCTTAGGGGTTTGTTCACTGCGCTTCATATCTCCTGCTTTTTGCTGTGTGTGAGCATGCTCAGTGCAAAAAAACTAAAACAGGGGGGCGCGCCCCACTATTTGAGAAGGACTAGTGTAATGTATGTTATCGTTGCCTCAATCTATGTCAGTTTAAAAGCATATGCAGGAATTTGGGGGGCATGGGCAAAAACACAACTATCCATTGTACAAACATTGGTGTTAACGGTATACAACATATCTGATGGTATAGATTTCCTCTGTTTCCTCCTACAGATCAGATTGGTGCAGGAACGGTATACAAACCTAGACAAACAGCTGAAGTCTACACAGGATGATAACGAAAGGTTGCGCTCGGAGAGAGACATGCTGAGAGAGAAGGTGGTGGAACTACAGGCCAATCTGCGGGACAGGGAAACAGAGGTAAGAACAGCTTTGAGTGATAGGAACAAAAACATTTACTCTCAGAGAGAGAGAAATTTGTTGATTTTTAAAAGTCTTTTTAGGATCTAGGATCCTTATTGATTTAGGGTCGTTTAGTATCCCCTACAGTTCAGTAGAATGTTTGAGTGGGGCATTTCTATGGGCTTGAGCTATGTGCTGTTAGTGAACCTATGGAACTTCAGTGCACAAGCCTGAGCAGCGCCCCTCTCCTTCTCTTCTCTGGCTGTTTGTGACAGCTGGAGCAGGAGCACAGCACGGTGTTCCAGCTGCACACGCTCAACCGTACCCTGCAGCAAAAAGTGCAGGCCTTGGGTGAAGAGGTGAGCCTGGGAGAGACCACCAGCTTCCCACTGTCCCTGCAGTGCGAGATCCAGCAGTCCCAGGTACTCTGGCTCCCTCAGCTGATGCCTATGTGGACTACACTACAACACAGAGTAGTCTACATCACATGCCAACTTACTGTTAGCCAGAGTAACCTGTGACTCGAAAAGATATTCCAGATCTGAGCCAGACAGTAAATGTTCGAAGGATGTGATTGTTATTTTTATTAAGCCATGTGTTATCAGTGAAAACATTTTTTTGATGCCCAATTTGTTGTCCAGAATACTGATGAGATGCTGAAGAGATCTAGCTCTGTTGGAATGAAACGTAAAACCGTAAGAAGAGTTGAAGAGCAGGTTCAGATTTTTTTGCATTTCTGTATTAATCTCCTGATTCTCCTGACTAGGCCAAAGAAGCCCTCTTGGCTCACTCCGAAGTTCTGCAAGCGAGAGACGCTGAACTCCAGCAACTGAAGCAAGAGGTTTGCCTGATAGGAGCACACATATTTGCCTGTTATAACACATTCAAATGACACTGGCCTGACCACACACCACACATAGGACTACATTTATTTTTCCCTATAGTTACAGAGCAAAGAGGAGGAACTGCAGTCACTGAGGGAAGAGGTTAAACCTTTTCGAAGTAGGCCAGGGAAACCAAGCTACAGGTAAGTAGCTTAACAATGCCATTAAGGTGTCATACCATAAACCTAAAGATCTGGGTTCAAGTCTGGTCAGAGGTCATTTTCAGATCTTTCTCGATCTCTCTCTCTCCTCATTTCTTGCCACTCTCTACTGTCCTATCAGAATTAAGGCAACCCCCCCACCACCACCTCCCCAGATTTCTTGTCTGACATGACGTTTGGATTCACATGTTTTTTTTTAGTTCTTTGGAGGAAGAATTGCTTAAAACACGACATGATAGAGACTCTCTCAATCTACAACTGCTGAGCACCATCAAACACAAGGTGGCACTGTCTCAGGAGGTGGATGCCTGGCAGGTCAGAATATGATGTTTGTTAATGGGGCTTTTAAAGCAAGGGCAATTTTGTAACAATTTCTATGAACCCAGAGATCATAAAGCATTATAAACACATTCAAAAAGGCTTATAATTTAACATAACATTATAATACTTGATGGTAACAGTCATGAGAATGTATAAACAATTATGAATGCAAATATTGTTAATCATAAGGCTTTATGAATGCATTATAAGTGTTTATAATGCTCTATGAACACTGGATTCATAGAAAGTGTTGCCCATTTCTTTGTGTAAAGTTATAATAATAATAATAATAATAATAATAACAACAACAATAATAATATATATATATATTATTATTATTGTTGGTATTATTATCATTATTTAATGTAATAATAAGCCACACCCATTCCTGAAATCTGACACGTGATTGGAATAACTGAGGGCTTTGTGTTAAAATAATTAATCTTTCCCTAGGAGGACATGCGACTGGTCATTAGTCAACAAGTCCAAATGCAAGCAGAGGAGAAGCAAAAGGCGGCAGCAACTCTTCAGAGAGGCACACGCACCAGCAAGTCATTGCGTTTACGTGGAGAAGATGGGAGAAGAGAAAAGAATTTTTTCACTTCACTTTTTGGTGGAAATTAATGGGAAAAAATAATGGGACACATTTTCCCTTTGTACATTTGTGCATATCAGTTAACACACGTGTAAATATAAAAAAATTCTATTAAATATTTTATGATTTGTATGAATGGTTTATCTGTGACTTTATTCAAATTTTGAACCACAAATACATTTTCCATTCACCATACTTCAACATTAGAAACATCTGAACATCAAGTGTAAAAAACATTTGAAACTCTGTCAAACATTTGAAACTGTCATTAATCATGTGGAATCACAGTACCAAATAACTGCAGCATTTATTACCTGACTTTCCATATAGCATAAAAAAGCAGTGGTAAAAATCAAATGTATCTAATAAAAATAACAGTTCTTATTTGTGAATGTATAATAGAGAGAGCAGCCGGCAAAATAAAGACCTTTTGATTGCAGGGGTCCCCACACCTGACAGAGGACTGCCCCACAATCCTATTTTTATTCCTATAGAAATAGGAAGTATAAGAGGACCAATGATTTAATACAGTGTCAATGTGTCACATTCAAACTCACTATACTAGTAGCTATCTTCATCACTGTGATAACAGATTGGAGGATGGGGTATATAGCCTGAAGGTGTTTCTGCAGTGTCCTCCTCTGGGGACACCAGGCTCTCTAAACTCCTGACTGGTTGTCTGTTTGAAGAGTTTGATGAGACATGGACCTGCCACTGTGCACCAACCATCAACCTCTCCATGTATTCATTTGAACATTCATTTCCTTCATTTTCATCGTAAGTGTCGTTTGGGAAGGTGGCAGCATGCAACAGGGATTCTTCCAGTTTGGTGTCCTCATCACCGCTGTCTGACGCCAGCCGGTAATTAGCAGATTATACGGTATTTCCTGAATGGCTCTCAGTAGCGGATATGTTTGTGTCAACATTAGCGTCTCTTAGTATGAAAAGCCAATTGATTTTCTCTTAGTTGTTTTTTATATACAGCTTGCAGCTTGTGAAAGAAGCATTATGTTTTATCCCAGGGAAACAAAACCAGTCTAGCAGACACTATGACTGCAGGGTGGAGCAACAGGTCCATAAGAAGTCTTGAACTTGTGGAATATGCTGAAAAATTACTGCTCTTCTATTTTGGTCACCATCACAATAGCTGAGAACAGGCAACAAAAGGCATGGTTTCAAGTAACTAAAGATTAAATGTACTTATGTACTCAGACACATGAATCATATGTGTTTTTTTTTTCGATTTTACTTACTATAATAATTGTCCTAATGCATGGTCATTAGAGGTATGTTGGTTTTGCATGTAATTAAAGAGGGTGTTGTTCTAGGTGTGGGTCAGAAACAAGGCAATTTATTCATTCATGTCTTGTTTCAGGATACCTCCAGGAGTATCATAGGATTACTCTCAGAAGTCACATTTTTTCACTTCATCAAAACAAACAAAATCAGTCAAAGTACCCACAAGAAATTAGGATTATTATTGGTGCTTCATTAATATTACAAAAAAAAAACTGCACAACATGGGCGTTTACTGACTGCATATTACATGCTGTCTGTTGTATCGTAATTTCAATCCCCAAACTTGACTTGCCACATGGTTGATGACTAACCATAACCACATCACCTCATAATTAACAATCAACATGTTTACATATAAAGTAGACAACAGTAAGCGCTGCTGAAAAGACATTCCACAGCTTGAAAATTAATGTTGAACAATTTGCCTTTGACATCATCCTGACGTGATGTTTTGAGTGAGTGAGTATGTATTGTGTGTCATGGCATCATTATGTCTGCTTGAAGACTGTCCATCCTTGCTGAACTAATGGAGCGGCTACATACACTTCGTCATATTTCCTCATCTTAGCTTTCGGGTGACTTTTGTTTGTCTCATTACCCCCATCCCTTTCTGCCTTTCTTTTCCTCCCTGTTAAATATTTTTCCATGATGTCTTTTAGGGGTTTGTTCATTGCGCTTCATACCTGCTTTTTGCTTTGTGTGAGCATGCTCAGTGCAAAAAAACTAAAACAGGGGGGCACGCCCCACTATTTGAGAAGGACTAGTGTAATGTATGTTATCGTTGCCTCAATCTATGTCAGTTTAAAAGCATATGCAGGAATTTTGGGGGCATGGGCAAAAACACAACTATCCATTGTACAAACATTGGTGTTAACGGTATACAACATATCTGATGGTATAGATTTCCTCTGTTTCCTCCTACAGATCAGATTGGTGCAAGAACGGTATACAAACCTAGACAAACAACTGAAGTCTACACAGGATGATAACGAAAGGTTGCGCTCGGAGAGAGACATGCTGAGAGAGAAGGTGGAACTACAGGCCAATCTGCGGGACAGGGAAACAGAGGTAAGAACAGCTTTGAGTGATAGGAACAAAATAATACCAAATAACTGCAGCATTTATTACCTGACTTTCCATATAGCATAAAAAAGCAGTGGTAAAAATCAAATGTATCTAATAAAAATAACAGTTCTTATTTGTGAATGTATAATAGAGAGAGCAGCCGGCAAAATAAAGACCTTTTGATTGCAGGGGTCCCCACACCTGACAGAGGACTGCCCCACAATCCTATTTTTATTCCTATAGAAATAGGAAGTATAAGAGGACCAATGATTTAATACAGTGTCAATGTGTCACATTCAAACTCACTATACTAGTAGCAATCTTCATCTTCAATCTTCATCAATCTTCATCACTGTGATAACAGATTGGAGGATGGGATATATAGCCTGAAGGTGTTTCTGCAGTGTCCTCCTCTGGGGACACCAGGCTCTCTAATCTCCTGACTGGTTGTCTGTTTGAAGAGTTTGATGGGACATGGACCTGCCACTGTGCACCAACCATCAACCTCTCCATGTATTCATTTGAACATTCATTTCCTTCATTTTCATCGTAAGTGTCGTTTGGGAAGGTGGCAGCATGCAACAGGGATTCTTCCAGTTTGGTGTCCTCATCACCGCTGTCTGACGCCAGCCGGTAATTAGCAGACAGATGAAGACTATTAGTCCTTGTACCAGGATCATCCTCTTCCTTAGGTGGCAAAAAGATCTCCCCTTCATGACGGAAAGAGCTTGTGTCCCTTGTGCAAGTGAAGCCGCCCTTGTGGTCAGAAGTCAGTGATGTGTTGTCGTCATTACCCTTTGGCATCCTGTCATTTCTATTGTCACACATCAGGAGTAAGATCTCCACAGTACTGGAGTTTTCAGGGTCGACCTCCAGCAGATTTGGTCGCTCCATTTCTCCACTCATCATCTACGAGACAGAGTGTATCAAACAATTACATTGCACTTGTGTATGTTTTTTTGGGGGGCTAAATCATTTTGAATTGATAAAGAATAAACATACCAGAAGCCTTGGAGTTCTGAGGTAGTTTGGTCTGGGCCATAGGTAACATGACACAAAAATAAGGATCAGCATGACAGGAAGACCCAAAAGAAAAGGAACACCCAGAGCCACACTCACAGGAGTCCATTCACCTGCTGAGAGACACAAACCACACTGTCACAATTGACGCAGAATGTCTTGGTTCCATGAAGTATGAATTCTAATGTAAGGTGTGACTTTACCAGTATCTGGGTGAATGACAATACATTCCTCTGCAAACAGGCTCAAATCTCTCTGGTTATAGTTATACATCTGAGCCCTCAAGCAGTAGCGATCAGGAGGTAGGTTGTGATAATGGTGAACACCTTGTGATGTTATGTCCAAAAACTGTTCCAATTGAAAAAAACAATTACCCTGATTCTTCTGAAGTTACTAAATTAACCTTGTTTCACCACTCTACAACTAAGATAAGGGTACATAAAATATGTACACACTATTAGTCCCCCTAGTTACCTACTCTTACTTACCTCTGTTGTCTCACCAGAGACATTACGATAAAGATAGATGGCAAACTTAGATTGCAGTCCCTTCACCTTTCTAGTGACAGGGTGTTGAACATCAGCAAAGATGGACCCCTCTTGAACCGTCACATTCAATATAGGGGGGCTGAACTGACCTGAAGGATGGAAAACAATGTATTGGGGGGAGGAAAGTCATATACTTAATATTTTAGAAATGTTGCGTAATATAATAATAATAATAATAATAATAATAATAATAATAATAATAATAATAATAATGAATTAAATGTATATGTACAACAGAAATGTATATTCTCAATGTCAATGCACAAACTGCACACAATAATTAATGCATCAAACATTTAAGAATTTACCAGTGAATTTATGTGACAAGACATTTTTTCTGCAATGTCTTGCATGGTACATACATGCATTTATCTGCTCTATGACATGCCTTTCATAGACACATTTTTTAACTACAAAATGTGATGTATACAGAGAATGATGATGCTTACTGTCATAAGGCTGAAAAGCAGATTGATTTGTCCATTCAGAGCTTTTGTTTACCCATACTGCCTTCACTCTAACAAAGTAACTCTTCAGCAAATCATTAAAGGATTCAAAGTCATCCAAATCACATGCGGTCATGGTCATGCAGTTTTCAATTTTGGTCCAATTTTGTTCTCTTAAAAATTGCAGTTCATAGGAAATATTAGTGCAAAAATGTGTTCAACAGATACAGCAAAATGTTTGGAAAAACTCAGCGGTAAATGAGAAAAGTAAATAACTGAAATACAAACCCAAACTTCTGAAGTTCCAGCACATACGTGGTGTTATTTGGATTTCCTGGACCTGACTCCCAAACTACCCTGGCATGAAAATCTAGTACTTCCACTCTCAGGTTTTGTGGGCTGGAGAGAGCAACTGAAAAACATGACACTTTAAACATCTCTTATCAATGCATAAATTAGCCAAGACACACACTGTTTTTTCGTGACTGGGACTTCCTCCAGTCTGTCAACTGTCTCTACTCAGTTCAGACATTGCTTTATAAAGTGTTTTGGTTGATAGTTTAGAATGACATTTCCAATTTGCAGAGTGTTCATCTTCCATGTATGTTCATATTTCACTATTTTGAATTAACAACACACTTATATTTGAAAAATATCTTCATTAAGATGAAAACATCCAATTACAGTGCATCCGATTACATGATCAAATTACTATTAGAGAATTATCTTACCCTCTAAGGAGAAAGAAAACCTGGGAACCCACATAAACCCAGAGAGCATCATGATCCCCAAGACACCACTGATAGTGGCCATCTCAGTAGGATAGGGTCACACCATGTCCTTGACCAGACATCACTGAGCTGTCACACTCAGTTCATTCAAATATGACCTTCTCCTTTAACATGAAACACATTACATGTTAGTGAGATTCTTACATTTGATTTTCATTAGATTTATGCAAATTTCTCCATGTTGAGATGTCACCATTTCTCAATTATTGATACTTCTGCACATTTTAATGAGCCATGATCAGCTTGCATACACAGATTTCATTCAGTAAACACAACAGCAGGCAGAAAGAAAAGCCTATGTCCTTAAGGAATATGATGTGTTGAAAGTACAGTAAGGTGTGCTATAATTGATACGAGTGTCAAAGACAAGACTACTTTTCCAGACTGAATTTAGAAATGGCCTTACCATGTGTTGTCTTTTTAATCCACTTATAATGCAGTTTAGATCATCCTGATCATCCATTACTACTGATCGTCCATTACTGTCAAGTCAAACCATTTTAAATTACACTGCTGTCCTTCGCAAGAGTAAAGAAAATTGAAATCACAGTGCCAAAAAAAGTCAAAAGAATTTTCCAAGAGGAATCCTGTCAGGAGTCAGGAATCAGATTCTAACTAATAATGGGCAATCACATGATCATCTTTCCATTGTTAAATCCATTGAATAGATTTCCCAGACTTGTGAATATGTACTATTGTAATACACTAACAACGGCAACAGTATGGACTTGCCCTCACATTGTTTTGTGCATGCTCAGCTCATTTATGCAAAATGAACAGGAGGAACTAGTTCTTCCTCTGACGTATAAGCCACGTTGAACATGCCTCCACTTGTAAATACTATTAAGGTAGTCACAGGCTCACAATGCTGAAAATGTTTTGATTGATGCAGATACAGTATATCTTTGATTTTCTATCAAAACAATCTTGACATGCATGGTGTTGTATACATATTGCATCACATCAAGACACATGACTGATAAGTTACGCAGTTTATTTAAAATAAATTAGTCCAACATATTTGTCTTACGAGTCAGATTCAAGTAGTTCATTTATAGCTAGTAGTACTAGCTGTGCTAATACATTTAGTTACACTGTAAAAATAAATTAATAAATACATTTAAAATGATGTACCTGTAACAGAACAATTAGTGCATGTTTCATTTAGTATGCATATATCCCCAAAATAATTCCATTTCGATGTCAACAATTTATATACATATATATTTAAGACATACAGTTTCCCGGACATATGATCTCCTGAACTTCACAAAATATTTCCAGATCAGTGCAATGACATCCACTGATCTCAAAAGAATAGTTCTCTTGTAACAGAACAATTAGTGCATGTTTCATTTAGTATGCATATATCCCCAAAATAATTCCATTTCGATGTCAACAATTTATATACATATATATTTAAGACATACAGTTTCCCGGACATATGATCTCCTGAACTTCACAAAATATTTCCAGATCAGTGCAATGACATCCACTGATCTCAAAAGAATAGTTCTCTTGAGGTCAGTTAACAATACATACTGAAATTCCAAATGAGAACCCCACTCACCATATGTCGCAATAAGGACAATAAAGCTGCCATGACCATAGAAACCAGTGGTTATTCCTTTAAACTTACTTCACTGTATTATCCTTTCTCATACACGAGATGTGCACACTCAATATGGCTTAGCTTTGCAAGGTTTGCTAATTATTCTCCATTTCTAAATTGTGTAACTTTTTGTTGACATATACTTTACCACCTTAACATATGCACAGTATCTCTGGGGAGTAAACATTGAATTATTTTCTCAACAATGAGTATTCAGAAATCTGTTGATTTCTGAAATTTCAGGGATATTTAAATATTCAATATGTTAAATATTTCCTTATTAACTCCTCAAATAAAATTGAAAACCATAGGAGCAAGTTGACTTAAAAAAGGGGCAAACATACTCTGAGGTCAGAGCTGTCTGTGTGACAACACTGACAAGTTTTTTTTTTTACATTTTTTTTTTTTGGAGTGTGTGATTTATAGTCACCATATCAGAGAACACCTCAGTCCATGTACCATGGCTACAGACAATGGACCCTGTGCTTGGTTGAGAGCCCATGTTCTGATCACTGAACCATCCATATGCTGTACTTTAGGGTACATGTCCATAGTCAATTTGGCCTCAATAGTCCAGATAATTCCCAGTATTGAATGCTCTGAGTTGTCAAAATGCCATAAGGTGTACAGGCGTCTGGCAGAGTGATTTGAAGACAGGAGGTCCATTAGTCCAGTGTGTTAGTTAAGTGTGCAAGGGAGCTGAAGAGTCATGTAGTCTTAGAGGCAGAGTTTAGCCAACATTTACTCCAAGACCAACTTGAAGCTTGTCACCGCGATGATTGACAAAGGCGCCCATGATCAGAGTGGCAGGCAATGGGTACAAACGTTTCTCTAGAACTCCTCCAATGATGCACCGGCTGTCTAACATGCCTAAAAGACAAATTCAGGATTACCTGACAAAAAAACTCCCACTCTAAGTACCAAGATGTATATACTTGTCATCTAAACTGTTCCACACTATGCCTATATGTCTATGTGTGGAAACTGTGTGATTCAAAAGATATCCTTTGAGTTTTGAGTTTGCCATTATGTTTATCAAAAATGGCCCTCAGCAGACTGAGTGAGTAAATATCATCCTGTCAGTAACCACATTAGAAAATCTATTAGGAACTACCTAAGAATAATAAACACAGTTAATTAAAAACTTATGTTCCTTTTAATTACATACCTCTGAAGATCATATTAGCTTCTGGAAGTTCCATTTGGTAGCCAAAAGAGAAAGTCGTCTCCTGTGTCCTGGTGCTAGCCTCGAACTCCACTCCCACTTGAATCTGGCAAAGCAATTGAAGACATGTTTCTTTTTTTCCACCACTCTACATAGAACTGCATAACAAAAAAAAGTATTTCGCTTTACCTGTTTATTTGCTCTGTGGTAGTAGCTTGCATGTGCCCCACCCTTCCCAGCATTTAGAGTGGCCACCCAGTTGGGGCCTGGAAAGATAGAACCACAAAACCATCACCTCAAAGTAGCATATGCATGTATCTCTGGAGGTGGTAGCGTAGAGGTTAAGGAACCTTACTAGCGTACAAGTAGCAAAAAAAAAACTGTGGGTTTGAATCCCAGCTGACACCGTTGCACCCCAGAGCAAGGCACTTAACCCTAAGTTGCTCTGGGGGAGACTGGCCCTGAACAATTGCCAGCTGACAAAATGTAAGTCACTTTGGATAAAAGCGTCTGATAAATGTAATGTAATGTTTTCATTTTACAATCCACTATCACCTGAATACTGGCCGGCTAGAGTGAGGATACCTCCTTCCTCTGCCCGTCCACGGTGGTATACCAATTCGCCCCCCAGGACCAGCTGAGAAGAGACACTCTGAAGGAAGTGTGCCACCATGATAACTGTAGTCCATGAAACACACAATTACTACAGTCACAAAGAGCACTGTTATCCCTGACCGATCCCAAGTTGTAATGCAATGTTATGATACCATAGAATGATGTAAGGTTGAATGGTGATGCATGGAAGCATGGAAAACAACATTGCAAATGTCTGCTCAAAGCCATTAAAATTCAATGATGGCGTACTGATGCACTGTGTGTTAAAAGTGTTACTGTGGAGAAAAAAACAAAGATAAAATCAAAACTTGTTGAGCAACATGTCAGGCACCATTCTTTCGGAAAAAAATCCTCAATATTTAATTAACAAAAAAAGAAAAACACATCCGCAATGTTTTCATTTTTGGATGGTTGCCCTTGCATTTTTAAAAGTGCTTCCCAGAAGTATTTCTCACCTGACTCTCTTAGAATATCTGGGTTAGCCATGGTGACAGCTGCTGTAAAGTCATTTCCCCTGTATTCCGTCTCAAACTGCCATGTAACAAACTGGGACTGCTGGGTCTAACAACACAAGCATTGCCATAACCACTATCATTTAAATGGATCACAAACAGTACATGCAGTATATAACATTGTTGACATTAAGAAATTCTGTTCACAGATTTTCAAACCTGAAAAACAGCTTTTGCCCTTATTCGGTCACTGAGATGAAAGAGTGAATGAGCATTTAGGCTACCCGATGAATCCATTTCACCAATTAGCATAGGGCTATCCTGAAAGAAAATATTTAAAAGCATAATAGAGTGTCATTCAGACAGATATGAAACAAAAAATACACTTATACAACACATCTCTTACCTTTTCTTTCGTGTCGCTGTCTGTCTGCAGATATTCTACATGGAAACGATAACATGATGGTGCAATAGCACTAAGGTGAAATGTATGATTAACCTAAATTTTGGAGGAAGAAAATGATCTTGTTAACATGTGGATAGTTCAGATCAGACCAACATATTATTGTATGATTATGTGTCAACATACATTCTTCAGTTCACATATGACAAATAAAAAAAACTTGTGACCAATCTTTCTATGTTAAGACTTTAGGAACCAATAAAATACACTACTGATTCAAATACTAGCAATTTCATTCATTAAAACATACCTTAAAAAAACTGCTTAGGGTCTTGTTAACAATCATTTTAACACCTTCAATTTGCTGTGGAAATACATCTAGATGTAAAACACAAGAGTAAGAAAATTATTCTTTATCAACGACACTGTCTCAAATCTATAATCTATACAAAGTCAACACTCGGTTAAACAACAACAAATTCATGTAAATCCGTTATTCATATTTCTGTAAATACATTCCAAAAAAAGGCTTTACCTTTACAGCTGCGATGCAAGCCATCAAAGCTTCCTGGGTTGGGAAGGCGCCCATCTCTTCTGTCCCACCTAGAGATAGGTCTGTCCAAGGGAAATGGGGAGTTCTGACGCCCTGGGCGAGATGACAAGGCCAGAACACTGCCCATGGGAACCAACAATCTCAGTGTTTTGGTCACACAATACCAGTCCTTGACTGAAAGAAAATATACATTAATGGTTCTCTGACACGTTTTTTGTTGAGGACCCATTTTTAATCTACATCAGCAAATACAGACAATGTCATGTTGGCCTGATCCTAGTTTAAGGTCTCAGCCTTCATGAACTACCAAAAACATCTGTTAATCATGCATCATCAATATCTACTCTGCTTCTCAATTAAGTCATGTTTGTAAGTCAAAATCTTTGAATTTTACACTGTACAGTGCACAAAAACAATTTTCAGTTGGATGGAACCAAATATGCACTCAGTCAAGCGTTTTATTTCAAAACAAAGAATGCAAAAGCAGAGATGCTATTTCCAAGTGCTAGGAGTACTCAGAGGTCGCATAGGTTACTACTGAAATGTGGAAATATAAACGCATCGTCAACCTCTGCACTTACTGTTCTTCCGATTTACATATGTTGCATAACGCTTTGATAAATCCGCTAAACCAATGTCAGTCAATGAAACTGATAACTGGTTACCCTGCAGAGGCTATGACATTAGAAGGATGCTGTAAATAGTAATGACAGCGGTGCAACCAGACGTGGGATCCGTCCGGCATTCACGAAGCGTCACAGGAAATACTTCCCTCAGGAAACATTAACAAATATATTGAGAGTACCACTTAGCTTTGCACTTGCGTACTATTGGCTTTCAGTCACTTAACATATTCTGAGACAACAAAATGACAGATTACGTAAAACCAAATTTTAATAGATTCTGTTTTTATATTTGACATCAGATTTAACATCAGATTAACAGCGCTGTATGCTGACGTCACGTTACCTTTTTCTTCCGCAGAGCCACCATGGCAGATGAAGCAACTCGGAAAGCTGTGTCAGAGATACCTCTCCTAAAAACTAATTCTGGACCTAGAGATAAAGAGCTGTGGGTTCAGAGGCTACGAGAGGAGTACCTGGCCTTGATTAAGGTAATGTTCAATCGTAAGATCTATGTGTCAGCTATTTCTTTCTTTATTAATGTCAAGCTGGTAGCTAGCTAGCATTGCATTACCTGAATTTGACTGATCAGCTGTTTACCAATCTTAGCTGCCTAACGTTATTCATTCACATTTTACTGTTGTTATTTTTTTATTATTATCATTTGTTATTATTTATTTATTTATGGGGGGGGGGGGGTAGTGCATGATAAGGCATTAGTCAATGTTATTGTCAAACCTTATTGACACTGAATTTTGGTAACGTTAACTAGGTATGTGATGAAGTTCATTAGGGGACAGCTGTATAGAATATTAGGATTTGAGGTATTGTGTTTGTTTGCATTTTGTGCTGTTGAAGTGCTGCTGGCTGAATAAATAATACATATTGGTCTTTCCATGGCACGCAGTATGTAGAAAATAACAAGGCGGCTGATAATGACTGGTTCCGTTTGGAGTCCAACAAAGAAGGCACAAGGTCTGTATCAGTGAATGCCTGCGAGTCAAAATTGTACTTTTAATTTAATTCTTACTAAATGTTTGGAAGAGTTAACATACAACTTGTTTTAATGAATTTTAGGTGGTTTGGGAAATGCTGGTACATTCATGATCTGCTCAAGTATGAATTTGAGGTGGAATTTGATGTAAGTAAGAGTTTATCCAAATATACATCATTGTCATGATTGGAATTATTTCAAGAAATCTGCTTTTACATTTACCTAGATCCCTGTCACATACCCTGTTACTGCCCCTGAGGTGGCGATACCAGAACTGGATGGGAAAACAGCCAAAATGTACAGGTCAGTGGCAGTGCATGGGCATATGAGGTTGTCACTCGGACTCACAGACTCGAACTGATGTGTGCCCGTGATGTTAACAAAGAGCATCAAAGAACTCAATAATTTTTCCCTTTCAGAGTAGTTTAGCCTCTGCCCCCCTTTGAATCTCAAATATTTTACATAATGCATTTTTATGTTGATATTAGGGTTGCATTGATAACATTATGACAAATAGTAACACTGTTATCTCTCTCTCTTTCAAGGGGTGGTAAGATCTGCCTGACAGACCACTTCAAGCCACTGTGGGCAAGAAATGTTCCAAAGTTTGGACTGGCCCACCTTATGGCACTTGGGGTTAGTCTATTTAGCATCTTTCTGCACTGTTGAGTCACAGCCATAGTGTGTCATGCATGCCATCACTGTAGTTTGCTCTGTTTTTGTATGTACTTAATTGTATTATTTGTTGTCTTTGTTCTTAGCTTGGACCTTGGCTGGCTGTGGAGATCCCAGACCTCATTTCTAAAGGCCTCATTGAACACAAAGAGCAGCAGAATAGTTGAAAAGATCTCCATGTCACTCATGTCTCTAAATGGAACACCAACCTATACATGTGGTATTTGTTTATGAACCCTTCTTAGCCAACGCACAGTGCTTACAGTTTTCTTTTTTTTTTGTCTCAGGTGCCTCAAATCAGCCTTGTCAATCTTCTAACAGCTAATCATATAAATAAGAATTTTGGTTATTGCACTCAATTTGCAGTTGAGAGCTGTGAGCGTTTATTTCCATCTGTAATTGACAGGGTTAAGTTGGCACATTGAGCACAACCAGTCAGCTGTTGCATTAAATAGGATTTGTGCACTAGATGTTGTACCATAAGATCTAAAAAAATCCCCAGATTTTGTACTGGATGTTCACACATTTACCCCTGTAACACATTCTTGTCAATGACAAGGCAGAAACCTATATTGTTCAGCATCAAGTAAAATGGTTGTGTGCAAAGAGAAATGGTTTTTACAGGGGACCACCTTCATTTAGGGTGTTCGTACTCAAATCTTAAGAGAAAACATGTCTCCAATGTTATGTGTTTACTTAATTATTCACATGACTTTTTTACATTAAGCATATGTTATTTGCATTTCAATGAGACCATTAAACTGTAAAAATGTAAATTATGATACAAGGGTGGTTATAGCCATCACTAGACCTTTAACATAATAAAACACCTATACTCTAATGATAAAAGTGTTCATGTGTGCACTACTGAATCAGTCTCATTTTTTGTAAAGGACTCTCGGCCTCTTTGACATGAATTCTTATGAGGCCAGCACAAAATCTACTCTGTCACACACATATACACACACACACACACACATACACAGATCTAGAAGAAATCATTCAGTGGTAGATTGGAGGAATAGTGGGGTAATTTATTTGAAATTTACAAATTGATTTGTCATTTCACTATCAGATGAGGTAGGGTGAGTAGTTTTAAAAGAAACAAATGTATGTTTAATCATCGCACTGTTGTGAATGAATGATCTCCAAGAACCAATAACCATAAGTGCAAATCTCACATAGGCGGCCAGTTAGGTGACCACAATTATGACCATGGAAACAGCTTAGAAACAATTTACAAGATCAACAGAGACACTGGATGTATCTAAATAAAAAGTCACCACTCTTAAGCAGATAGATTTTTAATATATAATCTATAGATCTTATAGTTTTTTTGTAAATGTTCAACTACGTCATACAATATGTCAGTCTTTACTGTGCATAAAACCTCCAATATATATATATATATATATATATATATTTTTTTTTTTTTTTTTTTCTTCACATTATGGCCTGACGGAGCAGACATGTTTGGCCATGAGGATACAGATCTGCTGTCCACATCCCCAACAAGACTGAATAGCATGAGCAGGATCATTAGTTCTCTTGCACAATCTACAGGCTCCTTGGCCAGAGGAATTTGTAGACTGATTTTTGCTCTGAGCTATCAGCTGACGAAGCTCAGTTAAAAGAGAGATACTGGGTGCAACAGCAATATCGATCACCTTTAACCGTTTTGGGTCCCAAATGCAATCCTCTTCAAGACCACTAGGCACAGCCTTCATTCCACAATTTGGGGGCACCCATGCAGTGTCATAGCCCATCATATGCCAGGTCTTTTGCATGGGGTGATTGTCAGTGTCAATGCGCTTTACTTTCCCACAATCAACTTGCAACTTCAACACCACCTTGTCAGTGACAGGGTTATTCAAAGGATAGCGTACTGCCTTCTTCTGATCACGGCTCACGTAAACACCAGCACCGAGCATTCCATCTGAAGACTGCCTAAAGCCATTCTGAATAATGTGACGAGCAAATTGCACACTAGTGCCATGGTACATGGTGTAGAGACTTCCAGATTTGGCCTCTTGCTCAGCTCTCAGATGATGGTCACCGTCATACTCCACTTCCCAACCACAGAAAGTGATAGCAGACATTATTTCACTTTACCTATGAAACCCTAAATATGGGGAGGAAGAAAACATTAAACAAAATAGGTCAGCCTAGAAATACTGTGCATGCCCAGTGCAGGCCAAGTAATATTTAGTAAATTTAGGTTCCATGTCAATCCAATATAACTTCCAAACAATGCCCATTATACTTTCAAAATACAGATATAAAACAAGTTTTTGTAATTGTAGTTTGTCATTTCGCTGTCTCAGTCCAACTTTAAAAAAGAGGTTGTAGGCAGATGGATTTGACATCTTGTTGCAGATCTGCTCGATTATCTTCTACCTGTGCTCTGAAGCATTGCTAAATGTTTACAAGTGTATTTTCTAGTTTCATAAAAAATCAAAAGTACACCTTACCAGAAATCAGACAGCGAGTCAAACCCTGTATTCAAGTTTCACTTTCATTTACTATCTGTGCAATTGACTGGGGGTAGTGGTTTCACGCTTGAGGTCACTCCCCTTTTTCCGTGGTTTTTTTTCCAGAGATACCAAGATACATAGTTGCACAGTTGTGTTCCACCACCCACTTACAGTTTTGGAGTGATCAGAGTATTGACACTTAAACTGACCCTTATAACTATTGCAGATATCCAGGGACAATTCCAAGAAAATTTTTGTCTTTTTTGTCAATTCCATGAAATATTTTGACCTATTGTCACGTCCATATCGCCAATGAAATGAATGGTATTTGTATGAGGTGAATGATGACGTGAAATGTGTCGTACATTTTTTTCATAGAAGTTCTTCAGCCAAAAATAGCAAATGCTCGAATTTCATGTAATCATTTACATAATACCATAACATGGCATTTTATTGGCGTTATGGGTGTGACAATGGATGTGGAATTGCCCCTAGTAAAATAGCTATGTAAAATTATCACGCTATCTATCTGCTCTTATCCCTGAAGGTAAGAATGCAAAATGCGGAGACAGAGAGCGCTTCATGAGCTCAAATAACCCGCCCATTTCTTTTCTGACTCTTTAGTCATTTTATTGGTGAATGCTGGCTCCTTGTTGCCGCATAGGAACTAACAACAAGGTGAGTGAGAAGCGGTGGTTCAGTGAGCGGTATATAACCAACTTTAACCTTATGGCCATACAAAGATAAGTTTCCACGTGCCGGTTGGTAACCAAAGCATTTGAAATCACGTCGAAGTAAAAGAGAATCGTATGGTTCAAGAATCCTTTTTGTTCGTAGCATCTCCTGTTTCCCTCAGGGTCATTCAAATTGGTGCTCCAGCTATGGGAACTGTATGAAAGATTTTTTTACCGAATAAGTCTGCATGATTCTATTGTTGAGACTTTGTTTTGGCGTTTTAGTTGTGTGTTTGGAAATTCTACAAGGTAAAAATTAGTTGCATTTCGACGTACTAACCACATACGCACAAATCCCAGGGGAACGTAGTGCTAATAGTTAGCTAGCAGTAAGCTAACGAAGAGAGTTTAATAAATGCAAGAGATTAGTCTTGTGTTAGCTAACGTGTCCAGCAAAGCTAGCTGTTTTCTTGCGCTAGCCAACGCTAGCTGTGACTCGAAGGAGGTGAATTTGTATGAGCGTTCCGAAGGACGCGTGCGCCAATACTTTTGTTATTTTTTAATAATTAAAAATAAAAAGTAGTTTCAATTAAGTTAATCAGCTGTCGATCTAACTGTACTACCAGTCGTAACTGGATACGTGTTCTACTGAACGTAAACGTATTTCACCTGTTGCAATTGTCAGTATAACCAGAGACAGTGTGGTTTAACCAAAGTTACAGATGATGCTGCGTGCTTCAAATGCTTCTTGTGTGTTTTGTTTTCCACCAGCAATGTGCAGTTCACGTGATGTCCTACTTGTTGGTGAGGGCAACTTTTCTTTCTCGGTTGCTCTGATCGAATCGTCCATGGATGAGCTACATGTAACAGCTACTTGCTTACAGACAGAGGACGAGGCTTATCAATGCGATGGTGCCAGGGAGAATGTACAGCGTATACGCGATTGTGGTATAGTGCTTTATTTGTCGTCTTTGCAGTGTGCTGATTGTGGCAGCATGGTTCAAGAAATGTGTCATCCTTTTTCAGGGTCAGCGGTGCTCTTTCAAGTGGACTGCACATGTCTGATTGAACATGAAGATCTTAAAAGTCGCCTTTTTGACTGCATCATCTTCAACTTTCCCCACTTTGGTCGCAAAAGTGGAATAAAAAAGAATCGTAATCTCCTGGCAAAATTTTTCCTTAGGTACGCTGTGCTTCTGTTAATTCCTATATTGATTCCTATATTGAAATTAATGTGTGAATACCAGATGCAAGATCATTGACCAGTTTGGTTCAAGATTACATGATGAATGTTAATATAACTTAAATGAATGGCATCTCCCTATATAGTTGTGTCCAGGTCTTAAAAGATGGAGGAGAGGTTCACATGGCTTTGTGCAATGGTCAAGGGGGTACTCCAGCTGATAGCCCAATGAGAGAGTGGCATAACAGTTGGCAAGTTGTTGCCATGGCAGCAGAGGCTGGCCTGATCTTGAGTGAGGTCCATCCTTTTGATCCGATGAAATATCAGGGCTATAAATGTACAGGATACAAGTGGGTAGAATTTAGTAAACAGTTATTTTCTCATTGATGAAAATAAAGGAACAGAGATTCACATATTTACATACATAAATGATGAATGGTATGATTGGTCTTGCATCTTTGTGATTGTGTTTCTCAGGAGCCAAGATAAAGGTTTCCATGTAGAAAGCAGTCTTAACCATATCTTCACCAGAAGTTATCCCTACAGCACTCCAGGAATATTAAAAATGGAGGCAGCACTGGCCAAAGACACAGTTTCATTTGAACTTCCAGAGGAGCTAAGTGACTATGTAAATAGGTATGGATGGAATTATTTCTACATGACATGACTAGTATGGTGAAAAGCTCAATTTTAAACATTTTTTCCCAGTGTTCTAAAATGCTTTAGCATAAATCATCTGTGTAAACTCTAAATGAACTCCACATAACATTTCCCCTTTTCATCAGTTTTAAATGCACTGAGTTGACATGTAGAGCTATAGGGATACAAAATTGATCTTAAAGTTACCAGTCACAATTTTATCTGCGGTGTAGTGTGTTATAATGCAATACCACATATTCCACACATACATTGGCAACGTGAGGGATAACATTTTATTGTAGTAAGACAATGTGACATCAAAAGATAAAATGTGTAACTAAAAAGAACAACTTTGAATAAAGAATAACTTAAGTGACTTTTTATCTGACTTGATGGGTTATTAGAGATGTATAGTTCCTGATGATTGCCCAATGCTTAATGGCTTGCCAATTTCGGTTTCCTTCATAGGTCATTTCTCAGTTCAGAGTCCTGTCACCCGGTGAAACTAGTGCAGGAGCAGCTACTTCGGGAGCTGAAGTCATCCTGGCCTGTTTACACACTGACACAAAATTTTCCTGAACTAGTTTGTTGCACTTCAGACCAGCTCCACAATTTTGACCCAGATTTTGCTACCTCTGACATGTATTGGGTGAGGCCCATCGAAACCCATGGCCAGGGTGCACACGAGAAAGATGAAAGTGATGACCACCCAAGCTCCAATATCAGGTATGTGCTACAGCCATCGATGCTGATCCATTTCTCAGAGATTATCCAGCATGAAGATTTCAGCCCTGGGACTCTTCATGCCCTGAGCGGCTTGGTTTTTCATCGGGCCCCTGTGTCCACAAGCACATCTCCTGTTCATCACCAGCTATTATTAGTTGGGGCTTTCCCCTCAGATTCTGAACCCTTAAAGTGTCTCTATGGTTGTTTAGAGACATTGCTGTCTCCATATGGAGTCTCATTTGTAGAAGACCAACAGGACACCAAGAAGGCATGGATGAACTCAGAAAAACTTTCTAAGTTTGGGAGGTTAGCATATGTGTCTGCACCAGTGTATGAGCTTCAAGGTGTCCGACTGTGCATGGTCACGATAAACCTTGATCACTTGGCCACTCTTGTCTTCAGTCTCTTTGATTGGCGCTTGCTCTGGAGTCCTGACCCCCGCTTCCTTCAGCACTTCTCTTCTAAACCCCTTGAACCTTTTTGCACATTCTCGCTGTATCCACCAAGTTATTCACACGACATCAGCTTCTGGATGGAACCAGACAATTTTGACGAGCTTGATTTCCATGCCGTGGTTCGTCAAGCCTCAGCAGGCGCAGTAAGAGAAGTGACACTGGTAGACCGTTTCCGACATCCACACATGGGTCACGCCAGTCTGTGTTACCGGTTGACCTATCAGTCACCTGATCGTGCACTTTCACACAGTCAGGTAAAAGACATGCACACCCAGTTGCGTAAGTTGATGTCTCAAAAACTGCAGGTCACACTCAGGTAGAGTAAAAAGAAGTGTAATCTACCTGGAAGATTAGGGTCCCTAAATTTAAAGGCAGGTAAAGTCTAAGTAACTAAGATCATTTAAAGTGGTATTTGGCAAGTCTGTGATTTAAAAAAAAAAAAAAACTTTAACCCCTGGAGCTCCCCTTACAAGCTCTGTTTTTTTAAAGGCAATAGCATGGTACATTCTCACCAATCCATGTGGATTTGTTTGAAAACCAAAGCTTAGGAACCAGCAATGATCATTTTCGTAGAGTTATGTTGACTGACAAGGTAACAAGCACATTGTCAGTTTAGGTTTTGTTTAACGGCCTGCGTTTTCACCCCGTAATGAGCCATTTAACCATCAAAGTGATCTGGTAAATTAACCTAAAAATGTTGCCTGGTATTCCTTTAATAACAGGAAAAATATTTGCTTATTCTATATGATGAACAGGATCTTAAGTGCCAACACTGGTGTGATGAATGTGCTTGATGCTCTTGCACACCACTTGATAGCTGTAGTTTATTGTATGAGATGTGTTGCTGAATGACTTACCTCTTTGTCCGTCATTTAAATTGGGTCTCCAGCTGTCAACAAAGCCCTGTACAGATCGTAAGTGCAAACCTAGTCTGCTTTCAATATGTACTTATGTAAACCTTCATGTTCAGTAATGTGTTCACCATCAAGACTGTTTGAAATGATACATTGATCATGTGCAGCATGATTTAAAATCAAATAAAGCAAGTAAAGACCGCAGGGGTGTACTACAGAGTAAGAGAGTAAGCTACACATAGGAACTCTGTGTAATTTGGTTCAACAACCCACATTTTCCTACGAAAAAATAGGCAACTCCTCAAATGTACACATTAATAAGCTTATCAATATAACCGCTTCATCATGAAGGTATGAGTATCTGATATAATTTGTGTATTGTATGACTTGCTTTACATACCTCACCACTTATCATGCTTTGCAGTACACCCCTCAAGCAGCCCAAGTATGGATGGATGCTTAAATACAGAATACATGGCAAGCTACTTTTCTGTCTTATTTAACGGCAGTGTTACAAGTTACAGTGTACAATAGGGTCTGTGTGTGTGTTTTGTAAATATGTAAATCTAATGCATATGCTCCAAACTTCAACAAGCCATATTAGAGGTTCAGTAAGTTTGCATATAATTTCAATTTGCTGTGAATGACTGGCCTTTAAACATGTTTACTGTGACAGTGCTGTCGAATGATGGTGCATGTTACGCATTCACCGCGGTGATTTGCGGTTGCTTTGTTGTTGAGCAAATGCTATTTTTAAGAATGTGTTTGAACAACAAATTTGTTTCAGTGAAAAAAATTACCTTGATATTAGGCTACCATCATTTGTAAGCCATGTAAGGCCCGTAGCTGTGTCGGTCTGATCTGTCTGATTTAAATTGTGGGGCATGCATGCACTTGCTGTATGGAAAGGGGTGTCAAACAAGATTTTAGAATCTTGTTTCTCAAGAATTTTAGGCTCATTCTTTCAGCCTACCTCAAATGTGGTGTTACAACTAACAGAGATGTCAAAGTCTTGGCTGCTAATATGTATATTTATTCTAATTTATAATGTGAACAGTTTTGAATATGGGTAATATACGGAAATGTTGTTTATGTTGCTTTTAGATATTTTAATTTGGTGACAATGAAAATAGGAATTAAAATGAAATATTTATGAATTAAATTGTGCTGTGCCGTTTTCATCACGTTTGGTATATGAGGGCCTCATGCATGGGTCTAGTGTGGTCTACTGTCTATGGTGTATGGTTGGGAGGATTGGGTCACATGAAGCATTTATATGCCAGCAGAAGACATGGCGACCAAGGGGCTCCGTCAGCGAAACAGACGAGGGAGTAAACAAGATGCTAATAATGTGAATACAAGTCTTGTCAGTGACAACCGAACGTCAAAAGAAGAAAAGAACATTGATGACAGTAAAAACAGTGACATGCGAAATGAGTGAGTGACTCGTAAAATCATTTAACAGTGTGCTGTTGACGGGTGTCCATGCTACTAACCCTACTCTAACATCTAGCTAGCCACTAACAGGTATTTGCTAAACGTCTAGAACCGTTTTTGTTGCAGAGACAAATGTCAAGTCAACATTCTAGGTTCAGGCTACCTGGAATTGTTTACATGCATATGCAGCCAAAATCCACCAGCAATGTAACATTAACATTAGCTTTGTGTGTCTAGTTAGAAAGAAAGCTAGCTATCTTAAAGGTTCTTTCATTCATTCTATCACCTGCTTTCACGAAGCCCCAAACAATGTAATTCTAAAGTAGCTGTTTCTCGCTGCTTTATGGACTCGAACTACATTAATTTTTTAGAGATCCTTTGTGTATACAACGTTTTATTGCTAGTTATACGGAGGAGCACTGAGCTAATGTTAGCTAACAGACTGTCACGGGGTATTAAGTCTAGAGCCACGTATCATTTACGTTAGCCGTTTGTAACATGAGGTCAATGACTTTGTCAACCAAGGTAACGTCAGGTAAGTCTTACCCCCTGAAAACTGCTGTGACGTTTGAGACACACTTCTGTGAAGTCCATGGGCTTTTTCCTAACTTTAATGGAACTCGTGGGTGATGTTTCTCAAACTCTGCCGCACGTTTCCCTTTGCTGCTAGTTTGTCCCCAGATAGGCATATCACCCCCTTTCAATCCTCACCTTACTACAGGACATCAAGTAAAGCAGGCCAGGTGTGGGCCCCAGAGGGTTCTACGGCATTCAAGTGCCTGGTTTCTGCCCGCTTCTGCGCAGCATTGCTAAGCAACATCTCGGACTGTGATGAGGCCTACAACTATTGGGAACCAGTGAGTTGACCGGAGTGCAATATCATTCAGATTGTATAGACTACTTTGCATGAGAAGTCCAGAGTACTGTGACGTTATTAACAAGTCTGGTAAACCGTAAGGGTATATCATAATAGCAAATTATGTTTCTACATTTGTCTACCTTCAGACAAAAATACCCTGTGGGATGTGTTGCATTTCCATTCTTCACATCAAGTGAAACGATTTTCTTTTCAGACTCATTATCTGCTCTATGGCAAAGGGATGCAAACATGGGAGTACTCTCCAACTTATGCAATACGCTCTTATGCATACTTATGGCTCCATGCCCTTCCTGCCAGCTTTCATGCCAAGATACTTAAAACTAACAAGGTCAGTGAGGCTCTTAATTCAGTGCAGCATCTTTTCTCTCACTCTGTCTCTATCTGTTCTCTAGCCATTGAAACAATTTTTTGTTTTTACAGGTCCTTGTGTTTTATTTTTTGCGCTGTGTTTTGGCCTTTGCCTGCTGTGTGTGTGAACTATATTTCTACAAGTAAGTGAGTATCGGTGTATATTACAACACTATTGGCCGTGAAGGTCTGCTTTTCTAGATTCAGTGGTATATACAACCTGTAAACTTTAATTCATAAAGCCTTTATATAGGCTATTGTTTGTGTGACAGTCTTGTCATTATAAAAGAGTAACTTTAGTGTTTTAGCTTTTCAACTTCTGTCATCTTTCAGGGCAGTATGCAAGAAGTTTGGTCTTCATGTGGGTCGTCTCATGTTGGCGTTTTTGGTATTGAGTGCAGGAATGTTCTGCTCCTCTGCAGGTTAGTTTTGATTACCAGTTTTCATTAAATATGTTGTTTTTATTCATTTAACCACACCAGATTGGCAGTTAGTGCCAGCGTGGTTGTTATGACCATATATCTATAGATTGCTGATATCAGTAGATTATACTGCAGGGAATCCAAAATCCCAGTGGGAAGACATACAATACTGTTTGAGAGTATTTGTAAACCATGTTTATAGTCCTTTTAACAAATCTTGTCTTTAACAAAAGATTCACTTCAAACCCCAAGACAATAAAATGTGAAAAAATCATTTGCAAAGTTGAAAAATCCCATCCACTCTGCTTAACTGGGCAGGATATTTTGTCCATGTGATCCACAGCATTCCTCCCAAGCACCTTCTGCATGTACAGCACTGTAGTGGCCATGACGGGCTGGTTCCAGGGCCGCACTAGTATAGCTGTGCTGGGGGTGGCAGCAGGAGCCATCATTGGTTGGCCATTCAGTGCTCTGTTGGGGTGAGCAAGGCAGAGTTTCTAAATGCATCTGTCTTCTCAGCTGGTGTGCATACTGTAAAACTTTGAAATAGAAATCCCAGTAAATATTTAAGGAGATGTTTTGTGTTAATAATAGCTAACTTTTTTTGACAGAATACCCATTGCCTTCGACCTACTGGTCCTTAAGAGGAAATGGAAGAGCTTCATCATATGGGCTTTGGCGGCTCTTCTTTTTTTTCTGGTAGGAATTTAGTGGTTTTATATATCTGAAGGATATAGATGACTGAATGGAACTGAAATGAATATATAGATTATACTCATCTATAAAGGATATAGATGAATATAATTTATAAGAGTCTAAAGAATGTAGGCTTGAATATCTACAGATTATAGGTCTGTATGTTTACACAAAGTATTTTGTTGTTTCTCCCTGCCAGATACCATAACATTAACATAACTTTGAATAACAAATGTTTTGGTCTTGTGATTCTTATAGGTTCCTGTAGTATTAATAGACAGTTACTATTATGGCAAACTGGTGATTGCTCCTCTGAATATCGTCTTTTACAACGTGTTCACCCCTCATGGCCCAGATCTCTATGGTACTTTTTATTTGTTGCAACAAAAACAAAAACGTGTGAAATACTGTAATTTGGACACTTTTGTCAAAATAGACTATTATTGCATTGCTTTCCTGACCTACAGTAAGTTTGATGTGTTGATGCATGCAATATGATGAGTAATTATGTGTTTTTTCACTCTTGCTTTAGGTACAGAGCCATGGCACTATTACTTCCTGAATGGTTTCCTGAACTTTAATATTGTTTTTGCATTGGCCCTGTTCTCTCTACCTCTCACTACTTTAATGGAGGCCCTTCTGCAGAGGTTTAATGGTGAGCTCAGCGATAACAGGCTTCAGGTCATTATTACATTGATAGGTGTACATTGAAGTTGAGTTGTTTGATCTGCAGGTGTTACTGTTTCAGCAAATTGCTTTTAGAATGATTATTTGGCAAGACACCAACTGATTATGTCCCAAGTCTTTCCGCTCTCACCAGTACGTGTGTGTGTGTGTGTGTGTGTGGGTGGTTGTAGTACAAAACCTGGGACGCCCTTACTGGTTAACACTGTCACCCATGTACCTCTGGATGCTGGTCTTCTTCACTCAAGCCCACAAAGAGGAGCGGTTTCTGTTTCCCATTTACCCTCTCATTTGTCTCTGCGGAGCTGTGGCACTATCCTCCCTCCAGGTACAATGAGAAACCATTGTCATCTCTAAGGTGTTTTGTCATTATTTGGTAACATGTGTTTTATTCCTTAATTGTTTAAGGTAATAAAAGTAATTCATAATACTGTGGTAATTGTTGTTATGGCTAAATGTCAATATCCCCTCTAACATCTAAGCCCTAATCTCTCAGAGACTTTAACAGCATCAAACAACTTCATGATTGGTTGATCGGTGTCAGTTAAGCCTTGATGGATTAGGGGTCAGGCTAGCGGAGATACTAGCCCCTCATTATAGGGGATATTTAGCCTTTGCTATAAAATTGTTCACTTGTGCTTAAAGGGATCATCTGAAGTGAATTAACCCGTAGCCCTGTTGTTTCATTTGGCTGAGTGCGGTCGGTAGGTATGAGAAGAATTTGGTACAGCGTTGACCAAATAGCAAAACGGCAGCCAGTGCTAACTGATGAGGGAAAGAAACTTTTGTTTCCCTGTGCCCCCATCAGTTAACTTTAGCTGCCGGTTTGCAAATTCGGTCTATGATGCACCAAACGTTGTTGTTCTTATTCTTACAGACAGCACTCGGCAGCCTCAAAGCACAGGGATTTGGGCTGATTGGCTCCGGAATTTTCCTTCAAGCTGATCTCGTGCTACTTAATAGCTTTTCAAAGGCTGCTCTGAGTGTGTCTAGAAATACTTATTATTTGACATTAATTGCATGGCATAACTGGCATGTTCATAGTGGAAATTCTGTTAGCCAGGGTGGCATTCATCACCTCGGGCTGTTTGGCACTTACTGCATGCGTGGTGTTTCTTTGGCTGTTACAGAAATGTTACCACTTCTTGTTCCAACGATACCGCCTGGAGCACTACACTGTCTCCTCGAACTGGCTGGCCCTGGGGTGTGTGCTGTTCTTTGGAGTCCTGTCGTTGTCACGATCTGTGGCACTCTTCAGAGGTCAGGGGAGGCCATACTTACAGTAAATCGACCTAGTGCATCTACACCGGCATGTCTGTAGCACTTGCCAGAAGTACCATACCCGCCCCAGCTATGACTCACTGATTCTGAAAATTTGTAAGAGCAATATTATTTTGTTGCATTAGTCAGGAAAAGGCTGATAATGCACAGGGAAAGTCTTCGGCTATGGCAATGGGATGCACTGAAATAGCTCCCAGTCAATGCCCTTGCACCTGGCTGTGTCAGCCTAAACTGTTTATTTCCCCTCAGAAACCTTTCACAAGTAATTGCTCATTCGTTTCTTGAGTATTTGCTCTCCTACTCGCTGCTCTTCACTTCATGTCTTACTCCCCTTTTAATTACTCTGTCCCAGTATTAATCATTCTCCTCTGACACATTGATTCCCAGGCTACCATGCCCCCTTGGATCTGTACCCAGAGTTCCATCGCATTGCCAAAGACCCCAGCATCCACACTGTTCCAGAGGGCAGACCAGTCAATGTGTGTGTGGGCAAGGAGTGGTATCGCTTCCCCAGCAGTTTCCTACTACCCAACAAGTGAGTCTGCTCCCCTTTTAAAGGTGAAAGATGTAGCTTTTGTCACAGCATTCTCTGTTCCCCCTCTTTGTGTGATCCTTTCTAGCGGCAGACATTTAGACATTTGTTCACCTTAAAGCCAACAGGAGATGTAAATAGATACACAGCACAGCATGGTGTTTTTATCATACAAGTAAAAAAAAACAGAATCCTTTTTATTTTACTTGAAATTAGAAGTATGGATTTTCTTTTTGTTAGCGTTTTTTACTAGAAAATTAAAATAAGGATGTTTTCATAAAAATAACTTTTGATGACAAATGTTCCCCAAGAGTGATCATGTGGACTTTACAAACTGTCTACACATTTGATCTTCATCATGGGTATTCCCCCAAGTCATCCGTTTTTTTCTTAGTTGGCAACTGCAGTTTATCCAATCAGAATTCCGAGGTCAGCTTCCCAAGCCGTTTTCCAGTGAACCATGGGCCACACGTATGATTCCCACCGATATGAATGATCAGAACCTTGAGGAGACATCGCGATATGTAAGTGCAACAGTAGCCTTGCCCCTGAACATCTTAAGGAAAGAATTGTGGACATTGTTAATAATAGGCTTGTGCAGTAAAGCGGGTTGCAACAGCAGCAACTGTTGTAGAAAAAAGATTTTCTGCTCTTGTCTAGACGGACCTCAAACAGTGCCACTACCTGGTGGACTTGGCCGTGGAAACAGAGGCTCCTCGTGAGCCACGTTATGCTGCCAACAAAGAGGAGTGGAGCATCATTGTTGTGAAGCCATTCCTAGATGCAAGCAGGTCAGTTCAGTTTTATCTTATTTCTCTTTGGTTTTTGTCTCTTATCTGTAAATGGCTGAGTTGGCTACAGTGATGTGTAAATACTCTCTTGGAGAGTTGACATAGGGTTGCTTGAACTAGAAATGTAGGTCAGTTAGGATTTACCCTTTGAAGTTAATCTGTCATTCTTGAGATTAACCTTGGCACTCTCCATCTTGTTTCTCTCACAAGCAGATCTCTGCAGATCTGTGAAATAATGCTTGTTTGTGTTGTTGACACAGTATACTGTTAACCCATTATACTCGCACATACTGTACAAGTGTGTGTGATTATGACCTCCCATCATACTCTCTTTTAAACAGGTCATCAAAGTTCTTCAGGGCCTTCTTTGTTCCATTCTTCTCCGAGCAGCACACAACATACAGCAGCTATGTAATCCTCAAACCACGACGACCTAAACACGGCAGGAGACGGACACAACCCTGACCCCCCCCCAAATCCTCAATGGTTTCTCTGAACACCATTTCCTATGGCCTATAGTTTTCTCTCTCATCTTAAACTGCGGGTCATAGTATTGTATCAGAATACTGATAGAGTGTTTGTGTCTGTCTGTCTGTGTGTATGTGCGTGCATGTGGGTGTGTGCGTTTATTTAAGTATTTTGAGAATGTGAATGTGTATTATGTACATATGTATAATGGACATTTGTATTGGAGCAGGTAGAAGCAGGATAGTCATGTTTGAGACATTGGAGTGATGGTCCTCTGTCTCGCTCTCAGCATTCCATCTATTCCACGAGTGGCCATGGACACAGCTTGTGCATAGCCTGTGCATAGCCTGTATGGTTAAGCCATCTGCTCCATTCCATAAAATTCTGTTGTCTGTTGTCACTGTTACCCTCACCTTCTATGCCGCATCCATATTTTGACTGTATGCGCTGGCTGGTCCGTGCCCCACAGGTTGTGTGTGTGTGTGTGTGTGTGTGTGTGTGTGTGTGTGTGTGTGTGTGTGTGTGTGTGTGTGTGTTTGAGTGAGACAGTGTGTATGAGAGAGATAGAAAAATATTGAGAAACTGACCCTTTAAGGACCTCAACAGTCCCCCCATTTGTGGTGTCTTAATGTCCTCTGAGCCTGACCTGGACAATAAAAATGACCAAGATTTAAATGGTCGAAAGTGGACCAATATCAAGTCAAGTCTCTACTGAGGTACTTCAGTGTCTCTCATTGTAGTGTATGTCAAGTGGTAACTGTCAGACATCAAACATCTGTACAGATCCATTGTTCTGATCCAAACTTACTTCACCCTCTTGTGCCAAAAATTGTTATTGGCAACTCAAGCTTAGAGGGCGTCAACAAATGTCTCTTCTCTCTTTGTTTTATTTTTCAAAATGAAGGACATTAGTACGATCAATTAGTGTTGTGCATATCGGGGAAGCAACAAACATTGTGATAATGTTATGAACATGTGAAAAGGTGATTTAAAATAAAATGCTTATATGTTGATAAACTGTAGTAGCAAGTAAATGCAAATGCAGTTTGGAAATACTGACAAGTCATTTCTGCACAGTTGACGATATCATTTTTCATTCTAGAAATCACAGAAAGGCCCTTATAAACTGCAAAACATCAGTATATGAACATGGGCTGTGTTATTTGGAAGGGTGAAAATGGAGTTACTTTATAATCAGATCAGATATTGATACTCCATCCAGACATGAACCAAGGCAAGGCAAGGCAGTTTATTTATATAGCGCATTTCATACACAGCGGCAACTCTGTGTGCTTCACAGATTAAAACAAGACAAATCAAAACAGAAAGAGCAGATAAAAGAAACAAGCAGTGATGGGAGAACATGAGATGTTCTTAAGAAATAAAAATAAATTAATAGGTAGAACACAATAAAATGCAAGCAAAACAGACTTATTGGGGTAGGTGTATTAACATTGTTAACAACTTAAAAAATACGAGAAAAAAAGGCTCCTGAGAACAATTTGGACAGGATTTAAAAATGGAAATGGAGGGGGCACTTTTAATGTTTTCAGGCAGTTGGTTCCAGAGTTGGGCCGCATAGCCGCTAAAAACTGCCGCCTTGCTTGTTATTTAAGCGGGTTTTATTCAAAGATTTCTTCCTTGTGATCTTAGGGACCTGATCAGGGTGTAATGTTGGAACATTGGAACTGTGGACCAGCCCCATTTAAATGATTTCAAAATCAATTCTCTGACTGACTAGGACTGCCAGTGCAAGGATTTCAGTATTGGAGGAAGTGACATACTGTACAACATGGGTGTAATGGTGTACCATGTTATTACATACCTCAATGTAAATTACAGAGATATGTTTATCAGTGCAATTCTTCAAGGAGACTCATAATATCAAATACAAGTACAACCATCTTTATTTCAAAGTTAAAATTTTAATAATTTTGCCTAAATTAAGAAATCCAACCATTCCAGTTGTAGGTCTATGTATAATATTGCCCTCAACATGGCTTTTTTTGGAAAGAGCAGGTTGCTGGTCCACTGTGAATTTAGGATTTGAGACAAAGCTTGTTGTGTAGTCTTGTTTGTGAATCCCCTTCATCTTATACAATCTATTCATATGATATGGTAAAGCTTTGCTGTGGTCTCTATTATCCATCCCAGTATGTGTTCGAGTATCTCACGTGATACTAAGTATGCATTAACGCTTGTGTGAGACAGACTGGTTTATAAATGATGATGATTTTAATAGACCGTCATTTCAGCCCTTGTCTCTCTGTAGCCTAGTTTCATTGATATTTCCTGTGAGCATTTACGAAGGCAGTAAATTTACAGGACCAAGAAGTCTGAGATTTGAGTGTTTGTTGATCTACATTCAAAATTGTTTGTAGGCCTCGGCCTGGCCTGGGCTTTCTATGAAGCATAGATGAACGGATGGACGTAGCCTATGCAGAAAAACAGTCATCACAGTGTAAATAAGCTCAATGTAGGTTTTTACTCTCCATAACATGATGGCCATGTATCAGTCAAATACTTATCAGTCGTAATTCTTGGATTTCCTCTTTGTGGGATCATTAGTTCATCTAAAAAAAATCTAATGCTCATGATTCAGAAAACTGCATGCTCTCCAACAGTCTCCAACAAGACGCTGACGCTTTTTAAATAACATAATTTTAAACTTAGAATGATTAGAAGGATTGTCAGTCGGCGATATGCGAATAGTCAGACTTGAAACACTCTGAAGGACTGTACTGTCATGCGATTCTGACGCTTTCCATTGGTGCCCCCCAGTGGAACATATTTAGTAGGACGTAAGAACCCTCCCCCCTTCGGTTGCTATACATTATCCAAGATGGCGGCAGCAGATGGAGATGATTCACTGTACCCTATTGCTGTACTCATTGATGAACTGCGCAACGAGGATGTTCAGGTAGATTCAGTACTCATCAACGATAACCTTTTGAACATGTGAAATATTGATCTGAAAAGTGTGTTGGGACATGGCCTTGTTAAGTAGCAATACGATTAACATTGCGAGGCTAATGCTAACGCAATTTAGCATACCGGTGGGTTCTGGCCTACACTGCTGTCATGTACATGTTACTGGCGCCGCACTTAAAATTTTGACAAAAGCATAATTTTTGTTAAACATTGCCACTTCATGATTGCGATGGGTTTGTGGTGTTTTATGGTAACGTTAACGTTGGTAAGAAGCGGTTGAACGAGTTTTGAGTGAGGCTAATCTCAGTTCAGAAGGCTAGTAGGCTAATATAGCAAATCTATCCAAATATGTCTCTAATACTAGTTAACTCCCTAGTCTACTTCGAATGAAGTGCATCTTCTGTGAAAAGTGGTGGTGATGGATACTTTAAGTTAACGAGTTGCTAGATTTGCCTTCATTTACGGATAAACGAAAGGCATCTCGTGATAACACTTCAGTGCAACGTTAACGTCTATATTACTGGTGATACGATGCTAGTTCGCATTGCTAAAAATTACTGCACCACCTCTTATTAGATAGGATATTGGTTTGGTCGTGGGTTAAGGTGGGATATCTGCAACGTTCGACGATCCCTTATCTAGCTTAACTTTACTCAAACATTTACAGCGAAAAGCCAGTTTTGGTCCGTTAGCGTCCAAGATTACCATGACCACCCACGGCCAGCTATCAATATCAGTTGGTGTTTGTGCATTGATAGCGTTACTGGAATTGCTACCCGATGACACCTAAGATGCATATGAAGATTAGGAACATGAACATAGATTGTCTGGTGATTTGTTTAACAACAGACGTAAAATATCGAATTTGCTATTCTCAAAGGCTCGGTATGTTAAAGGCTTATTTATCAATGCAACAACTAATCTAACTTTCCTCTCTGATGTATATTTTTTACAGCTACGCCTGAACAGCATCAAGAAGTTGTCGACAATTGCTTTGGCATTAGGAGTGGAAAGGACCCGCACCGAGCTCCTTCCCTTTCTTACAGGTACATGTTAACTTTGAAACATGCGTGATAACTATTCTCGTAAAATCTTTTTTGTCATAACTAACTAGAGGCGAGCAGTGCTCCTAGCACACTGACTCTAATTGTTACTGTTAACACGATCAGTAGAGTGTTTTTAAAACATTAAGAAACAAGGTCAAAGTGATCACATCAGACCTGTATTCCTAGAAAACAGAAGGTTCTCAATCAAATGCACACTATATTGTATTTTTGTCTGCAAAACTGCTGCTGAGTTTAGATTTATCCTACATAACTGTGGTGTATAACTTGAATGTACAATCTGCAGATCTGTCATGGCCGCACTGTTATCTTGGCTAGGACTCATAACTGCACAACAAAAAATAGGTTCTGTTCTAGAAGCAAAATAAGTGCAAAGTTGGTGATCGTATCATGATGGGTCATGCAGTATTCGCACTGCCTTTCCCCTCCCAGATACCATCTATGATGAAGATGAGGTACTTCTGGCACTTGCCGAGCAGCTCGGTAATTTCACCATGCTGGTGGGAGGCCCAGAGTATGTACACTGTCTCTTGGTAAGTACCAAAATACATAGGGCAGTGAACTTCTCCTGGTTAATGTCATCTTTCCAAATATCTTTTTCTTACTATGTCATCTTTATCTGTAGTGGATAGTAATTAATGTATGTGATGTTATATAGACAAAATTGTTAACTTTGTTACATCTGTGTATCTGTTTGTTTTAATCTTTTATTCATATTATTTTATTATACCTTTTTGCCATGATATCGCCATAGATTCAGATTTTGCAATTTTAAGGCTACTGCCTCTAAACACCTCGGATGTTTGCCCCCAGCCCCCACTGGAGAGCCTGGCCACGGTAGAGGAGACAGTGGTACGCGACAAGGCTGTGGAGTCCCTGCGCAAGATTTCTCATGAGCACTCCCCCGTGGACCTTGAGGTGCACTTTGAGCCCCTGGTGAAGAGGCTGGCCAGTGGCGACTGGTTCACCTCCCGCACCTCTGCCTGTGGGCTTTTTAGTGTGTGCTACCCCCGGGTCTCTAGCACCGTCAAAGCAGAGATCCGCCAGTAAGATGCCTTTGAAATCTCAATGCTAATGTCTCTGCAGTTTGAGAATATGTTTGGAGAGCCGCTGCAGTATTTGTTTATTCGTTTGTTTTATGTATTTGAACCAGTTTAACCAGAATATCGTAAAGTTGGTTGTATGTTTAAGTGATTTGACCCCTGACTTCCAGGCACTTCCGCAACTTGTGTTCTGATGACACACCCATGGTCCGCCGTGCCGCTGCCTCAAAACTCGGAGAATTTGCTAAAGTCCTGGAATTGGAGTATGTCAAGAGTGACATAATTTCCCTTTTCACAGCTCTGGCCTCTGACGAGCAGGTGAGGGTTCACTGTCTGTTTTTTAGGTGTTGCTGGATTCATTTGGTATGCTTCATGATGTTTCTCCTGCACTGTTGACATAGCCTAGTTGTGTGTGATTCCCTTCACAGTAATTCATTGTAGTTGGTTCATTACTTGCATGAAACATTTACATTTATGTATTTAGCAGACGCTTTTATCCAAAGCGACTTACATTTTGTAAACTATGAATTGTTCAGGGCCAGTCTCCCCTAGAGCAACTTAGGGTTAAGTGTCGTGCTCAAGGGTACAGCGGTAGCAGCCAGGATTCGACTACTTGCATGCTAGCCAGGTTCCTTAACCGCTATGCTACCACCGCCCCAAACAAATTAATATTTTTCATGATGTCTGCCTAACTCAATTCTGACATTACTGGGTTGTTTTTCTGATGGCAGGACTCGGTGCGGCTGCTCGCTGTGGAGGCCTGTGTTAGCATTGCCCAACTGCTCCCTCAGGAGGACCTGGAAAGCCTTGTCATGCCCACCCTCCGTCAGGCAGCTGAGGACAAGTCTTGGAGGGTCCGCTACATGGTTGCCGACAAGTTTTCAGAGGTATGCGTGCATTGCTTTTTATAGTAGTTGTCAGTCTGGATCTGTTTGGTTTTGCACATGATAAAACTAATGACTGAATATAGGCATGATGGATATGACTGAAGCAGTAGAATGGTATTAACCATGTATTTTTGCTGTGTACAGCTCCAAAAGGCAGTGGGGCCAGAGATCACCAAAAACGATTTGGTACCAGCCTTCCAGAACCTTCTGAAGGATTGTGAGGCTGAGGTTCGAGCTGCTGCAGCAAATAAGGTTAAAGGTAAGTGAACTTTATTACACTGGTCCATTAACTTGCCCACACACAGTTTCCTTAAATGACTGTTATTGTATTTTTTGTGTAAAAGATTATCTTAAATATATCAGATAATATCTCTCTTCTTTCTCTCTGAAGAGTTCTGTGAAAATTTGCCAGAGGACAGCAGAGAGACCATCATCATGACCCACATACTACCATGTGTTAAGGTAAAGGTTTTTTTTTTTTGTTTTGTTTTGTTTTACTTTTGGTCTCATTTGGAGACACAATTTGACCAATTACCAATATGTTTGCTGGTCTGCTAGTCCATTTCTGCCCACATTTGTTTGTAGGAACTGGTTTCCGATACCAATCAACATGTCAAGTCTGCTCTAGCATCAGTCATCATGGGTTTGTCCACTATACTGGGCAAAGACAACACCATTGAACATTTGCTGCCACTGTTCTTGGCACAGCTCAAAGATGAGGTAAGCAGGTCTTGTTCAGGTAGGATGAGGTTAGTTGGCCTGTTTTATTTATTTATTTGTGAATGTGTCCTAGCTGTAGTTTGTGAATTTGTAAGTTTATTCCTGTTTTGGTTTAGAAAAGGCTACAAATATTCAATGTATTATGCTCCAGTGAGTTTACACAATGCATCATACACTTAGCGAGCCATTGAACATTTTTCTCCAACTTGTGTTTATCTTAGTGCCCTGAGGTTCGTCTGAACATCATCTCCAATCTGGATTGTGTCAACGAGGTGATTGGCATCCGTCAGCTGTCCCAGTCTCTGCTGCCAGCCATTGTGGAGTTGGCAGAAGATGCTAAGTGGAGGGTGCGGCTGGCCATCATCGAGTACATGCCCCTGCTGGCTGGACAGCTGGTAAGTGTAATAGTAGAGTAGCGTCATCTAAGATTACATTTACATTTATGCATTTAGCAGACACTTTTTATCCAAAGCGACTTACATTTTGTCAAATATTAGTTGCTCAGGGCCAGTCTCCCCTAGAGCAACTTAGGGTTAAGTGCCTTGTTCAAGGGCACAACGGTGGCAACTGGGATTAGAACCCACAACTTTTTCCAGGCTACTTGCACGCTAGCCAGGTTCCTTAACCGCTACACTACCACCGCCCAACATGATTGTCTAATGGTACTTGATTTAAATATTTTGTGGTAAACTGCTTTTTCAGGGTGTGGAGTTCTTTGATGAGAAACTGAATTCTCTGTGCATGGCTTGGCTTGTTGATCATGGTGAGTATGTCCCCTGCCTAAGACAATGGATTGAAAATGTCACTGTGTTGATTATGACTGGCTATTTTTGTTGTCAAGATAAAGTAGATTGGTAATGAATGGTGTCAGTCTATTTTTAAATAAATCTATAATCTGCCATTTTAGTCATTCCTAAACAGTGTTATTCTGAAATCCCTCCAGCACATCTTTTTACACTACAATGTCAGGGTACATTCCTAAGACTAGAATGTACCCTAGATGTACTAGATTTTTTAGCAACCAGTCAGCAAACAGAAGTTGATGGCAGAACCAAAAGGTTCATAGTGCCCACCCACTATGAAGTATAGTTTGCCTATTAAGTCTCCTGGCTCTTTTTTCACCTCGCTTCAGTTGTTGTTGAGTCTCGTCCAAGAGGCTGAAATGTGTATTTCTCTCTCTTTTGACAACCAACTGAGATGAATTTGACTGACCATTGCTTTCTTCTTGTCCACAGTTTATGCCATTAGAGAGGCAGCCACGTGTAATCTGATGAAGTTGGTGGAGAAGTTTGGTGCAGAGTGGGCTCAGAACACCATTGTGCCCAAAGTCCTAGGCATGGCTAATGACCCCAACTACCTCCACAGGATGACCACCCTCTTCTGCATCAACGTGAGTATGATCTTAGTGTCAAAGAGCAGTGCAAAGTAAATGGGCTAGTATGCTTCTGCTTTCATTGTATCAAGAAGAAAAGGAGGCATGCACATCCACTCAATGACATAGTCTGGTTGTCAAATAATTTTATAGAGCATATTGCGGTATGCAGATTCAATGTATACTTCCAGTTTGAATAAAATGGTTGTTCTGCTTGTCTGGTAACTGCATGGGTTTTGGTCTCCTAATTTCGCGTGTTGCTCTCTCAGGCCTTGTCAGAGGCTTGTGGTCAGGAGATCACCACCAAACACATGCTCCCTGTGGCCCTGAAGATGGCCAACGACCAGGTGGCCAACGTCCGTTTCAATGTGGCGAAGACCCTGCAGAAAATTGGCCCAGTGCTAGACAGCAAGTATGTGGATTCAATGTTCAATCTTTTGAGTTTTGTATCAGTAGGTAGGTCCACAAGGACATAAAAGCCATGGCTGACTGTATGCATTTGAAAATGAGTCCGTGTCCAGTGAGAGTGGAATTCTGGTCTGACATTGAGCCCCTTGGGTGTTGTAGTTCTCTGCAGGCTGAGGTGAAGCCGGTATTGGAGAGACTGGCCACAGATCCAGACATGGATGTCAAGTACTTTGCTCAGGAGGCCATAAGTGGTAAGAAATTAGCTGTTCACTGTCCTGCATGAATTCAATACTTAGCTCATCTTTATAATGCACTATATATAGCAGAATTGTATTCCTTAAGATGAATCTTTATTATATTTTTGTCAATCGTTTCCCTTTGATGGACATTTGGGTATTGTTAAGTTTACATTCTAAGGTGATTTCTGATTAGGTGTTTTTTCTTTTAATGAGTTGGTGAATAGAAGTTTGTTTCCTTTGCAGTTCTTGCCCTGGCCTAGAGGATCCACACAGAAAAGGAGCTTTCAGTGTCTCATGCCTCTAACCTCAGTACTGATGTCTGTAATCGTTTGTTGGACATTTTAACACAATTCAATTGTGCAGAGGGTGTCAGTGTATCTTCAGGGCAAACTCTGTCTTTGCTGTAGATGTCTTTTGTTACTCACTCTCACTCTTTCTCTCTCTCTCTCTCTCTCTCTCTCTCTCTCTATCACCTGTTAGATATACTACTCTGGTCACTTCCTCACAAGAGCTGAAGCTCTGAATGCTTTTGAGCCTCTTCAGTAGCCCTATCCTGTACACTTCTCTCATTGTAAACCTTATAGAGCTTTCCTGTAGCACTTTCTTAGGTGTCACTATCTACTGTCAATGCCACACGCACCTGCACTGCTTATACAAGAACTAAACAAAACGAGGACCTTAGAAACAGTTGTTTCGCTCTCTGTTAGGCATAGTGTAGATCAACACGTGTGTGCTGTGGGTCTGCGCTTGTGACCGTAGTGATTTTTATTGCCTGGTCCGATTTTTAGCACGGCTCTGTGCATGAGTAGAGCATAGTCCAGGCCTACACCCCTCCTGCATGGCACCACCGCCAGTGTTTTGGTTCACTCCATCGGCCATGCATCCAATGAAGACATCAGTCAGATAAATGCATTATCAACATGGCTGTTTTGCTAAAGGGACCACAACAAATCTCCCTCCCACCCCCTTAACTGTACCTGCTGTGCACACTGATATTGTAGACCCCTTCTCTTATTACCCCACCCCCTTGCTTTTCTGTGCCATTAACCATTTTCCCTATTTTTTTCTTAAAGATCTTCTTTGTTCATAATGAAATGTTCTGTATGCTGACTTTTAACTTATATCATTTGTACAGAAACAGTTGCATGATTTTCTCATATGCTGTTGAATTGGATCTCATTGCATCAGGAGGTGATCGATTTCAGTTTGTTGGGATGTATTAGACGCTACATGCAATACGTGACGGCGAAACATTTGTTTCAAATGATAACTGACATCAGTTGTAGGGATGTAACTATGCTGTATCTGTTGTGTTATTAGAATGTGTCCTGTTTGTATATGAACACGTTGCATCTGTTTCCTTCTGATGCAAGGCAGAGAAATGTCTTGGGAATAATCAATAAAAAGAACCTGGGGTAACCCCAAGTTTTGCTTTTGTCTTTTAATACCTCACTTGGTGACTGAACATTACATTTCTTTGTATTAACGAGATGGTTTAGGCTTCATGAATATGAAGGGTTGCACCTACGTGCAATGCCAGGAAAAAGTTAGAATGCTGGTCATACAAGTTTTTCTGTTTTGTAAAAGGTGAGGCAAGGTCATGTCTTGGCTCTGAAGTTGTCACAGTGAAGGAGGCGAGAGGTGCCAGTTTACTTTAGAGAAACCCTGATTTAAGACCCAGAAACCTCAGTAAAGATTGTCCTTTTCATGTATTCACTAATGCTGACTTAGTTTGATCGCATTTGAAACAATCATGTATGCAGTGTATAACTGTTAAACAGTAGTTCTTTGTGTACAGATTCATCTTTTCTAATGACCTTTTAAGGGAATTGTGTTAACACTTATTAATTCTCTATACTACTGTAAAGCCAGTGAAAGTCTAGCAGCATGTGTATTGGAAGCCTAAATGAGGCAGCTGTGGCCTACTAGTTAGGGCTTTGGGCTTTGCCAGTTTGCCAGTTCAATCCCTGACCCGTAGACCACGGCTGAAGTGCCCACCTAACTCCTCACTGCTCCCCAGGCAGCCCCTGGGGTGTTGGTGTTGGTGTGTGCTTCACCTCACTGTGTGTTTCACTAATTCACAGCTGGGGACAAATGCAGAGACCTGTATCTGTGTGTAAATGCATTTAATGAGTTTCTAACATTTTGATGAATTTCTTACAGTTTCAGTAAGCTAATTATTAATTTTGTAGTAAAACATTCTCACTACGTTTTACTAGTTTTACTTTCTTATGTAGGTACTGAGATTTAGGAGTGGTGTTTTCTGTTGACCTATGCTGTTTCAGTGGACCACCTGGTTGCTCAGAGTGCATACCAAAAGGCATCAGCAAGAGGTGAATTCACACAAATAGTACATGTAATTTTGACTTTTCAACCTACTCCAAAACTTGATTGTCAAGATATTTTTACGCTTTTACACTTTTCATTAGCAAGCAGTATTAGTATATTTACAAATAGTAGCTCATTGTTTAGTGATGGCATCCCGGTATTTACAGATATATCTCAATAATCATGTAGTACCTCCTTATTTGACATAGTAATGTGATGGTATATCAAAATATTGAAATTAATTGATAATGAAATATGTCTCATATTGAGATTAGTTATTAATTATTTTTATATATAAGTGTCAGAATTGGGATGCAAAATAATATAAATAATTTTTCACATGACGGCATGACTGACAAGACAATATTGACACATATGAAATGACACATTCTTATGTTTGATTTTTAATTACCAAATTCCAAATATGAGAATCTAAGTCAGTTTACAGTCTCATATTACACTAGAGCACTTTAACCTACCAGTCTCATGCTGTTGAGCTCATTCTCCATATTCTTGCTGTATACAAAAAAACTTACAAAACTGTTTACCTTCTTTACACACTACCAGTTTCCATTTGCTCTTATACACACTATACCTTTATGTTTATGTCATTTCACATAAGCTTGTTTTTTTTTGTTAATTTCCTCTACATGACAAACACATTCAGCGATTCCAGTGTAGGGAAAGTAGCAAGCCTCAGAATCAATAACTCAGGCTATGGCAATCAATGGCAATCTGCAGAGGGCAGAGGTCTCTACCGTATCGTCTGCCCTGCAACAGCAGTTCCAAAAGAAAGCGTGATGGCCATGCAAATCCACCTACAGATGCGTTATTGTCATTATTCAGTTTGGTTTTTAGCTTATCCATAGGTTCTCTAACTGCAACAAGGTCATTAAGTCCTTAACACACTTCTTTAACACAAATATCAAATATTTCCCAAGACCGCAGTTTAAGGTGCCTTGATTCATTTCTGATAACACTGAACTCATAAGGTGCACCACAGAGCACATCTGTAGGACATTTTGAAAATCTTCACTTTTCTTCACTCAGATCCTCTTGTTGTCATTGCTGGGTGAGCATTTCATTCCACTTGGCTGGTGTACTGACACTGCCATTATGCAAACCAATAGATGCTCTTCAGAAGCTCTGGGCATAGGCTTCAAGTCTCTTCATGCAACCAAGGAGTGAGTGCTGTTGTCAGTATGTGAGGACATTGGGCGAGGGGCAGTATGGTAGTTCATTCAAATGCATGCAGGCAACACCAGGACGAAATCATGATGTTGCCTGGACATGATGAATAGATCAGATGCATATTAAAACAACTGCTCCATGTAGCAACAGATAGCAACAGACTGAGGGTTGGGAGGGAGAATAGCAAGCCCTTACAACTTGGCACAGAGGTAAGTTAGTTAAGCATTGAATGCAGTGCCTTGTATCAATAGCCATAGAGGTCACTGTCCAGCCATGCTGTGTCACGGTGGTATCGTCCACTGCTACGCAACTGGCACATGTCATAGATGTCATTGGTCACAAAGCCGCTCTCTGTGCTTGCCAGTGTCACAAAGCCGCTTTCTGTGTCACGTCCGGCCAGGTTGTCATAGTCACCAGGTGGCGTGTCAGGAGAAGAACCCAGGAAGGAGGTGTTCTTTATGTCCGGCCGTGTAACTGCCAGGTCTGCCTCATGCTGCTTCCTTATGACATTGTAAACGTCTTGATTGGGGCTATCGCAGCCATCATCAGAGACCCAGAAACCTGCCTCTTTAGGGCAGGTTTCAGTTCTATCCTTACCCCTACATAACACAAGGGTTTGGGTTAAGATTTATGATTAGGTGATTGCAACCTGCAAAATGGAGGCTCTAAATATTCTAAATTCACTGGAGAAAAGCTTCTGCCAAGAACCTATGAACATGATGAATCATACCTCTTGGTGAAAACCTTGAAGCAAAACACTCCAGATGCAACTATCAATAGCAGAAGCAGGGGGATTGTTGGAAGAATGATGTATGCAATATTTAAGGAATTATCTGAAACACATACAGTTGTTGTCATGTTTAGAGACTTGAAATATTGTAGTATATTTATTTTCTGTTTTAATTTTTAACTCTATAGACTTCATGGATGACAGAGGTGGTTTCATTTCATTTCATTCACAATATTACTGAAATGTTGCTAATTGGTTTTAGGGATGGGGGTTGTTCATTGACTGTGACTATTAATTACCTGGGTTTGGAGATACGACCACTCTCATCCTGTCATCAGTTTGTGTCACTGGATGATATTTTGGTCGTGAAGATGGTGGTGGGGCATCTGGTACAAGAATAAATCAAATTAGTGTTAATGTTATCAAAGGTGATCTTGCCTTGAGAAAGACGGTGTCCCTGACTTATTGCAGCAGTCAGTGAATAACAGTGCATTAAGACCATTGTTTCCACATTAAGATTTGACATCATCTCTGAAATATGGTGTCATTTACCTGGAACACTTCCATTTCCTGATGAGGTGGTTACTGGGAATGTCTCTGAAATCATTACAGAAGTTATAAGAGTGTTATTTTTAGCACCGTAGGGCATAGTCCAGGCCTACACCCCTCCTACATGGCACCACCGCCAGTGTTTTGGTTCACTCCATCGGACATGCATCCAATGAAGACATCAGTCAGACAAATGCATTTTCAACATGGCTGTTTTGCTAAAGGGACCACAAGAAATCTCCCTCCCACCCCCTTAACTGTATTTTCTCTTATTACCCACGTGCTAACAGAAAATAAAATAATGATACAAATGGCCAAAATAATTGTCAAGGTATCTTGGCCACCACATTATATGTCTAGTGACTACCTTTGGTGTACTTGCAGATGAAGTTATTCTTTGTCTCGCAGTTGTCATCATTCCACTGGAACATGTAGAGGCCTCCGAGCCCAGGCGGAGCTGATGGCTGGTGGTACATCACCACACACACCTCGTAGCCACACGATGGCTCATCCCAGTGCCAGTTTCTGTTTCAAGTTCAATAGTAACAGCATGTGTGAAATCAAATAGGTTAAACGGTAGAATTTTCTAAGGCTGATGTAGACTGATGGACAAATGGAGAATGGCCACTGGAAAACCGTATTCTGTACCATTTGGATTTGCTTGGTTAACTAACTGAGCTGTTTTAAAAAAAATTGTGTACTGGTTAGAAATACACTACTGATGTCACCAATTAATGTATGTCTATGAATAGTAATTAGATTAACAGCCATTGCATTCATTTACTGAGCAGCCTGTCTTAAATCCTGACCTAAATGTTGACTGGCTTCCATCCAACCAGTAATACTGCGATGAACAGTCCCCACTTGTCTCCTCGTACCCCTCGTCTCGGCGTAATCCAATCCAGAAGTCGCCATCTGCAGCTCTCAGGTCATTGATGAAGTTTTGTATCAGTTGCTGCTCAGCCTCTGATTCAATGCTGAGCAGCTCTCCGCCATCACTTCTACATGCGCGGCGCGCCTCCTCAAAGTTCACTTTGCGTCTGCTGTCTTGAAAGTAGGCGATTTTATAACAGGGGCGCTCTGTGCCGCGCTTACAGATCCTCTGCCCTATAAAGATATAGGATAAATTCTACATAAGATGAACCCTCTGAATCACTGGTATTGTCAACATAAACTCAGATTTTCAGTCAACATTGCTAAGCAGCATTTGTAAGTGACCCATGTGTGCACTACTTTCTCTATTTGTCGGTGCGTTTAGATTACAGTGTAATTGTATTGGGAATAGTTAGCAATGAACATAGATTTCCACATACCCCTCGGCTCGTAGACGTCTGTATAAAAGATTGACAAGAAAAATGGCCATGGATTATTACATAAGTAAATATTTGTAGTGGAACTCGAAAAGCGGCATACAGTTTGGTAATCTTTGGCTACTTGTTGACATAAAAAAGCCGTACAATTTTTAAAAATATATAAAGTACTGTCTCAACTTGGTTGCGTTTGTTTGTAGAATTTAGTGAAATTGACAATGAGTTGCTTATTCAGAGACCAAATGAGCATATCCGAGCAAATCAGTTGATATCTTACCACTGAATAGCTTCGATGCGGAGGCTGGCAGGCTGCTGATAACGAGTGCGGAACCAAAAATGATGAGAAAATCCATTTCTTTCATTTTCCTCTGCTCATTTTTTGTTAATAATATTTGTCCCTCACGTGTTAATACAGTTTTATCCACAACCCACTTGACTGGTTAGAAAATGTTCCAAACGAAGACAGTACGAAGGAAGTGTAATGTCCAGCTGTTCTTTGGCATACTTTCAGCAGCCCATACCAGACTGGAATGGGGCGCGGGAGAAGGCTGGACTCGGCGTTCATGACGTTAAAACCATCAAGCCAGTATCAGTAGCTCAGATGACGGGCAGCAGGCTAGTGTAAGCTGGACAATAGGCTATTTGTCATGTACAGTTGTTGCACTACCCTAGTGCAAAAAACGCACTCATTAAAGCAGAAGCAAAGCTTGCGCAATAGGTTTATTTTAACTCGGATTTCAATATTTTCTGAAAATATAAAAGCTTGCTAAAACACACTGAGAATGTCACAGTCTACAGTGGTGTGCCAGTAAAGAAGACTTGAAAATGCAATTCAATACACTTTCCACCTTTTTAGGCTTCATTCCTTCCCCACAGGCATCCATGGATAACATGTTCATTGATGGGTATTCATAAATATGAACTCCAAGTCTACTGTAGGTTTCTAACATGTTGTATGTCCTCTTCTAGATCCTTTGGAGAGACATCTGGACTATGCCTGCTGAGATGAAAATAACAGAGAAATAAAATGTCTGGACAGACCCTTTTGGGGGTAATAATTGGTTTAAAAACTTTCAAAATCATTCAGTTGTAGAGAACCTTTGGAAAAATGTCAATGGAACCAGTTCTGAGTGTTTACTTGGCTTGTAGCTCTCGGACATTGGACTCCAACCTTTTTTTCCTTCAAGAGTTACTTTGACAAAATCAACATGGCCGAGAGCTACTCTACTACTATTTTACATTGGTAGTACTGATAGGCCTGGAGATAAATGTTACATCAGCACAGTAAAAGCACAGTGCAAACACTCTAAACTGTCATGAAAAATTTGGGGGAGAAATATATTGTCTGACTTTTATTGATGCTTTTATTTTCCATAGTTTTAACCTAATCTGGTGTACACCAATACCAACATCCACTCGGATCAGAAAGCAGTAAAACCAGGATCATTTTGCAAAACCTTGCTAACACCAACCATCCAGACAGCTAGAAGCAATAAGAGCTTTTATATCAAGACATCTTCTGGGTGTCTTATTTCATGCTGTGAGAGTTTGTACATTTCTTTAAGGAGCCCAAAACACAGAACTGCATAATGCATATCCTGGATTCTACTGGCAACAACAGATGTCATCAAAATTAATTGATTTATGAAACACCTTGGTTACAACAGTACTGCTTCGCTGTTGGGCCTATTTCACTGAACAGAGCACTCAGCCATAACCGATTGGCAGTGAATGGTTTACTTGTGGTGGTTTGACAACTGAATTAAATGTCAGCAATATGACATTTTACTGTCTTTGAAAAAGTGGCATTTAAGCACCCAGAAGTGTGTTCTTTCATAGGAAAGGCGCATGCATTCCATGCAAATAACTGTGTGAACGAATGTGCAAGTAAACAGGTCACAGCACTACATCACCCAGTAGTGAAGAGATTGTTTAAGTTCCCCTTAATTTGCAGTGATTTATGCAAGCCACATCAGCAAAATAGTATACCTCCATTTCTCTGGCTGTAAATTATCTGATAAGATCAGAGTCTGTTTCCCTGCTGCTTCCAAGATCAATACCTTACCCTGGCATCAGCCACTTTTTCCATTAGTAAACATTCCAGCATCATGCTACTTGCGCCATGTTTCAAAACTTAAGCCTACATTAAAGAAATTAACATAAGATTAATAAGACCACTGCAAGTGGACTGGAATTTAATGTGAATTCATACCTGTTACTTTGATGACACTGCTTGGGCTTGAAAGGCAGAGAAATCATTTCACTCTGTTGAGAAAACACAAAACTGAAACTGTAGTGTTTACAGTACTTTATCTGAACCTAAATTTGATGAAATACACACTATATGAATGAGAGGAACATGCCATCTTTTTGTTTTTATTTTTATTATTATTTGTTGTTATTTCGCCCTTCTTAATAATATATTATTATGAATTTTATTTCATTTTGCATATAATCATAACACTTGCTTGTTCCATGAACATTTATTTTACGGCTGCCCTGAGGACAAACCTTCCCTTGAACCCTCATCACCACCTTCCTCCCCAGAGACATATGAATGGTCACTAAAGGGAGAGCCTGAAGCCCACCCCCCAACCCCCACTCCTCCCACCCTCATGGCTACCACTCCCAGAACTGCTGAGTCTCTTGGGAAAAACTGCTGAGGCAAAGTGGGAGAGCACTTTAATGGATAGAAGAGAGAATAAAGTACTTGGCTGTCGGGGGCTCACCACTCTACCGGTCCAAGTTTAAAATGGCTGTATTAGCCTACAGAAGAGATAACTCAGCCTCTTCAAGAGACCAAGACATCATTGTGTGTGCATCACAACTTCTCCCTTTTCTTGCAGACATCTTTGATTTTTGAAAGTAAAACTGTATTGGAGCAGTAAAATCTTACCTTTATTCTTTCTTCCCTCTGCCTTTTTAGAAGCATCATGATCTGGTTCCTCCTTTTAGCCTTCAAAAAATATATTTTGTATAATACCTTTATTGAAAACATATGCTTCTTATCTTTTCTGCATTATCAGAATAATGCTGTGACAATGTAAAATCCATATTTGTACGATCCCAGACATTTGTATGTGGGTATCTATCTATCTATAGAAAAATAATGAACAATTTCTGCCAATTCCCTTCTGTTGGTATGACCTAGAAAAGACTCCTCTGTGTACACTGTTAATAACCTTGTGTAGAGCACAGCTGTTTTTCAAAGCCAACAGGAGCAATTATTATTCAGGCATCATAGCTTTGATTTAATACCTCAGGTAATAGGGGACCAGACTTCCTGCAGTTATTGCCATTTGATTAAATCTATTACACATCCAAGAGGATGTCAATTCACTGTAGGGTTAGACAAATTCAGACCATTAATAAATAGCCTTTTAACATTTTCATGTGCACTACAAAATATCACAGTTTACAGACATTTGGGATATTTAAATGTTACTAGGTGTCATTGTAGGTCCAGATTTTAAAGCCCTCCACACGCTGTCATAACCATTTGGTCCATACATGCTCTAGGCTATATAGCATGCTCTAGGCACATGCTCTAGGCAATAACTACCAGTACTGTAGAATAAGATCAATGAGAAGCGGAGGAACTGGAAAAAGGCTTTAGCAAAAACGTAAAATGTAACAATTCTGAAATGCACAATTTCCCTTAAACGCCCTGATTCAGAGGGCTTCAGGAGTGGGTCAATTACTTAAGAGGAATCTCATCAAATGGATCTTTTCTCTAGAGACCAATCCATTGCGCGGCTTCCAGGTTGATTACTCTCAGCAAAAAAAAGGCTGAGAAATGGGAGTGGCATGAATCTAGCTACACCCAAGGTCTGATGCAGCAACTGTTAAATAACTAACTCTCAAAGGCTTTAAAATTATTAATACTCCCATTCTAATTACAGAGAGTGTTAAAGACATTATTTAGCATGTTAATTACTAATTTTTTAAAAAGAAAGGCACATTAACTAATACAGAAAGCAGGCTGCAGAGGCATTTGGGGTTCACCGACACCAAAAAAGAGAAAATAAAATGGAGGACTAACTCATAAAGGCAACCCTGCAAAAATAGAGGCCAGCAGCTGTGGTCAGCATCCTGTCGCTTTTAAAACAAGATGATGAGCTGTTTTTTGGTCTGACAGTAACCTCTGGTGGGATAAATCAATGGTCCCTTAATTCTCATAACCCCTCTTAGATGAATTGATCTGAGGGTATCCAGCGCATCTTGCTAATCCGATTAGCCTGTGTGGTTTGTTGGATGTGACCATAGAGAGAGACTGCAGACACATTCATCACAGCAAAGAGAGTAGGCTAAATGGGGCTAAGTAGAGTGTAAGAGATGCCGGCCCCTGTACAGCATTACTGGATTGGCTGCTTCTCTGTCGGCAGTGGGAGGATTTATGTCTACTGGACATGGATGAACCCTCTAAATCAATGTTAGATGCTCCTTTGATTTAATTTGCGGGACCTTTAAAGCATAAGGTGATCTGAGATGTGGGCATTCACTCACGATTATTGTATTGTGTTGTAAAATAAACCTCATCCCAGATCAGGCGGTGTAAACACTTTGATAATCATATTTCACCAATACAGTTGGGAGGCTGGACTTTTACCAGACTGCACTACAAAAACATCATCAAATTCATTCTAATCAAACAATAGTTAAAGCAACATGATGTAAGTCTGGTACTGTTACAGCTTGAAACTCACTTTGAGGCAACACTGACTAGTTGGTGCAAGGAGGAAAAAGTTTCTGACATGGCCAGTGTGTGCTGAGAATGCCTAGTATTACACTATGCAATGTTGCTGCTGGTACAAGCACGAGTATGAGCAATCATCAGTTGATTGGTTGGTTACCTCTGGTAATGGGTATTTACACTAGTACACTGAAAACTGATGCAAAGGGAATTGCCTACTTTAGTTGCATGCTATGTACACAGTAATGGTGACTATCTAATGCACTCATTGTTTACCATTCTATTTTATTCATTAAAGGTGGTATTGCGATGTTAGTTGAAGTCTATTCAATTATATAGCTTCAATGTGTCTATTATGTGGAGAATTATTGATACAACAGTCATGCAAAGTACTTGTTTGTAATTTGTTGGCAGGAGGCCATTCTTTTTAGATATTTGACACCCTAAAAATAAATGAGGTCAAAGGGTAATCACCCTTGTCAATACTCTGAGTGATGTTAACTATGACAAAATTAAAGCACAGTAAATAAAATCTTTGCAATCTGTGCATGAGCAAACTATTTCTCCTAAAATCTCATAATTTATATTTCTCAAGAGTGGATGATGCTAATAACTATTTAGGATGCAGAACCATGCAGGAGGACTACCCTCCTCTGTCAGTTTTAATGCCATGATTTTAAATCTGCTGAAGACTCATTTTCTTAATGTAGCGTGTGGGCCAGTATTTTCAGGCCTGCCTCTTTCCTGCCAGCTCCAGATCCTGAGCACCCCTTGATCTCTAATCATATTTCATTAAATATCTATAACACCACTGCAGTCTGGTCTCTACTGTCTGCCAAGGGGGGTTAACGAGAAACTGCATATAACTAAGCATACACAGAGGAGTTTTGTCTCTGTCCCAGCTGTTCACATAAAAGTGAATATAGCGCTCCAGTACTACTGTCTTTCAACCAACTGAAATGGAAGTTTTGGTATTTGTTCAATGGTGTTAATTTGAGTGATGCTGAAAACTAAGTCCACCAAAAGCTTGCATCCACAGTAGCCTATATAACCAAACCTATTAGACATTATTTTGACAGTCTTTCCCCTAAGACATCACACAGACTGCTGGAAAGACATCCTCGGTCTTATAAATATCTATAAATATCGATAAACGAATCACCGTTAGTTCTCACCATGGCTTTGTACTTTTGCCTGTCCTCTTCGGTTCTCTGTTCAGACACTTTTTCAAAAAGTGCGTCATTCTCTGGAATACAGGGTAGCTTATATTAACCTTTTTAGCCACAAAAGACTAAAATGATCTTAAAATAAGTGTGGCGGTTAAGATGGCTGAGGTGGAGGCTACTTACGAGGTACACTGGGCCTTGGTGCTGTTTTAACTGCTGAACTCAAATATATAAGTGAGATAGTAGTTTACAGTCATATTTCATCGTATTGTACACTCGAATTAAAAAATCTAAATTACGTTATGCGGCTTATGCTACCTATCTAGTTCAGAGAATACCTACATGGATCTTTAGCTACTTTCAGTCGCTGACTGATATCTGCTGACACCAGTCTCGACTCAACCGGCGGTTGCAGTGCAAGGGAATTCCAGAAAGTCTTTGCATATGAAACATCCTCAGGCGAAGATCCAACAAAAATAGTATACAGCGCTTCCAACTCGGCAAGCTCTTGTACATTGACATCGTCCACCGGCTCAGTTTCCATTTCGGAATCGACTAGGTTACAATATCACAAGCTCAAAACGTAGATGATGTACCTTGTGTTGTCTGTTGCCAGGGAGACACCATAAGCCCTAGGACTGCTGTGAACACGAACGCGCTTTGACGCAAAGATTCGCAGCACCATGTGTTCTTTGCGCACAAGGAGGCAATGTTTTTTTACACACTTATTCATGATTACCCATTTCCATTTATAAGAGAAAACTCTTAGTCAGTTTACCATTTTCATTATTTTATTTATTAACTAACTTAACTTACATAGCCACTACCAGTAACCTTTGCTTTCCTACGTGCAGAAAAGATTTGAAGAGAATTATGAAATAAGATGCAAAATCTGTCTGGTTCACCTGGCTGTGAAGTTAGTGATTACAAGTATTTGGGGTAATCAGCTAACTACACTGCCAGATGACCACAGAAGAACCGTAATAAACCATCATATTTCAAGAACTATAAAGAGGTGCCAGTCCCAGTTAATTAATCTACTATCCCTCTGCTATAATGACAATGCTAGCGGTTGCGTACAGAGAGACAATTTGCACACTTAAAGATATACATTACTTGAAAGTGCATACACAATTCACAACATAAGAAGATGGACATTTATGGTGTCTGATGTAGGCTGTTGTGTTAGCAGTATTGTTAGTGATTGCAACTGAAATGAAACAATCAGCTAACTACACTGCCTACAAACCAGCCCCAAACTACGTGTATTGACGGGGAGAACAGGCCACAGGGACGTTTCAGGAAATTAAGTAACTTGAGGAAGCACTGGGAGGTGCATAAATAGCCTTTGCAACTGGATGTGACCCTTCTATAGCCATAAATCAAATAAACTATGTGATACAAAGTAACTGAAGTGCAAAAAGCCTACCTGTGAGATTATGTCCAAGAGCGCAAAGCTAATTTCACTACAGGATTCTGTGGTTCAACTAAGTTTCTGTATCCCGGCGAAATATGTTGTTGTTACGGTTTCTGAGGACACATCTCCAGGTGGGGTTCAGAGTTGAGGCTGCTAAACAAAGACAATTGGCTATGACTCACATTTAACAGAATGATAACCTGCCCTCCGTGTAGCCCATAGTGTACATTGCAATACGATGATAAAATGACCTGTAGTTTACAAAATGGTCCTAAGTACCATAAAAAAGAGTTATGAAATGCAAAGTCAGAACCAACAGCTAGAGAGAATAGTGAGAGAGAATATGGATGATCTATGTAACCTAATTAGCCTACCCAAAGGCCATATTAAATGGTCCATGCTGACGTGCATGCCTCGGGCCTCCGTTAAGTTGCAAAACTGTAATCTAAAAAACACACACAAAAAAACAAACAAACAAACAAAAACATATATCTTACCTGATACAGCCTCCTGATCAGTCTCAGAACACCTGAGAGTTGAGTGTGCTGAAATGCATTCCTACATCACCTGCTTTTATAGCAGAGCCTGCCGCAGTGACCGTTCAAATTCAGCGCCAGCAGAGGCGCGAGCCACTCGCAGCGCCAACATTGGCGCTGTTGTAGGCAGTTGTTGTTTGGCGCTAGAGAGCCTGCCATTGAGATAACAGCGCAGAGAAACAGACAACAAATGACCAACCTCCATATAGACTAAAGATACTGCTGTATTTCTATCTTTTTCATTTAAATAGTACGCACTTTATTTAGGTCACTGAATAGAGTTTACAGCGTGGTACCGAATGAGAGTGTGCAAACAGACAAAATAATACGCATGCTGTGGCATTGTGTTTGTCATACAGCATGGCTTACGTCTGGTATCAGGCTTGTCCTTAAACAGTTGCCAGCAAGATCTGAATCAATACAAATGTCTCCCGCTGTGTGTGTGTGTGTATGTGTGTGCGTGTGTACTTTACTTTACAGACCGTAAATAATGATTGCACTCTACATAGCCTACTGCAGCAAATAATAACACATGTAAATGCTGAACTGCCACTTCTGTACACCTAGGCCTTTCTAAATGAATAAAACCATCACATTCATATAAACATTTCAGTTATCACATCAGCATTTCCTGTCTTCAGCCCATGATAGTCAAACATTTCTTATAGACCTCAGTTTACTTTTCCACTTCCTGGTTTCACAGCCCACCCAAAATAATCTTTGGACACGATGCATCAACTCCTTATGCATCATCACCATCCTACTGATGTAATCAACTGAAGGAGGCCAAAAGCAACTATGTAGTTCATATTTCCTATGGTGGAGTAGAGTGGAGTCTGAGTTGCAAAACTTGCAACTATTATTTAGAATCTCCATGTGGGGCAATGTTGATGTTGGATTGGTTACCATAGAATCCTCACTGCCATTGTGTGGGCAAGTTTAGGCTTGCCTTGAGGTTATAGACAGCCAGCCTTGTTTTAACAGGTGCAGGGTCTTCGGTTACCACCTTTTGCAAACAGGTTGGTTGAATGAACACAAAGTCCTTTTCCCATTACTTTAATGTGAAGTTTACATGATTTATTCAAACAGAATCTGACTGAATACAGATACATCCTTACACCTTCATGTCTGATTACAGTTTTAATTATTTTTACAGATGGCCTTGAAATATTAAACATACAACATATGAAACATAAAAACATAAAAAACCACATATAAGGATGTTGGTATCACTGAATAGGTGTCCAGGAAATTGGGAACACCTACTCTTTCTAAGGACAGAGTAAAGTATAAAATACTCAGCTGCTAAAGGTACAATCAGTGATGCTATGCCGTTGGTAAACACACAAGACTTTCTATAACATAAAAATGATATCTCCCCATGATCCACTAATTCTCTGCCTCCAGGCCCCCATAAAAAAATCTAGTCTTTTTACGATTACAGGCTCTGAAAACTGAAAAACAAACAAATGGGAGCAGCCTGCTCCCCAAATTAAAAACACAGTTTCTCTAGGCGGACTGAAGAAAGGGGTGAGCTACATCTCTGGCATGTTTTATTTGGTCATCAGATCAAATATAATGGATGCTTTGTTGGACAAAAAAAACTCTTTCTGTTAAGAAATGTAAACATAAACAAACATGGTTTTCACCAGCATCACACACTGCATCTTTAACAAGCTAAAAGAGTTTGTATCAAATGTCATCACTTGCCTGCATGATCATTACTAACATGAGATCAAGCTGAAGATAGAAGATAAATCAAAACATACTGTTTGAATTAACCTGGGAGGTGTGGAAATTATTATCATAAAGAATGCAGTATTCTAGTATACACAATATTAACCTGAGAGCGTAATACTTATACTGACTTGTGAAAGAAGGGTGGTTTGCAACATCTTAATGGTAGCCCAGAAGGCCGAAACATTCCAGGCAGAGAAAGGGGGAAAGAGTAAAAAAACAGACAAGATTTAGTGCAGGAATGTGCTTCGGAGCCTGGGACGCCTAGGACTGGGTAGATTCCATACATGTATTGTGCATGAGAGACCTCAGTTTGCGTGGATGCCATGACATTTTGAAGAATGATTATGCATTGGGTGGACATCATGATATGTGGCAGTGATGGAGATCCGCTGTTCAGTGGGTGTTGTTCAAATGAGAACCACGACAGGAATAGATGCTCTACACATGAGAACCATGGTGTAGATGGGTCCTAATTACATAAAGGGAATATAAATCATAGAGATAATAGTCAATGTAAGAAGTCCCAATGTAAGGAAGTACATGTCAGCCAATATAAGAAGTATATATCAAAATAGGAGCCTAATGTAAGGAAATGCACATCAGACTGAAACGCCCAACAAGGAAGAATGATAATTTTTTTATAACCAGATGAGCAAGGAATTCCACCAATATGAACATGACCGAGGCCTCTTGCATTAATTAATATGACGCAGGTAGTCCAGGGGAGGCCTCTAGGTGATTTTAGCAACTTAAAGATTAGATGTTTTGGAAGGGACAGTCAGAGCCTGATCAACTCTCAAGGGAACTCTCAGGTTATTACTGATGGATTTTTGTTAATACCCTAACAAGAATTTTGCTGTGATCTAGTTTGAGGTATCATTGATATGTGTATTTTGCCTATCCTCAAGAGCCAGTCAGTTTACAGTGGTAAATATGTTCTAAACTTGTTCTAAACAAATGATCAGACTCTAAGTTGTGATGGGGCTTGTTCCAAGATTTATAACATAATGTATACTGTTGGGTAAATTAAATATAACATTGAGGGGGTATTAAAGTTCAGCTCAGTAAGCGGTGGGTTTCTAATATCAGTGTTTTGTTCAAACATGCTATGTGGTGGTGGCGTAGTGGTTAAGGAACTTGGCTAGCATGTTGGTAGCCTGGAAAATGTTGAAACTGTGTTGTGCCCTTGAGCACTTAGCCCTAAGCTGCTCTAAGGGAGACTGGCCCTGATATAGTTGACAGTTGTAAGCTTTGGATAAAAGCGTCTGCTAAATGCATTAAATGTAAAATATGCTGAAATTTCTGAGAACATAACCTGTCCCTCTGTATAAAAGCTGTTCTGCATATCCATATTTCACCCAGTCTATGTCTTCTAAAGCAAGTTTGATGTATTTCCCGAACTACGAGAAATTAGCAGAAAATCATTCAAAGAATTATTACATCAGGCCATTGAGTGTGTCAACAGAGCTGTCTTTCACAGGTGTGTTTTCAAAGACATAAGTAGGCCTACAAAGCCACATGTCTCTATATTCTGTACTTGTTTATATCTTTTACTGATTTGTTTGGTTCAGAATAAATGTCAAACCATGTAGACGGTTCCATGCTAAAATATTGCTACATCAACATAACTGTAACTTCTATCATTTCCCCTTGATGGCAGCAAAGCACAGAGTATTCCACTGCAATGTTTTTTTTTCCCATGGTGCAGTGCAGTTTTTCTCATGCGGAAAAACACAAAAGAGTTCTCTTTTGTGAAAAGCAAAGTCAGGTAATTTCAGCTCTTGTGAAATTTACAAAGACAGTTCTCTCCTGATTGCCATGCCATTGCCACTGGAAGTTAATTATGTCTCAGAAAATAAGTTTTAGCCTTCAAAGGGTCACATTTTTGTTAAATATTCTTTTCCTTTAATATTCTATCAATGGGATATTGTGTACACTATACACATTAGATTTGGATGACAGCAAGAGGGCATGCCATAGTTCTGAAACACCCTATGAAGAGCAACATGAACAGAAAGACAAACAGGAAAAAATAAACCCATAAAAATAATAGAAAAAAACATGTTGGTGTTTTTGCAATAAAGGGTGATGGGGTAGATGTCATCATGCTTTTACATCAAGTAACAAGCACTAAAATCTAAAACATAAGTGTACGGTAAAGAGATTTTTGGGTACAGTGATAGCAGGTTTGTTTTTGAAGCAGACTTGAAAAGACATTTCATGTTTCCTCTCTTTCTATCAGATTTCACCTAACCCAGGCACTCCCCTCCCAAGAGAAGATCATGCCCTTTACGCGCCTGTGATTTACTGGACAGCCATTTCAAAGACACAGCTTCATACTTTTGTCACTTGGACATCAATACCTCGTTCAATATATTAGCACATCCTCTCAATTAAGTAGACAGAGAAAATTGATTAAGTTACATCACAAGTCAAGATAACTGATTGAAATCATGTGTAACAAAAAACTTTGTGGACAGGAAGAGACAATACTCATAAGTTAAATGTCTAGTGGAAAATAAAGAATCACCCCTGTATTCAGTAAGAATGAGACGATGGTTATGGCTGACATCTGGAAGGGAAATGGCAAGAAAGCTTACATGTAAAATGAGTAGTCCTAGTATCATTCAAAGTGAAATAAATGCTGACTGGCCTGTTTCATAGCAGCAGTCATTTATTTTCATCTAAAGGGCGATTGCAGCACACCAATATCTATAGTAGCACTTAGAAATACAATAAAATGAATGACCATAGTTTGTTGTGCAGAGTTACAGTCGCAGGCATATAATAACCAAAGATTAAGTTACGCTTTGTTTGGTAAATTAGTCAAAAAGTATTGTCATCCTGTAATTTGATGTGACGAAAGAAATGGAGGGTCTGTAATATGATTAATCCTTGTCATTATCTTAAAGGCCATGGTTTGAAATATCTCGAGGCAAAGCTTATGTCTTGTCAGGTGACATCCTATTTTTTGACAAGTACAATGAAATATAACACTGTAATGTGTCCTCTTTATGCTGTATATATAAACCACCACATACACAGACACTGACAATCAGCACTAGGGAAGCAGGGTTTGTATAATATTTCCTTATCTTGCTAGCCTATTTTGCAGTTTTCAGTTATGAATGTATTTCAATTTTAGCCTTTAGAGTGCTTTTTGAATGTCAAAATGATATGATTTTAATTTGATAAGGGAATGATTAAAGGGTGTGTGACAGTGATTTCTTATGTCGTCTTTAACGCTACTTTATCACCACCCAACAGTATTCTATTTTATTCTCATTTTATTTCTCTCTGTCTTTCTCCATTACTCACATACTCTGTTACTGTTTCAGATCATAAGGATGATAAGTTGGAAGTATCTGGCCTTTTTGGCTTTTATGTTACATCCTGGGTCGGCCTCTACAAATAACTGTTCATCAGTCTATGACAGAATTCCTGGTAAGTTCTTTTCAGGGTTCCTAGTAAGCACTATTCAAAGCAATCTTCATCCATATCAGCTGGTCTTCTAACCCTGTCACACTATCTGCAGTCAACAGTGACTTGACTGTGGACTGCGGACCTAATACTATCATATTGGAGGTGAATCTGTGCACTGCCCAGTGGGCTGGCTTCAATGACATAAGTCTGGCTCTGAATGGACAGCACAGTAACAGCCAGTGCCTCGGAACCAGAGACTCCAGTGTGAACCCACCTGTCGTCCGGTTTCAGCTGCCAGTCAATGACAGCCAGGAGAACCCCTGTCGTTCATCCCTGCAGGTCAGCATTGTTTTGTTTTGCCCACTGAATTTTTACACTGAGACTCAGTACTAATTTTGTTTAAATATATATTTATTCATATTTACAATGTTTGAGAATCCAATTTCATATATGTGTAAATCAGTGACTCCATAGAGTATAAATACAGACAGCATGTCTCCAACCACTTATGTTCTATAGAGTTGAAACCGTTCCTCCCTCATCTTTTCAAAGCCAATACAGTATTTTTGTACAGTAAGTTGATTTGTATGTGCGGTGAAGAGCAGAGTCTGTCTAGTTAATGGCTAGACCATTGACTATCATAAAGCCATTGGTTTCAATATTTGTACTCCTTTTGGGAAACTGTGTGTGTGTGTGTGTGTGTGTGTGTGTGTGTTTGTTTTTTGTGCTTATGCATGTACAGCTGTCTTCATGAATGTTCCTCTGTAGACAGATTGTGGATGAGGGTGCTGGAACAGGGATCTTCAGTGCATTCTCCAATATTCAGTCTATGGTCATCACAGGCTTCATCGACACACCCCGCTCCACTGAAGGCATCATCAGTTACTCCACTGACCTGTATTACCATTTCTCCTGTCACTACCCCCTGGAGTACTTCATTAACAACACACAAATTGTGGCGTGAGTCTCAAAATCAACAATCATTATCTCTCTCTCATCACTCTGATCTCCAATCTCCATCAATTTATGCAGTCTTTAATAAACATCTGAAGGTAAAGGAAACATTTTGCACTTGTTTCTTAAATTGTCTTCAGGTCCTCTGTTTCTGTGGCAACCAAGGGGAATAATGGAACCTTCATTAGCACACTCAGCATGAGTGTCTACAATGTAAGTTGAAAACTTAATATGTCAACAGCAGTAATGTAAAAATTACATGTCTTTTTTACCCCCAAAACTTGTGACATTGTTTTTACAGGACTCTAGTTATAATAATCCTCTCGTAGTTCCCGACACAGGCCTGCCATTGCGCACTAATATCTATGTTGAGGTTAAGGCCACAAACCTCACTGGAAGGTAAGTCTTCCTGGAATAGTGTTATCCTATACAGATACCATCAACCATGAATATTTTATGGTCTTGTTCAATTAGTTGTGGATAAAGTGTACATCATATACACAAGAGAAATAGATTATGATATTCTGTGTATTATTCACCATTATATATATCATCAGTTTTCATGTGCTGCTTGATCACTGCTTCGCAACGCCATCCGCTTACAACCAGTCTGTCAGTGAACAGCATAACTTCTTCATAGGGTAGGAATTTTTTAAGTTATATGAAGTATACACAACAATTTGGAGTTAATTTTTTTATGACCAAGTGATTAATCTGATAATAAGATGGAAAAATCAGCTTAATTATTGAACATATGATTTTTGAAATGTGTCACTCATATCTTGTCTTCTCCTTTACAGCTGTAACATAGCCTCTAGAACCACGGTAGAGATGAACGGGGTGGATCTTCGTTCACGGTTCTATTTTGAGGTGTTCCGTTTTGTGGAACACCACAATCTACAGAAGTCCAGCCTCTACCTCCACTGCATTGTGCGACTCTGTGAGCCCACCAAGTGCCAAGAGCTTCTCAACGTAAGTTCTTTGCCTTCTTTTATGGGTCTATACTTTATTGTCTGTACTTCATTTTCTGGCTGCCATGGTTGGCATCATGTCTGTCAAAGAACGAAGGGATGAGAAGATTAAATTAGAAAAGCGTTTAGCCATTAAATGACAATATTTTGTCTAAAATTAATGAAATGATTGAAATGACAAAAAATAGACTAGCCAATTTTTTTTACAAAAATAGGTGATCTTATCATTTTTGGTTTATGTGTCAACAGGGTAGAAGGTTATGTGTGAAAGTCATTTTCTTTACCGGTTCAAGTAATGTAATTCTTATACACTGATTATGAATGTAACTGAATGTAGGTAAGAGAAGTCAACCAAGAGAATATTACTCTCTCTTTTTCCATTTTGTGCTTTTGTGCCCATTTTGTGCTCACCTAAGTAGCTCAACCTGATGTAGTCCTCCAGGGAAGCAGTCAGCTATTTGCCGCCACCACTGCAGTTCCTATTGTTTAATGTAAGACTAATACATTTTGGACTATATGCAGTAAATCACACTGAGGATATTTTTGGCAGGTGTGCAACCAGAACAACGGGAGAAGGAGGAGGGAAATTGAGGAGCCTTTTGGTTTGGAGTCACCTGAGTCGACCACAGTCTCAGTGGGGCCAATCTACACCAGAGACAATGGTACAACTGTCTCAGTCCATAAGAATCTCCCACACATGCTGTAAATGGAGCACTTATTGTTGAAATAACTATTTCTATTATGCAGTTATGCAGTGATCTCCATTAATGTGAAACCCCCTCATGTTCAAACAGATGCAGTTGAACAAGCTTCGTCCCCAGAATCTGGTAAGGGTGTGTTTTCCATGCTCCCAGTTTGTTTGGAAACTCAACACCAATCTTGACAGGTTGCGGATTGAACTTGTGGTTCTAAAAACTACCATGTTCTTTTCAGGTGCCAGTGCTCAACAGGGGGAGAGGAGTCAGAGCAACACAGGGTTAGCTGTTGGGCTGGTTTTCGGTTGCGGGGCGACCGTACTGCTCGTCTTAGGTGGCTGGTTTGTAGTGAAGAAATTCCTTTTGACTGGTAGTGGAATTGGTTTGTTTCACTAATTCACCTTTGTTTGATGATTGTTGACAGAACTGAAGGATCTGTTTGCAATGGAATTTATTTTACATATTTACATATTTTACACATTTATATTACAAATTCCTAGTCAAGTTTTAACATATTCATAGAGTTTCTCTGCTAGATAGTGCATTGTCAATGAGGAATTGTTGCACAATATAATCCTATAGCATGCACTAGTGTGCTTTGAGTTTTAAACTGTAAGCCTAACAATAGCAAAACAAGTAATGAAGTCAGGAACATTAAAGGACAATGGCTATCTACAGTATCTGAACCGAATGCAGATTATTTTACCTAAAGTATATTACCCTAATGCTACACATCTGGTGGAGGGAAATGGAGTATGAAACTGAAAATGATTTCCCGCCTCTTGCACACATTAATGAAACTGTCCTTTCCATATGGAATTGTCATGTGACTCAGATGCTAGGAACTAACAGAATTAAGCTTTCGCAAACAGCTTCACATCAAGGCTGCAGCTGGTAGCTCTGGTCTTCAAATCTCTCCAATGAACTTCATTGTCAGTGTCTTTCAATGCTACATTCCTCCAGTCCACTTTGAAAGCACATCATTACTTTGTTTTTCTCTCTCAAAGATCAACTCTGTTAGTATCTGATGCACTGATTGATGCAACAGGAAAATCTGGGCCCCTGAAATTTTCCGATCTGAGGCCTTCCAGACTATGATTCAGTGAATTCTAAACACACTACAAAGTTCCAGCCATGTGAAATTCATTCATGGGGCCCAACCTCTTTTTCCAAATATGTAGTATTATGCAACACAACAACCACCACCAAGAACAACAATTTAGAAGCATGATATACATAATTTATTTATCATAGTATACATGGTTAATGTAGCATATTGTTGCAGTACAAAAACAGCTTTTTTTTTGTCCTGGCTTACAGTATAATTCTACTTGTGCCCAAGTAATTGCTTGCAGGTCTCGTTTACATTCCAGAGATTAAGCTCTGAGCAGCTGCTTCTAATTTGCTTGTAAAGTTTTGAGGAAGGTAAGAGAGCAGGACAGTTTTACATGTGAAGTAAAAGGCAAATGAAACATCTCATTGTTTAAAGATCCTCAGTTATATGCCTTAATATAATAAACAATCGTAATAATTAGCAAAATTAATCCAATGACCACTCCAGCAATGTTCAGGTTCTTGGCTGTCCTTGATGCCTCCACAGCTCTGGCAGCATCTCCCATAGTATTGGCATTGTCAACCTAGTTGAGTTACAGGAGTAATAAAAACAGTCAGTTAAAAATTAGTATATAATTAGTAGTAACATAATAATAGTAGTCATAAAGCTACTACATTAAGCAATACTTGACTTCACACTTACTCTGCAGGAGTAGACAATGGCAGCAATTCCAAGTGGAAGGCAACAGCAAAGTGTGTTAAAGATGGAAAAGCCAAGGTGCGATGGCACATTGGTGCGATGTTGAGACCCATCCATTCTTCTTGTTTTCTCCAATTTCTCCAAAGCAACCACTGTCCAGGATCTTGTGAATGTGAAGAATGCTATATGGTTACAGTGTTAATGTACTGGGCCCCAAAACTGGGGGTGGAGAGAGAGGTGGGCAGTGACTGGGTATAGGAGACCCGCCCAGCACATTCAGGATGGAAATTTCCAGACTTTAATTACTTTGTTGTTTTCAGTTGGCTTCATATATCCAGATGTTTGAACAGGGGTATAGTCTCTAGAAAAACAAATGTACCCTGCATAGCTAGAATAAAAGTGCATAGATTTTTATGTGATATCGAATTTGTAATCAGCGTAGATGATGTGAAGATAATTTGCAAGTTTGTATTTTTGTTGGTCACATTTACGAAACTGCATTTAGTCTGAATTATTTTCAGTATACAGTATAAGAAAGTAAAAACCTGCATACCACTGTACAGCAAGAGGCCATGCCTGCATCTAAGCACTAAGCAGAACCTCAATGAAGTCCACTCCCTAACGGGTATGTTAAGAGATTTATTTGTATGTCATTGCACGCAAGTCAAAGAGTAAAGGTATTACAAATACTCCAAAGTACTCTTTGCATTGATGTAGATGAGAGCTTGGACATAGAGAAACAAAGAAAAAGACAAAGTACAAAGTACACAAAATTTAGATGATTACTACTTGCTTACAAAATTTAGATGATTACCACTGATTCTCTGTAGTTATTGTAACAAATACATGTTTTGTTTTGTTTTTTAAAAAAGAGTGAATTTAACTTCTCTAGAGCGACTACACAGTCTTGCCTCCTATTGTGGTGTCTATGTAGTTGTTTTTAGAAGACTACTGAACTCTGGAACACTTGGAATCTAGAGCCATGAAAACAACTGAATTTGGGAACATACACTTACCACAGAACATGTACAGCTGAGAACCACTGCCATCTTCATTAGTGCTGATGTAATCCTGTCATCCATAACTCAGAATCGCTGTCATTATATTATAATATTAAAAAACTAGTCCAAATGATGCCTAATGCATATGCTGCACTGTAAAGGTACACTAGGCAACATTTTTAGGTTAATTAATCAGCTTCATTGTCACTTCTATGATTAAATGGCTCAGGAATGGGAGTATAGTTCATAGTCATATCAGCCTAGAAAATCACCATGTTTTATTTTCTGCTTGTCTCAGTACACTTTGCAACTACAAATGAAATAATAAATTGTGTTTACACATATCCAGTGGAATCCAGAAAATACAGTATTTTGAAAAATCTCCACTATGGAGGCTGTTTTAATGTGTGGCTAAAACTCCATTTACATGTAAACAAGAGGCCCAAACGAATGTAAAAATATCCGTTTATAAAAAAAATCTAGATATGTGTAAACAGGGCCTTAGTCAGCTGCTAACAGTCTAGATGCTATATATATATATATATATATATATATACACACACAGATATTTTATTATCCCGTAGTAAATTCAGGCATCGTGAAGCAACCATGACTTGACATACACAAGAAATACAGTCATACATTCTACAGAAACTATAAAAGGGAATCATTTTATCTGTCACTGTCATTAAAGTGTGGTGCAGAAATGCAGGGGGATTCAGTTGTAACAGGGAAAGATAGATTTCTTCATCTAGCAGAACATAAATTAGTGACATAGTATATCATCGCCTTGCCATATATATAGTCTTCAACTGAATAAAAATTAAACACTGAAATATTAAACACAGAAAAATAATAAATAAATGAATAAATAGACATAACAAATAAATGCAAAATAAAAACTATAGATAAAATAAAGATTAAAAAATAGGACTTTGAAGATAAAGTTTGTAAATAGAGCTGTTAAGAGTTCAGTCACTTATTGCCAGAATACATTTTGATAGATCCCTTGTGATGTCTCTTCTCTTACAAGTTTAATCTCCATCTCTCATTCTTCACCCATTAAGAATAGCACCATGACTTCTGATGTCACTTGTGATCTTGTTTGCACTTGATCACTGTCAATATCTTTACTGGGTTTGTGATTTACATAGTAAAACAGCAACACTTTGTGAGCGTCCCAGTAAAACTGTCATTTTGAAGGTGGTATGCCTCACATTCACCCATTCACACACCAATGGGGTCAGGCAGAGTGGGGCTTGAACCTGCAGCCCTCCAGTTGCCGGACAGCACTTCTACCACCTGCACCACCATCACCCCAAAAGGGCAGGTGTAAAGTGGTTCAGCCGGATGAGATCCTCCACCCTCTGATGAGTAGAGCCTTGTCCTTGCTCTCAGCTTTCCCTAGCTCTTAACTCTGAGGTGGCAGCCAAAAGCAACACAGGTTTCTGCGTTTGTCACAGGTGGGAAAAAAATGGTTGGTGCTGCAAGGAATATACTCAAAAAAAAACCCATTTCATCATATCTTCCAGGACTCATTTCTTTTTTATGTTCCCATTTCTGTAGAGATCCAGACAATGATTAGAGTCCTGTGATTTCTCTCCTCAGTTGTGAGGGAGATGAGTCCGCCTTTGCAACAGGCCCACTGGCTCATGGATGATGGGGGTTATCAGGGACAAGGACAAGGGTTCTGTATTCAGCAATATAACCAGCTGCAGGGCCAAGGACAGCTTGTAAGAATTTCCAGTGGTTGACAAGAGGCTACACCCCTACAACAGTGCTGTGAGCCTGTTTGCTGACTACATGCTATTTACAGCAGTCTCTGTTTATGTTTTTTTTCCCTCTTTTTTTCTTCTGCACCCAAGAATCAGTAGCCCACTGAGCACTGATCACTTCATACATGTCTATGTCCATCGTATTATCTGTGATACATGATGGCTGACAATATCATCAGAGGCACAGACTTCTCAGCATGACATTTGGTACCATGTGTGTTTAAATTACAAAGCCTCCCCACTGAGTTATACAAATACGGTTCATAGTCACCAAATGGAAATGCTCGTACAATAAAACCCACAGAAGGGAGGTTATTCTGCCTCATGCTTTATTCGGAACACGGTTCAGTTCTTGATGTAAACATGCATGTTTGTTATACTGCGCATGAATTTTGTTGGAATGCAGTTCAAAGAACCCAGCCTCTAGTGACATTAGCTTTTGCATGCAGAGCAGCGCTACTCTTGATTGACTTGGCTAAATTATGCTGAAATTATACTGTGCAGCTAGCCAATGGAAAGACCTCCACAACAGAATGGAAATTAGAGCAAACAACATAACCTAAGTGGAGGTGAAGCGATGGTAAACAACATCATTTGGATCCCCTGTCTGTGGTAAGCTGAGAGGGCCACAAAGTGAGTCATTTTAAAAATAAAGACCTAATGTTCCTGTCTTAATGCGCATGTAAGGAGCTTTCGAGTTCATTAGAACTAGTGCTGCAGCTTAGCTTCTTCTGTAATTACAGAGGCTACAAGGCAGGAGACACAACACTGCTATTTTAGTTTGACCTGATTTGTATAATACATTTGTAAACAATGTGGCTAGAACAGCTTTAGAAAATAAAATGCTAATAACTACTAAAAACTACATAACTACATAAATAAATATCAAAGTATCAATATTTTAAATAGACAGCTAGGTTTTACATAACAAATTACACTAATAAAATGAGATACCATCACCATTGTTTACCATGGACATGCAATCACAGATTTTCCCAATATTGTATTGTTAACACTGATTTTGAAAATTCTGATTTTCATATAATTAACTATTTACTTTGAGTGAAGACTGAAATTATTAACAAAAATTATTAACAATTTTTATTAACAACTAACAAAAATTATTCTGTGTATTTCCAGTAATAATGTCAATTCTGCATTAAAAATGGATGCCTCCGTGTGTAGATATAGCAGCATCTCAAGAATACTTTGCAACCACTGAGTAAAAAGCTCTGAAGGAGCATCTCATCACCGAGCAGAAATAAGTGCCTCTAAAAGTCCAGTCACTCTCCACTCACTGTCTTTTTAAATTCCTCACAGTTGTGGCTCAGGGGAATACCCGTCTTCTCCTGTGAGCACTGGGTGAATGGGAGGAAACAATAAGAGAATGACTAATTATACTGCCTTGGCAGTCTTGGCATGATGAGGATAAGCCAAGGGAGCACTTGCAGCCTTCCTGCACAGATGAGCTGCAAACAAGTGCACTTAAGCTATTGGGATAAGAATGAGGGGGTTGGGTTGGGTTGAGCAGGATAGCGAGTGGACGACTGCAACAGTGATAAATTACCACCGCCTTTGCAGAGATGGATGCGTTCCTCGGCTGAGCCCTCCACTGCGCTACTGACTATCACACACAACACACACACACACACACACACACACACATACAGAACCACATATAGATAAATGAAAGGTTTTTCACTGTTTTTTTATATGGTAGGAATTCAATCAAAGGTTATTCTTGTGAGAGTTTCTGTTGAGGAACTTGGTCTCATTTGTCATTTGAGAATCATGCAGAGCAGTCATTTTCCCTTTATTTCTTCTGAGATTCAATAACAGGATAAGAAGAAAGGCACAAATTAAGTGTCCCTGAAAAACAAACCATCAGAATCTGTTAAAGGACAGAAAAACACTATAATGTTATTCATATTATTTCATGCTTTTAACCTAGTGCTGTAGTTTCAGCACTAGAATATTTAACTGACCATTAAAGTTATCTGCTTATGCTAACCTGATTTTAAAAAAAGTTACATTAATTACAGGGACCTTGGGGCTGATCTGCTTGTGTACAATTAGTACAGAAACACAGTGGCACAGGTCTTAATAGGAAAGATCATCATCCTATAGCAAAACAGATTTTTCTGTTGCTGGTCAAAAATGTTGCACATTTCATACATTCTATAATGTTGCACATTCTCTGTTGAGAATGAAATAGGCTAACACCAATGAACAGCTATAAATAGCCTATTGTAGCAATCAGGCTCCCATTCTAGAAATTGGTTCTGGGTGGTGAAATTCACCCATTGCTCTCCATCACCCATTCTCTCAGCCATGAATTGAATGAGGGGAAAAAAACTGAAACCATGCCAATCTCTAAAGGTCATCTTTCCCTCAGACCTGCCTCTCCATCCTCCATCAGGAGCTATAATGGGATTACAGACAAAACAAATTCTGCCTCTGCAGGCAAAGCCTTGGCAAACCACTCGATACCAATCACTGTTTGTAACTTGTGCTAATCACTCTATATCCAATTATGTTGCCATTTGCCATCACAGTTTGCTGTGTTTGTGGGTGTTAATTGAAGTTAAATGTTTGTTGTCTGTCGTACAGGCAGCAGTTTTAATCCCAGGTTAGAGGGTGATGTATCTACATGATGACACTATGTAAGACAAAAGCAATTGAAGGAGAATAAGCAATTACATACATTTATGCATATTTTCATTTTTACTCATTACATGAGCACCCCACCAAGACAGGAGATAGTGAAGAATATTAAAATATAAAACATCAATATCACTGCATTAGTCTGATATGAATAATGAATAAATGGATACTACCATGACTAGGACAGAGTGAGAAGAGTGTGCTTATTCAAAATGTCATCCGAGTTGTTCAAAGTGACAGCATTATGTGCCCAATATTCACATATGTCTGTAAATTATATTTGTCAAACATCTGTACTTTACTGTACTGTACTTGCTGAATAGTTTTCCCAAAAACAGGCAAATTAATTATTGTCTGAGTTTGCCTCTTCAGCAGTGTTTAGAGTAGCAGCGTCCAAATAGAAATAATAGTCCAGGTAACTACTGTATATTGGAGCGATTTCTGTATCTGTCTTCATTTTGTATGCATTTGTATTTATACATTAATATTTTGTGTATGGTAACCAAGTGATGTTTATGTAAGCACTTATATTGAGTCAACCGAGTAAGGCACTGAACTTATAAATTATATTCACCTCTAAATCTAATGCATCTAACATGACTCCAGGTGTTTCATTAATTCTGCATACAATATTTACATAATGGTATGGTTACTGTGTGTCTGATTAATCAACAGCGTCCAAATACACAATAAGTCTTACTTGCAGTGTCCTGAATTTTTAAGCATGTCATTAGAACAGCATAATCTGTATTGTGACAACTATCAGAAATAGCATGCATAATGCAAAATTTGAAGATTTTATTAAGATATGGACCAGATCCATATCTCCCATCTCTACAATGTATGAGCTATATTACAGTGTGCTTGTCTTTCCAAAATAGTCTAATGAAAACGTTTTACAACAACAAATTTGATCTGTATTGTTCACTCAGTTCTGTCAATACTCTGTTTTTCAGCTGTGTTGTGTGCGTCTATTTGTTTTGCGATTTGGAAATAAAAATTGAAAAAATATATCTTTTGTAAATGTGATTTTGAATTGAGGCTAAACTGTTTTGTCTGCATGTTTAAATCAGTGTTGGTAAGCTGTAACAAAAACTAAGCTGTCTGGAAAAAAAGAATGTAAGAATTGGCATCATAGCCAATTCAGCAAGATATTTCATGCCAAAGCATCATTACTGACTACACAAGTTACTTTGTTCTTCTGTTTTTTTACACCAGTGTTGGCCAACAGCTTTCTCAGAGCCAAAATCATTTATCCGTAGTTTTGTGAGCCAGGATTAGTTTTTTTTTTCTGTGTGTGTGGTGAAATTACTTTGACTCTCTCCCAGTCTTGGCACATGACTGGATTGGTATCCTACCCTGATCTGTTCCAGATAGCCGAGCTATGGCTGCAGTCTAGATACATCCCTGATCTGATGGTAATCTAGCCTGCTGACCTTGTGCAGCCCTGGTCTCTCTGAGGGGAATGCTAGTGCTTGTTGATACATTCATCAGCAATAGACATGGACAGAAAGAACTGGCTTTGTTTATGCATAGAGGGCTTCACTTGTCTATAATGAAGAGATTAAATGTTTTAGGATATTCAATTAGTCACCAATGAGTGTGCTGATAGATTTAAATCAGTGCATTACTGCTATTAGCACCATCAAATGATTTTTACCCTTTATTAGAGCTCAATAACACATCTAAGGACATGCTGTGATGCTTAGTAAGAGGTCATCAGAAAACATTAATAGGCTGTTTAAAATTAAATAAAAAAGTTTAATTGCCACATCTCTCTGAATGGAAAAGTGGAAAATGACACTGTATTTTTCATCCTAACTTATATGTTTAGCTTAGACGTTTAGACTTTATTCCATATTTTGCTAATAACTGTACTTAGTCTGCAAATGACTATGATCATCAGTACCCATCACTGAACACAAACTCTACAGACAACTCTACAAACAGCTTTAGCACTGCAACCATGATAAACAAAAATCCAGCCAAACAAATCATGGAGAAATATAATTTAGTTTTTGAGAAACAATTTACAATTGGAAGCATAGCCTTAGACTATGGCTTTAGCTTACATGTGTCAACATATGATCCCTCTGACCCCTATTTACAAATGAAATGTTTCATTTACAAATGCAAACTTGTACATGAAAAAAATATACATATAATGAAATGGTCCAAATGCTCCAGTCATTTCAGATAGTTCACATACAGTAGCTTCATTAAAATATCATATATATTTTTGGCAGCTCTGGAAAAAGATCACATTGGGCAGGATTTCACATAAGGTACACGTCACAGGCATGCTTGTTTTTGTCATGGGTTGATTTCCCAAAATGAAACAATGGCTTTCTGAAAATATGTGAAAATACCTGTGAAGGATCCACCGATAATTTGACAAATCTGTCAGCTACACTCATCAAGGACTCACATAGTTTATACAATAACCTTGGGAGGGGGGGGGGGTGTCTTAATGGCATAAAATCTTCACATGATTATGCTATATACCCACATAGGCACACAGGGAGTTCTTTTGCCTAAAGGGCTTCATTGATGTAATGAAGTCATTGACACTGCTACTGCATATCATACCGCACTATGTAATGTTGTTGACCAGGTTGACTGGTGTTAAAAAAAATATTGACGGCAAGGGGCAGTAATTTAACTTCTTCCACTTTGTTGCTTAGAGCTCAAAGCTAAAGCACATCTGCAATATTTTGTGAGCTTTCAAATAAAAAAAGCAACAGAGTTATTCTAGACTGAGTAGACCAGCTGTACAAAGAGCTTAGAGGAATGCTTGATTAGATACATATTCAACTCAACATTTTCTAAACATAACAAGTGGTGGTTTGGCCCACTGTTGTAACTTGTAGCTTGTGAGTTTCTGAGCTTGGCTCTGTGTGTTAGGGAAGCCCTGGAAATGATATGCTTTGGCTGATGTGGGCACTCTATGGTGAAAAATCACATGTAAAATGCAAAGCATTTTAGTATATATGGAGTATTTTTAATACTTTTGGCACATAGAGTGAATGAATATTAAAAATCTGTGACATCTATTAAATGAAGTTCGTAGGCCTAAATCATGATGTATTAAGTGGAGGGGTCTTGCTTCATCCTGACTTTCTCACCTGCGGACACCATATTAGCCGGCATTTTATATTTACACAACAAAACAAAATAAGAAACTCCACACAATAAGTTGTTACCATTTTGTGGTGTCAACTCATAAACACATTGTTCACAACAACTTTCAATGAAGTGTAATAGTTGAGCGGCCCACTTGCAAAGTAATATAGAAAGATATGGATCAGAAGCACAAAACCTGTAGTCACTGACAGTGGTCTAATATAAAAAGTACTGGACCACTGAACATTGGGTAGACCCCATTCACTGCCAATTTTACATAACACATTCTGGACAGCTGTGTTGTAAGCTGCAATAATATTTTTTAAAAGGGAAGCCTTTGTACAGCATGATTATATTATGACATTACTACACATACATAATATACAAGGCTTGGTCTGAGACACAGCTGACTGACCCACAATGAGCATCATTATTGTACATCTATGTCAAACATAATATATTATATTGTATTTTTGTTTGTAAATGATCTCTAAATGCTGAACATTGACTTTGTCCTTAGCCAATGCATACAAATGCTTTGATGTACAGATTTGTCCCAAGTTGCAAGGGACACAGAGCATTGTGTGCATCTTCATCTTCATTAAACCAACTGTGTATAATCTAGTCCCCATACAGAGAACTCCATGCTAAATGAAATGCTGCTCTCACAGAACAAATGGAAAACTGATCAAATACATAGCAAATTACCTATTTGGATTTCAAACCCCAAGCAGAATCCTTGTTTAGAAAGCCATTATTTGATTTTGGGTAAAGTACACATTTGTCTCTTTACAAGCGTTCAAAATATGAGCAATTCAGCATTTAAGCCACATTATCCCGTACACACATACATATCTTTTGGCCCCGATTTCACTATACAGAAAGCTCTTGTCTTGTATTTACATAGTCTGAAACACTAATAATTTAGCACTTAACTTAATACTGGATATCTTGTGAGCTGCACAATTTACATCAAGACTGCCCTTTACAGGAATATCATAACATCTACATTGCCACAGAAAGAAAGATATGCTGTCCCAGTTATGCATCCATGTGATGTCCCTCAGCATATGGAAGTTTCCACAGAGTGTTCTAAAAATGGCCGTTGGCTCCAATCATTAGTCCAGTCATCTTAATTTTTTATTTTTTTTTAAATGGAGGGTTTTTTTTTACTTCTGAAAGGGAGAACTAATGAAGCCCTGTTTGTACAGTACATTCAACTGAGGTGTGATCAAAGTGCCAGTGTGTGAGTCTGTTTGTCAAGTCATAACTTCATCTCGCCTAGTGCAGGAGTCCTGAGTTGATGATATTTTTCAGTTTCTTACCACTCCCCCCCCCCTCCATTTTGAAGCCCCACATGTAAGCAGTGCTATCAGCAGTGCAGTATTTTTATGAAAGCTTTTCTGAACTCAATGTTAAAAGTAGTGTATATGATGGGGTTGATGGCACTGTTCACATACCCCAACCAAGTGAAGGCATTGTACATTTCCATGGGGACGAAGCAGGTGGTGCAGTGGGTCTTCAGAATGTGTGTGATGAAAAACGGAAGCCAGCAGATGATGAAGACGCCTGCAGGAGATATCAGAGGCAGACAGATTACGCAACTGAGTCTATGTTTTTGTGTACTTGGCTGTGTTTTTGGGCAAAGAGACCATTAACTAACTACAGTGAGGCATGCAGGTCTGATGACATTGTGGCTAAAAGCAAAAAATCCCACCTACCCAGGACAATGGCCAGCATCTGCGTGGCCTTTTTCTCTTTGTGCTGTGACATCTTTTTCTTGCTGTGTGGCTTGCTCACTGCCGTGCGGGTTTTGCCATTGGGCAAGGCCTGGGTCTCCAGAGCTCTGGCAGCCATTGGTGACTGGCCCTCTTTGGCATGGCCGTTCTTCTCGTCCCCGTTGGCCCGTCTCTCGACCTGTGGGGAGACGCCCGCGTCGACAGCAGACAGCCGCTGCTGCCGTCCTGTTTCTGGGGAGAGCGTTTTCCTCTTCTCGGGTGGAGAGATACTCGTCATTAAATCCATCTCCAGCTCGCTGCCGTGCAGAGCAACATCCTTCACAAGGAGCTGCAATTATAAAAATAAGTATTACCAGAGGCAGTGATTAGATGAACAATTACCAGATGATGGAAAAGACCCCATGAAAATGTAAGGCTTAAATAGAGTGGAAGAACTTAAGCAAATTACATCACAATTATGCAAACAGAGATGTTGGGGTAGGTTAAATGAATACACATTTACATACACCCTTGTTGCTGTTCCTGGGGATAGTGCCATTGGTCTTCACGATTACTGTGCATAGTTTCACATCTTCTGGATGTGTGCACTTATCCTGAATTAGAGAGGACAATAGTAATTGCATCTTTTGAAACAAAAGTTAGTTATATAAGCACAGGAAATTTAGGCCCAAATGTTATACTCAACGCAAAACCACATCTTCCCATCATGACACTAGATGTTATTTCATATGAGATAATGGCATCTTGAGTAATGTTAGAAGGCACGTCTTATATGAAATATATTTGGAAGTACACCGACTTCAAACTGACTAGAAAACAATACAGGAAACTGAATTTATTGATTGCCATGGCAATTATGATGGTATGCCACCAAAATCAATACGAAGATAGGTCAAAGGTCAGCCTAAACTAATCATTAATGCTATTTCTGTGCAGGTACGACAAAACACAGAGTACTATGAGGCACAGTGGACACAAAATGAGCTCAGCAACCGAACCAGATAGTGCCATTCTTTTAATATAATAGACACAAATACAGTATTTAGTGTAGAGAAGTGAACAGTTAATTACATAAACCCAATACTACATTGGAGCACTTTGATTTTCTTCACAGCAACTTGCAAGCCAAAAGAGTGCGTATTTGTGACTTCCACCCAATGGACAGTGGTGATACTATACTACTGAGACTATGTTGATACAACTGCACAACTCCCAAGTAACTCCAGGTATCCCCCCCTCACCTCCACCACCACACACACACACGCGCACACACACACACGCACACGCACACACTATATCCTACACTATCTGACCTCGGGACTGCCTCTCACCTTGGGAGTGGCATGAAGATCAAGGTCCACGGCTTGGCAGCCACGCTTGGTGTTGACGCGCTTGCGGCGCTTGCGGAGTACCACGTAGATCTGCACGTACACCAGGAGCGTGACGATGAAGGGAACGTAGAAGGACATGATGGAGGAGTAGACCACAAACGCCGGGTTGGCAATCTCACACACAGCAGCATCCCGAGTCGCTGCAGTCCAGCACACGAGAGTTGAAAAACTCTGTTAGAGTCTCTCTCTGTGTACCCCCAAGGGAGACACTGATATTGAAAGATTGGCTAAATATGTGAGAAAGGTTTGAGATTTATGTTGAAACAACTTAAAGGAAACACAGTGTACATCTGTTATCTTTAAATAAAATGTTTTGATGCTGAACTGACTTACAATACAGAGAGTGGAGTAATGTTGAGGCCAGGCCCACATGACATTGCAAAGAGTGACGTTGAGCATGGCTCTTTATGCCAGTTTAAACCCAGTTTGGTACCTCTTAGTGCTGAACAGATACCCAGTAAGTTGACAAAAAAGGGGCATTCCTACTCTGTGTTACTTAAAATTTTTTTTTTTTTTTTTTTTTTTTTTTTGAGGCTCGTGTTATCAAATACCTGTATTATTTAGTCCAAACAATAGGGGGCAGGATATGGCGAAGGACAGGACCCATACCACAGAGATCATCAGCGTGACACGTCTTCTGGAGCTGTACTTTGTGTTGTACAGCATTGGCATGGCAACAGCTGTGTACCTAGAGGTGTAACATGAAATGTGTTTAGCCACTCTGGGCAAAGTAGATCTAAAAATAGTGATGAGACTGTGAAAATCTGATTAACTTTCACACCGTTTTGCTCATATAATTTACAATGTGTTGAGCCTATGAGCTAAGGTGTCAAAATTGATCACAAAAAGGGCATGTACATCAATAATAGCTTCATATTCTGCGCTGTAATCAGCTGGATGTGTGACTGTTTGATGACTGAGCAATGTTCATGAAATTATCAATAATGCATTATTACCTGTGGTGAGCTCATATCCAGATCATCATGGATCTTGGACTCCACATATTAGTCATTAAATGAATTGCTTTCACCACTAATATGCCATCGGCTCTCTAAAACCACATGATGCATAGGATATTCTTAATTCTCTATTGATTATATTTTCCTGGGGAGGATTACCTGTCAATGCTAATAGCACAGAGATTAAGGATGCTGGCAGTGCACATCATGACGTCCAGAGTGACAAAGATATCACAGTGGACTTTACTGAACCGCCATTCTCCCACAACCTATAAGAGGAGGAAACCAGGTAAAATGGAAGAGACAAGTGTGTTAGAACAGGACTGGTAAAGTTACAGTTTTATGGTACGCAGTACATTGTGAGCAAATATTCATTTGTCTATGAGAATAGAGTGATCAGAAGTGGTACTTCCCGCTTCATAATGATACATAAAGCAGGCCCAGCACCATTGGGATGAAAAGGGGGCGAGCAAAGCCCCCTAAAGCTCGGAGATTATGTACTGTAATTGGCCTATATCAAAGATAGATCTAAGTTATTTTACATAAACCTTAATAATTCATTTTTAATTTAGAAATATTGACAGGTCTCCTTAATAATCTGACAGCTCTCTGAGAACAAAATGACATAAATCTCAATTTCCAAATCCATGGTCACTTGATTGGTTCTCTCTTGATGAGCAAGAGGTGACCATACATTAGGCTACTGTGTATTGATTGCGCACAGACTCACACTTAGCTGCTTTTTCCTCATTGGGAGAGTGTTAGCTGGCTTATTTTAAACCTGCCTCTTACAGAACATAAGATACAATGCAGAATGCCTGTCAGGCATCCCTGACATCAATTTATTCTCAATTAAATGGCCTTGGCTTTTTAGTAAATGCAATTAGGCCTACAGCCTACATAGAGCGTGTTAGATCATACGTGTACATGCACATATGGCCAATGTTCTGATTAAATCAATAATACAAAAAGGGACTTTATGTGGAATTAATACATTTTCTTCAAGGCAGTCTGCAGCTGTGTATTCTTCCTGGCTACAAGCTTTTAACTATCTGGCGGGTTCATAGCATAAAACAACCAAATCGCAGTCTCATAATTCAGATCAAATATTGCTTTAACCAAAATATTGACCTTATTCCGAATATGCTGTGCATGATGTAAACATATTTATTGAAGATTTGTTGAATGCTGGAAAAGTGAAAGTACTTCTTGACACCAAAATGAATTAGTCCAATTTCACTGTTACGCGTCAGTTTCAGAAGAGCCAGATTGGTGAGAGAGACTTTTTGTAAGGTCAGTGCCTGCTTCTCACTACTTATAAAACATCAAGCAAGAATTTCTCCACAAAACGTATTTACTGAACTCAGGCACGCTGTAGGCACAGACGACATGATCAGACAGGAGAACAACCTGAGCAAAATCGCCTTCAGACATTCAAGTCATTCATTCAGCTATACCCAATTTTGGGTATAAAAATGGATGGTCATGATATGTTTGATGTAGCCTACATATGCACGCCTGTCTGTGCAAGTTTTCTTTTTTGTCGCTCCCTCACCTAATGCAATCGTCCCCCAAGTAATGTCTTGGAGTCGGGCCTGACATACAGGTATAGGAAATACATAAATTAACATATATGTATTTTTCTAGCACTACTTCAATCCTAACCACCTGAAAATGCAGTTAAGGTAAAATGGTAAAGTCCCATATTCATTTGAGTAAGCCCTTTGAACATCTGCACTTTTTCCTCATGTAGCGCATTGATATGTGAGCAGGTTGTAATTATGGGAAACACACCAAAGAAGAAAGGTGTACATGGTGTCCCAGGGGGCTATACAACCAACTGGAGACTGACATAATGAATTTCCATATAGGCATGACATAAAGGATATGCCTTTCAACACACACACACACACACACACAGTGAAACCGGCCCTTTGAAATACATGAGGCAACATTTAAATGACAACTCTTCCTGGCTATGCACACCCATGATCGAAAGCTCAGTAAAAAAAACACATTTATGAAAACTATTTGTCTATCATCCTGATACCAGTAAGCTGATGAGCTAATCTTTTTTTCATCTAAGGCTAGCATGCAATTACCCTATGAATTACTGAGGCGCTGGCACAACATACACCACACAAGCCTCCTGTGGTTTCGCCAATTGAACTGGCATCATAACTCAGTGGTGTGCAAATAGCGTAGTCCACAAAGCCTTAAATAACTTAACCAGCCTCCACAGGAATGGATGGGCAGAAGACAGTGGGGACAGAATGGTGTCGGCCCATGCTGGAAGTATCTCACATTTATTTGAATCACAAGCAGAGTAATGAAATCTGTTGCCTAGAATTTAAAATCTAATGACAGCATGACAGCAAACATCCAGTCTTATCTACAGACTTACGACATACTATCTGGATAATTCCAGGGCCATATGAAACTGTCAGATACACTAAATGCAATTACCTTGAATCATTTCTTTACTACAAGTATTTGTTGTCTGGCAGTTTTACAAACCTGCATCCAAACCTGTGATCCCTTACAGATGATCACAATGATTTAGTTACACAGAGCTGATTGTATCAGTATTCACATTTAATGTGTCAAGATGCACTAAAGCCATAAATCATCTGAGTATCACATCTGAACTGTGCAAACTCAATTAATGATGTTCAAAGAGTTCACAAGAAAATCTTTTTGCCTGTTCAGTTGCTCTTTTGCTATTTTTATAGCATTTGTAAAAAAGGAATTGAGGCCATGCCAGCTTAATAAAACCAATTCAGTGTATTAACCCTGAATAAGCTCACCTCCAGATAGACCACCCAGGGCATGACCAGCGTGGCCACCAGGAGATCAGCAACGGCCAGACTCACTATCAGGTAATTAGTGGTGGTCTGCAGGGCTTTTTCTTTGGAGACGGCCATGCACACCAGCACGTTGCCGAAGACAATGACAAAGATGAGCAGAGTGAGGAGCAGGGCATAGTAGTTGTACGGATGCTTGAGCTCGCAGGCCGTGCAGTTGTATGTCCCATTATCATAGTAAGTGTCGTTGTAGGCATACTCTGTAAGGAAATCCATGAGCTATGGCCAGAGAGAGAACCTGAGAGAGAGAGAGAGAGAGAGAGATAGTAGCATATGATAATGGGCCATTACAAGAAACCTATAAAATAATAAGAATTAAAATAGAAATAGCCTTGGAGGGATACGGTACAGGGCTGGCATTTCAACCATTGTGCTTTCTACCATCTGTGACTGCCCATACACACCATTGACTGAATATGGACCTCGACGTGGTATAATAAACTAATCTTTATGGTATAAACACCTGAATTGAACTACATTTACTCAGGTAATTTCTCTTTAAATTTCAAAAAATGTGTATTGAGCGTTTAAATTGATTTGTTAGTGAGGAAGACACGCTCGTTACCCTATTGACTGGCATTGTCCTGAGAGCAATGATTTTCCCAGTGCTTCCGGAGCGAAACCTGATAGTGAAACATCCTATGAAAAACAGATCTCATGGTACTTTAAAAATGTAATCTGTTGTTGTTGTACAACTCAGAGACTATGTACGCAGCCACAAGTCCAGACTCTAATATCACCTCTAATATCTTTGAGTGATGTAATTTGAAACACGATGCAATCGAGACATTATAAGGCATGCAAGAAAGCCTGTTCTTGTTCCGTAGTAACCTTTACTTGGCATTTTGCAGAGGTGCAAGTGATGTTAAGAGCTTTTTATCTTAAGGCCAGATGAGGTGAGGTAAGAGATGGGGTCACTACTTAAGCCACCTGCTATGTGCTAACATCCAACAGTTAACATTTATTAATTGTATGAGCCTTTAACATGACCTGAAACACACCTTTCCTGGTGAATACATCTTAGTATCCACCTGTTTCCCATGGATGGATTAAGCCAAGTCCTAAAGTAAATACTTTTTTATTTCAAATAAAATTTCTATTGAATACTTTTAGTCCAGTAGTAAGCATAATCCATGTAAGGGAGACATGGAAGGATTTGTGCACAATCATGTTGATGTGGAAAGTATGGATCAGTGGTAGAAGGTTATATTGCTCTTTTTCATGACACCAGACGGTAAGTGTGAGATTAGAAGAATCACTCTGATTCACATGCAATGCATGTGACAGACAGCTGGTGTAATAATACCTGCCAGTCTCTGCTTGCACCTCTGCGGGATCTAGAGGCTTTAAGCCCAAATTGTAATTTTACACACACTGGCCCATTAAGTCCTGTCTCCAACAGACACCATCACCATCACCCCCTACACACACACACTAAAACTAAAAACTTACCTCTCTTTCTAACCTTCTCTTTTTCTTTCTTTCTCTCTCTCTCCCTCTCACACACACAAATAAAATGTACTGTTTACAGAAACAGAAGACAGAAATAAATACAAACATATACATATATACCATCTTACAGAGACAGACAGAAAAATCCTATGCATTGTATTTTACTTTGAAGCATTAAGAAGAACTCCTGCTCTTTATACAGTATTATGGCCAGTAGCTTAGCTTAGCCTAATCTAAATGTGATGCAAATTTAATTTGTATGGTTCAGAAACCCCTCCACTACCACTATGTCTTTCCTGAAGGTCGTTTTAAGTCATTTTAAGTCTGAAACATTTGTGCCTTTTTAACTTCCGGTGAAGTAACCGTAGGTCAAGATTACAAAGCAACAACCTTGGAGACGTAAATTTGTGTTGGAGCACACTACATGTAACTACACTAAATTAAAGCTACTGACCTACAATGTGTGTTTCAGGGCATCTAAATGTATACTTATTCATTTTCAAGCTAATTCTGAACTGAATGTAAAAGCTACATTTTTGATGGAATGAACAACATGTTGCCATGCCAGTTGCTATTCCATGTAAGGGATAATGAAGGATAAGGCGTGCATATATCAGTGAATATTGTGTGTTCAAGGTGGTGATAAGGCCCCCGACACGGAGAGAAGAGGCTTTTACAACTCGATAAGTGTAGAGTTCATTATCCCACTTAAACCATTGTTGCACGTTTTGATAACACAGGTTCATGTTATTGGTCTTGGAGGTAGAGATCCTGGTTCCTAGATCCATAATGTTCTTGAATCTTGTGAAAGTTGTAAAACCAAAGCAAGGCTTAGGGCCTGAGGACCACAATACCAGGTCATAGGGTGTGACTCATCAGGATCGCTGCTGGGCAGGTATGACAAGGGAGGCATGACTATGTAGCTGCCACTAAGCCAAGGCAAACACATCTGCACTATAACAAGCCTACACAGTCACACAACCATATTTGAAAACAAAAAATAATTGCAGTTATGTGCAATTGAGGTAGACTGTAGAAAAATATTGTAGAAAAATATTGTAGAAAAATATAGCATTTTAACTGTAAAGTGCAATACTCCTTAGTGGACGCAGGTTTTTTGTGTCTATAACATTGCATTTACTGCATTAACCACTGCACAACTGTACTAAACATGCTGTAAAATGGCAACAAATGGCAATAAATTGCAGTCCTATGTATTTATGCAAAAACTGCAGGATTCTTTTGGAAGAAAAAAATCCAAAAAAATCTTTCTAAAAATCCAGAGGACAGACAAATTGGGTGATTATGATGTAAAGCCATGACCTGTATCAGACCATGACACACCAGATAATTGTCCTATCTGCTACAGCTGTGATTCAAAAACATTTAATCACTAACAAATAATCCATTGTATACCCACTGCACAGACCACTTTAAATAAAATACAGTTACAAAAGTAACTGTATGACTTTTCATAAGGAAAATTAATTATTGAAGACCTTGTCATCGTAAATGTTGTGGATCTGACTGTTGTCAGTCTACTGGACTGAAAAAAGCTCTAAGATATTTATAATAGATTAAATATACAATTCTAAATAATATATTGCATTGCTTAAAATAAGCACCCTCTATGGTATGCTGAGGACAGGCAGTACTTTGCTCCCCTGTTTTTGTCAAAGGCCCTGGAACACAACTGCCCTCTTTGATGCATCAGGGTAAAAGCCAATTTATAGAGCTTATTGGCTGGAATCCCCTGCAATGACATGATACCTCAGAATTGAGTGACTGTGATGGGTCACAAATAGAACTCTCAGGGCACTGTCTTTTTCAGTGTTTTTCATTCAGACAACCCCACCACACACACACACCCCTCACATTTTCATTCTGCTAGCCGTGCCTCAAGGTCCGCAGATCTGACTTTGCCCTGCTGACGCCCCTGCTCTGTCTACTTTCATTTGTCCAGCCAGGCACACATGTATACACAGATGCTCAGGAGAGAGACAGAGACAGACAGAGAGACAGAGAGAGAGCGTCCATGTGCTCAGCTTGGCTGGTGTCCAGGGACTCAAGGGCCTCCGCTGAATGAGCCAGGCACTCTGCTGCCTGACATCATTATCCATGTCCAAGGTGCTGCCTGGCAAATGCTGTGGCCACTTGGGCCCTCAGCTTGAATAACGATATTGCTCCTCTCGAGTGGCACCATTCCTCTGTGGCCTAAATACACACAGAGGATGACGCTCAGTAAGTGAGACTGAGATAGTTCAGATTGTGGCCAGTGTCCCTATGCATTGTGCCCAGCAGACCCCTGCTTCTTGAGGGGCTGTTATTAAATGACATCTTATCTGTGTGGACCACTAGTATGTGACTGAAGTCTCCCCATTATTCAGGTCTGCACACAGAGAAGATGACACAGATGTTATAAGAGCCATATCCCAATCTCCAGCAGAAGAGAACACAATCAGAACCTCCAGTAAGTGAACGGCACTGAGGAATAATCTTCAACAAGAAACACCACAAAGATTAGGATGTCATATTTTACAGTGAAGCCTCTTGACTGATGATTTTCAAGGCCAGCAGAGAACAGGATTGCATCTCCCATCACACATGGCAAGAACAAAAAAACACAACAGCAGACATTTCATCTTTGGTCTGCCTCATCAAGTAGTGTGAAATCTTCTGTTCACTACTCCATTATCTTATCAAAAGTATTTCTGACTGTAATTCCTACAGATATGTGAGTTATAGATAATTTCATTGTTTTAGTTTTAAGCGGTCTATACTGTCTACCAGTCCCGCCCAATTGAATTTACAAATACAAAATCTAATGCAGTATGTAGATTCTGTCCTGCTGAAAAAAGCAATGTACAATATAATTATAATTACATATTGATTGCATGAAACAATAAATACCAGCAGCAATTAAAAAAACACTTCAATATAAAATTGCTTGCAATAAATCCTATCCTAGAACAATATTTTCTGACCTGAAGCAATATTTGACCCACTAATAAAGGTTAGCTGTTAGAATTAAACATATTTGATGTGAAGCAGAATCTCGGACAGTTGCTGTGAGCATGCTGCTGGACTATTACTGACTGCTATCACCACCTTCATGGACTACTCCGTTCCAATATTAGTCTTTCCAGTGGGCCATGATAAACAAGGGGCGGCTCGGGCTTATCTTGTGGTATTTACAATGAAATGGGAAAATGGCTTTCCATTTCAGTTCAAAGGTACAAAAATAGTCAAAGGTATTACTCATTTTTACCAAACCTTACCTTTTTCATTTGAAATAAGTTAAGCACATACAACATTGCTCAACTCACCCCCCCCCCCCCCCCTCTCACACACACACACACACACCTTTATATTCTCAAACCTAACCATCACATAATTTAATCTACAAACCATTACAATCTAATGCAAAACACTGAGGTTATTCCTCACTGTCAGCAGACAATAAATAAACTGCCTATAATAATGCATTAAAATTCACTGAAGAGATGGAAATCAGCCAACCCAAAACCCATTTGCAACAGACAACTGCAAAACAGTCTAAAGAAATATACAAGGAGCCATAGATGCAGGTCGGAAGGTGCAGACAGCAGACATGCAAGTCCCACAGCATCATGTGGAGAAAAATTCACCCATGCATCTTCTATCAGCAGCATATGGGTTTAACCAACCCTGACCAATACTAGCATGGAAGTTGATAGCCTACGTCTGCTATAGCAACTCTACATTCATGGATCACTCCAAGATTAGCATAATGTAGTTGCATAACACATTAATAGGGGGAACTAGAAAAGATACGAAGCCAAGCCTGTTCCAACACAGACCAGTTGTGTGGCTAAAGGCTCTGCATCATCCAGCCTGGGGCGAGTGTCTGCCACACTGAGAAAAACTCAGGAAGAGCTCTGTGCACTATAGCAGGAGAGACTGAGTGTTATTTTAGGGGGGAAGTGGGGGTCAGGCATAGCTTGGCTGGGCTTTTTCAGATAATGATTCAGTTAATTTCCTCAATTGTTTTTACAGAAATTATTAGGTTAATACAAGAAAACCTACAGAGAAATTGGCATGTGATAACAATTTAACTTGTGCTCACCCGGACAATTTACAGGCAAGTCCTGAAAAATATTACTGTAGAAATTAATTTTAAAGAATAGCGCATTACAGTCATGCTTTAATATACGTCATTTGGGTATGACATTATTGCCTCGAGCAATGTTCTGTTGTCATGGTAATTTTGCTCTTAAAATCCAGAGCAGATATAAATGCCCCCAAGGGATTTTTTAAAATAGCCTATTCATCCACTTGAGTGTAAGTACATCATACTTAAATCCAACATGTACAAGGAGAGAACAATAGGTAAACCTGGTGTTAAATTCTGGCACACAAGTGCACCCATAAATAAAGGAGTTTCTCAATGGGAAAATTAGAAGATTTATATGTATGCCATGTCAACAGGGAATCTGACTGTTAAAGTAATTTATTACTAAGGGTAAAATAGCCAGCACTTAAAAGACGGTACCTGCATGCAAACTATACTTTAATGAAAGACGATACATCTCTAATAGGCGTTAGATCTTCACTATAATGCAAGCCCGTCATCATTTTTGAAACAAAATGTGCCATTATGCTCAAGGTTGAATGTTTGAATTACCTGGCCTTGCCACTGGACACTGCATTAGATGATAAAACACCCACAACAGCTATGACCACATGAACTACAGCAACCATAGCCTTCATGCACTCTTTCACCTTCCAAAACCCCTTCCCAACCAAAATCCCATCTATTTAAACATGTAATTCTATTGGATGGGGGGGTGGGTGGAGGGGGGCAAGGCCCCAGTGGGGTCAGAATGTCTCAAAATCTACAATGTCAAAAAAAAAAAAGATAGTGGTCATTAAGCACTAGTAGTAACTGATTATACCGCTAACTAATGTGCAGAATGCAGACTATGCAGACTTTCCATCATAGCATGAAACACAGTAATCAGCTGATCTAAGCTTATATGAGGATGGGGGCAGCTGCATGATTTGATTCCATAGCATACACAAGCTCTAACATGTTTGTAGGCAATGTTTAGCCTATTTATTTAGTGTAGGCTAGCCTACATCTCTAGGCTGCACCACTGTAAAGCTAATAATGATATTATACCTTGCTACAGGTCAGCTGGTTGAATAGTGCACATCAGCAGCCTGTGGTTTGGCTTATTAATAGCACCACCACCACTGATGTCGGAGGAGAGTTTCATTCCGAGGGCGCATTAACAGATCCTTAAAACTATGATGGGGGAAAACAAATACATCTACAATTTTGACAAACTATGAAATCACTTGCTTGTCTGCATTTACTGTGCTCACCAAGCTGCTGCAAAGCTTACAGAATCATTCATTTGGCATAAATTATACTTTGCTCATGATCAAACAGGTGACGAATGGGTAACCTGTGTTTGCAGGTGTCTTGTGTTTTATCCCTTGTGTTGTTTTTAGACCTATCTGTTTGTAGCCATTGTAGACATACATTGCTACTTTGCCGTCGACCCATCACCATATTTTAATTTAATACATGTCCAGCAGTCTGTCGGGGGCCCAAACCTTAATAACAGCACTCACACATCACATCCCAATATTGTCAATGACAGAGAGGGCTATAGCAAAAGTAGTCATAATTAGTCTGTTAATCTGTTAATGGCCGCATTATCAAGCAGATGTGTTAGGGCAATAGTAGACAAAAATACTAACACGGTTACAAAAAAAAAATTCACATTCCCCAGTCCTCCAATTTTTACGCATCAAGGCAATTGTGGAGATGAATTAACTAAAAGTCCTGATGAACATACCTGCGTTATCACTGATTTGGACGTTATGCTCAATTGGTGCACTGTGACATAGTCTGATATATTTCAAATACTAATGGACTGGAGGTCAAGAGCGTTCAAGCCCATGCAAAGTGCCTTTGCCTAAACTAGAAACTGCAATAATTTAAGTTACACAGTGATTTCAGCAGGGTTGTACATGGAGTTTTTGTGCTGCCATCAATAAGCACTGATAAATTTGTCCGCAATCATTTACTAGGCAATTCACGTCCTTCTGAACATAATATGTAATCTGCCTGTCGTTTCGTGTTTTCCATGATGTAAGCCTCTGTCAAATATGCTACCAGAGTTTGAGGAGCAGTGGAATCATGATTAATAAACACTGAGTTTGGTGTTTTTAAAATCATGTGGATCAAGGGATTCTCATAAATTTCACAATTTCCTGAAAAACAAACACAGTGCCATGATTTCACCAATGGAATCCCCTTACATCATTACCCTATTGGCAATGTTAGGGAGTAACGAATTACGTGTAACAACATTATGTAATTTAATTACAAAATAAAAGTAACTTGTAATAAGCTACATTGCTTTAAAAATGTGTAAATAAAATTACAAGTTACTTTGGAAATTATTCAGGATTACTATTTCAGTTACACATGAAAATAAATGTGTATTGTGCACAGTGTGCTGTTATCCATCTTTCTGGAATAGGCTAAAGGCTATGGAAAAGGTTACAGGTTATGGTATAACTCTGGGCAATGCAGCCTTGTCACTAATGTTAACTCATTAATTTGAATTGGTAGAGTTTACAGCCACTTATTCAGTGAGTATATTTACATTTAAGTGGTGTTGAATGTAAAACGTTTGAAGGCATATGCAAAGATTGGTGTTATATGATACAAAATGGATTTTAACAGTAGTCAGTCTTGCTGTAAACACTGCCAGGTTTCAAAATTTGAAAATGGGTGATGGTTGAGGACATTCACTCAAAAGTGATCAAATGCAATTAATTACCTAACTTTGTTAAAATAATTGATATAGTTACACTACAATTACATTTTAGATTTTGAACATTTTGAAACTTCCCCAGCATTCGAAATATCCCTCCCTATTATGCTTAAACTAACCTACTAACTTCTAACAAAAAATAAACCTTGGGCTAGCAATTATCATCCAGAGAAAAACAGTGGAAGAAATTCATAAAGTGCTTCAAACACAAAAGAAATCCCAAATGAAGACAAGATCTTTAGGGAAAAAGTGAAAAAGAATCAGTGGTGGTATATTCTGGAATATCCTCTGGTGCCTACCTGCAGATATGCCTGAGACTGAGGTAATACAGGTAATAGGTACATGTGTTGTCAAGGCTAATATCACAATCATCTTGAAACAATCAGAAAAGATGTATCCTGTGTGCCAACTTTTGCACACAGCGAATAAACCCTGTTGCGACTTAGCCATAAGCTCCACAGATTTGGTGGGCTGTCATATACCAACAGGAATATTGTTTTATGCATTTCCATGTGTTATTTGTCTGTCTAATGTTGAAATAGTGTGGAGGAGGGGGTTGGAGAAGGTGTTAGGTATTATCAGACCTGACTGGTATATTTAAGAATAAAAAGGTCCAAACACAAATATTTTTATATCTGAGCAAACGGGTTTAGCTCTGTGCCTGAGAAAGGAGCAAAGGACCCACACTTCAATTTAATATACCATTACTTTCCCGAGGAAAAGTAATTATCTGGTTTCCGCGTCCTTCTGTTTCATCCATAAAATCAGATAAAGGTCACAGCTTTATCACACACACCATGTCCTTGTGGAAAAGAGCCCTTTTGGTCGGACAAAACAACAGGCCGCACCACAGTATTAAGTTACAGGACCTTCTGATACTGCCTTGGACAGTGATGCCACGCCACGTTCGGCTGACGTATTGATCTGTCTGTCTGAGCAACCTCCGATGGTCTTCTGCCCACTGGGGACAGCATGGAACGTCTGTCTTCACAAGAGCTTTCCAGAGGAGGTCTGTAACAAGCCTCAGATGAGCTCATTAAAGCCTTGCTCCGATGCTGTCTCCTAACAACCAAAGACATCCACAGCAGCCAACTACCTCCACACAGCGAACACGCTCTCTACTGCCTTTTGGAGTTCCACTTTGAGCCAAATCTTTCTGGGTCTTCAGATCAAAAAAATATGCGAAGCATTAAGTGGCTCACTGTCTCATAATGCACATACTGCACCTCTGTATTCATGTGGGATTGTGTTTTAAGGGCATTCTTCCTTTACAGTGACTATTTCATACACAAACCTGAATTAAGCGCCTTTTTTCACCCTTTTTTAAACTCTATTTCCTGTCTCAAATCCCTGTGGATCCCTGAGACATGCCTGCTCTACATTCCCAAAATAGGGGGTTGATGAGCCTGTTGGGCCTGTAAGGTCATTCAAATGTTATCCATCAAAAAAAAAAAAAAAAAAAAAAACCCAGCTGGATGAGGTCAAAATACACACACACAACCTCAGGTAAAGACGACCATTGTGAGAGCATGTATCCTTTTAAGTAGGTGTAGATGGGAGGCAGTGTGAACACATCCTATAGTGTATACAATAGACGTGTTCCACTTTTTACCTCCCACTGGATTAAAGTGTTTTATTTTGTTCTATACACATTCATGGTCCTAAACTTTATACCTGACAGCATGGCAATGGAAACACTACTGTACGGTAACATGTAAACAGATTTGCATTTAAATGTCAAGATTAAAGCAGGAAGTTTCTTCTTCAGTGAAAATCCTCTACTAAACTACAGAATGTCATCCTGGTGAGAGCTGCAAGCTACAAGGAATTTCCTTGACTGATGCACTGATTATATATCAAGGAAATGTCTAATACGCCTTCTAACACTGACACTAAAAACTTTTTCTTCAATCCGACCATAACAGTGCTGTGCCCTTTAAAGCAACCACCGGTTGTCTCAGGGCCATGTTATGGCCGCTGAGACCACATGGTTTGACCAATGAATTAGCTAGTGCTGCAGTGTCATTCCCATCCACTAGCTCTGCTATCTGAACTACTCCAACGGATAGCCATTGCGCATAGCATAGCACACAGTACAAAAGAAGGTTCCTCTCAGAGCAGTCAAGCCAAGACCCTCTCACAAAGACTGAAGTCCATGTATTATATGGAATATCCACAGGGATACCATACTCTCTAGCTGCGTGAATCCTAACACGTGAACCCAGGCACATTCACTCACCCACTGCATGGTGTATGTATAGTGAATAACCATCAATCATGCATGTTTATTTCATGTATATGTTCATGAATATACATGTATGTATTGAGTGAATGGATATCCACCCCTCCACAGGGTAAGGGGAGAAGGAGGGGAGACAACTGGCCTAGCACAACAGCTTGCAGTAGTAAAGATGAGTGCAAGGCATTACCATCTCATCCAAGAGCACATCTGCTCTCTTGGTTATTAATTATGATCATTTACACTTGTGCAGCAAGCCATCTAATCGGCTATTACCCTGCTGAATAAGTTTATTTTAATTGGGTGAAACTAAGCTAATTTGAGTTTAAGTTTATTTCCATTGATGATGTTGATAACTGTATCTGCACTATTATCAAAAAGAAACAAATACAAAGTATGTAAAGCTTTTTATATAAACCCTACATAAAATAGGATTTCATTGTATTGGACATGTAAGTACTGTTTTAATTTTATGACTTCTAGAAATCATGAAATCAGTGGAGGCTACTGTGACTACTGCACTATAACTGGTTTGACATGAAACAAGGTCAATATATAGAACAAACTCTAAAGGTGTCAACAACTCGTAAATATACAGCCTGGGCTGAACCGATCTATCAACCAAAAGTGACATTTCCCAACTCTGAGGCTGAGCTGTGTGATATATCCAACATCATGTGGCCAGTCAGGTGCTGGCTGGCTTTTTAGGTTGTAAGATTTAACAGCAATAGGCAGCAGTAGAAAGACATTATTTTTATTGCAGCAGGTTCACATGGTGGCCTCGAATGCTCCACCTGCTTTGTACAGACATATGGCAGGGCCAAACACCTTCAGTGCAATACTCTATTTGAAAGGTCACAGGGCAAATTGACAACTGATGAGGTCCAAAACTGGCCTAGCCAGTTGTCAGTCATTGAGTAGAACTCGCTTAGCTACTTCTCCAAGCATACTCTGTCAAAGGAGATACCAATTCAGTATACTTTAAAAAGGCAAAAGTGCACAAGTAACTCACAACCTCTGAGAGCAAACTGCTTTAGACAGTCAGGTACTACTGTGTAGGTAGCCTATAAGATCACCAGTGACTTTGCTTACGGGCCTACAGTAATCCAGGGTATGACAATAATTGAAAAATATCACCTGACGGGTCTTTTTTGCACATTGTGCATTTTCTAATTTCTAATATCTTTATCTGTAACTCTTAATTGCGTGTGCCATAATAACCAGGTCCTATAGAATCTTATCAGGGTCTTACTCTCCTACTCCATGGGCATATCCAATTAAATAAGCCACTATATAAACAATTGTGTATATAAATACACAAATATGTTAGAATTAATATTGACAACATATTACAGTGATCATTAAATCATCCGCAAAGCGCATAACAATGTATTTGGGTGTATTTTATTTTATATTGCAGTTGTGGATTGTGGGATATGGTAGTGAACATGCATCTGTAGAGCATTCATCTTCCAAACTGAAAATGATGAAAAGCCACCTGAGGAGTTCAGTGAGAGTGTGCCATCTCTCTGGAATTGCCATACTGTCGATTGAAAATGTCCGTGCGCATGACCTGCATCTTCTGGATTTAATCGACAACACTGTAAACACAGTAACCTAGAGCAGTGAGTTTGTTATGGTGCACGGTCACCACTGTTATGTCGTCCATTTATAGTGCGCTGACACAATTTTTTTTCTATTTGTTGTGATGTAATTAGCCTCCTTCTGCCAACCATCTCATTTATTCTACCTGTTTTAATGGCCTGTTTATGGCCAATTCGTAGACATTGTGCCATCACGCTTTGTATAGGGGGGCCGTCTTGATAATCTTGTACAGGGGTCTGGTGTTGGCTTGTTTTGCCACTGAAGATCACAAGGAGTACACCATCACAAATTACATCAACTAACAACTTACATAAAGACACGTTTAGTATGCCATTCAGCTTGTTTCAAATGAATACAAGACCTCAAAGGGAATTCTCGAGGGAAAAAAAATATGATACATCACCTTACAGAATTCTTTGCTACATCCACTTACACTCCCAGTTTACGCTCAGTGGGCAGGCCAAAGAGCTACTAGCTGATTTAGTCAACTCTAATATTATTTGGATCAACGCTGATACCCACCACCCCTTAAGATCATCACAGTCTGATTCACAGTCAGCATAAATGCAGAGAAAAGACACAGCAAGACAGTGCCAGGCCAAGTTGAAGTGGGCAGAGAGTATAAACTGTTCAGTGTCCGGACTGTTTCTGAAGCTTGTGCGATGGTAACTGAAGCATGGTTATCAGAGAGACAGCATGTATTTAGGCTTCTGTGTGATTATGATCTTTGAAATTAGTCATGGTCTAAAGCCCACACATCGTTTGAAGTAAAAAACACACTATCCATGCAGAGGAGAGAGGTCAGACGGTTGGGGGGGTGGGGGGTGCGGGATTGGGCAGAACAGCCACACATAGCTGTAGGGCACGCATTTGTTTTTGCGAGCAGGTCAAATGAGTGGATGATAATCAGGCTTTGCTCTGGTGCCGCTCGGCCAGGCGAGGGGCACCAGTTCACTGGCCTCCTCAGAGCCCAGAGCAAGAACACTGCACTGTGCTGCTGACACCTTGGAAGAGAAAAGAAAGGGAAATGATACGACACACTCAGAAGCTGCACCTCTTTATCAGCTCAGTTCTGTGCTTCTCTTGCTCTCTCTCCTGTGTCTGCAGAGGATTCCTATTCTTTTGTCCCCTTCTACTGCATCTCTCACTGTCCTGGGACACAGGATCATTGCATCACCTCAGTAACCAGAGTTTCCCATCAGCCTCATCTAGCTCAGGACAGTACAGAGCTAACCCATCAAATATTAATCATCAGTCCCATACAGCAGACAAATACAATTAACTAACTGCTTGAATGCTCTGCAAATTACTCATGTACCCCACCTCCTCAAGTCACATTTACCTCTACATTCATTAACAAAGCAGAGGCCTTTATTCATCATGACTACAGCACAGACCATGCGTGCCCTTTAAAGTCAGTGCTCCTGTTGAGAAAAATAGTCAGATGTGATCTTTTGTGCACTTTGTCGAGCCTTTATTGTGCATTAGTGGTTCTCTCCATTCAATCTGACTGCTTTTAACTAATCAACCACCAATAACCAACACCTATTAACACAGACTAGACAAAATAACATTAACCGGTCTTCCATATGTGGCAAACATCTTCGGTAAAATCAGGACACATTCAATTTGCCTTTGCTCTTAAGTCTATGATAAATGTTCTTGTGCAGTCTGTACTTTAATAAAAGCTGTTTGAGACTGAGGGAGGTAGTATTAAAAACATCACTAATGAAAGAGTCATACCACACACTCTCAAATGTGGTAGCAGGCATACACTGAATAGTGGGTTAGGTGAGACACTGCCTGTTTCTAAGCAACTAAACACAAAATTGATCATGTAATGCCATGGTCTTAAAACCATAACTAATTCTTTTAATGAACTGGTGTTATTTTTTCTGTTGCTGTGCATTTTGCAAGTTGATATAACTTTTATTCAAACTGTATTCAAATTTAAATTATGAAACTACATCATGAATAAACATTTGCCATTGGCAATATAGATTACTTATATAGGTCTGATGTAAACAGCGGGAACTGATGAATACAGATTGTTTGAAAGGGGTGTGACAGACATCCCACAGCACAGTCCATAATAAAATATCTGATATAGGTGAAAAATTACATGGATTTATACACTGAGCTGACTTTAGCTTTGATACACCGAAAGGCTTCAATCTCTTCTTTGTAAGAGCTTTTATGGTTTCACAAAACTCCTTTACACTCCTGCTCCTGTTATGTGTACAGACACATGATTCTATGTGTGATGTGACAAACATCAGTGTTACAACAACTGTGTTATGTCTAAGAAAAGGCAATTGGGAGCTCAAGCTAATACTCATTCAGTATCAGTAACAAGTAGGCCTATCCAATATCAATATCCTGGGACACAATAGATTAAGTCATCTTAAATATCACATTTGTTGTCTAAAAATAGGTGAGGTTTTAATCTTAGCACAAAGTGCCCTTAGACAGCACATCTAAATTGAAACTAAGAACGCTCAATGTGACCTTTTTAGGTTTTTCTCTAAATGTCAATGTAAGTATGTCTGTGTGTGTGCGTGTGTGATTGGATGGATACATTTAGGTAATGAGCATCAGATGAGCAAATGTATTTCAATTATTTATCTGAACAAAGTTTGTCTGTGGTGTTCCGAAGAAAACAAGAACAATTGTTTTGAAGGGTTGTTTGTTTTTGTAAGGAAAGCAGATTTTCTGTTAATTAACTCCTCAGAATGTTACTTCCATCTCTCTTTATCTATGCATGTATTTTCTCTCTCTCTCTCTCTCTCTCTCTCTCTCACACACACACACACACACACACACCACGTAAAATATAACCTGTAGTACTATTGCTTTCTTTATAGCACACTTTACGAGAAAACCATAGTACAAACTTTGTCCATTTTGTCAGCTCACGCTCTGATATTCTGTAAATGCCCAAATACCCCAAATTCATTATAGCCTCATGTCTCATCATTTGAATTCATTAGACCTTCGTCATTTATGTAATTAAATGGTAACAGAATTTTAAGCTATAGAGATGATTAAAACGCGGTTTGTGATAAACCGTTAAAGCAGCAGCCTTACCTTCAAGCCATAGGATTTTTGTTTTCCTGTTCATCCAATCTTTGGTGCTCTTCCTACATCCAGCCGGTTTTAAGACTCACTTCCCGCCGTTTGTACATCGTGTTTAAAGTCAAAAAAACATTAATAATCGATTTTGTTTGCTCTGCACAGCTTACTACCCCCTGGACAAGGAAAGCGCACTCATAAGTTCTTCGCTCCGCTTGAGCACGGGGGAAATTTCTTTCTGATAAGTCACTTTAACGAAACCCTAAATATGAAGTTCAAGCAACATATTGTCAAGTTATCATTGAAAACACCGTAAGAGCAGCTCTCCAGAGTCATATGTGCCACTGCTTCTCTGGAACAAACCTCGCCCACCAAACAACAACAGTTTTTGCTCTTGGTAGCAACCTAATTGTGTATGTGCAGGTGGGGAAAGGAGCAAAGGAGGCGGGGTTGTATGCAATTGATGGCTTCATAATTAGAATGTACGCAAGCCCATCAAAGGCTCAGTTAGATTATTAATGTCAGATTATGTTATTATGGCTGGTGCCGTTGATAATTTTTTTCTCGACTTCATCACAAAATAAATCATAGTTTACCTGCGCCCATAAACTGCTAGAGTTAAGGACTGATCAAGCGGTTCCAAATTATGTTTCAGGTAGCGAGCCAATGGATTTAGTTGTCGGCTTCACTGCACAGAGCTGTTGAGGAGATGCTGTACTGGGGTACTGATTTAAGCACAGCTGACTACCATGGTGGCTACTATGCATTTTGTCCATTACCCATCAGCTGATCACATGGCATCAGCATCAGCACTTACCTTGCACAGCTGCCCCTGAGGAAATAGTATAGGGCTGTAGTATCCAAGACATTAGATGTACAGAGTGTTGTCTTAACACTTAAGAGCTTCAGAGAGGGTTATCTAAGCTGCCTTCCAAGACAGTTCTCATGACCTTTAAGTGTATCCATTTCAAATATGGACAAGCAAGTAGAAGCTTTTGGCATATGTAGGTAGTCTAATGCATGCATAACAGAAGATTCTGTGAGCACAAGAGTATGAATGAAAAACAAATCTTAGGTAGAATTACTCTATTTCTTTAAAACAATCAATCCTTCATAGTTTGTTCAAAATGCTCTTTTACAATAGCTGTGTTCCTACCTAGAGGAAAATAGCTATTACAACAAAACCCCCCGTCATGTCTACAAGGGCCCATCAATTTTAACTGAGACAGTAGTTTTTGGCATAGGAAAAGGTTTATTGATCCCCTTGAGGAGGAAATTCTATTGTCAACATGGGCATGACTAATTTGCTTATGTTCTGTGGCAAGTTACAGAATGAAGGCAAAAATGGTGTAGAATTTTTTATAAAAATAAACACTCCTTTGTTCCTTGTTGTTTATTTCCCTGCTGAAATATTTCACGCAAAGATGTATCAGATTTGTGTTCCATCTATATTTATCTCTGGTTTCCAAGCAAAGCTGAAATTTCTTAGTTCAGTCTTGAATAGAACAAATCTGAATATAAAACAGCTATGGCTTGTCAGATCACAATGCTAGTGAAGACTGCACAAACAGATTAGAATAATTAATGCTATAACATAACAAAATATATAACAAACAATACCAATTTTGATATCTGGACTTGTGTGAGTACTGCCATTTTTACCATGTTGCAGTGTAGACAAACAATCAGCTTATAAACATAGTTAATTCTTGGAGAGATCAATAGACAGATTGATGATGATTGATGCAGATAGACAGACTCACAGACAAGGACAGGTGATGACGTCCATTAAAGGATTAGGGATATGAAGCTTCTGTTCACAGACAAAAATCCATGATCCATGATCCAAATCAATGAAAGCAAGTATTAATCAGTAGGCTGCATGGCTGAAATGCCTGGGAGATAGGATAGGGTGTAGAATAGCAATGCCACAAAGAAATGAAAAAAGGGACAATGGATTAGATTGCACTGGAAAATTCAGAAGCAATTTGTTGCGGTACCTTTTCACTATAAGTTCTAGACCTGCCTGTTAATGAGTAAAGTGGGGGATTGCAATTACGTTGCACGCTGTACACTGCACTCTCGTTAACTACAAGGTGCCAGAGGAAGGTCAAATGACCTTCTGTCTGACCAAAAGTAAACACTATTGCATGGAAGTGTGCAGATCTAAGTGTGCAGAGATTTTTCTAGGTATCAATAAATGAACACTTTTATAATCAACAACCGCTCATACACAGCTTTGCTGGTGGGTGCGATGTCTCAAATTCCTTCCTTCCTGAAGCGTGTTTAAGATCTAGCATTTCAGAAAATGCAATGCCATCCACATGTAAAATAGGAAAAACAACTTTCTGCAACAGCATTGTGCCAGTAATATATTTTTATGAAACATCTTGTTTTCAGGAAGCCTCTATTCAAAAGAGTTTACATTCTGCTTTAAAATAGATTCACAGCAACCTAGAAGCATTTTTCTATGAATACTCCATAGTTCACCTGTGAGTCATGTTTCGATTTACTTTGTGCGAGTTTATTACATATATATTGAGGGCACCACCTTATTTATGATTGTACAAGGCACCGTCATTTTATTTGACCATATAGCACATCCACAGCTGAAATGCAGTTTCTGTCAAATAAAGGTTTGTCAGAGACACACTGGACCTTGGGAACAGTGACATAACCTTTGGACATGATGTGTCTGCACCTTGAAAGATTTTTGATAGCTCACTCCGAAACCAAAGGATGTATTCAGTGCTGTGTGATGAATGGACTGTCTTCGCATTCAGCAGTGTGAGCTTGGAAAGGTAATTTGCATCTTGAATGTGGACACACGTATATCTCTTCCTCAGTCATCTCTGACTTCTAATAAACATGTGTTTGTTGGTTCAACAAATCAATCAAAACAAACTTGCAGGGATGTGACAGCTAGATATATTTAGATTAATATTAAGACTACACATGATCTACAAAATAGATATATGCAACTGTAAAATGACTAGCATAAAGAATAGATGCCAATTCTACTGCTATTGCTTGGTATAGTTGTACATTCATAGTTGTGTATGCATTTGGGTCAGTGGATAATTGGGTTGTAGGCTAAGTGGGTAGGTAACCATAAATTATCAAACTACCACAACAATTTGACCTGCTATGGTTTACTACATGAAATGAAATGATCACTTTTATTAGCCACAGGTAAAATACCTGGGCCCTGAACTGCATTTAATCAGTGCTTGCATTCCTGACAATATAACTAGATGTACATCCAACTGTTTTAAATTGTGAGCATATTAATAAGGATGCTGTTTTATTTGAGCAGCATTACAATATGCATGCATAGCCATATTATGCAAATTAAAAAGGGGCCCTTTCCCCATTTCAAGAGTTATGTACGACTGCTGGTTCAAATCTTGAGGTTTTTAGAGCCACTTTGATAGAAACAAGTAATAAAATGATAACAGTCCCACTTTATACCCGTTGCGATCCTAAATTACAAATTAGCCTAGCACCAATTGGAATACATTTCAGAAGAAATTTCTCTGAAGGATATTCTGTTTAAAAGCTTGCAGTCCATGCTGAATTGTTTAGATAGAAACAAAAGCATACAGTGGTCTATTCACTGGATTTTTCACTTTGTCCCTTCAAGCAGCTGACTTATTTCCTTGCAATCTTTTCCATTAGAGTCACAAGGTCGCTGAATCTGCCAACACAGCACAACAAGACCTGTCAAAGCTGCTAAAAGAATATGCCTTTACTAGCACATGCTTGCACTAGAGCATTGGCAACATAATTCCTGAGGGAGTCATCCGCATGGGTAACCTTGTGATTGGAGTACTCAAACTGACACTTAACACCAGATGATAGTGCTAAAAATTAATTGCTTTAGCACTTAAACTCAGTATACTGTTGGTACCAGTATTTTAGTGATTGGGTTTGACCCAGTGGGCTAACAAGATGTCTCCGTAAGTCACTGTTTATGTTGCGGTGGCCCCCTTGTTTTCACTCAGTGTGAATATGAGACATGTGTTGCCAGTACCAAACACCCTGGTCTAAAACAACAACAGCCATTCAGGATTCCATGTTTGTTCTCATAGGAAATAATAAGACATCAATACTTGAAAATACCAACACTGTAAAAAAGAAAAAGCAAAGCTCACTTGAAAAAATGGTGGAAACTCGTTGCCTCAAATGGCTTAAGTAATCATAACTAGTAAGCATAACTAGTCTTCCCACTATTTTTCAAGCTGTTCTTGAAAGAGACTAGTTGTGTTTACACAATTTTGTAAGTAAACTGGACTTTTTTCAGTGAAGTAAGCTTTACTTATATTTTTTTTACAGTGTAGGAGCATCATGATACCCTACTCCCGAGACTCATCTGGATATCTAATGAATCAAAAACTGAACTTTGGGCACATAGATTAGCTTTGTGATTGTATTAATTAAACTATTACAACAACCAATATAATATTTGGCATTGTATGTACACATAACTGGGGGCTGAAAACTTTATGTCTTTCATAAAATCCTAGAGTCCTCAGGTATGGCAATAGCAAACAAGCAAGTTGTTTTTTTGTCGATGAATGCGTTGGAATGTTTCCAGAGGCCATCAGCAAGGTCAGAGCAGTCTCTGATGGTAGCCCACACAGTCTAAATTGACCATGGGCAAAATGAAGATTGCATAAGGACCGTTTGGTTTCATACTCTGGCCATTTATGACCCCAAAGCTCAGCTGCAAACATGGTCTGGTAGGCCATAAAAATATCACCACCAGAAACTGCAGTGAAAAAGCTGTGATGGTATGATCTCTAATCATAATCTAAATAAGAGAGTGAGAGAGAGAGAAAGACAGAGAGAGAGAAAGAGAGGCAAAGTAAATGTTTTTTCCTAATGCTTTGGATGGAAAATACAAAACATTCAATGCTACACACGTCATTTACACTTTTAAAAAAGCATGAGAAGACCCACTGCATTACATAAAAGCTTTGTGACTCCAAGGCCTATTCAGCAACTTACCTCTATACATTTTATTCAATTTCTATGCTAATGAATGGTACGCAGTGAGGCAGTTTGTTGTTTCACATGTGTGGTAGTCCCCTCTGTCACTATGATGAATGTCCCAGGGCTTTTTGGCTGTGAGTTTCATAAGGAAACCTGACTTGGTGAAGTGTTGGGCTGTTCTCTCATCAGGCAGTCTCCAGTGACACAGTCAAACAAACCACAAACATGGTCAGGTCCACATCTTGACACAGAGCGAATCACAGAGATCACATAAATGCACAGAAGATCGCACCATATATGCAACACGCATGAGAAGACACACAGATCTACCTTCTATATTCAATATGTTTATAACATAGCCTATTTACATCAGTGTTCACAAGTGTATGGTGTTCACTGCAGAGAGAAAACATAGGTGTTCACTGCAGAGAGAAAACATAGGTGTTCTTCAGGGCATGAGTAGTGAGTTACCATGGTGTGCCAGGTGTTGACCAGCCTATATTTGACCTGGTTCTTGATAATGTTTTATTCAGGGCAACAGTTCACAGGAAGCTCAAATGGACTTGGTCTAACTGAAAATATGCTGTAGTCTGGTATACCAATGCAATGTCAACTGGGACACAACAATCTTCTCTGCTCTGTGTAGGTTTTTGAAACAATCTATAGATTTAAGCAATAAGCCACAAGAGGCAGTTAAGTATGAAGTGACGCAAACCCGAGTGCCATTAAACCCCCTTAGCTATTCTAAACTCCGTACAAACCCGTAGACTCGAGTGACTTATTGCTTTTCTAAAACTGTTACAACAAATCTTTTTTTTACTAGATAGTAGTAAAATAGTCTATTGTAATAGCCATTTTTCCACCAAAACATACAGTTCCTTTGGGGAAGTGGCTGCCAGGCAACTCTAAATGCTACTACAGTGAGATGAACTATAGGCTATTACTTTTTATTACTATTAATTTTTTAATTGAAGTTCACTGTGGAGTATTATAGAACAGAAGAGGCAAACCTGTGTTTAAGATTGTGCTGGATTTACAACGGCTTGGAACGCCAAATGAGTCATAATTCAGGAACCAAACAAGCTGTTTTAGAAGTTACAAAGAAACTCTTAAAGACATTATTGAGATGCATTATTGAGATGGCATTATGGTTACCAAAGCTGAGGTAATGTGACCTGCCCAATAGGACATATCAGGATGTTGAACCACCATCAAAATTCCTTCCAAATCTGTCAAGTGAACATATGATTCAGTGCATGCAAACAAATGGGGTTTGACTGAAATAAGGCCTTGTTGGTGACAAGACCATATGTCTATGAAACAAAATGAATATGCAGAAATTACTTGTTTTTAAAATTCTATTTTGCTTGTTTAGTTCAGTTTTGTTTGTTTTTGAATTGTCTGAAGTGGATGTCTAATGTGTAAAAAAATATTGCTTTGTGCAATAGATGGGATAAGAAATTGTGTATATTTTTATATGGCACTTGAGGTGTTGAGTCTTGACTACATAATCAGCATACCAGCAGCCCACTCTAAAGAGAGATTAGACTGCTGTCAGAACAGTGTGATCGTATTGCAAACAGAAGCTTCTGTCTCAAGAGGATTTGGCCACTGACAGCAGCAATCCAGAGATTAGATTGTTTGATTATTATATACATCAGAAATTACACACTGTTGCTGGCAAAGAATCTCTAAACGGGTCATGTCAACAAATAGAGCAAGCAGCATTTATTAAATTAACTATGTTTTATTTTTTGTCAAAAGAGATGCTGGTTTTCTCTCTTTACTATTTTATGCTTTTAATCTGTGGTGTATCTTCTCCACCTTGATGTCATTGAAAAGCACGCTCTCGATGAGGTAATGTTCTCCTTCACAAGCATTGTCTTAAGGCAAGACGGATGGCTTTGCTATCAACACAGTTAGATGTGAATGGGGCATTTTATGTGCCTGGGATCAGTAATGTCAGCCTATTGTGGACACATCATACCCATATGTCATGAAACCATACCGAAATGTGGTGCTATAAACATTGATTTTGAGCAGAACAGTGTATTACTGTAAGCTCTATTCATTTGTTGTGGGCTGCACCGTGAAGTCCCAACGGTTGTATAGGGTCACAAGGTGATAGTGTTTTGTGAAATGTTTAACTGACAGGGTCTCTGGGTCACATAGTTCATTAACCAGTGCTTAGGGGCAGATTAGTGGTCGCAGTGCCACGAGACCCGATTCAGCTGTGTTGGCATTTGGACTCCAGTGTGTAGATTGAAAGAAGCCGACACAGCTGAGCTAAAATGTATCAAAGTAATGCTCAGTCTTTGTAATCACATTAGGGTAAGTGACCTTTCTAACCTCCCACAGGGTTACGGAATGTATTTTGTTTGATTTCCGTCAAGTGGGAATGTAATGTAGTATCAAAGATCTTCAGGCTTTCAGAAACAAGGTGCAAATGCTCAACTAACTCAACAAGACCCAGCATGAGACATACTGGGAAACAATACTGTGCAGGATTCAGTTAGTCAACTCCAGTGTGACATAAGGAACGTGTAGATAATAGGATATACTAGGTGAGAAGATGGATATACAGACAAACAGTATTAGTAGCAGGAAAGCAGTGCAGTGGTGACAGCACTAGAGACATAGAGGAGATAAAAGAGATAGAGAGTTAGCAATACAGACATAAAAGCACTACTGCACGGCAGACATAAAAAGAAATATTAAAAAGATGTGTTTTTAACTGTTTGTTGAATGTTAGCTGCAGGTTCGCTATTCAGGCTCTTGTCTAAACAACAGGCCTATTGATTCATTCACACTGTATTTCTCCTTTAAATGAGGACAACACTTCAACTGATGAAACAAAGGGACATTCCAAATTTTCTTCAAAATTTGCAGCAATGAACGAGATTCATAGCAAGAAGCCAAGAGGTCTACCATTATGTTCACCTGAGTTGTCAATATGTTGCTGTCAATGTATTGCATGTGCTAGAATCATTTTGATGGGATGAGAGAGTTGGGTGAGGGGCCAACTTCTCCCTGAAGAAGCACTGCGAACCTGAAATCCCATTATTTTCTGCATGGCTAAATGCAAAACACTTTCCCATGGATCTCTCCCACTGCAGAAAGAGGCAAATGCATTCTGGCTTGTGTTATCACTGAAGTAAGGGCCCAGATTAAGAAGGTGCGAAACCCCTCAAGCGAGACAACCACCACAGCAGAGGCAGTCAGCAACTAGATCTATCATGTCTACCCTACCTTGTCACCTGCACACTCTCCATGAGACGTAACAGAATCCCTTCTCACCACTGTGGAATGGTATTGCAGCAATAGAGTGCATCTGAATCTGTGAGGGGAATGTCATGGGGATATCCGTAGTTTTCACTCAGAGTTAGGATCAGAGATAAGCCTCTCTCTCTGGCTGGTCCCTCTGACTGTAAGGCCCTGACGGTATACCAAGCCGGCTATAACCAAAACCCCATAGTGGGATTCTCAAACCATCAGCTTCGCTCCATGAAACTCAGCATTCATTACATGCAACTGGAATAAAACTGCATACATCCAACAATTTAGTTCATATATGTTTTTGTTTTTTCAAATAAGCCATTTTTGTAAACAGGAATTTCAAAAGACATGTGCTGATGGTATTGCGTTTAATTGTTATGGCAATGGGAACCATCTGGAAAGGGATCTTATTTGTAAGCTCAAAGGCCTCATTGAAATTTTCCTAGATAAAAAATCTTTTAATCCACTTTAACAGTAAGGGGTTCCCAAGACCACTTTTTCGAGCCCCCCCTAATCAGAGGCAGCAGTTTCTAAGCCAATCAAGCTTTCAGACCAAAGACTAAAGGGAAGCACGCCATTACAGGGCTTCTTTCATCTAATGACTTTCCCTCCGCATAGCCAATGTGTCTGAATTGTCAGTAAAATAAGCATGAGGTGTGGGAAGCCTGGCTACAAATGGAATTACATGGCAAACAAATGTGGCCACATCACTAGCGAAGACAGCTCTGTCCAGCCCACATCAAAGTAGTGCACCTGATTTGTCAATGCTAATGTCTAACCACATTATGCAGATAAGATGGCAGTAGCATAATGCTATTCCTGGGTATGGTGGGATAGTGGTGGGAAGTATTTTCTTGCGTTGGACTAGACTAGAAATATTGCGTCCAAATATTTCTAGTTGGGGACGATTACATTTTCTGACATCTTGTGTGCAGGGTCGTAACTCTTAACCATAAATATGAGTGGGTGTTTCCATACAAATCCCTCCCAGTTCTGTGTCTGAGGGTTCAATTGCAGATCTATAATTTGCTGTCTTTTTACACACAGGTCAGATGTTCCATAATGAATAATAATAATGTTTTTTTTTTTTTACATTGGCAAAGACTGCAAAATTTACAAGGATGCTGAAACAGTGGTAACTGTTATTTGTAGAGTCTCTCTCTGCAACTAATAATGAGGTAGTCTCTGTGATCTGAAGAATCAAGACATTGATGTGTCTATCAATCGTGTATCATAGTCATCACAGCATGCATGCAGGGAGAGAGCCACCACAAATCAGCCACTGTCGCTTAGTGAAATGTTTTCTTCCATAGTTATCAGGGGGCAGAGTGGGAATGTCCTAGGATATTGCCACTCAGATATTGATAAAACTGTTACATAGTTAGTCTTGGTGTTTATCCAGCTAAATTGAGTGAGAGAGGCTATCCTAGATTTAGCATTATGATTTGTGTACACGAATGTCCTCATGCTGCATACAAATATGAGCATCAAGTCTACTCCATTTTCTCTCTCCAAAATTGCTTGGAATTAATCAAATCTCAGCAGAGTGAATACTGAATTCACAAACTCATCTGTAAGGTGATTAGTGATCCATTTTTCTTTTTACTGATTATGACAACTCTGAAACATTGTAAGTCATCATGGAGTGTTTATGAGTAGCAAATAATCTGTATTGGTATGTTCTGGAATATTGTCATTCATGGAAAAATGTTCAGGATTTTACTAGATTAAATATTCTCAAAATGCACACATAACAATTTGTTTTGAAGCATGAGCATACATATTTCATAAACATTTTATGAAAGTAGCATCAATTGTCAACCACATTAACCATTTGCACGTGACAATGTCCTTTTTCTGTTATTGTACGTTAGGCACACACACACCACATGCTGTTGTTGTACGTATGATTAAACATGTCAACAAAATCGCTATTCCCCTGCCACTTGAGCTATTGCTGTCTTTGAGCTGCTGTGTCGTGGGATTATCTCAGTGGAGATATCCAGGTGTTCATTTATTTAACAATAGCCCCTGCGTCACAGGGCCCTCAAAACCATTTGGCTTTCTCAACACGCATAATTAGAGCTGTGGCCACCACATGGGCCCTCAGCAGGAGCCTCATTGATGTTCTTTTTGTTTAAGGTTTTGCTCTGTATGCACAGACCACATTGGGCAGCAGCAACAGCAGCACTCAAAGTCCTTCACATCAAACCAGAGACTGACCTAGCCGGAACCACATTCATTCAGGGGGGGTGCTGCTGTGACAGGGATTTTTCAATCTGAGACAAGTGTCCAACAACCTTACCTTGTACACTACAAAATGCACTTGGGAAAGGTGCAGCAGGACGTGTTGTCAGGAGTCATGAGTACTGCCTTCAAGCATACAAAACACATTTGGAAACAGAGATGCCCCATGAAAATTAAAAGGATTTTGCAATAATACATTGCACTTTTTCATTTAAAAAGTTAAAATGCCACCCACATAAAACCATCCAAAGAGGGAGAAAATTGGATTGTATCAGGTTAAATTCAAGATTTTAAAAAATCTACATTGTCCACCTGGCCATTTGATAATATTCCCTTGCTCCTCCAGAGGTGTCATGACAAACTTAAGTCTGCTTGGTATCTGCATCACACAATGGATGAAAGAAACTAATCATTGAATGTGAAAGCTAATAGTTCTTGACATTTATTGCTCTGACCTTGTCACTGTATGCTCCCCTTATTGTTTGGGCATGGAAAACACACTTTTACATTCGCAAATGACTTCTGTCAATTTTGCCAATGGCAAGGTTGTGGCAGAGCGGTGGCCATTCATGCACTAGGTGCAGGGTGACATTGACTGAAATGGCTATTTATGGTTCAGTCTCCTTTTACTCTTAGGGAAAGGCTACTCATGAAGAGCAGTCAAACTCAAAGCGCACAGATGATTATTCCATATTCCCTTTAAATGTGTGGATTTTCCAGAGTTTTATGGTCATACAGAAAAATGCTATTTTGTATTGTATAACAGTGGCACTAAGATAATGGATACCTAATTTCAGGTGAAGAAAAAAAGATTCATGAATACACTTGTAAATGAATGAATGCAGTTTTCATTTCAAAAACAAGAAAATGCCACATTGTGCGTTAGCTTATTACTTAGTAGTAGAATAGAGTTACTTTATTTATCCTGAAGGAAATTAAGGTGTCCAGCAGCGTATAAACATCATAAACATATCACATAACCCACATTTACATCATATACACATCTCACATGTACACATATACACATTTCACATTTACACATATACATCATATACACACCTCACATGTACACATATACACATTGTATCCTAGTGAAAGAAGGGACACTCCCCCCACCCCCACACACATTCAGACTGTCTGCATTCATTCATTCATTTTGAAAACATGAAAATGCCACATTTTGCGTTAGCTTATTGCTTAATTGTCTTTTGCACAAATCGTGTCAGAGTAATACACCAGGTAAAGCCATTTCCTGTCCTTGTATTATCTAAGATGGTAATTCTTCATATTTACTTCTTAGTTATAATGCATTCCAGAAAATAAAAATGTTTCCAAAAGCAGTATATATACCCATGTGAAATAATCGCATGATGACCAACATGCTATAGTATAGAGGAATTGTTGACCTCCTTGTACATGTGTAAAGACTACAATGTGTGTGTGTGTGTGTGTGTGTGTGTGTGTGTGAGTGTATGTGTGGGCACGCGTGTGCTGGGGGGCATCAAAAGCTGTCCTCGCTGGGAATTTTATGACTAACAGAGATAATATCCCTGTTTTAGTTGTTCATATGAGCAAAGAGAGATATGTTGACAGTCGTTTTTTTTTTACAGCCTTTAAGCCTTTGAAATCAATCCAAGGGATTAAATTGACAGAGGTTCTGTGAAGATGATCTAATTTAAGATAATGTCCCCCTCAGAAGTGTTTAAAGCACAGTCCAATACATGGCAAATCAATCATCAACCCTGTTGTAATAGGATAGAAATTTAATATAGGAAATATTAATATAGAGATTAATATGGAAATTACAAAAATATATGTGTATTTTTTTCACTGATATATATATATATATATCAATAGTGGTATACATCATGGAATAAAAAGGGCAGTCAAGACCAAAGTCCTTCACTGTACTGTCTGACAAGAATTCAGTCAAATGTAGAAACTCTAGTGGCCTTCTAACTGATCAAAGAACCACAGATGTGTTTTCTTTGCATCCCATTAAGAATTTGAACTGCCAGTCCCTATAACAGAATGGGTTCCAGATCAATACGAAGAAAATTGTCAAGGTCTGGCCAACTCTGTGGAAAGGCTAGCATAAAGCCCTTATTTTCTTTTGGCAAGACAGTTGTGATGTCTTGATCTCCATTCAAGGTATCATTTCTTAGCCTTGGTTCGGTAAGTCTGGAAAAGATTTATCTCATCACACTCTACCTCTGCAATTCTAGCCAGTTAAAATTGATTTTAAGATTTAACTGATTCTATTTATATCCACAAAATGCTTATCACTACTAAAACCATTAGATAATATAGATCCTAGACATAGGTGTGTATAAAAAAGATCCTTGCTTTCATAAGACTCACAATTTATTCACTATCGTTTTGATTAATATTTCTTTTATAATGTTCTTTTTCATTATCAGCTAATTCATCATCTAGGGCTGGAGAAAGCAGATAGTTTGTAGCAGTGAGCATGTAATGATTATGGAAAAGTCCTTAGGCTAAAAAGGTGGACATTTCCTCTCCTCCCTCCCTTAGACAACTAATGAATTTGTGAAAGGTAGATTTGTACATACATGCTGTATGTTTAAGGGGCACATTGGCCAAGGGTATTGTCACTCACAGTCATACTGTGACATCACCTGGTACCACCAGAAATATACTGTATATTTAAATATGTTGCAAACAGTGTAGGTAAATCAGCAAAGTTTAAAGTTGTATTTCATATTCATATTCATTATCAACTGGACCGTCTCAGACACATCAGGTGAAAGTAAATCTGTACTTCGAGTCAGTTCTCTTAATTGAAAATGTACTCAATATGAATGTGTCCCCCTGGTGCAATTCCACCCAAATCGATCCAGATCTACCTCAGTTACAGAATGAACCACTAATCCTGTAGACAGGTCAGTTATTTAATTCTTTCAAGACCTTGCAAAGATCAGCAAAAAATTATTCCTTTACTATTTCATTCTGCTGTTGGTGACCTAAGTATATCTCAGGGAAAGTATCTATTTTCCCTTGAAGCCAAACACTTAGGCTACTCAAATATATGTTTATCATGGAACCCTCAAAAACACATTTTGAAATAATGTACATGGTACCACTGGAATGCATTGAAATATTATTGAATATGACTGGTAGTCAAAACCCTCTCTCGTCATTGGCCAACCCTTGATAATTATTTGGCTGTATATATCCCTAAACATTATTATCTGGCACAAATAACTCAAGAAAACTATATACACACCTTTGCTTCCACTGAATCTCAGTTGCCTTACATTGCTTGCCACTTTGAAATTGAGGGAACTGCAGCTGATGTACACATAAAGATTACACTCAACCAGTGGAAATATATGTAACAGGATCCATTATGTAATAAGGTGTGGTTGGCTTAGACCCCTTTTGACACTCAGCAACGTTTTTTGTGTGTTTTCTTAAGAGAGAAGGAAGGTAGAACTATTCAGTTATGTCATTGGTATGTACGTACTGATTTCTCTATGGACGGTCTGCAATTAGTTAACAAAAAGGATATGACATATCCTCAAGTGCTCAGTCCTTTTAAGTGGACTTAAGAGGCCTCCCTGCCTTTCTTGCCTTTTACTTCAGAAAGATTTTCAGTGTGTCAAAAAAAGACAAAACAAAATCAACAGCTAGCCTAATGTAGAGCAAATCTAAACATTAGTACCTTGTAATTCCCACATGGCCTTTCAGATCAACAAGGTTAATATTATTGAAACTATTCCTACAACCCTTTTTGTTATCAGAAAAACAAAATGAACAATTGATTTAAAGTTAATGTAAACATTAGTTCCTTGTTATTCCCTCATGGCCTTTCAGGTAGAAGCTATTCCTACAATCCTTTTTGTTATCAGGTGACACAGAAAGCATGACGTCCTCAACATAAGTGTGAGAGAAGCAGACGAAGAGAGCATGTTATTGAACGAGGTGAAATGGTCTGTGTAAAGATGGATGTGGTGATCATGTCCTGTCTCCAGTATGCCACACTGACGCTTATGACAAAGCATAACCTGATGACAATAGAAGCCCTAAATGGGCTACAATAAAGTAATATTGTGTATGTTGCTTAAAGCTGTTTTTACGGATGTTTTACATGGAGCTATTCATTTTGTGTTAGATTTCAAGAAGCTAAACAAATGCAGTGCTTTGTGAAGAAAGGGTGTATGAGTGCAGCTGATGACATCGTCAACCCACTCGCCATAAAGCTGTTTTGTTTGCATGCTAAGTGAAAGTCCAAGCCACCAGCAGTAATAACTGTTGTCATGGGATGTCTCAGTATAATCATTAGAACATATACAAACACGTTCGACCACACAAACATTGCTTTATGGGTGCTTTGAAGATGTTATCATGGAGGTGCAGATGTTACTTATCTTTTCTCTAGGGTAGTCAAGGAAATTCTGTCAGGTATGATTTAAGACATCATGCGGTATATGACCTAATTGTGTGCATTGGATTGCTCAGAGGCACATTTCTCAAAGTCACGGAAGGCGTCACGGGACCAGATAGAACCCGAATGCTTATGGGTTGACTGTACACGGGTGTGTCATAAGATCCACTATCGGCCTATGCGATATCCCCTCAGTTTATCTCATGACCCTACAGTTTCTTGCGATGGTTATTTGCGTCATTATCACTACACCAGAAGGAGAGATGTCTCTATTATAACTGTGGCAGAGCACAAAACTACAATTACTGGCTTTCCACCGAGCGAGAGAACTTCTAGAGAATGTTTGGCCATGAAATACTGTGGAACACTATTCATGAAATGCTAATGTGGGTGCGTTCATTCTCTGAGTACCATTGAGAGCTGGACCTTGGAGCAACATTAGCTGTGTTTATAGCTGGCTCATTTGCTCTGTTGTGTCCATTATAACGATGCGTATCTGTGGAGACGCCATGAAAATACACAAAAGAAAAACAGAACAAAAGTGATAAAAGGGCAACCAAGTACACAAGGCTACAAAATGTGCATCACAAGACATAATACGGAGACCAGAATGAGCTTTAAAAGTCAAATGACGAAAATAAAAAATAATGACGGTGGGTGTATTCTGCCTCCCAGTGGAGGTGAGCTTGAATTGCAGTGTTGTATGAAAGCAGCTGCTCCCCAGGAGGCCAATTGTGTTTTCAGTGTTGATGGTGTTTGAGCTGCGCTTCACATATAAACTCATGAACTCCTTGATCCATGATCTTCTACCATGCCAACCTACCTCTGGAGACATCATAGCATGCTTCACTTGGCTTCCAGCATATCGCCAAGAGAGCAATAACTGCTGCTGCTCTGTGCGAGAGCAGTAGCTCATGGTGTGTGGGGTGCTTTGTGGCCGTGAGTGAGGCAGGAGATCAGGGGAAAGGTCAGGTGTGATGGGTCTTGGCACCACATCATAAAGACTCAAAAGGTAAAGTCAATGGAGGTTGGCAACAGTTAATGGAGCCCTTGATACTCGAGGGGCACTTTATGTGGACAGACATAAAGCAATGCCCTGTAATGTCAAGTTTACATTACGGTTTTGTTTACATTTAAAGCCAAATAGCAGTGTGTTTATTGAAAGTCAATATTCTAAGACACCAAGTGAATATTTTGAGATACTAAGTCAAAATTTTAAGATACTAAGTCAAAATGAACTACCACCAAATTCTTTTTTTTTCAAGTGACAAGCGTTCATGGACAGTAGATGTACATTTCCATAGGTTTCCTACTATAGCCTTGGCGATTATGCAAAGCTCAGTCATTACTGTAATAACAATGCTCATGCCTACTGCACATCACCTAAGAGGATCACGCTGTGACAACCTCTCCCATTAAACGTGTCACATGGAATAGTGTAACAATGGCCATGTATAAAGTGTGTTTTGTATTTTTAACTCCGCTACTGACAATAGGTTGATATTACTGTTGCTGGAGGCTGTCTCCCAGGCTGTTGTGCCATTACTGCATTGTTGTGAAGATAATAATTCGTTTTTGGGGGGGGCTGCATAAATGTCTCATGTAACTACTCAAATTGTGCTGATATTATGTAGCAAGGGAGTTTTCATTGCACCTGACAGTTTTATTTCAGGGAGGCTATTTAGCATAGAAACAGAAGGTGACTCACTGCAGCCCCTGCCTACTCCAAAAGTGTTTTCCTTGTTGTGTTTTATAAATATGTGGCGACCCCATATGCCCTCTCAGACTTTGAGAAAGTAAGAGAAAATAAGTCATTCCAAATGTACGACCATGTTACTGTTAGCCCAGACTGAAATTAAATGCACACAGGATGCCTGGACCTTTTCACTAAAATGTCTGATACCTTTTTTTGTGTGTGTGGGTATGTGAGTATGTGTAAGGGTTTCGTGTATTTTTGTGTTGGGGGAGTATATGTATGTACTGTATGTGTTCCTGTGACTTTGAAAAAGAGGAAAAACAAAGGACATGAGTGCATGTGTGTATCTGTATATATTTTGTATAGTGGTGGGTGGGAGGTGGTGAAGGGGTGGGGGAGAGTGTGTTCTCGAAGTATATATGTACTGTATGTGTGAGATGTGTATGTACGATACTGAAAATGAGTATGAGGGAAAATGTGTGTGTGTGGTATGAGTGTGTGCCCACTAGAGACAGACAAGTGGTGAGTAGAGTGGAGGTGACTTAGTGGTGATGTGGGAGGTAATGGCTTTTATTGGCAGCATTTCTCACCCCCTCCTCCTACAGAATGCATACAGCAAAGCCAAACAGTAGGTACCTTCCAGCAAAGCCAATTCAAAACTGAATGGGTAAGCAGAAATCGTGTCAGCACAGAGTCTGAAAAACTGAAAGTGCTCTGAGCAGTCAGCCGCTTCTCTGTCCAGGTTCATCTTAGATATGAGGCCCTGGAAGCAAATGCACAAAAGTTGCTTGTGAAAATGGCAAAACCCAGATTTGTACTGTTTCTCTTGGCTGTGGAAGGTAAGACCTAAAGGCTGCCCATGCAATGTTGATCTTGTGATTTCAGGTGTCTGAGAACTTGACCTATACAAATAACAGAGAAAGCTCAAAATGTTTCACTGATGATTCAATGCATTTTCAAAACTGACGTTTGCTCCTCAACCTTTGTTGGCTTCACGTGTCAGTACTAATGTAAACACATGTATTTCAACCTCTAGTCACTGCAGTAAGGGTCTTCTCTCCTCTCGGTCTGACGGTTGGGCTTCCCTGTAAGTATGGCTTTGAGTCCCTGAAGGACCTCAAGCAGCTCTCCCTCCAGTGGAAGGGCCCCAGTAATGAGCTCCTTTGCCACTACATCAAGCACAAGGCCTATCAGAACTGCACCCCAGGATACTCACTGGAATACACACCAGACAACATCACTCTCACCATCTGGATGGTGAAGCGCACAGACTTCGGGACCCATGTGTGCTCTGTGAGCAAGAGGCACGAGTTTTCAGACTTCAGCATAGATCTCATCCTGAAGACAGGTGAGTATGGTCAGTGTGGCCACAACCAAAAGATTCTGCTACACTGTAATCTAGGGCTACAGTAACTTATAAAATATAGCTACGTGTTGAAATAGCAGTATGAAAGGTTAAACCTTAGACTTTGTCCATCATTCAAATTACAGCCTTGCATATTTCTTGAAAGTTATCATGCTTATGTAGCTTGATGTATTGTTTTCTGTTTAGAATCATCTTCAAATTCTTCAGTGGGCAGTGGATGTGATTCAGGTAATGTGTTGCCCCCACTGTTACAACAAATACTCAAGTCAAAAGCTAGTCAAAAGCTTTTACAATATTCTCTTGTCCCTTTTACATTAAATTATGATATGATATATAATATAAATGAGTTAATGAGTTAAGATGATGTATGTGCATGTCTGTGTGTGTGTGTGATTTGAACACCCAAAGTTATATGGTATCATCATTTATAATTGGTCTATTATTTTTTTTACCTTATGAATACAAATCAACACGGTTCAGTTTCAAAACTTACAAAACAGATATTGTGAAGGTAAAAAGAAATCAGGTTTATGAAAAAGTAAATAAAGCACATGCTGTCTTTGTGGCTATGCAACATTTAGTCTTATTAGCAAAAATAGACTAAATATTTCAGACTTGAATCTTGATGGTGGGTTGCTATGAATAGAGGAGTCTTACAATCAAATTAATATAATAACATGACTGCCTTTGTTCTCTCTCCCCCTTAGGTCATGCAAATCCTATCTCCATTTTCGCCTGTTTGTTTGTGATTGTTTGGCAGTGCAGATGTCACAGCTCATAAACACTGTGACATTCCAATTATGTTTAATTATTGTTAATACTGTTGCTGCTGTTTTATGTTCAACAATGCTTTACTCAAAAGGATGCGCAATCATTCACCAAGTGCATCACAAATAGGGAGAGCATTGTGTTTTGACCTCCAGAGGGATTTATATTCAAATGAATTAGTTTATGTTATTTGTATAGATGTATTTGCTTTTAAATTGTGTGTGAATAGAAATTGTACAGGAAGTATGGTTGGGTGCACTACCACACATTGGAAGGATGTCATAATCATGTGTGTATAAGGTGTATTGTTGATGTCTTTAGTTTGAATCTTTAAATTTCACCTGCAGGCTAAAACAGACCTTTTTTCAGAATACCACTAGGTGGCTACAAAAACATCTTTGCGTTGGGTTGGGTTTCAACAGCAGACTGAAAGTGCACTGTATGCATCTTTCACCTCCTTTGTATCTTATGTGTCTTATATGTTACAGTTTTTCTTGATTGCTTTGATGCAGCCATCACTTCAGAATCCACATTTTCAAATCAGTTAACGCAAAGGCCTAAACAGGAGCACTCTGCCCAAAATCACATATTTTGTTTGCAAGGCTCTAACAGTGACAAAATATTTAAAACATGCAGCGAAAGCATTTTTTTTTTCTTTAAACAACACAATCAGTAGTCAGATCAGTGAGTACTCTCAGTCAATCATAACACAAAGGAGGACAAAATGCAAAACTTTGCTTTCAAAGTAAGCAGTTTCTACCTTAGGGGTTACTGTGTCTGTGCCATTTACCTGGTTACTGAATGTGTGAAAAAGAACCAGAAAGTTACAAAATAAATGTAATTCTTTCCTCCTATACTTACAGTAAAGTGAATGTCACTGACACACAAGTACGTAAGACCAATACGTAAATACATATACACACCTAAGCAAATATGCTGTACAATACAGTGCACATATGTGCATATATGCTGAAGTAACTTTCATATTCTCATTGACCTTCTTTTTTCATCAAAATATGGATACTTTCACAATTCCTCTGTATTCTGTTGGCCTCTTTGACCCATATGCATGAACAATGATTTGAAGGTTTGAAGAATTTTGTTTTTTTGTGGTTTGAAGAATTATGGAGGAGGAGATTTACACAGTGACATTAGCAATTAATATGTCTGAAAACAATATCTTTTTGGCTGTGAATAGATTCTTTCTAGTTGTTCAAGTTGGTAATTCAGTGGAGTTTAGTAACTTTCTAAGAAAGCTGTGTTAAATGTTTTGAAAAACTGTGAAAAATGTATAGAAACCAATTAAATGGGTTAACACAGTTGGATGTGCTGGGTTTTGATGTGCTAAGAAAGTGAGGACGAAGATCAAGTGGATCCCAGTTTCATTAAGCGCTTTTTAGCAATCAAGAAAAACTGGACACAAATGTTTTATACCGGAGTTGGAATTTGTTTGGAAAGTAAGGATTTCTGAAGCTGTTTATGCATCACTAATAAAATGCAGTGTAGTAACTTATATCTTCTATCTTCTTGTGTAAAAATTTGAAGTGAAAATTTGAAGACACCCAGCCACACACACATATGCTGACAGAGATGGATGGACAAATCAGATGACCAGATTATAATAACCTACCCTCTTCCCTGTACTGAGTGCAGAGGTAAAAATGTGTTATGATCATACCTGTGAGAAGTTAGGAGGCTGAAATTCTTGAGGGTGGCCTATGTCTGTGCTTGTGTCATGTAGCCTACAACAAGTTGTTGAACATTATCTTAGAAGAGATTGATTCTCTAGAAATATTTTACATAAGGTATTGTTTATACCATGTTTAACAGCAGTATTTTCATTCTATGCAAGTTAACATGTTAAGTAACTACTTAATTACCAAATTTATACCGACAGTAGACATATCAAAGACCAAAATTGGAATGCTTCAGTGTAGCTGTACCGGAAAGTTCCATCATGTACCTGTCAAGCATCTTTAAATCAAATAATATATATTGGTTAAGGCATTTACGTGTTAAACGCGTGTTTTAAGGCGTCCGAATTGGCTTCGTGATAAATTTTCGTGCAAATGTGGAGTGATGAAATTACTGCCTGTCGTTTTGATTGGTGCCTTAGGTTGTCCTCACGGGTGCGGGGAAAGAGCGAATGAGCGAGAGAGGAAGAGCGAGAGATACAATAGTGAGCGAGAGAGGAAGGAAGAGAGAGAATTGTACAGTAACGTTGTTGGACAGACTTACATTCGGATCACTTCTGTTAGGGTCATCCCACTGCAATGGATTGTCGGAACGTAAGTAGACCTTTAGATATTTGGAGAATTACTTTATTTTATTATATAGTTTATGTGTTCAAATCTGTCACCGATATTGAACTTTGCGAGGTCCACAGTTTAACTTTTATGCAGAACGACTTATATTCATATTGTCAATTCAAACCGACAACGAGGCGGTTGAATGCGTGTGAGGCTGAAGTGAGACATCTGTGTCACTGAGCCATGTTGTGTGTGATTTTCATAAGCATTGCAAAACTATCTACAACTTTACAACTAAAGAGCCGTTGCGGTTTTGGTTAGGCTCTGTGATTTTTAACCCAGCCCTGTAGAGCCAAATTAGATAACGTCAAAACAAAAGGGTTTGTGGATAACCAGAGATGTGACACTTGTGGTTGCATGAATTCTTCCGTCGATATTATTAGATTATTTAAATGAATGCACAAACATCTGCATCTGCATTTCAGAAAGAAACTATTTTATATGTGTGAAAATAAATCATGTTAATCTGGAAAGTTGATTGGTTTTAGATTACCGTTAAGACTCAATTAATAAGGTACGCAAAAGAAACCTATTTCAGAAAGGAGTGTGATATATGTTTTTACTGTGTTGTAGAGGACTAGAGTGCGTAGTCATAAGAACTGTTGAACTATTTTTGTATTGTTTCCATTTCATTAAAAACTGATGAGAAATAGAATATTATAGAAAAAGATGAAATCAGAGTCTAATACATTGAAGTTAAGGAATAGCTCATTTTGTATTGGGGTACACCGATTGCTAAGGAATGTTATTGTTATCAAATTAACGGGTACAAAAGCTGTTATGTAACCAGAATCACTCCAGTGATCTCCAGTGGCTGCCTGTGCTGTTTTGTGCATCCTTATCATATTGTTTGTGCAATGGCAACAACACGATGCTGACTTTGAGTGTACACATTAGTGTACACGCATGCATAATCAGGATTTTAAGCTATGCTATTGAAAGCATTTTGCTACTGACAACAGGAACTGGAACATCCCATTAAGAAGATTGTTAAGGAACACATTAAAGCTGTTTACCAAGAATTTAAGATTTGTTGCACCAAAATGAGAGCCAACCCAGACATCATAAGACAGCAAGAATTGTAAAGCTAATAGCATTAATTCTCTTCCACTTAAATAAAATATATGACCTGTCATGATATAAGTGCCATATTTTAGTGAGAATGTGAGAGTCTAATGATAGTTTGATAGACAAATGATAGACAAATTTTATGACTGAAAAAACACCTGTTAAAGCAAGACCCTAATTATACTAGTGTGCTAATTGCAGAGTTTAACTGTCAATAGGTCACTTTGGACAAAATATGTGAATAAATGTAAATGGACTTCAAATACCCTTAATAACAGGGTGTAGCCACTCAGGCAGGCTAGCACAGGGGCCCCACACAGTCAGCATATGATTATTTCCATAAGCCCAATCAATAATCAGTTTTCTCACCATCAGTTAGCTGATGCAAAGCCTACTAAATCAAACATGTCAAGCTTTTTCTACATACCGACACATACATACATACATACATACATACATACATACATACACATACCTACATCTCCAGTAGCTATTTCAAGTACTAGGTTAAAGAGATCATGAGCATTTCCTTACATAAACGGCCGGCATAAAAACTAGTGTTTCACAGCTTCCAGCCTACAGTAGGGCTTCAAACTTGTTGGGGACAGGAGAGAGCAATTATCTCTGTATAATCTGAGGCCATGACTTGTGACTCGTTTGACAGATGGTCATTTGCATATGTCTATCAGTCAAAGGCCACAGATACTACCATGTTCTTGAGCGCATGGCCATGGTTATACAGCCTATAGGCATTTCAGAGCAAGATTTAAAGTATAAACGAATTTTCTAACAAGCAAATGTAGAGGAAGGATTACAATAATCATGACCATTTACAAAAGACGTGATGTATTAGTTAAGTAGCAAGATAAGATAACTTTGATGACTCTGAACTTAATTGGGCGAGGGAAATCTACAGCAAAGAGTTTAAACATACTTAAATTGACATGTTTGTTGTGCAATAGTCCATTGTTTATCTTTGAGTTAGACATTGGAAAGCCCTTGGGAACATATTGTTTCCTTTTGGTTCAGTTGGTGTCTTAAACTGGCAGCCAGTGATGCGCAGTTCTCCCTGCACCTTGCTCCCTGTTTAACGTCACTCCCCCAGCGGGCAAGGCAAATTAGATGAGCTCTCGGAAACTCAGGCCTCAGGAGGGAACTGTTGCTACCTTCCACCCAAAGGAAGAGGCAGAGCAGCGCCAGTTCCGTTCTCGGAAACAAAGCAGGAAAGATTTTTTGATCACTCTGCTGATAAAACAGTGTTGTTCCAACCACATCAGACAATCCAAGACAACATTACCATACATCCCCAGTGATGGCCAGGGGAGGGCATTTTTTCTTTTTTTTTCCCAACTTCATTTCCATGGCAACTGGAAATGGCTGTGAGTCACCTTTTAAGTGATAAAATCCAACACTCAGTGTAAATTACTCATGGTGGCTACAGCAAGGGTTTTTTTTCTTCTTGTTGTACACTGTTAATTTATTATCAGGCCTGGAACAGGACATTAGCCAGAGACATGAGCCTGCTATGAACACTGCTAAAGTTCCTCACATGTCAATCTCTTTCCCCCTATTAGCAAGGGTGCAACCAGCCACCGGATGAGGACATCATGGACATTCCACTGGATGACCCAGCTGCAAATAAGGCAGCGGCCAAGATCCAAGCAGGCTTTCGTGGTCACATGACCAGAAAGAAAATGAAGGACGAAAAGCCCAGAGAAGAGGTGAGCAGAAGCTCAGGACAAAAGTAATGATTGTCTGTCCCGGCACTAAACACTCCACAACAGTGGAGTACACTGAAGGATGTTGGAATGAACACACTTAAAAAAATAAAAATAGGGAATGTATGTTGTGCATATTATATGACATATCCATGGCCAATTCCTCCCCTTAATGAAGAAATTATGTATTCTAAATAGAACGTAGAGTTGTGACTAAATTTTAAACCTGTTATCCAAATCTCTCTGGATCAGAGGAATTAAAAAGGAAATGTGGCCCTCTCCTTTAGGAATCAGTGCTGTCTCCACCAACTTCAGAATGGCTAAAATGGTATCCTAGCAATGAAGCCTTAATTGCTGGTTGCTAGGCAATAATACAGATGGTGCCCAGTAAGTGTGTCATGGGAGCACCCTCTCAACTACATTGGTTATGCATAGCACAGTAAATAGCAGTGTTCACTTTATTCAGATAACATAAAGTCAGATGGAAAATTTGTGGCTGTTTTTTTCTATGCTTTGCTGTCTTGTAGAGTTCACTGTGATCAGATTTACTGGCCATAGGAAGTCTCTTCCTGTCAATCAATTTCCACCAAACTGGCTTTGAGTGTTATCCCATTTAGTGTTGCCACAAATGGCAGTTAATGTGCTTGCACTTGCCAACTTCATTAAGACAATGCCTGAAATGAGCTGGACAGGTTGTAATCAAACATCTCTCAGTTTACAAAATATGCCATCACACCAGCAAAAAGCAACGCAACTATGAGTCACCTCCCAATGGCTCTAGGAACTGCGTGGGTTTCATTTCAACTTTGGGGTGGGGCAGCAAAGTGATTCTCTCCACTGGAGTCAGATCTCAGCATAGGCAAATTGCTGCTTGCAGACAATCAGCAGCAGACATAATCTTCCGCAAAGGATTCATAACATGTTTATACTGTTGATGGAATTACATAATTGGTTTAATCACTTTCATTCACCCAAATTTCTGCAGGCTATATCGGATCATTTGTGTTCATATAAGAGTCTTGATAGAAGATAGATGAAATGTTTGTGATGTGGCATTCATAAAACACGATGCCCTTGATAGGAGGACAAAAATGTACACACTATGTTCATGGAAGAGGTGATGTTGCTTTCTCTAGTATTCTGCTCATGATTCAGTGTTTCAACAGTCTTGACCTCTACATAAACTTTCTCTGTTCCAGAAACAACGGGACCACAAGTAGAAGAGAGACAGGTTGGCCTCTGTAAGGACCACGCTGTGATCCTGAGACCAGGGGAACACACACACACACACACACACCACTGCAATAACCAGAGCTCCTCTTTCCAAGGGAACCCTGTCCATGTAAAAGTTACCATAGTTCTAGGTTTGGAGTTTTTGTCCACACAAACCCAAGAACTGTCTCACACCTTTCCTTCCCAGTCAAGATGGTTGTTTTCTGACACATAACTAAACCTCGTGCACAGCATGACTATTCATCATACCTGAAAGTTATATTCAGTTTGGAAATGTACTGTTTGTAAGCAGAACGTTTGCTTTTGGCTGCAGGTTCGCAGCATATAGCCTACAACTTTATTGCTTTGTGTAGAATAAGCACTTTCTGTGAGGATTGTGAGGCTGTTTGTATAGGTCTTCACTTCTTTGACTATAGTCAGTCTAAACATACAAAACGAGTGCATTTTACTATGACGATTCATGACAGTTCCTTTTCTAATGTGATTTTCTTTTGCCTGTTAAATAAATCAAAAGTAAAGTGCTTTAATTATACGGATGCTGTTACTCTTATGACCTTTGCTGTGTTCAAATTTCATAGTCACTCTTAATATGATATCTTAATATTTTATCTTTCATTGTTTAACAAAAATATATTCAATCAGTTGAATGTTAAAGCTGGCACAATGATTCATAAAACAATTTTAGACAATTTTAGTTTTAAAACGAATTAATCCTAGACAACAAACTAGTATTTTAACTGACAGCAGTAAATTTGGAGTTGTTTCTGTTACAATCCTGCCATCATCATTACAGAATTCTCTTAATAATATGGAAGATATTCACATTGCTGATGTGTAATTTTTTCTTCCCTAGGACACAGATGATTAATCTTTCAAACTGTGAGACTCACGTTTTTCAAATAGCACAGATGGTCATTAAAAATTGATTTAGTAAAGTGTAGTTGCTGCGTGCAGTGGGGCAAGTTCAAATATTGTTATGCGGCATGGGCATGTTTGTATCTATCATTTCAGATCATGTCTAATCGTGGTGGAACATGGCAAGTCACTTAGCCATGGGTACATGAAATACACTCACAAGCATCCACCACGTCATTCAAAAAGTGAAAGTTGCTCTGCATTCTTGAGGTTAGAATCAGTAATGGCCGTATATTTTGGGTAAAAAAAACGACAACTGGAAGTCCCTGAAAATTGTGTTAAGATTCATGTTCACGTCGAACAATTAAAGTTGCATCCTTCCATCTAACAGACTGCGTTTAGACTCTGTTTAGACTCAGCTCTGCAGAAACTCTCCTCTACCCTTTTGCTCATGTATTAATTACAATGTTCAATTCACAATGGGTCGAAGAAAGTAGAGCATGTGGTAATTATCTCTTTCTGGCTCTCCCTTGGTAGTAACTTATCACATCCATTTGACTCCTCACCACCCCCGCCCCCACCCACCCCCAACCCAGTCATATTTAAGTACAGCTGAGAAGGTTGGAGCCTTAGACACGATATGAGGGGGGAGACATGCATACTTAAGGCCCAGCAGGATGCAATGAGTGAGGCAAAACAGAAAATGAACGAGAGAAGGAGTTAAGAGGAATTTGTGATATTTAGGTGCCAGTAAGGTGGTAAAAGCAAAAGTAAAGTAAAAGTTTAACCAGCATAAATAGCTTGTTTTTACCATCTTAAAGTTCGCCTACAATGGTTCAGTTGGTTTGACCATCTTGAAATTATCATTCTTAATTTGCTGGTCTTAAATTGTTGGCTTTGCTGATAAAATCATTTTCCATGCCAGATATGACCAGTCTTAGTCCAGCAATGTCCAGCTTATTTGTCCAGCAAGGCTGAACATTTGACAACGACCATTGTTGCTTATAAACAGCCTCAGACAACGAGCTGGTAAATCTGCTGGTCCAAAAGGTCACAAAATTTTTAATGGTTTGGCGGGACTGACCAGATCGCTATTTTGGCCGGTTTGGCTGGCCATACCACTTTACACATGTAATGTCCAGACTGTTGACAAGCTGTGACAATAAACCAATGATTATCTTGAATAAACCAAAACTGCATGCTTTCCATATGAAAAACAACAGAGGAAAATGAAAGCCGCTCAAAGGTAACGTTGTACACAGACAGCTTCAATAATGTCTGAAAATAGCATTCAGATCCACGTGATGCGGCTAAGAACCGCGTCTGTTTTCACCCTCAAGTTATGCTAACCCTTGCTGTGGAAACGGGGCCTCAAGTTGGAGAATCTGAGCCTACTTGCCACCCACGCTCGCACCCACTCACTCTGACACGTCCAGGGAATCAGCCGGGGGTGGGAGTTATGAAATATGAATTTCTCCGAGGTTTCCAATGGCAACAAAACATGGCTATCCATCCCGCTTGCGAGATTTTAGCGCAAAGCTCTCATCTCTTTCATATAACAAGTAAATGGATTGTGTTTACCGCAGACATGATGGGCCTGCATGGTAGCACTTAGGTTCAGAGATCCACGCGCAGTCACTCCCACATCACTTAAAAAAGAACGGATGTGCGGATTATGAGTGATAATGCACCTCTACATTTAGATCCAATTAGTGGATAGTGAGGTTTGTAAAATGTAAAAAGTGTCAAACATTCTGTAACTCCAACTTTTTTAGACTTTTGAATTCTACAGTCTTTCAATCAGATATGAGCCTCATGCAGGTAGTCTACACTATAATTTTGTGTATCCATTTGCTGCTCATGAGGCTGTGCGCAGTTTGTGCGCTCATGAGTTCATGAAGGTGTGCGCATACAAGTGCTTCCTGCAAACACCAGAAGAGGGCGTCGTGTGATTACAAGACTTGCGAGGACTTCCTCAGTTTTTCTTTTTTTCACAGACATCATATCACTAATAACTAATGTTCCTATGCCTTCTGGGTATATTTATCGTATTAACTAAAATTTTGAAAAGTATGAAAGGCATGCATTGCTGACTGTACAAATCAGGATATAACATTGTATATCCTAGGCTTGTCTAAAACCTCAGACATTTAAATTTTTTGACTATTTTTAATAAACAAAACACTCACAGCTCACCATTTTGAAAAAAAAACTGCAGTTATTATTGTTCAGTTACACATACAAATGAGTTAATTCAGTTCATTCACTCTTGATGCTCTTTATAGTGATTATGGGCCTACCAATGACTCTAAGGAATACCCAACCATATGTCTAAAAACTACCTGATAAAGAGGGCCTGTCAAGACTTGTAGGTGAGATTATCACCAAACACTGATTAGCACACAGGCTAAGTGCAGCTTCAAATCTCTGAGACTTCACATAACACCATCAGTTATTTCAGACCATTACCACAAAAGTATAGCTGAATGGGATCTAAGCACAGTGCAGAGTGACTTATCTATTGTGATGTTCTTGAAACTCATGATGCTTCAGCCCCTTTTGACGTGTGGGAACCGAGCAGGCTCTTGAGCCATACAATCAACATGGCAGGTGTGTTTTCCATATACGTTAGGTCTATTGTTCCCTCTTCTATGAAAGGATATTTTTTTATGTTCAGTGCAATTCAATGCTCTGAACAATGGCTTGCTTTTGTTTTATTATCGGCAAAAAATAAATCAGTCTTCATGCTTCGTGGTCTCGTGAAGTTTTCTTTTGTGTTGATCTGTCTTGTCCTACCAACCCCCACACCACACAAATGAGTGCTTACACACACACACACACACACACACACACACACACACGGTCATAGACACACACACACACACACACCCCTCTGTCTCAGTGCATTGATTTGTTTGTGTCCAGCCTTGGCACAGCCCAGCCTTAAAGGAATGGCAGTGCGCTCATACAGGGGACGTGCTCAGAGTGGTCAAATCATGCTAATTGTTTTGGAGAAAGACCGAGTCTTACGCCCAAGATGAAGACAGAGAGAGAGGCATTCTCCAAAGCATTCGCTGCCCCTTCTGTTTTGCTCATCTGCTGTCTGGTTGTCACTTTCCAATCAGGTAAGAGAAACTTCACCAAACTTGCCGCAGTTGGACACCTCAGTGCTGTACTGTAGCAATTCTCAGTGCCAGCCTGGTGGGAGTGGCAGAGAATTTATTGAAATGTTTTTTTGTGTGTGCTTACACATATTCCATATTACATATTCACTTTTGTGTATTTTGTTGCTTTGGGTAGACGCTTCCAGTTACTTAAATGATTTTCACTTGTCCACACTCATTTCTGTATATACTCATTATCTAAAATCCAAGATAAGTTGAACATTTTGACATATTCAGGACAGAATGAATAGATTTTACAATTATGCACGACTGTTTATATCAACCACCATTCCTTCACTGTAATTTACTTGAAGAACTGTTTTATGATTTCACATATCATAGGCAATGTATCTTGTTGCTAATAATAGTAATAGTATATCAACAGTTCACTTTTTGCTCATTCATTAGTTTCAAGAAGTTTAAGGGACTTATAGTGCTAATTGAGAAGTTCAACAGAGCACAGAGGAGCTACTTATGGGATGGAGGGCAGCCTGAAATTGATACGAAGAATGGAGCCATGAGATGATGCGGAAGAGAGTTGTTAAAAGAGGTCCAAACAATTGTCATTGTCTGTCTGTATGTCATGAGCAGAAGAAAAGGGGTTGAGCTTATCTGACCAGTGTTTGCCACTGCACGGCGGCAGATTTTGAGGGTCTTGTGTTAGATTATGTACCGTGACAGATCCTGCGTGTGTTGCGTTGTATTGCTTGGCTGTGCTGTCATCACTAGAATCACTTGGGCCTCTGTGTGCCCCTGTCTATCCAATCACATCGATTGTACGCCTCTGAGGGTACTTTTCATGGGCTGCCAGGGAGGAAATTGGTCCGAACAATTGCAGCCTTTGTCTTCTCATCCTGACCATCCCAGGGGACTGAGAATGGTTGCTAGGGCGATGAAGAGCCTCAGTGCAGGCTGGCCTGGCTGCCCATAGCCCGGGCATCTGTGGGAAGGGAGGCACATATGACAGCATGGTCACTGGCCCCATTCCTCTGAAAATGTGTTACGGCTGTCAAGTTATTCCTTTGAGAATTCCTTTGAGAGCTCCTCTATCAATTCTCCTACCATATATACAGTGTAAGAACAGAGACAAAATTATAATGTTATATGACTGGCTGTTTATACATGATTAAATAAGACATTGCTTCATATAAATACAATATTACATATAATTTTATGTATTTGATGCATTGATGCATTACATAGCAAGGCTTTCCAATAAAAAAAACAACTTCCCAGTGCAAATGCCACAAATATTTATGCTCTCACACACCTAAGCTATAATTTCTCCATGGCAAGAGACCAGGGGGAACTGCCCAAAGGGACCCAGACAAACAACACTGAGTGTTAGTATACATGGGCTCGTTTCAGTTTCATTTTTCTTGACTACTTCAACCATCAAAGCAATCTCATGCTCATCACTTCAGGGGAGATCAAATGACTGATTTCCCAGGCACAGTGTAGGAGGTAACCCACTGGGGAATGAACAAGCTATAGAGTGTAATGCCATCTGGTCCGTTCAGACATCCCAGCAAGAGGGAGGTATAAAGCATATATAGACCTACAAATTAAATTCCGTTTTGCTTGGATTAATGTGGTGTCTGCTGGAAGACAATTTTCATAGAAAAAAACGTTTTTCTAACAGAGTTGTGTGACGGTAGAGTGGAGGTAAGAGATTATTTCTGATAAACTGGAACATGGCAAAGAAAATATATTAACACGGGCACAGTAATTTAGGTCCTTCGCCACAGACTATGGCTTAAATCTACGATAGCTGTTTTGAAATCCTTCAGCTGGTATTGTTGAATAAGGCTCAGGAGTTAGCATAATAGGATTTGCAAGCGGCATTCTTTGACCTTGTGATAAAATGTGAAACACTGCTAACCTGGACTTGGGTGAGGTTGCTGTTAAAAAATTGTAAGAAAAGTAAGAGAGGATTTTTTTATGACAAGGCATGTATTCCATGTGGAACATCCTTTGCAACAGTCATGTGCTGTCTACACAGGGGGAGTTCAGGCTGTGAATATCACCACTCTGGGCTCCCTCATCCGGGGCACTGTTGGAGGAGAGGCCCTTTTGTCTGTCCGCTATGCCAGTGCCAGTCTGGACCCTCCCGTCATCAAGTGGCAGCTGAAGAAGGACAAGCCCATCACGGTGGTGCAGTCCATCGGCACGGAGATCATTGGCAACTTGCGGCTTGAGTACCGCGACCGCATCCTAGTGTTTGAGAACGGCACGCTCCTCCTCCACAATCTGAGGCTGTCTGACGAGGGCACCTACGAGGTGGAGATCTCCATCACGGATGACACCTTCACTGGGGAGGGGAGCATCGAGCTCACGGTGGACGGTGAGATAAAAGAGGTGGTGGGGTGGGTGATGAGCAGTAAAAGGGTTCCTTTGAAGATCACAACCACAAATGGACAAAGAATATGCATAAACTAAGCATGTTGGAATTACCTACAGTATTTTGAGTTATTCTAGACTGAGTCGACCAGCTGTACAAAGAGATCAGAGGAATGCTTGACAACCTAAAAAAAAAAAAAAGTAATTACATCTTCAATTCAACATTTCCTAAACATGGGATCAAGGGATTGTTTAATTCTATAGTAGAAGTCAGATTAAAGTCATTTAACTAGACTTGGAATGACTAAGTCCTGAGACGTTTTTGATATGAGTAGGGCTGTTTCAGAACATCATTACTGGATATGAAATGAGCTGAAACTTCTCTCTGTCTGTTTTTGATGGCAGAACCTATCTCCAGGCCCTACATACATGTGGAGTCTTCCACGGTTCTTGAGTTGACAGAACACTTCACGCTCAACTGCAGTCATGATACAGGAACCAAAACTGTCTACAGCTGGTTCAAGGGGGACAAACCACTCACCAATGAGACACGCCTTGTGCTGTCCCCTGACCAGAAGGTCCTGACCATCGCCCGCGTGCTGATGGTGGATGATGACATCTACAGCTGCCACGTGGAAAACCCTATTGGCAGCATGAAGAGCATGCCAATCAAACTCACAGTCTACAGTAGGTGCATGATACACAGTAATAACAAACAACAAAACAACAACGCTGATGCTACATGTAATTTCTGTTGAATGAGGTCCTTACTTTTAAAATGTGGATACACATGACTGTTTTGCATTGAAATAGGTACACATCATGTAACATGTTTTACAATCAAAGTGATGAAGTAATGATTCTCTTTGTGTCAGAAAGGAGCTCCCTCTATATAATTCTGTCTACTGGGGGCATTTTTCTCCTCATAACCCTTGTGACTGTGTGTGCCTGCTGGAAACCCACCAAAAAGTAGGTTTGATTTCAGGATCATTTCAGTGTTAAATTATCTATTCTCTTCCATGTTTCAGGTTATGCTTTGTACACATAATCATTTTTATTATGTATATTTCACTGTGTTAGCCACATGCCATGGTAGATTGTATTGAATATTTTTAAAGGCAGCAATACAATTGCTTTTGTTTCATTTCAGATCTGAACGACAAAGAAAAAAAATGAAAAAAAGATCAGAGAATCATGAGAACCATTTCATTGATCATGATGAAGACAAGATTGAGAGTAGGCCTCTGTGAATCTACATTAAAACCAACATATTTAATACTCCTCAACTGAGGCCTGAACTGTTTAATAAGAACTAACCAATCTGACCTTTGTACATCTTACTTGCAGATGAGGTCGTTCCTAAAATGATGAACCATGACCGCAGAAACCCAGTGTCACTCTACATCCTGAAAGAGAAGGTAACTGACTTCTTATACTTTTGCCATGCCTGAAAAAGCCAGTAATGCCAGTAATTATGCAAATGTTTCAGAAAAAGTACGTCACAACATGAGTACTGAGACATGAATTGGATACATTATGGAGAAATACGCGAAAGTCATGAAAATGACGATGCATGCCAGAATGGAAGGGGAGGGTCTCCATCTTGAACTTGACAGGCAATAGACTTGTCGATATAATTCAAAACAAAAATTTAGAAGAGTGTGTGAAGAGGTGGCACAAGATTTAAAAGGCATTCATTCTTTCTCACTTACTGTTATTCATACCTTCATCTTCATTTGTCTGACACTAAGGCACACATTTAGGAGATGGTGAAGATTTATGGCTGTGTATATTTCTAACTGAAATAAAACCAAATTGAGATGTGGCTGGTTTTATGTGTATAAATCTCTCCAGGAATCTGTTACCAGTGATCCAGGATCTACCTGCACTGCATGCACCTCGAATGGAAGCAACCCCTCCAGTTACAACAGCCCTTTGCCCCCATCCTCACGTTCTCCGGAGCCCCCAGCTCGCTCCTCTCGCAGGTACCCCCGCACCCCTACTAACTCGCCTCCTGCGCATCACCGCAAGAGGCAGGGCCAGAGCCCACCTGCCGCACCCTCCCCCGCACGGAGCCGCAGCTCCAGCCGTTCCCAGAGGACACAGAAAGGCTCACCTCTCGCCTCTCACCTGCCCGAGGACAAAGCTGAGCCTGCATCAGAGCCCGACACCTCCACAAGCACCTGAATGTCCACGGTCCGTTCCATGTTATGCTGCTGGGGAACTTCAACATATCTCAACAGGAAGCTGTACAAAACATTTTTGGTCTATGTATATATAGGTGTTTTGCTGTGAGCACGGTTTGATTTCACTTCAGCCAATGTTTGACTGATATTCTGTATTGGGGAAAGAAAGCTGAAGGGGTTAAAGAGTTTATATGACAGAATTATTTATAGAATCAATATTATGAAAGAATAAATATACAACTTAAGCACATGCAAGGACATTTACATTATAGTTTCTCATGGCCCAATCAGACATATACAGCCAAAATATTTGAGGCTTTTATCTCTATTTATCAGAATAAAAATGTTCATTTGCAAAATTAATCAATCTGAAGTGATTCTGGGAGGTAATCATGCGAATTGAAGGAGGCCTCTTTTTTCATTTTTTATAAGACACTACCAATGCATAGATAAAACCATAAGATGAGAGAAGAATTGACAACAGCAATTCTGTTACTTCTGTGCCTGGTCCCTTTCCAAAGCTTGTCCACACTTTTTTGTTAAAAATGTGTGTTTAGCAATGCAAATACATAGTAAAGATTTACAGAGGAGAGGGTTTTTTTCTCCATAAGGACATACTTCAAATATGATTCTGTATGTACATAAACTCATATTATCTTGTTGGATTTCTTTGTATTTCCAATAATATGGTTTTGTTCTATGATTTTACACAAATAATAGCAGTTTTCCTTATATTTGTCTGGTGTTTGGATTATTTGCTGCCTACATTGACAAGATAAATACAGATAGTATTTCAATGTAATTCTCACCACATATGATGTCGTCATGTGCCACAGTATTTTCTGACATAACTCTTACAATTACATAATTGTGTCTCTTTCTGTTAGTTACAGTGCATGCTGTTCTTCTTGCACAGAGAGAATGTGTTTGCTGATTCACACAAAAGAGTGAGTAGGTTCTTTGTTCTGGCTGGACACAGATTTTGAGAGCAGGCTTTGTCATGAAAGCCTGCAATTCTTCTCTAAATTCATGCATATACATTAATGTACAAGACAGAGACACTAAGGAATAGTTCTAGGGTAGCACATGGAACAACATGTCTTAACAACAATCTGTGGGCTGTTTACATACATTACACACACATGCAGCAGATGCACATTATTTATTTACCCAAGACAAACATCAAACAAAGTGACATGGGCAGTGACAAAACTGGAGGAAATCATCAGAGAAAATCATCAGATACAATGTTTTATTTGCATGCAAGATAACAGTAAGGTGAGCACTGTTAAATGTGAGGCAAGCAAATGATTGGGTGAAAGACACCTTTTAAAATAAATTGTTGTGCACATAGTTGCTATCTCATGGGTAATTCCACTTTTTTCACGTCATTCCATCAAAACTGCTGTTGTACGCTCAAAAATACTGTGCATAATATTAATTAAATAACTGACAGGCTCAGTGTCATTTGTCACCAGAAAATTCTGCAAACAGTGACTGACAGAAACAGCAGATGTATTTAGGCCTACTTTAAACCAAATGCCAAAACAGGATAAAGATAAAATATCTATACAGGCGAAAATTATTTTTTAATTTCACTGTCCCCAACGAAGAACCCCAGTGGTCACCTGCCTGGAGCCACCACTGACCAGTCAAGTCAAGACTTGAGATTCAGGTTCTTTACATTTATTGCATCTGGAGGATATAAAGGTTTTGACGTCACTATCATATGATGATTCAACTCGTAGGGGATCAACGAAAACACATTTTATAAGGAACCATTGTTGGGATGTTGGCTTTTCCGACGGAGCTATTTAAAAAAGCACCGTGGGTGAGGTTTGTTGGGCAGCCAATGATAGCCCGGCGGGTTGAGTCAAAATGGTTGTTATGTTTGGGTGTCGTTGTCCCCTATGGTCACTATCAACAACTGTTTCTTTAACTGGTATTTCATAGCGTGAAAGATAGATTGTCTATTAACAGCTTTTTTTTCAAAGCTAGTAGCCTGGACGTTTTTGGACAGACTTCAGTCCGTCGTTGACTTTAAGGAAACCTCTATTAAAGCTGGCTATGTTAGCCAGTAAAACGTATAAGGAGTAGCTAGTCCGGTTGACAATGGTTTAGTCATTAGTCGTGGCGGGTTCGAAAGAGGAAAAATGAGTCTACTAATAAAGAAAAGGGGGACGTCAAATAAACGCCATAATGTCACTTCCAAAGATATCAAACAAGCGAGTCACGGAGCCCAAAGGAAGCGCAGCATGATTGACTTCAGAATCCTTGCTGAGAGGAATCCATCAATAATGACAGTAGGAGCCTGGGTGGACAGTGTGCATCAATGGCAGGAACATCCAAACGTAAGTAACGCTACTGAAATCCTTACTTCTTTGAATGTTTGGAATAGTTATTTTTTGTTGTTAATTGTCACATATGATGTATTTTGCAAAAGGTGCTACGGTAACGGTAAATACGTAGAACCTGTGGGATTAAAATTAATCTGTATTTATAGGTTCTTGCTGTTCACACGGAGGAGTTGCAGACAGAAATTCTCCGGAAGAAGGAACTTGATTTGCTCAGATTTCAAGATACTGTGCGCCAACGTGTGTCTCAGCAGGCTCAAATCCGACAAAAACAACAGCTGCAGAGATCTTGTGAAACGGTGAGAAAACCAAGAAGACTTTCACACCAAAAATGATCATCCTGCATGCGCTCAAATATCTCCCAAATGTTTCCCTTTGCCCTTCCTGTGGTAATAACGCTAATGAGGAGGTGGCTGTGTTCTGTGCAGAGCTGTTAATATATTTTTCATCATTATCACCAGTAACTGGAATGTGACACTAGACCACAGAATTTCAGTAGTCATGGTTGTACTGTGATTGATCTGACCTTTGACTTTCAGGCCGAGCAGGAAGGGCGAGCACTGCAGCAAAGCAGCGCTGCTGCCCAACGTCTCAGCCCTAGGAGAGGCCCACAGTCTCCCTGGCTGACTCAGGAGTTAGCCATCTGTTCCCCTAGAGCTCGCTGGGTACCAGCACAGGAGGTGGATCCAAGTGGTGATGCCCACACAAACCAGCAAAGTCATCAAGTAAGGCTAAATCAGTGTGTGCATTGTTATTTTATCAATAACTGTTCCTCTGACGATTATGTCCTGATTTTTCTATATTGCCGTTTGTTTTGTAGTTAAGCAAAGTGGTAAAGCTGGTCCGGCACAGACTAGCCGCTTGTCAGACAGTCAAAGAGGGTGATGAGATGTCTGAGCTACCTGGGGGGATATGGAAAGTGTCTCCAACAAGAGATGTGAGTCTGTGAGGTTTTGGTCACTGTGGCCCTTTACATGCCATATACATGGTAAGACTGTGTATGCATGTCATTGTTTCACACCCAATACAGAAGCAGGCACCACAAATTTCAAGAAAAGCCGGGGGACATGAAGAGGATTCAGAGGAGGATGGAGAGATCTCACTGGTTGGACAACATGATCACCCACTCTGTTTGCAGAATCTTTCCTCATCCAAGGAAAACAAGACAGTCAGTTTCCAGAAAACAGAGGTTAGCAAACATTAGTGTTTTCTACACTCAGTGCAGTTTTGATAGATATAAATATATATAGATAAATAGGAAAATTAAAGCATCCAGTACTGGTACCATATAGCAAGCACAGAAAAATACAAAACCCTGCAAGACGTGAAAACTTTACTTCAAATTCACTGTGATGCAGTAAGTGGAAGTGCAATGAGATGTTTTAGTTACGGAATGCTTCCAAGCAATCTTAATGATCTTTATATCTCTGTTATTCTCTTTTCTTTGTCCCAGGCATGTGAAAGATTACTGAGAGAAGCATACCCTACTGGCCCACGCCCTGGCCTTGGGACAGACTACCGAGCTTCCAAAGTGCTATGGCCTTACCAAGACCAGGAGGAGCTTAAAAAACAGGTTTGAATTTCAGCCACATCAGCCTGAAATAATTCAGCTTGTTTTCAGATATACTTACAGTGTGTATGGAAATACATACATACAGTGCCCAGCATAAATGAGTACACTCCCTTTGAAAAGTAACATTTTAAACAATATGTCCATGAAAACAAAACATATTTGCTTAATAATATAACTTAGATTACATATTTTTCAGTTTTACTCAAATTAGGGGGGAGCAAAAACCCCCAACAAAACTACTGCATTTAGTATTTTGTATGGCCTCCTGTATGGATTTTTAATGACGGCACCAAGTCTTCTGGGCATGGAATGAATAAGTTGGCAACATTTTGCAACATCAATCTTTTTCCATTCTTCAATAATCACCCGTTTTAGAGACTAGATGTTGGATGGAGAGTGATGCTCCACTTGTCTCTTCAGAATTCCCCATAGGTGTTCGATTGGGTTCAGATCAGGTGACATGCTTGGCCACTGATTCACTCTCACCCTGTTCAGAAAGCCAACAGTGGCCTTAGATGTGTGTTTAGGATCATTGTCATGTTGGAAAAGTGCACCACGACCAAGTGCACGGAGTGATGGTAACTTTTGTTTTCAGTATAGAGCAATACAGCTCTGAATTCATGATGCCATCGATGAAATGCTGCTCCCCAACACCAGCAGCACTCATGCAGCCCCACATAAGGACACTGCCACTACCATGCTTCACTGTAGGCACCATGCATTTTTCTTTGTATTCCTCAACTTTGCAACGCCATACAGTTTTGAAGCCATCAGTTCCAAAAACATTCATTTTGGTCTCATCACTCCAATATACAGAGTCCCAGTAGCCTTCATCTTTGTCAGCATGGGCCCTGGCAAACTCTAGGCGGGCTTTTTTGTGCCTGGGCTTTAGGAGAGGCTTCTTTCGTGGACGGCATCCATGCATGCCATTCCTCTGCAGTGTACGGCGTATTGTGTCATGGGAAGCAGTCCCCCCCGTTTGGCTTTCTATTTCTTTAGCTAACTGTAGTGAACTTCTGTGCCGATTTTCTTCAACCCTTCACATTAGAAGACGTTCCTGTTGAGGTGTTAACTTCCATGGACGACCAGGACATCTCTGTGACATGGTCGCAGTTCCATTTTTCTTAAATCTTTGTTCCACTTTTGCTACAGTATTCTGACTAATAAGTAAAGATTGGCTGATCTTCTTGTAGCCTTTGCCTTTCTGGTGTAAGGAAATAATTTTCTTTCTCAGGTCTTGTGTCATTTCTCTTCCATGTGGTGCCATTGCTGACAGCAGGAAATGGGGAGATGTTTTCTTAGAGTAACACAGTACACTAAGTACAATTTATAGTCAACTATCTGCTGGACTAATTGAATAATTAGACTCACCTGTGGTTGAATTCTTGGTAAATCAGACATTTGCAGTCTAAAATCTTGCTTTGCCCTGAGACTTTCAGTGAGGTGTACTCATTTTTGATCCCCCCTAATTTGAGTAAAACTGAAAAATATGTAATCTAAGTTATATTATTACATAAACTTTTGTGTAGTATGTTACGCAGATGTGATATTAAAGTTAGTCTGTGAAAATTTTTGAAATATTTTTTGTTTTTATGGACATATTGTTTAGAATGTTACTTTTCAAAGGGAGTGTACTCATTTATGCTGAGCACTGTATATACAATAAATATATATACACAGTTTTTTAGAAGCATGCAAATATAAAGATGGATTCATATTGACAGAACGTTATGTCGTTATGTCAGTGTTTATTGAACAGGAGTCCAATAGCAGTTGTGCTACACATCTTAAAGATGCTACACATCAACACTCATGTTTGAATTTGCAGAGGCAGTCCCAGTTTCTAATGTATCGCCGTCTCTTCATGGACCTAGAGAGGGAACATGTAAAGGAGCACCAGCGCCATCGGAAACATTTAAGAAGAATCGGCAGGTGACTCAATCTCAGAGATTATCATGACTGACAGCTAACATCTCAGATTTTATAGATTATGGTTTAGTAATTGCACTCAGTCATTGGTGATTATTACAGTTCCACTGATAATATCTCAAACCGGTGGCAGAGGCTGCCATGCAAGGTGCCAACCTGCCACCAGGAGCAATTTAGGGTTCAGTATCTTCAGTATCAACCCTTCGGGGGCCCATGGTGCGGTTTATATTCTGGAAATTACTGTATTTTATTGTCATACATGTTTATTCATTGCTATAAATAAATGTCTCCCCTCTCTTTAATATGCTCAGAATAAAAGCTGAGAAAGAACAACAAAGACAAGTGGAAGAGCAGAAGCTGGAAAGAATAAAGCTGCAAGAGGAGGAGAAAGCTGCCTTGGCTGAAAGGGAATACCTCATTCTGGAGCGTCTAAGGCTTGAGGAAGAGGAGAGGGCTGAGGCTGTGAGGAAGAAAGAGAAGGCACAGAAATGCAAAGAAGCCACAAGGTGAAACCAAATGTGATTTTCACTCTTCACTCTGTAATTTCCCTCAGTACGTACTGTACAAGAAACCAATAAAAGAGACAGGTCTAAGGAATTCAAATGAGTATGTGAATGCCAATGCCTATCCTTGAGTAGGTCCAGTCCCATGTCTACCAAAAGAGATGCATGCACAGAATCCGTTTTGCTAAATTCGCAAGCCAGTGCCATGACATTCAGGTTACATATATGTCTCCATCTGGCAGGTACATTGAAGCCCTGAGGGCTCAGATGAGGGAGAGGATAATGCAGGAGAAAGTCGATCTGCCTGCCCTATGCTTCTGTGGAGACAGCTTCTGGGATTCCCACCCAGACACCTGCGCCAACAACTGCGTTTTCTACAAAAACCCTAAAGGTAGCATTTCCTACACAGACGGCCAGGGGGTCAAACTGAACATTTAAAAGTATTTGAATTGAAATACAATACATTGATTGGAGATTCTGGCTAAACTTTTCCATGACCTAGGATTGTTATATTTTGTGTTGGTAAAGAATTCAGCCCAGTACGGATATATGGATAATTTGTGACATTAAGTTATAACAAATGATTTAATTTGCATCAGCATAACAGCATAACCTGTAGTTATTAACATTTTCATGGATTGTAAGGATGTGCTGCTCTTGTCATGGCACTCTGTTTAATTTGACTTGTAGTAGGAGAGTTTCTACTGTTCCTCCTCTAAGTGGTTCTCTAAACGCTTTTCACCATGAGCAGACATAAGTATTTGCATTAGTATCTCAACTCCCATGGCCAGAGTTTATCTTCAGCAAAATGAACTGCATGTACATGCACAGTGTGTTTGTGAATGTTCCCAGCCTCTCAAGCCTGACTGCAGTTCTCTTTTGGTCTACTCTAGCTTATGCTCAAGCCCTGCAGTCTGTATTGCTGAGCTGTGACCAGAGAGAGGACAACGCCAGCCACCGCGCCTCCACCCGCAGGGTGGCCTCCATGTACGCCCAGTCCCCAAAGAAATGAGATGAGATTTATACTTGATCCCTTTAACAAAAAAAAAAAACACCTTGACCTCTGCTCATGAATAAACCAAGCCATTAAGACAGGTTTTGATTAAGTGAAATGAAGTTAAACACTGGATTGTTTTTCTTTATAAGAAGAGACCTCTTGAACACATGCTTGATTTTTGGGTTGTATGTGTGTGTATGATGTATGTGAGCACCTTTACCGATAAAAACTTGAGGTATGAAATGTTTGTGTTGTTTCACATTATAGATTCCAATCGTTACAGTAAGGGTGTAAAATTTCCAAATTGTTTTTCTCAATTAGTTGTAGTGTGCTGTTACACTCAGGCCTAGCAATACATACGGTTGGCCAGTGGGGAGATAAGGTATGCAGAAATATCCATATTCTCAGGCAGGTTCAGTTTTGGCTTTGGATAAAAACACTCAATGAGTGATGCATATGTTGCCCCATAATGAAAGGGAGGATTTTGATAATGGCAGAAGACATGACAACTCATAGGGTGTTGTTTACCATAGGTGCCTCACTGGGAACTGACATATTGCCAGATCTATTTTATTACACTTTGTAGAACTGTGACAGAATAAGATTGAAATGTCTAGTTTGGGTATCCCTGTCTTGTGTTTCCTAGTTTTTATGTGTATGCTAATTCAGACAACCAAGCGTTGTGGAAGACACAAAAGTTATTGACACCCACAAAACAGACTCAAATCTTATCACCTGAAGCCACTGTGCAGCACTGTAGGCTACAGAGCTTGACAAAATGATTACCTGCATCATTTTAGTTGCAGTGTGCAGGGTAAATTGGTTAGACTTTGACAACATAAAAGTACTGTTACATTGCTCAGGTCAGGTGCAGGTCTTCGTTTATGGTGTAATTTCACAGTGTGTCCTGGTTGTGAAGTGCGACCGTATGTGTGACCATATGTGTGACATCTAATTACTGTGAAAATAAATGTTTGATTTGTTTATGGTGGACTTGGACTTGGTTTTGGTAAAATGGGTGCACAAATTGTAGAACAAAACTCTTGTATAGCATAGTTACAGAAGGTCACATCAAATGATTATGCCACTTTGTGAACAAAATCTTCAAATTTAAGCATAAAAGATAAAACATGCATAAAGAAAATGGCATATTATCATGCTCATACATAACCTTTGTTCAACTAATCCAAATCAATGTACCTGCATTTTGATTCTAGGCACTTAGTATGACCACCAACATCAATAGTTCCACCAGGGAAAAGTCCATTGGCCTAGAAATTTTAAGGAGTTATTGAGTGTCTGGAGGAATGAGGAAGTTGCTTTTTAACCCAGACCATGGTGACTGCCTCCTTTCCAGAACCCAGAGTCTATTTTCAATTGATGATTGTTGAAACAGTGATTACTCAAGGAGGTGTGAGGATGAATTATTAGACTATTTCCCTTTTTCATTTGATAGTCTTATCTTACACCTCATTTTTTTGATTACAGAGCTTTACATACCAAGTTGTCCTCTCTCCTGATATGATTACATAGGTGTGGCAGATTCTCTGAATATTCTCAACTCTGCAGGCACCCCTGCCTGCCTGCATTGTTTTTGACATGTGTCATGAAAGCCATTCTTCTTTGGCTTGAGGTCATCTCTGCAACTGAAGAGGTGGGTTCAAGACTGTTGACTTAAAAGCAATTTGCAAAGTTGTTCAGTCAGTTACACTTTTGGAGGTTATGAATAGGTTCTGATACAAAGCCAATCATACAGAAAGTTTGAATGCAAGTTGCCAAATAAAAGTTCCTGGTCCACAACAGTGTCCTCTTAATAATGGTAAGTGAAGAGCCTATTCACATTTACATTTAGGCATTTAGCAGACGCTTTTTTCCAAAGCGACTTACAAAAGAGGATAACTTTCAAGCTACAACACAATGAAAGAACTAACAAGGAGTGTATATTGCTAACATAGAAACTGCACTATTTTAAGTTGAAAGTGCAATAGTGTAATACAGTGCAGAGAAATTAAATTGTTAAGTGCATTCTCAAAATTTACGCTAGGAGATATTCTTGGAAGAGCTGGGTCTTCACCAGTTTCTTGAAGGTGGAGCGGGAATCAGTTGATCTGGTAGCACTTGGAAGGTCATTCCACCAGCGCGGAACCAGATATGAGTCTGGATTGACCTGCACAAGGTGTTGGCCGTGCTAGAAAACGTTCCTTCGGGTGACATAGGGCTTCAGGAGAGTATTCAGGTAGATGGGAACAGAGCCATCATTCACCCTGTAGGCCACCATAAGTGCCTTGAATTTAATGCGAGCAGCCAATGGTAACCAGTGAAGTTCAATGAACAGAGGTGTGACATGTGCCCTTTTTGGCTGACCAGACCAGACGTGCAGCTGCATTCTGGATCATCTGTAGCGCACAGGCTGGTCGTCCAGATAGGAGGATATTGCAGTAGTCAAGACGAGAGATAACCAAGGTCTGTACCAGGAATTATATTACACACATCTACTATCTATTTATTCTTCTTATCTACTTATTTACACACATCTACTTATCTCTAGTTCCACACAATTTTCTTTGAAATACAGTGAACTGCATTCCTATACATTAGAGACGTATTTAGCTTTAGATTCCTCGTTAGGTAACATGTCTTACCCAGGATAAGGTCTTCGTTCTATCCATCAGCATGGAGCTTCAGCCTTTAGTTCAGTTCAGTCAGAGCAATGGTCGCAGCCTGTTTAAAACTTCTCTGGTCCAGTCAATAAAGGGTTAACTTCGTTCCTTTAAAATATGACGTCACGTCGGGATCACATGCTCAAGTCGCCAGATTGCCTTTGGTGCAGGACTTGGATACTGAAAACAGCAATGGCTACTTTGAAACATTTATGGTTATATTCCATGAATGAAGGAACATTTAATAGTCACATGATGAGTTAGTTCAGACGGTGAATATTAATGAGAACCGGCTTTAAATTCTGCCAACCGACCACTGCTTGTGAATATGGAAGTCCTTGGAAATTCAGTGCTTTCGGAAGATGTTTGCTTTAGGATATGACAGCAGTCTCAGCACTCTCCTTTTAAACAGTTGTGGTGTTTCGTTCTTTTTAACCAAGATTTTAGACAAACACAGACTAATTGTCTGATAAACAATTAATTTTATCTCTGAACAAAAAAGCCTTTGGCAGTTATAGTTGTGAGTAGTTTATCGTATCGATTTTTGCTGGACGAGTTTCAGACATGGCGGTGTGAACATATTATAAACGAACTTTTCTTTTATTGGTATAAGTGCGCATATTGCAACTATGAATTTATAACGTTGAAAAGGCAATTTCAAACTATTTTAATTACGAGGGAATAGCTAACGAATCCCACTGAAGATGAGGTCTTCGTTGGCTCCAGGCATTAAACTTATTACGTCCTTCTCCAGAGACAGCTGGTAAGTAACACGTAACAGAATCTTGAATAAGGGCTGATTCTCACTGTAAACAGGAGGGAGTGTTTCACTTTCACAAACACCATTGTCATGACGGTTGTGCTATGAAAGTGATTTCCTAGCTGAGATTGCTGCGACAGGCGAGTTCTTTGTTCCATAAAAGAGGTGCCCAGTGAGTAGTGTTCATATTCACTGAAGCAGCAACGAAGCCTATGCTTGCACATAGACATAACGTAGCCTACGTTTCTTTTACATGGTTTGAAGCAAACTGCTCAGTGCACTCAGTCTGCAGATGAATTTCAGTTCTGTTTGCAGCTGTATCGTTTTTTTCGCTAGTGGCCTCACGTAACCGCACCACATGAGGAAATGTAAATAGGTAACACAGAGCCTGTATTTTGTCCCCTTTAACTGCTCCCCGTACTGTGCTTTTCATAACTAACCCTCAACCCTACTTTGGTTACCTTGCCTTATAATTGCTTGACTGCGGCTGAGCATTTTATATAATAATTTGGGTAAATTTATTTTAATCTCCCTCGCACACATTTTTATTCAGGTACAGAGGTTTCATTCTCCTCCTGACATTCCTGTTCTACACCAGTTATCATCTTTCCCGAAAACCTATCAGTGTAGTCAAGGTAAGAGATGAAGAACACTGTCCCTCAAATGGCAGCTCCACTGATGGGAAATTCTACAGATAGTTGTACCACTTGGCAAATGAAAGTTATGGGATCTTGTATGATGGATCAAATATGTCCTTGTACATTGTCAGAGCGAACTGCACAGAAACTGTTCCAATGTCATCCGGCCTGCCGACTTGAATATCACCAACAATGACACCTGGTGTGACTGGGCTCCCTTTGGTGAGTTTCTAGCGTCTTCCAAGAAGAAATACAATGCATAACACACAATATATAACACACTTTATTCTTTTGTCAAGTGCTACTAACACACACAGAGCAGCAAAACAGTAAGTCTCTGTCTCAATTGGTCTCAACTCTGTATTTTTTGCTATTTTTAACCCAGACCAGGACAATTACCAAACACTTTTTGGAGCAGTTGACAACTCCTTCCTTGTGGCCTATGCCATTGGCATGTTTTTCAGGTATGGTAGTTGCACAGTCAGACAAGACACTTCACATCAGTTCTTTTGTATGCATGCTGTGGTCCTGAGCTGTACTCTCTCCCAACAGTGGCATCTTTGGGGAGCGATTGCCCCTGCGTTACTACCTCGCTTCAGGGATGCTCCTTAGTGGGATCTTCACATCGCTTTTCGGCTTGGGTTACTACCTGAACATCCACTCTATCTGGTACTATGCCTTTGTCCAGGTCAGCTGTGCGTCTCGATTTACCTACATTTTGAAATGCCCATTTTGTCCTGTGTGCTCAACCCAAAACCACAAGGGCACTTCTCTTATGTTATTTACAAAGGCTTTTTCATTTTAAAACTGTAATCAAAATATGTAAATCACATTGACAGGTAAAAGTCATTATAACATGCAGTAAGTTGGAGTGTAATATTGTTTTGCTTCACATACCTGTGCATGCATGTGAACCACCAGCAGTAACTAGGCCACCTGCATAAAGGAAACCCTGCCGTCACACCAGAGAATAATCAGATCAGGGTTACTCAAGGCCATAATTTTCACTCTGTAGTGGTAGTAGTATTTTGCATAGAATTTTAGTTGTAGTATTGTATGTGCTTTGTGCTGTGACCTGAAAGGGTTCGCTGACATGTTACTTGAGGTCCAGTAGTACCTTTCCGGATAAGTCTCTTTCTGATAGGTGTACTAATGTGAACCATACTGCAAGTAATGATCTTAAACAATGGGGTATCTGTTCTGTTTACATCTGATCCTTGGAGGCCAATCTGTGTTTACATCTGTGGACAGGAGACGTTAATAGGACTGACTGATATATAATTAGCCACTTCTGCACTTGGTTGGCCTAATAAACTGCTGTATGTTGCTATTTATGAGATAACTAGCCCCTAACGCTGATTATAATATCTGGGAATGTTGTTGGGTGTATCTTTCTTGAGCACTAACACTGTTGCTGTCTCCATTGCTGATATTTATGTTCTGTTTTGACTTGGTCACCAGGGACAAATATCACATGACTTTAAGCACGGTCCGATGGACAGTTTTGGTTTTCAAGGTCATGTGAGAGTAGACACCAATTGTTGTGATTCTCTTTCTCCTCTGTCGTAGGCTATGAATGGACTCGTGCAGACGACAGGCTGGCCTGCAGTGGTAGCATGCGTTGGAAACTGGTTTGGAAAGGGGAAGTGAGTGAATTTTTCTTTTTGCTTGCTTCTCTCTCTTTCTCTCTTTCTTTCTTTCTCTCTCTCTCCCTCTCTCCCTCACACCCTCCCTCACAGTCTCCCCTGAGTCTAGCTGATCTTGCAGTATCAGTACCTATATTTTCCACAGCCACAGCTCAGGGTTATTATACCATACCCCTGTGATTGCACCGTGTGACTTGAAACAGTTCTGCTAAAACAAGGGCATCTATGAACGTGCAATAATGCACACAACTGAACACCGTTCAAATGGGAACATTTACATAATCTTTGTTACCAAAGCTCCCATAAATGATGTAGAAAAGTGATCCAATTGCATCAAAAAAGTCATGTCAGCTTGTGATTGTAATTCATCCACACACAATATGGTCTGTCCGAGTTATTAAGGATGATGCTGTCTGTCAGATAAAGGAATATTAATATGGTTGGCAGACTCAGCTGATTTTTGACATTGCAGGCGCGGGTTCATCATGGGCGTATGGAACTCCCACACATCCGTGGGAAACATCTTGGGCTCACTGATTGCTGGCGTGTTTGTGTCGTCTGCCTGGGGGTTGTCTTTCATCGTGCCTGGTATCATTATTGGAGCCACTGGAATCTTGTGTTTCTTCTTTTTGGTTGAACGTAAGTAGTGGGCCATTGATTAGACGCAGAATTGATGAAGCATCTCTGAATTTTAGTGGTCCGAATTTGATTAAAGTGAGCAGAGACTAAACTAAGGCCATTGATTTTAAACCTTAAAACTCCCAGTGGTGTTATTCAGTGTAGTTAGTAACCCTTCCATCTCATTGTTTAACCACACATTTATGTTTGTCATTCTTTTTTTTCACATAGATCCTGAGGATGTCAACTGTGCACCCCCACAGCACCATGTAAGTATGAAGCCCACAGAAGTTGTCTAGCAGCAGATTAGTTTTCTTTTGTAATGGCAACTGAAATAGCCGTCAGCTGATTGTGACCTGTCTGTCTGTCTGCATTTCTCTCCTTTCATCTCTCTCTCTCTCTCTCTCTCTCTCTCTCTCTCTCGCACTCAAAGCAGGAGAATGCAGAGCAGGAGCCTCTGCTGAGAAACTCCAGTAATGAGGAGATCTTCAGTAGCCCTCCCAGTGAAGCACAGAATGTGGTGGAGCGATCTGAGGACCACACTGAGGCCATCAGCTTCTGTGGAGCCCTGAAAATCCCTGTGAGTTTAGTGAACTTGTTATTACTAGTGACTAACCACACGTATTGTTTATTGTGTCTGTGCTTCTCCATTCTTCATTTTACAACTCTACAGCTTTCACATCATATCTGTAATCAGAATGGGTGCGGTTTAGATGAACACTGGAAGAGGTCATGTTTATTCAGTGTTTTTCCATTAACCCCAGCTAGAGCTTATCCTCCATTTGGCCAGAAATGTGAAATGTAGTCCACTTAGTTTAGACTGTGCACCGTATATATATGCCATATATAACAACCCTAAAAAGGCATCATCTAAAAGTAAATGACCCATTGTTCTCTCTGACCACAGGGTGTCATTGAGTTCTCCCTGTGCCTGCTGTTTGCTAAGCTGGTCAGCTATACCTTCCTCTACTGGTTGCCTCTCTATATCGCAAATGTTGGTAAGGGAAACTGTGTCTCACTTCATTGTCTGTAAATGTCCTTAGATATCTGATTGTCCTAGATACAGGGACAGACTGGGACCAAAAAAATGCTCCAGGAAATCACAAAAGATGCAGTGCGATTTACCATCGCTTGTGCATGCGCTACTGTTTAATTACCTCTTCTCAACCAAACGTTAATTCGCTGATAAGCTAACTTTCCAAATAGTGTTGTCAACCATCAGTTGTGTTTTCATTATCATGGTGGTTAACTACACTTGCACTAATAAACAAAACAAGACAAACTAAGTTTGCGAGTCACATTTATTGCCACATTTATTGCAGCGTCATCATAACCTTGCAGACAGCCATCACCACTTCTGTTTAGGTCAGTTTTGTCAAGGGTAAACAAATTTTTTTAGAGCAGTTCTCTCTGTGAGCACATCAGAGGCCTGCTGTAGCAAACATGCCTGTGAATTTGACACATTCGGCAGCAAGGGTTCAGTTGAAGGGGCCGGTTTCTCTTTTTTTTTGCACAATTTCTCTGTAACCCTTTGCATTTCTTCCGTATCAACTAACTTTACAGATGCTGACATCACACACCGGTACACACAGCCCATGTGATTAGGTCGGCCCAGTGTCAAATAAGTCTATATGTTTTTTTATGGGCTGCTTGGGGAAAAACTTCCTGCTTCCTTGCTTCCTTTTTTTAACTAGGCCAGCACAGAGATCAAGGGGATGTTTGTGTGATTGGGCCAGCCAGATGTCAGATGGGCTGCTGATCTGTGACTTATTGGGCTGGTCAGACAAAAGAACAGGGTAATAGCGGCCTAAAAACATGTCGGTCCACCGGGAAAATGCCCAGTATGCCAGATGGCCAGTCTGTATATGCAGTATATGAAGTCAGAAAACCACCTAACATAACTGTGGCAGTCATGGAAATAACACATTTGTTTACTGTTTACTGTTATTGTAGCACACTTTGACCCCAAAGGAGCAGGAGACATGTCAACATTATTTGACGTTGGAGGAATAGTCGGTAAGTTAAATGTCTTTGTTTTAGCCACAAATGGAGTTCCTTTCTAATGCTACACACTTGATTTGGCACAGTGTGAAAATCGCCTGCGGTAGTTTTCAACTTCAAATGTGGCCAGACACTGGCAGCCAGCATCTAATCCATTCCTTTCCATTCAGCCCAAATTTCTTGATTAAAATGTGCCATACTAAGAAGGTCTCCTGAAGAGGCAATATTATGTGTGAAATCAGACGCCTTGTCTAAATGATTAATGTATTGTGTCACATATGCTAAGGGGGGATCCTTGCTGGAGTGGTGTCTGACTACACTGGAGGAAGGGCCTCTACCTGCTGTGTTATGCTGATTTTCGCTGCCCCAATGGTAAGTTTGCACAGCTAAACATGTCCCAACAGGTTAATTTCATATAATTGGACTCTTTATAACACAGCGATGGCATTTGTTTTCTTGTACAGTACAGTTATCTTGACTCTATCGTCTGCAATTATCAGTGTCCCTGTTCCATTCATTGTCAGTAAAGGAAAGTCATGTATACTTTGCATAGATAGTTTCATGCTAAGAGAGAAATGTGAGATTGGAACTAGGACAAGGAAGTGGACCATGTTCTACTGACATGACTGTTCAAATCCCGAATCCCTGTGATGTGTCCATATGATTTACAATTTTAACAGACAAAAACACTGCTAGTAGTACTGCCATGTGATCTCATGGATTATAATGGTGTAGTATCAGAAAAATTGTGCAGTTTTTACAAAACAGCACTTCACTTTCTTAAAAGTAGCCTATGATAAGTGAGCTGTTAGTTTTGTTCTCAGACCTCTCCCTGCTCTGCAATGAACGTGAGGGATATACTCTCAAGCAGAGCAGTAGGCTTGAGAGAGAAGTGAGAAAAGTACCCCTTTTAGTCATGTTTCTTGTGTCAAGTATCAGCAACCACAGGTTCAAAAGCAGAGAGTGCAGCAGTCATTTTTCACTTTGGCTTCAAGTTTGCTTTGGGATTAGAACCCAGGTGATGAGCCATACGCGAGTCAGAAAGCACGCCTCGGTTTACCAGCCATACTCTGCATAGAAATGTGAGGATCCACTGTGGTCTTCTCCCAGGAGAGCGAGATTTCTAATGTCCAATCTTTTTTTTCTGCCTCAAGCTGTTTCTCTACAACCATGTTGGACAGAATGGTGTGCCAACTACAATTGGTAAATTCTTTGTTTCTGATCTTCATATTCTCTATTCCACTGTTCAAGGGAAATCAATAATACTGCATGGACACATTTGTGTCAGTGCAAGGGTTATGTCGCTGTTATGCAAGGTTCCCCATTTGGAGTGTTATTGATTGCACTGCATGCATACCCTGTGTGATATCCCTAAATGATACTAATAGTTGTTTTTGTATTGATCCTATTACATGTCTGCCATGTTGACCCTGACATGGTGACCGTGAGTGCTTACTTATTGGGACTATCTCTCTGTCAGGTATGCTGCTCGTGTGCGGAGCGCTGGTCAATGGGCCGTACGCCCTCATCACTACGGCTGTGTCAGCTGACCTGGTAAGCTTCGCTGTCTGAGGCCCACGTGAATAGGCCCCAGCATGGCCAGAATAGAGGAGGTCATGTCTGGCGATTGCTGGTACAGTTTGAACTGGATAGAGATTAAGGTCTCCCACCCCTCCCCCTCCCTCTCTCTCATTGTCAGGGAACCCATGAGTGTCTGAGAGGAAACTCCAGAGCCTTGTCTACCGTGACGGCAATCATTGATGGTACAGGATCAATAGGTAAGAGGTGAAAGCAGGTCTGCTGTAGTCTTGAGCTTGAGATGCTAAATACACCAAGCAATACTTCTAATCCATTTTTCGACTCTTGTCATTACACAAGTGTCTATGGAGTTAACAGTCATTGTCATTACTGAGTTAAGTCATTGTCATTACATTTGTGAGTCTATGGAGTTAACACTCATTGTCATTACATTTGAGCGTCTCTCTGATCTGCTCACATGGGTAGTCTAAATGCACTGTAGTTCATATTCCATAAAAAGGGATTGGCTAAGGTGTTCATACCCTTAACGTGGAGACATGGGTTTAATTCTGACCTAAGGTTTTTCCCTAACGTTTCCCATCTCTCTCTCTCTCACACTCATTTCTTTGTTATCCTATCTGATAAAAGGTGAAAAAAGCCCAAATAATAAACTTTCAAAAAAAAGGATGATAATCCAAGAGCCATGTTATGTCAGTGGTATTGGCTTAGTAGTAATGTTTGACGCCACAGACAGACTTAACACAGTGCATTGGAATCTGTGGCACTGAAGAAAGTCATTGACCTGGCCCCATGTAATTAGCCCTGTGTGTGCTGTGTGCCTCAGCCCATGCATGTGTCTATCCATTCCATATGTACCACTGGCAAAGAGAACCACTCTTGGGGTAGTTATATTACCTTAACTGACTAGGCTGACTAGGTTTGTTTCTGTCTAACCTTTTTGCTTTTTAAAGGGATGCGATCTTCTCCAAGCGTACATGATTGACATTTTATAAGCTATTATGTAGTTTGTCACTATCAGCATCTTTTGGTAGTAAGGCAATCTTTTTTTCCCCAAAAGATCATGCTTTTATGTCCAAAATATTGCCAGGGTTTTTTTTGGTCTTGTGCTTGTGCCTTGATTTTACCCAATTCTTGAATGTCTGTTAACTTGAGGTTTTTAGCTTGCTTTAGCTTTAGCTTGCTTTTAGCTTGATCCCATTCATTCATGCTTTATCATTCCCTGCATCAGCAATGACTAATGTTTATATGTATTTGTCTTTCACATGTATTTCACACACCATGATGTTTGAGTGCCACACCTAGTTTGTTGTTTCATTGGCTCCCCCATGTGCACTAACTTCATCAGCTCCACTCGTTTCTTCACTGTCCACCAGGTGCTGCCCTCGGCCCTCTGCTGGCCGGCGTCATCTCCCCAACAGGGTGGAACAACGTTTTCTACATGCTCATCACTGCCGACATCTTAGCCTGTTTGGTGAGGACGATTTATGAATTTTCTCTATTCATGTGTGTGTGTATGTGTGTGTGTGTGTGCATGTGTGTGTTTGTGTGTGTGTGTCAGTGAAACTGCTGAAATGCATCTAAATCTATCTGTGTGTGTCTGTTCCAGCTGCTCTCCAGACTGGTCTATAAGGAGATAAGGGGGTGGTGTGGATATCACACAAGACTGAGAGGGTGAGAACTGCCTCCTCTTTAAGCAAGTGTTTGATTTAGGGCTTGTTTGCATGATGTTTATATAAACGGATATTTATTTTATCCCTTTGGGCTTCTAGTTTACGCGTAAACTGAGTGGACATTTTTTCAAAATACTGTACTTTCTGAATTCCACTGGATACGTGTAAATACGTGTAACAGATAAAGAAATATCCATTTATAAAAATATCAGGGCTTTAGTCTTCTAGAAGCCACTTTACTGTGCTTGGTAAACAACAGAACCGTTTCTGACACCTCATTATTTGTTAAATTCTGTGTTTCTCTCTGCAAAAGCCGGTATAGATAGTAAATGTTTATATCTTTTCAATTGTAAATGTGTGTAAAATGATGCAGATGTAAATAGTGAAAACAGCAGAGCAGTCAGTAGTCAATAACACACATGAGGGAAATGCATGAATGTAGTGTGTGTGTGTTGTGTTGTGTTATCCAGTACATTTCCAAAGCAGCACTACAGCCAAGCCTCGGAGCAGAGTCCAACTTTTCTAAATAGTTCTGTGAGAGACAAGGGGCCTTTGGACAGTCAATGCAACCTCTGTCAAACTGATACATCTAACAGTCATTAGACAGTTTTCCCTGACTGGAAAAAAAAATAAAAGAAAACTGTTAATATCATTCACTTATATATTAATTTAATGAACAAAGACCCATTCTATAGAATGGAAATGTCATCAATGTCTTGGAGCTAGAGTGACAAGCCCCTGTATAATCCTGAAAAGAGGTAGCCAACTCACACAGACCCCCTTTTGCCACCAGCACATACCATTCTGCAGACTCCCCGATATCTAATCTTACACAAGCCCACTGAAACTATTTTAATCAGACTTTTCAGATATCAAAACACATTTACAGGGGGATGCATTTCATGGTGCTGGTTACTTCACCTAGGTGAGGGTCAGATAAACAAGTTCTGAAGTGGCCTCTAATTCCGATCACAGAGTAGACGGGGAGAGCCCCAACCTATTAATAGTCACATCTCGAAGCAACCGCATAGGTGATGCTTGGTAATGATGCACTCAATGCAGGCTTGTCCTAGAGTGATTGAGAATAATCATGTAATCCAAAAAAGCCTTGTTCCTCTATTATTGTAAGTGATTTTCCATTATGATTTGCCAAGTAATTGGCCTATTATCCTGTAGGCTAGGCTTGTCGAGGCTGCGGTCTGCAGTCCATTATTGGAAATGGCCTGCCTTTTTGAACATACACCATTTATTAATCCCCTCCTCATGCAGTTACCAGTGTAGTGCTAACCAGCAAAATACAATTCTGAGACCACCTCACAAGTACCATCAACATATTGAGAGATATTTTATTATGGAGCTGTCATTTTTCATGAAAATGCAGCAAAACTGTTGCTGGAGGGTAAAGACCCCTGATCATTGTCATGCATGGGCAAGTGGAAAGGAACCCATGTACAATGTCTCTCATTGCTGTGCATTTTTATCAAGTGGAACGATTGTCTGTGCACACAGCATGAAGGTCTGCTGCCTGCAGGCAGTGGCCATTAGTGGAACCAAATGAGACTGGTTGGTGATGGAGCAGCCGGTAGTTAGAGTGAAAAGATAAAGCAGCTTGTGGAAATGGGAATGGAAATTAATGTTTTGTTTGTGATATCATGGTTTGGGTTTCTTCAGCATCAAGACTTCATGATGAAGCTAACCAGTACGATTTTTCAGAAAACATGCTCAAAACCAACTGAAAAGTCACCTGAAGTCCACAGATAGCCAATTGTCACTAGCAACGTCTAAGCCGCTGTGGGCATGTGCAAGATTTGAAAAAACACTGTGTATCTGGTCAGCTAGAGAGACTAGCCCAGACAGTAAATGAACCTCTGTATCCTGTCTCTCCAGCCCTCAGTGATATCTTGCTACACTCTGTAATGCTGGAGAATTTGCACAATCTGGCTGCACTGGCTGAAAGTGGTGCTGACCACTTTGAACAGATGGTTTAAAAAGAGAGAATTTTCTAGTTAGCTTGACCCATAGGTCTCACTGCTGTAAGCTTCAGTGTGTTTGTGCAGCTACCTTTTGCCTGGGTTATTATTTTCAAATAGGAAGAAGAATTTGAAGATGACAGGGTTTATTTTGGGTCATGGGTGAACAACACGGTCATCTGCTCAGAAAACTGAAGCGTTGTTATGGTTGGAGGGACAAGTTATGCTGCCAAATAATTCACCACCGGAAAACTGTAATTTTCCTTAACCTGAAGACAACTGACATTCTTCCCTGTCTATGTTACAGGTTTAAAGAAATTTGAGGCACAGAGCAAGCAACAGACACCTCAACTCAGCACAGGACTACATATCACCAGCATAATAGATGAAGGGACCACATTTTGAAATGGCACAAACACCGGTGGGATTGTTTGTGAATACCAAATACCTCTTACAGCTCTCTTGCAACTCACTCACTCATTACCACATCCGAGCCCTTGAGCTAAACTGTGGAGATTGACTCTGGCAGTGGACTGGTTTGCAACTGGTGCTTCATATCTATAACACGATAGGTCTATGTTAGCAATACATTAAGAGACTTTCATACTTCAAAGCAGTGTTGGAAACTATTTTACATGGTGCAATCAGATGAGGGAGGGCTCAGAGATAAGTGTTTATTTTAAAAGAAGAGGGTAAAAGCTTTTTTTATTAATGTTTTTATTAATGAGTGTTTTTACAAACTAATGTATCTCTCTTGATGTGCTTCTCTCTCCCCACCTGATTCAAATCCAGCTGTACTTTTATCATTAAAATTGCCTTTTCATGCGTTTCCTTTACCTCTGGTTTCTCTCTTCATTCACATCTATTCAATTAACTGAATTTTATAAAGTTTTCATTGATTGGTAAAAACATTAGACTGACATCACACATAAACGTTTTAAAATAAATGAAAGAAATCTGTAAAACCAGAGACACAGAATGTTTTGATACATTTTTGCTGTGTAAAACATCCAAAACATTTAAACTCTTTTTGAAAATCTAATACTGCTATTGTTTGTTATCCTGTCATAGTATGATTTAAAGTGCTGTCTAGTAACCTTTCACTGGTCCAAAAAAAGGGTTTATATCTGAATATGCACATGGATGCTGAATGGCTAATCATGTGATTGATGATTATATACTGTTGGTAGATGTGACTGCAGTGGAAAATGTTTGTTGTCGCTCTAGTAATTTTTTCCATGATGATGAAAACTAAATGATCACATTCAACTGAACTGTTTATTCCTGACCGATGCTGTACTTTTTTGCACAGATTTTGTTCATGATTAAAGTCCCCAAACATATTTCCACTCTGCTGGAAAGAAGGTAGTTTACACTGGATTATCAAATACAAAAACATAAACACTCAGTGATCAAGTACTAACTGAAACTGGTTTTGATAAACCCCCCCAAAATTATTTGACTTGAAAAATATTTACTTTATTTAATTTACTTTAATAGGTATATCTGTTGCATTACTATAAGCATCAGTCAGGTGACCCCATCCTGCCAACAGCACAAAGGTTTATGGGTCACACAGGCAGTGAGGGCATTGACGGGACAACAGCTGACTGACCCATCTGTGGACTGAAGTGCATCTGCTTGTAGAGTGCTATGTTACTGACATAGAAACACCAAGTCATACTTGGCAATACATTACTATTGATTATATTAAAAACTACATATATATATAGTCAAAAATAGTTGAGTAGTTAGGCAATATCTAAACAAAATAGTTTAGATAATGATTTACTACATGGATGTTTACTGTACATTGATTAATTATAAATATTCCATAAACAGCTTTAATGAGTCTGAATTAATTATTCCTTTATAGGCCTATGATTCACTGCAAGGGGAATAAACTTTCAAATCAAAATTGAATTAATTAGTGCCATGTTTTTTTTTACCTCAACCCAAGCCACAACCTGTACTACTATAGAAACGGTTCCTTGGCAACATTGAGGAGTGGGTTCATATTTAAGGATCTGACAGGGACGTGTAATTCACCATTACCAAGTCACCCGCTGCACCTCACTATTACCAGTAACGATGCACACGTGTACATTGCTGTGGTAAGTTGTTTTTATTATTATTATTATTATTATTATTATTATTATTATTTCATAACCATTGTTTCCATGCCAGCTTTGACTAGGAAATCTAATCAAATTAGCTACAGTTCTTTTCTCGTTAAACCCCACTTGCTGAGCAAGTCATGTCTTCAGCATTTGTGTTTTTGTTGCATTAACAATTGTGTGTTATTGATTTTAATCTGTATTGGCCTAAATACAAGTTTACTGAGAGAAAGATTATCTTGATAATCTAATCCTTTTCTTGTGCATATACTCATGGAAGTAAAGATCTGTCTGTGTATAGACTAGTGAACAGCCCATATTGTTGTGTGCAGTTCATGTATCGTGTATCAAAAATCACATTAGAGTAAACAGATGCTCTGTTGACATATTTCAAGGGAGGTCTGTGTTTGACCTCCTGTGTAAATGGCTTTATTTTTCATCCAGAACTTTGAATGCCCTGACACATACTTGTGCCGGTGTAGTTGGCTGGTGAAAAAAGAACACGATGGGGTCAGCTTCTTCGTCCTATCAGCCCCGAGCTCTCTACCTTGATGTAGATGGCAAAATGCAGAAGGCAAGTTAAACTGCATAAATGACAAGCATCTTACTCTCACGAAACTCAGGAGTGACACATTCTCACAAACATGCCCTACTATTTTTACTACTGTTACTCACTTGCATAAACAGACATCATGTGCACATTTTGGAACATCATCAGTCTAATAATGATATAAATACTTCATAATAATCTTAGTAATCTTAAGTAAAATGCAAGATGTCATTTGTTGTGCCTGTACCAGTTTTTTCTGTTGATGTAGTTTTGTAGCGGCAGGTTGTGATACTGCTGTTCACTTTGCTTCTAGGTGATCTTCAGTCAGCATTGCAGCCCCTATGATATCAGAGAACTTTTGTGTTCTTCGTCTAACATTGCAAGGTGATGATGATGCAAAGCAACATAATATATATATTTTTAATTTTACTTCATTAATACTGTAAAGTTCTTCAACTCAGAACAGGACTGATTATCATCAGAAAAATATTTAGGAAGCAATAACTAATACCTATGTTGTATATAGTCAACAATCAACAGATCTGCCCCCTATAGGCTGAAATGAGAAATAATGCATGTTTTAACTGAATCGGTTGCAATGAAGAGGTCCTAATAGCAGCCTCTTGTGTCCATGTAGGAACACAGCTATAGCACTAGTTGATCCTGATGGAACACAGGTTTCTATTGATCCTGCCATGCCAAGTAACACTCCCAGGTGAGCAGCTCTCCTTCTTTTCCACGTGATTACTACATAGGCCACAACAAAATAGACTTAAGACTCCTTTGCTGACAGTGATCCTCTGCTCACTATGAGTGCATGATTGTGTGATATGATTTTTCTTTCCTCAGCTTTTTGTACAAAGTAGTGCCACAGGCCACGAGTCAAGCTGGAGGTAAGAAGTAGTGTACATCACATAATTTCAGTGAATCATTGCACATTTATTACATATGTAGTATTTCCTCATTTAATTTTACATTTCTGCTGCTTATCATTCAATATAACTAATTTCTACTTCTTCTTCTTAGAAAAGGAGGACATGTTCCAGAATGTTCTATCTCAAGTGGCAGAACAATTCAGCAGGTAAAAATGTTTGCCAAAGAATCAAAATACAAAATTCTTGTATTCTTGTATTATTGCAGACATTCTAATGAATATTTTCCGATTATTATGCTTTTTGTTTGGATGTGTGTCAGGGCCTTCAGGATCAATGAACTGAAAACAGAGGTGACAAACAGACTGGCAATGCTGGAGAAGAGAGTCGAGTGTGAGTTGCTCTTTGGGTCACCTGTGATCTGATCACCAGACCGTTGCAGCTAATTGTGAAACCATACAAATAAAGATTTTCAGAATCAGTATGTCTGTGTCGATATCTTTCAGTGGAAGGCCTAAAAGTGCTCGAGATTGAGAAATGCAAGAATGATCTCAGGAGGTTACGAGATGAAATGACCTCAAGGGGAGGAGGAAGGTAAAAGCCTGATGGTCAAAATTCACTGTCTTCACACACACTCCAATGACAGGCAAGCTCTGATGGTCAAAAATGGTCTCTGTTTCTGTCATTGACAAGACTAATGTAATGCTAAGATGCTTAGTTATTCCTCAGTATGATTACAGTATTTCAGATCTAAATCTTCAGATCTAAAAAATCAGATCAGATGATTTTTAATGTTCTAAGTCCAACTCCACACATTAAATGTGTTTGGTAAACTCCATTACCTGCAGTCTGTCACCATGTTACTACACTGTGTCTCATGTGTTGATTTATTTTCTCAGAATAAACTGTGCCTGTAAATATAACTTCTCGGATGATGGCAAAAAACTGTCTCCGAGGCGAGATGTTCCAAGCTATCCAAAGGTAAATGAACACGTGGCGAGTGAACTTGGAGGTGTTATAATTATGAGCCGTGGTCTCATTTCCATCTTTTGTTCATAGTACACTCTATCTCAAGAGACGATTGAAGCTCTGAAGAAACCCACTTTTGATGTCTGGCACTGGGAACATAATGAGGTCTTTTATTTAATATGAATTATGTTTGTCTCTTAGAAGTTTTGTATTGTTTTGAATTGTAAGAATTGTTCGTGGATCGGTAATGGGTGGAGGCCTTATCTTTTGTCAAAATGTATAAATCTGTACAGCACAGGGACAGCCAGAGACAGCAAATCTACTGTTATATTAATTTTTAACTTGTCATCATTGTTGTTTTATAGATGCTAAGCTGTCTAGAGTACATGTACCATGACCTGGGACTGGTGAAGGAGTTTAACATGAATCCAATCACCCTGAAAAGATGGCTGGTAAAATATTCAGCAATATCTAAAAAAAAAAAATCTCCTTACTGTTACCTAATGCAATCAGTCAGCTAATAACATTTTAGAATCTTTACTTACTTACCTTAGAATCTTACTTACTTTTATATATATTTTTTATTCAGTTGAGTATTCAGGAGAATTATCGGGATAATGCCTTCCATAACTTCCGCCACTGTTTCTGCGTTAGCCAGATGATGTATGGGATGATTCACCTCTGCAACCTTCAAGTGAGTCAAACCAAAAAAAAAAAAAAATTCTAAGCTGTCATGGAGAAAACTGCTAATGGTTTGACTGACTGACCTGTTTAAAGTCAATGCACTGTATGCATGTGTTGTGTAGGAGAAACTCACAATGACAGACATGTGCATCCTCATGACTGCAGCTGTCTGTCATGACCTGGACCACCCAGGATACAACAACACGTATGTCACCATTCACCATTAGATAGCCTAAATCAGGGGGCCTAGTCTACAGCTGATGTAAAGTTAGGGTAAGCGATGCTAATTTTAATCATGAAACATATCTCAACACAATTTCCTAACTCTCTATCTTACAATAAAAAAACTGGCTGTCTGAATTTGAAACAAAGAAAGCGAGGGCAGCCTGTCCCCCAAACTAACAAACAAACATAGCACTAATGCTGCATTGAGTTTCTCTCAAAACCCAGGTGGGGGCAGTGACCTACCTCTTTGTTCTTTGGAACAAATATAATACAAGTTGCTTTGGACAAAAGCGCTCACTCAGAAATAAACATAAATGTAAACAAAATCTATTTTGACATCATCCAGCATCACTTACCCTAACTTTATACGTTAGACTATGCCTGTCAGTTACATTAATGCCCTTGGTCTGGTCTGGCCCGTTGTTTTAGAGAGAAACAAGTTGCCTTTGCACAGCGAAGATATAATAATTAGTTCAAGTGAATTTTATTTTGCTCAGATGTTCTTACTTGAACTCTTTCTTTAATCAGGTATCAGATTAATGCACGCACCGAGTTGGCTGTGCGCTACAATGATATCTCTCCCCTGGAGAATCACCACTGCGCTGTGGCCTTCCAGATTCTCTCACTGCCCGAGTGCAACATCTTTGCCAACATTGAGCCAGAGGCTTTCAAGCAAATACGACAGGTCTGTGTCTACACACAACATGTCCATATCAAACATGTAGATCTTCCTGATCTTTCTCCAATATTTCCTACAATGACTCTAATACTGCTGTATTTTTGTTTTAAAGGCAATAATTACGCTTATACTAGCCACTGACATGGCGAGACATGGGGAGATCCTAGATTCGTTTAAAAAGAAAGTGGATAACTTTGATTTCACCAATGAGGAGCATGTCAAATGTGTATGTATTCATATGAATGCTCACCATACACTGCTCATTACAGTTTCTCACAAAGTCACTCCTCACAGCAGTAGCTCTTTTAAAAAGACTTTGTGTGTTTTCTGCTCTAGCTAAAGATGGTTTTAATAAAGTGCTGTGACATCTCAAATGAAGTCAGGCCAACTGAAGTAGCCGAGCCATGGGTGGACTGTTTGCTTGAAGAATATTTTATGCAGGTAACTTGACTGCATTTCTACAGCTATGGTATATGCACATCTCCAATAACAGACTTAATTATATGTATTATTATGCTTATTATTATGCGTCTGTCTGTCTGTCTGTGTGCAAAATAACTCGAAAAGTACTGCACAGATTTGGATGAAATCTTTGGACATCGTGGGTATTAGGACAATGAACTAATGATTCAGTTTTGGTAGTGACTCAAAACACTGTCTGGAATTTGTATTGCGTCAGTGACCTTATATTGCCTTGGCTGAGGTCTGCGCTGTCCGAGTGCTTTTCTTGTATTTCATGTGTAGGAACCACAGATATTAGTGGGTTTTCAGTCATGTATGTTTCCTTCACCAGAGTGACAGGGAGAAATCTGAAGGGCTTCCAGTTGCCCCTTTCATGGATCGTGACAAAGTGACCAAACCCACAGCACAGATTGGTTTTATCAAGTTTGTCTTGATTCCCATGTTCGAGACAGTGATGAAGGTATGAAGGATTTGTTTTTCAGATGCAGTAGATTTCTGGTGGTTGGTGGGTATTTTGTGGTCACTCACACACAACTGCTTCCTCTCTCTCTTTTTCCAGCTCTTCCCTCAGATTGAGGAAATTATGGTGCAGCCTTTACGGGATTCCCGTGACCATTATGAAGAACTGAAACAGATTGACGACGCCATGACTGAGGTGGCAATTATTTTTTCCAGACCTCTCAGCTGATCTCAGAGACAGGTTGCTCTGCATGTGGGTGGGTTTCAGAGAGGGTGTTGCTTCATCTTTCACTATCAGTGAGTTTTCTCCCCAGGCACAGAAGAAAAAGACAGACAGCATGCCTTTGGGAGGGAAGAAGAAATAAAACAACGCTTCTTCTCTTTAAGTAAGTTGTGGGGAAAAGTGTCCGAAATATAGTTATATAAATCATAAGTGAAATGTAAGCATTTTCACAGCAACATTAGGTAAAACACAGATGTTCTTGCAAATCCTGTGTTCACATCTCTAACCATAAGGATGTGACAGAATACTACATTGACTCAACTGATCTTTCTCATAACCTGTGTTTTTTTTGATGTACTGATGTCACATATTTATTTTTGTTTAATGAGAGACCTGCCTTCCCTAAAGATTATTCTCACATATATTATACTTATAATCATGTTACAACATAACTTCTTAGTAAATTATTCGTTTACCTTCAATTTACTTTTTGTTTTCTGCTGCTATGCGTCTGACACCACAACCTTAAATCCTGTAGTCCCTTCTCTCCTCTGACCCTTAAACACTAGATAAGATTCTCTTCAGGTCAAATGCTCTTGGAGCTGTTTCAAGTCAGAGAGAAACATTCCAGTGGTTCAGCTGTCTATTCCAACCACAACATTATCATAGTTCCTGCTGCATGGCCTGTACTTTTGTGTGCTTCTACCTTTGGCCAGCCACTTCGGCACCTCACACTGACCTTCAGATGTTGGATTTCCTTACTCTTTAGAGGATGCACTTCACTGAAGATCCAGACTACAGCATTGACTGGCCTGCCCACGTCGGCCTTAGCCACTGAGACAGAGACTGCATATAATGGACAAGTCGTATGAACTGTTCACACAACCTTATTCTGATTAGTGTAGGTTTTTATGTTGTCAAAAGGTTCCATTGTGGCAGTTAGACCAAGGTTTAATATAACAATTTTGAGGAGATTTTCTGAAAAACTGCTTTATCTTCATTGAATCTGAAAGATGTTAGAATGTGTGAATGATTTTGATTCTGTTTAGCTTTTTTGGCAGCATACTTAATTCATGTAATTTACACAGACTTTATTTACATTATTTACACAGAAAGTCACTAAGTAAGACTGCAGCTACCCATATAGCCCAGCAAAATACTTTTTAATCATATACACTGTGAAATTGTTTTATACATATAATTTCCTGTTTGTTGTCATTGTATGGTGTAGGGTCAGATACACCATTACATTTTTTGTTAAGCACCATGGCATTCATACCTGAATGGTAATAAAGACTATTTTTACTCTGATGTGGGAGGATTAACTGACTGACATTTCATTCCTACTTTTCTTCAGCAAAACTATTTCCTTTCAGAAAGCACACATAGTGATACTGATAACCAATTGGATTACAGTCTTTTACGGCCTTGAGGCATAATCTCTTAGACGACACAAACCTGACTGTAAGCACAGCTCCTCACATCCCTTCCTGTCAACACAGCTCAACTCCCAAGACAGTGTGTCATAGGCACCTGTTCTGTCCTGTGTGTGTGTGTGTGTGTGTGTGTGTGTGTGTGTGTGTGTGTGTGTGTGTGTGTGTGTGTGTGTGTGTGTGTGTGTGTGTGTGTGTGTGTGTGTGTGTTTGTGTGTGTGTGTGTGCGTGTGTGTGTGTATGTGTATGTGCTGAAAGTGTTCCTCTTTGGCACAGGTGAGAGAGACACAGCCACTTCAGGGGGTCTGCTGTTGGCAGTGGACTCTAATCTAATCTCCCAGGGTTCCCAAAACTCACAAAACAGCAATGCAGTAGACACTTAAGTTCTTTCACAGTTACATTTTACACCTACACACAGGTGAACAAACAGTGATGCACCTAAAATTTATTTTCAATTAAGAATTGTGTGGTCTCTGTCAGTTTCTGGCAACTGTTTTTTCATATTCAAGTTTATCTATGCATTAGAAAATTGAAATATGCGTTAGAAATGTCTATATGGTAAACGGTCATTTCCATGCTGTAAATGGCACACTTGCTATGACAGATGGTTTTGATATGATGAAGACCTACAATGAGACTGGGTAATTCACTTAAAAACAATTTAGTTTATTTTCTTATATCTTTTGTATATTTCGCTTAGTTTATGGAATGTCATCAGGAACAGAAGAATGGCAGAACCATAATATTCTGCACTTTTGCATTCTATCAGCATGGCTGTAGGGATGTATGTGCTATTGTACATTTGTGCTCATTTAACGCTCACATTCTCTGGCTCACCTCAAGAGGAGCACATTTTCAGAAACTCCAGAGTCTGGTGCTCAAAATAGACATGACACCCGCTTGTACGTAAGGGTATCCTCAAGATCACCCATAGCAGCCCACTGGGGTCAGATACAAGTGCTTCAGTCACAGCGCCCTACCTCACGCCCCCTCTCAGAGCCAAGGGCTGCTGAGCATTATTGCCAAGTGCACCACAGCTTTATTTTGCATGCATGACTAGTTTAGGCTTTTTCATCTGACGTGGCAAGCTTATACTGATTAATATAACAGCACCCAATGGCTGGTTCTCAATAAATAAAGAAGATACTGTGCATATTTTTCAAGGTCTGAACCATGACGGACAGGCCCATAGTTGCATAAAGATGGCATAAAAAGAAAAGATAATGTAACAGTGATTTTCAGAACTTTGGCATCTGCATGTGTTGCCTTGAAAAAGGGGCTGGTTTCACTTTTTGGGGGGACTGTCTGTCACTCCTGACCCCAGCCACTGTAAATTCATGACACAAAGAGTAGCTGAGGGGGCCCCACTCTCCCTTCTTGGCCAATTGAAAGAGGCTTTCAGGGGGCAAGGCAATGAGCAATCCCAACGCAAACTCCCATCATGACAACCATGACAGTGTGATGTCTAATTTCACTGGTTTTAGTCTTTGTCTCTTTGCACTTTTTGTCCATGTCTCCAGATAGCCAACATTTCTGAAGGGTTTTTTTATCAATAAGAGCCAGCAGTATAGTTGACAAAAGCACATTTATAAAAGTGCTTTTATCATTGATTCATTCATGCAATGCAATCATTATTGCAGCGCTGTTGCAATAAACATTGCTATTGCAGTGCCCTCCTGACAGGTCTTCAAGCCTGTGCTGTAAAACCGCTATAGATGATCCAGAATCAGAGATGTATAGTAACTAAGTAAAAATACTTTACTACAACATTACAACTTTTACTTTTACTTCAGTAAATTTTCTGAGTTAATTGCACACTTTTATTCTGCTACATTTTCAATTGGCAGCACAGTTACAAGTATCAGATGAAACTGGATTTAGTGGTCGACTGAGTGACTGCACCAAAGTGTTGGGGAAGCAGACTTGCAAACAACAAATTCTCCATTAAACCTGTAGATGTGAAATGGCACCATTTTTCATTCTGACTGACTAATATTTTTAGGCTTTTTGACTTTTTTTTTTTACTTTTTTTTAGCCTACTTGTAGTTTTATTTTCATTGCGTACATTTGATTATAAATGCCTTCTCAAACTTAATTACAGTAAATACTAGGTACTTTTACTTGAGTAACATGCTAGTGGGTGACTTAAACTTCTACCAAAGTAATTTTTTGGTGGGCTATCTGTACTTTTACTCAAGTGTGACTTTTGGGTACTTTATACAACGGTGTTCAGAATACAGCTGCAGGTCTGGTTTTCAACCAGCCAAGTCACACTTCTGTTCATTGAGCTCCATTTGCTACCCTTTGCTGCTTGAATCAAATTCAAAGCCCTAATGTTGGCTTATAGGGTGATTGATGGATCTGCTCTCATCTGCCTTAATACCCTCCGAAAGCCCTATGTTACCGGCCGCTCCTTTCCTCCAAGGAACGTTGTCTAGCACTGCCAATACCTCGCACAGGTCAATCCAGACTATTCTCATCTGTTGCTCCATGCTGGTGGAATGACCTTCCAAGTGCTCCCAGAGCAATGGATACCTTCTCCACTTTCAAGAAATTTTGAAGACCCAGCTCTTGCAAAGTATCTCTTGGGTTAACTACCTGGAATGCTCTTATAATGCACCCCCCACTCTCTCTCTCTTGCACTTCTATGACACTCTTGCACTTCATCTCCTGCCAATTTCCTGTTAGCAGTCTGCACTATTATTAAGGTTTTTGATTGTGTTGTTAATGTTAATGTTAATCCTCTGTTTGTAAGTCGCTTTGGATAAAAGTGTCTACTAAATGCATAAATGTAAATGTAAGTGTAGCTTTCACTCACAATCAAAAAATAGTAATTCAGAATACATTTTGTTTTCTGAGGCATTTTGAGATGAGTTTTGCAATCAGAATGACTACCTTTTCTGTTTTCATCTTAATGGAGTGATCATGTTACAGCATTGGTTCTCAAATTGGGATCCCAGAGGTCCGCAGCAGATTGCCAGGGGGGTCTGTGAAAAATTTTGCTATAGTATATATTTTGCTGGTCTCGCTTGTCTCGCTTGTCTCGTGGGGAGAAAAATACTAGAGATGTATGTTAGTTATTAGTTATATGAAACAAACAGTATTTTTTTCTAACACAGTAGGCCTACAAAAATGTAAAACTGTTTTTAGCAAAATATGTTTTCTGCAAGAGCAAATGGCTACAATCTTATATGGTTAAATTTTTGAGGGGTCCTTGAAAATATTTCACGCCATAACGGGTTCCTGGCCCAATAAAGTTCGAGAACCTCTGTGTTAAATAGTATAGGAATCAGTTGGCATTAAAAAGATATTGATGTAAGGCAGCCCTCTAGCTGCGAGAAACAGAGCATCATTGCAAATATCTTCTGATTTCAGTTTCACATAGCCTTACACGAAATCAAAGGTCTTTGCCGAAAACTAAATATGAATGTGTGTATGGTCTGCATCATTGTGTTGCCAAGAAAAACAAAAAATAGTCCAAATAAGGAAATCATGTTATCATGAGAAAGATGGAAAAGCCACACAGTTGACCCACTTAGCACGCATAGAGACGTCATGTTGCTTGAAGCTATAAATAAATCATAGATAGTAGTTACAGGGGCTTAAAAAGGTTTTTTGTAACCCGAGGTGAAAAATAGTTTCATGTATACTTGGTGGTCTACGTTTTTCAGAAGGGAAATATTTCCTGGGGCAGTGTTCCTTTAAGAAGTACCCCCCACTCAAGCACTTGAGTCTCGACAGTCAGGAAAGTTGGTTTGAACTTCCGAGAAAGTAATGGGACTTCAAGAAGGGGACAATAAGGGGAAAGTTGACTTGATAAGAAAGTATCTTTTTAATTACATCGTCGTGTCCTCTCGCAACAACAGGAAACCTATTTCGTGTCTCAGATTTTGGAACACCTGAGTTTTTGTAACTTAATGGGATTTTGTCAGAACTCTACACAACAGGGTGTTGTTATTCAACACTTAAACGGCTGGCAGACTTAAAGATTTCCATTTTACCTTTGTGTCTAGCTGTTAAAGAGAACACGCGTTGTGGAGATATGTTTTGTCGTTGCGTTAAATGAGTTTGCTGGTATTCCCAAGAGGTTTTGTAATGTACGCACGACAGAATTTGTCAGCACTACTGACGATTTTGTTCCTTATTTTACCATTATTTTTAAAGGAAGGTTCTTGTTCAGACCTTAAAGTATTAGTTCGCTTGAGTGATGGACAAATTACAGAGGAAACCCTGGAGGCGGACAGCGAGAGGGATGTTATCACTGTGGAATTCAAGCAAAGAGATGGTACTCTTATAACTGTCTTGGCTGATTTTAAGCGGGTGAGTTTTGATATCTTCTCGGTTTAATAATAGTCTCCATTTAATGTTCTGTGCTATGTGAGTGGTTGCTGCATTGTTGTGGTAGGATCTGACTTCCACTGAACAGCCGTTACAAATTAGTAAAAAAAAATGCAAGTTACAAAATATAAATTTTTGTCAGTAGTATGTAGAGTAATTCATCGTAGACTATGCAAACTATTTTCTTATGGCTACAATGGCAGTTGGATTAGCGACACATCAGATATTATGCTTGAGTGCAAAGCTTTCCTTCACTTCTCGGAAGAAAAAGAATGTTCTGTAACGGCTAACAGCGCTTTAATATCTCGCCTAACAGTCTAGGGGCTTGTAAAAAGTTTAGCATCAAATGCACTGTTACCAAAGAAAATGTATGCTTATATTATCTGAAGGAAAAAAGTAACTTAGAAGTGACTTCATCTGCCATGTAACAGTGCTACATTGGACATTGTTACATGTAGAATCTTAGTGACGCTCATTCAAACAGCAGGCTAAGTAATTGTAGGCTGTATTGTAGCATGAAGATAGGAAATTTGCTGCAGTGAAACACACGGCTTGTCTTCTGCGAAAGCTCGTCAATTAAATTTAGAGGCTCGCCTCTTCGCATGTGCTTCCAATTTCTGCTTTCCTCTATTTCCGTGGAAAAAACAAATAAACAAGAGTAGACATATGGCCACCACCAAGTGCCAAATAAAGTGGCTACGGCTTTTGCCGTGTACTTGTTAAATTTGTTAACCATCTTTCGTATGATCTGTCAACGTGGTTGCTGAATGCACAGTTTACTCACCTGAAAATAATACAGACCAGATAAGTCAAGTTAAACTCTTTCTCTTTGAAACTACTGAGGCCTCGTATGACTTCATAACATTATCTGTCAGCAAGTGTGATTTACTATGTAACCACGGCCGCTGTGAAACTCTAGGGGGTTGGTGCCATGCATGTCAGGTTAGACTTGACCCCCCGAACTCACATTGCCCCACAAATACACAAGCGTTACCTTTCTCACTTTCCCTGTGGCTAGTACTACACATGCCTTTCCTTTTAGTCAGTGTTTCTCTGTTTAACCCATAGAATCATAGGTCCTTGTAGTTATGGTGCTCTTGTCATGCACTTTAAAAAAAAAAAAAAAAAAATTTAAATACCTTCTAGTCTCAGTGCGCTCACTCCTTAAAACTAACTGGTTAAGGTACATTTTCAGCATGTTACAGTTTTGGTCATTAGGCAAGTGGAATGAAAGGACTATTATTGGTCAATAAAGAAGTTCTGTTCTACATTTGAGCCTATGTTCCTTTTCAGGGCACTTGGGCTAGCCCATGTCTGGTATGTGTGTGGGTCAGTAGGTTAGTTGAGGGAATCAGCTGATTAATGCAGGCCTTGGCTGGGGGCAGAGCGGTCAGGCTCCAGGGTTCACATTTCTGGGTCTGCTTCAGCGTCACAAACAAGCAGCCCATTTTAGCTGAGTGTGTCAGATTGCACTTTTATTGTGAAATTCAAAGCTGTTGTTGAATGACTGCCCATGTTACATCCAGGTTTAAATCAAACATTTTTGCAGTAGTCTACTATGATCAATGTGTTAACAGGTTTTTTTAACCTGAAAAATTTGTGAGGAAAGGCTTTTTCCTGCTAACTGACTACCAGAAGTGACTAGTGTATATAACCTGTAGAATTGTGTTAATAGGTCTACAGAATCTAAGCTATCATCCAAATAGAGATTTCTAAATAGCCATTGTAAATGTTGTTGTAGTTGGTATCCATGGAATAAGTTGGACAATGTCTAACCAGTTATTATTACAGAATAGATCCATATCAAGACCTTTTACTTCCTGACTACACTGTAAGGGTTTATCTGGCAACAATGACCCACTTTCTGCATGTTATCCATGGTACAGAACTGACTCTGTTCAGTGACTAATAAATTCTTATTCTGTGCTCTTCATAGCATGTGAAAATCTTTCGTGCCCTTGTTCTTGGGGAGCCAGAGCGGGGCCAGACACAGTACCAGGCTCTTTGCTTCATCACGCACCTGGATGCCCGTGAGTTCATCCCCACAGAGTCGATGGCGAGGCTGCGACAGGTGAATCACCCAGGGAGTGGATGGCCGCACTAGGTGTGAGTGGGGCACAGCACACGCCCTGATGGTCAACACTTCTTCAACAATTCCTTCATTCTTTTCCTTTCTCTAGAAAAATGCTCACGTGGTGCGCTCGGCTGATGAGAGCCGGGGGCTGGAGCGATTCGACATGGACGTGGCCGTCAACCTGACTCGGGCCTGGCACCTAAGCACTCACGTCCGCAACGTCTGCGGTGAGGCCCAGCAGGCCTACACAAGCCAGGCCGATGTAACTCGCTGGACTGGTAAAGGTAGGTAAGAGCACAGGAGTGTGTTCAGATTCAGCAAACTATTGCCTGGCCTTGCCTTCCTAGCACTTCCGCTTGATTATCATCTCCCTGCAGTGCTAGTGTGGATTTGATCCCATTGAGCTTGTTGACTCAGTAGACATTTTAACCTGTCCAATCAGTGAACAGTGGGAGGCGTTGTGAATGCAGAGCTAGAATGCTATCAGTCAAGGCAAGCTATCAGTCAGGGGCTGATCCAATTTTTTTTAAAACATAAACACCGCAAGCAAACAATCGAATCTCACTATGCCCAGACCCTCTGTATGAAACAAAAGTGTAGAATGAGTGTCTGGTTTTATACCAGGCTAAGCAAACAGTGGTGACTGGTTCATGTTTTTTTATTTTGTTTTTTTTTTTTTTTTTAACGATTTTGTATGAACATTTCACATTTTAAGCCTCCTTCCAGCTCCACATATGTTTGGGAACTACATCCTCAAATTACAAGTGTTCGCAAACGTGCCTGGGAGACTCAAACCAGACAGAAAACTGTTTGCGAATATTTGTGAACGTTCACTTATGTTTGCGAACTTAAACACATCTCTGGAGTGAATGTCACATACACAGTAACATTTTGTGGTTTCTGACACACTGCAGTTTGGTCTCTATCCATCAACCCCTCCATTTTAAAGGTACTTACCACAATTCCACTGAAGGGTTTTGGGGATTCGCGCACCACACAGTTCCGTTCGGTTTTACTGAAGCAATATCAAACAGTGACCCTAAGCCCTACGACATTATATGTGTGTCTGATTTTGGACTGTTTATTATGGTTTTCGAGTCTACGTGTTTTTTAATGACAGCTAAATGACTAATCTGACGAAGGGCATATATGATAAGAATCAGACCTTTGAGTAATCGTGTGTTGTGATTCTCTGCAGGACTGGACAGGTCCATGTTTGAGGTCCAGATGCCCAGCCCAGACGTGCCCACTCCCCCTGCCTGTTCAGTAGCCATGGGCCCCTGGCAGCCATGCCTATGCTCGTACCACCTGCGCCTGGAGTGGTACCCCTGCCTGCTCAAGTACTGTCGCGGCCGAGGCCCAAGCCCGTACAAGTGTGGCATCCGAAGCTGCAGTAAGGGCTACCACTTCAGCTTCCACACGCAGCACAGACAGCTCTGCCTCTGGGATGAGGAGGTGTAGCAGTCTGGGGCCATGCAACTCAGCGTCCAGCATCTTATGCCCATATGTTCACATGTCCAAGTGTGCCAAGCTGAGATGTTCTCCATCCTCACAAACAGTCGAGATTCATTTTCTGTATCTCTAAACAGTCAAAAGTTGTGCCTTTCTGACACTTGTGTGTGTGTGTGTGTGTGTGACTGTGTGTGCGTGCGTGCGTGTGTGTGTTTTTGTGTGTGTGTGTGCGCGCATACACACTCCAAACCAGAGGAATTGGAAGACGGGTTTGTGAGTGTTATATAAATCACACTCAAGGTGTTAAGTGATAATTGGTGTGCCCTGCTGTGCACTGGTATCAGTGCAATGCTCAAATGACCCCAGTGGTCCCACAATAACATGCTGGATGCCTTGACTCCAGAGGAGAAGAGTCTTATTTGCTGGTATCTTAGTTTGACTACCAACATATGCAGTTTTTTTATTATTATTGCTGTTATTGTGTTATTTATGAACAACAGTAGTTGGTTAGAAATCTGTGAAGCTAAATATATGTTTGTAGCACTAAAATAGCAAGCTTGGTTAAGATATCAGCTCTCAACTTGGTAGCTGTACTCACAGTCAACTTGTACCTCAAACCTTGAAAGTACAATGGAGAAAATCATTCATCTTTCATTAATGAGTGGTATATAATAATGGTCATATTTTACTTCAGAAGTAGCCTTCACTAAACAGGTTTGGTCTTGTCTTGTATTCCACATGTACCTAACTGGTGGGCCACCAGTATGGCATGGTGGACCGTGTTTCATGTATGCCTAGTGTCTTTATCATGTCCTCCACATTTGTCTGGTGCAGGGGCGTACTTGAGGCGTGTTTCACCATCAGCTGATCTGATTATTCTTGGGTAGTAAGATGTTATGTTGAATGGTAATTGTGGTATGTAAATGGTAAAGTGATATCTTCTCCTTTGTAAAGATTATTATTGACAGATTATTCATGGCAGTTAAAAATGCGAAATATTTCAGACTTGGGTATTGTGATGTTCAGGAATCCATCCCTTGAGGGAAGTCCTTTTTTGCACCATATGCAGAACACTCGTGTTTGATCTGAAGATTTTCCTAAGGAAATTTGCTCTGCTGATGTGTCAAAACTCAGACAAAATTTCACTATTGGATGATATATGGGATTTTTACTTGAGATACAAGGTTTTCTTATTCAACATTACATGTACTTGCCCTGTTCTCATCACTACTGGTGGCCATGTTCACCATTAATTACATGAAAGTGATGCTAATATAACTGTGAACTGACACAAGCCAAATATGGTCCAAGCTGCAACATACTGTATGTGTATGTAGAGTATTGAGATATAAATCTTTAACTATTTTTGTACGACTAAATCTGAGGGTATTGTCTGCATTTGTGATGGTAAATAAAATGCTGTTCTTACAAAGACTGCTCTGGATTGTTTGAGAAACACTGCACATGCTTCTTGCCCACACAAGTGATGTATTCCCCGCTGTCTGCTGTGAGGACCAGGGACTCTTTGTATTTCTCATTTATATCTGAATACTGCCCTCTGGTGGTGTGACATTGTAACTGCTGCATGAGACAATGGGCCGCCCTTTTTGGGGCATTTTTCAAGTATGTAGTATTTACATTACGTTTACATTTATGCATTTAGCAGATGCTTTTATTCAAAGTGACTTACAAAAGAGGATAACATTCAAGCTACAGGACAATGAAAAGCTAACAGAGTGCATATTGCTGACATGACATTTGCAGTATTTTAAGTTGAAAAGATGGACAACTTACCTTGTAAATCGTGCATTAACACTTCAGAAGAAAATTGGTTCTTACAAGGAGGTGCTATTTAAAACAGACTTTTTTCATTATTAATGAACTTGATGCATGATTCCCTGGTGTTAATACCAAAACATTTTCTAAAGGATGCACAGAGCCATTATGTTAATTATTTCACATGTACAAATTGAATTTATTTATTTGCCCTTTATTTTACCAGGTGAGGTGCCTTGGGAGAACATATAAACAATACAAACAGAAGTAAAAATACAGAAGACAGCCAAAACAAAGACCCAAATAATATCGGTTGCAAAACAAATTCATGCAAATGATGAACAGTTGTCTAAAATTATGTTATGTCCATTAAAATACACTGGTACTTCTCTGCTAAATCGTTTCACTCAGCTGTCATAATTTGGGAAGAGTAAAATCCATGAAATATAGTATTCTGATGTTTTCCCAGGAGCAAAATGCTTGAAAGTCAGTGAATAGCAAGGATCTCCACTGATGTAGAACTATCTTAGGCAAGGGATAGACTGCAACATATTGTTTATGTTTTTAATCTGTCACAGAATGTTAATGTTTCCTTTACTGCTTCTTAAAGGAGAAATCCAGTGTGGATCAGTCAATAGCCCTGTTGCTTGGGGTTGGTGTATGTTTCAGATTTTCTTGTTCTTTTTCCTACTGACAACACACAGGGACGTCAAACAACAGGTCACTTTGTGCAAAGTGCCTCAAATCCCTCAACTGGCCTACTTCCTCATGGGCAGACCATTTCTGTAAACATTAAAAATATTGGCCATACCAGAGCCCTCTGTTTGCTGACTGACCAGCCAAAAAATTGTTGTAGGAAACCTAGTTAATGGAGAGATCTCTGACTATGCTGTTTTGAAATATGATATTGAGCAGAAGCACTTGGCAGTGCACACCTAGCTAGGTGTAATCAACCTGGAACAGTTTCAGAGCCTGCAATTCAGAGCCTGCATTTTCAGTCGCAAGGTCCTCTTCTGTAGATAAACACCCCACACCTTCAGTTGTGCTGTCTATGATATTCATGTCACCAGAAAACAATAACAAGTTGGTACTTTAAGCAATCAATGTCAGATTGGTACACAGGTAGGCTACACAAGACTAACTGACTCTGCTGGTGAAGAAAAACATGTATACTGGTTCAGTGTTGTTTTAACAATGTCCCTGAGCTTTGGTTTGGTTTTGAATAATGATTTGAGAATTTTGAATAATGATTCAGGATTTCATATTATACTATCACTGCTACTGTTTATCTGACTGCTTTGAGTGTATTATGACATGCAACAGCTATAGTAATTTATGCTGTGCTGCTCAATCTGGTATAAAACCAAGTTTTCACTTGCGTTTAAAAAAAACTTTCAGGATATTAGCCAAAGCACTTGAGAAAAACTGTGCACTTTGGATAAAATTTGCAACATGATGTGACAGTAAACAAACCTGAAAAAAGATGGCTGCATCTGCACACACAATAATCTTTCTGATGATGCAAATATTAGCCATGTGAGTCGACTGACACCTTGGGTAGCTTTGCCACAACCACACGGCAACAGGATCACTGCCTTGTGCAGAGGAAAGTCATAGAGCGGTAACACATATCTCTATATCCTACTTTTAACACTCTTACTTCTATGTTTGGGCATTTCCAAGATTAAGACAAGACCGGCAGAGATGAGTGTAAGTACAGACTCTGTCATACAGACACGCTGTCACACACACACAAACTTTAGAGAGGCTTTTCGAAGTTTGCTGTCGACAGTGTCCATTGTTTTCTTATGCAAAACATCACAGTCTGGATAGGACAAACCAGGGGACTTATGCAAATGGTCTATCTATCTGGTGGTGGAGTATACTCAAAAGGTGAATGCTCCTCCACTAACCTAGTTTGGGAAATGTCAAAGTTTCTCTGTAGATACACGAGATAAAGTGGAATGCACGTTCATTATCCCAGAAAGGATCAAGGAAGGTCTGGAAACAACTGCTCATTAGTTCAGTCATCCCTGTGACTTTACAGCAGGTTCAAATTCAGGTGAGTGACATCCTTTTTGAGAAGCATCTGAAAAAAACTAGAGATTTTACATTTCTGCTCTTTTCCTCCTCTGTAGTTTTACAATAAAATTTTTAGCTATTTGGTGACTTATTATGACTCCAAACATGTGGCAGAGAGGGATGAAAGTGATGAGAGATTGTGGTGCTCCCTGAACAGGGATACCCTTCAAACTTATGAATATTACAACAGTGATTACATGAGGGAGTTGATTTGAAAGTTGGACACATTAGAATAACCTCAAGATCATTTTACTGTGAGCTCTGCCTGAGTCGCCCTGTGTCCGCATAAAGTTTGTGATCCTGTAGGAAAATCAGCTGTATTTATCATTACAGATATTAAGATGAGCACAGAGCATGTGGAACAGACAGAAACTCAGAATGAACAAGCTGGTAAGGCAGACTCCTCTTTGTTTTATGTTTACATCCAAGATCCACTCTGTTCCTCATTTAATTAATGTATTTTTCTGCTATTCTGTCAGGCTTGGCATTGCTACCATTTGTAAAGAGCTTTGATCATCTTATGTGAGGTGTTCTTACTTGGTTATGAAAAAAAAAACTCCAGTCAGAGTTGATTTGTTAGGCATAAATTAGCAATAAGCAATTATGTGTATCATCTGTATAATTTGTTTATTTTTTTTATTTCTGAGCTGGAACTCTGGTTAAGGTAAAGAAGATATGTGTTTGTTTTTGAACTTTCCTTTGTTCAAGTTCAGGCTTGTTTCCCCATGACACTATACCTTTTGACTCATCGGTCAGAGATCAAAAGACAAGCTATTTGACAGATGTCCCATTTAACATGGAAGAACTCCACAGAATAGATCTGACATTAGGCTACGTTACACTAGGTATAACCAAGGCAAAAAAGAGCAGATATGGATGAGGAACAGAAAACCTGGGGCTCAAAATTAATGCTGTTTTTTTTTTTTTGTTCCTCTGTTTCTGTCTTTTTACCAGCTCAGTGTAACATAGTGTCCCTGTGTGTGGCTGTTCTGAGCCAATCATAGCCTCCAGCTATACTGAAGCTTATACACGGAACCAGTCCATTAAAATTAGGTTTTCGAAGAGAGACACATAAATTGACTATACAACTATATTTATACTTTGATGAATTTAGTGTAATTTTAGTAGACTATGTTTTTTTAATTTCAAATTAAGTAAGCAAGTAAAATTTATGATCTCAAACCACTTACCTTCCCTAAAGCGTCTGCAGGTCTCTTTAGTGTAGAAAAATGTGTTGTGTATTTGTTGGCTGATACTGTTTTGTTTGTAAATTTAATTCTGATTGTAAGTCTGTTTGGGTTTATTGATTTTGAAACATAACAAGTCTGTAAAATCCTCAGAATTGTAGAGATTGTTTGGGTAAAATATGTTATGCTATTATTGACATACTACTTACAATTTCTTGAAAAGTATTCACAGAAACAGTACACATATCAAGTTTTGCATTCTTTTTTAAATAGCAAAATGATACTCAAAAACTTTTCAGATGCTATTAGGCGATATGAAATAAGGTGTGACACTAGTCTAAGCTATTTAAATGGACAGTGTTACACAAATTAACGTCATGTCATGTACTGACAAATATAGGTCATAATATTGGATGGTGGAAGACTAGGGTCTACAAGCATTCAAATATACGGCCCTTCAAGGGTTGCCAAGGAGACCTACTTATTTGCATCCACCCTCATTTCCATACTGGAAGTTAGGCTCAGAGCAGAAATATTTCCATACTGTGGGATGAACAAGCACAGCGCTCACCGCAAACTCACTGTGTCTTCATTTGAATTCCAAATTAGGAAAGATTACCTGGCAGAGCCTTCTCTTGAATTCCTCTGTGTTATATTTCATCATTGTAAAAAAATGTTTTTAATGCCTGCATGTTATTTGGATGATGTCAAAGTATTCTCCTGTAGTTTTGTACTGACATTGCTCCACTTAGCTAAAATATCACTTGCACATCCTGTTTAATCATTTGTTTACGTTTCAGACCTTGAACAAAATGGTATTGATTTCACAAGACAAGTAAGTAAAGCCGTAGCTGCCTATATTTAACTGCCCTCCTTGAGTGTGTTTCCTTGTAACTGAGTGAGCCTGAGGCTTGTCATATTTACATCTAGATTCTAAAGTAGTGCCTCTCACAAAAGCAGAGCGAATAGTTGCTATCCTTGCATAAAAACAATTAATTTGGTAAATACTACAGCAGATGTATCCTCACAAAACATTTTAAAAAATTTTGCACTGTGTCCACTACACGCACTGTTGATGTCACAAGCTTGATGTTACTTTGTAAAGGGCTTGGAAGGGAGTAATAAGCCATGGTACAGGAACTAGCCACAGGCCTTGGAAAACATTTGCATACTGGGCTGCCTAGGGAGAGGGAAGGTGTGTGTGTGTGTGTGTATGTGTGTGTGTGTGTGTGTGTGTGTATGAGTGTGTGTGTGCATTTGTTGAAGCTTCTATCTCGTTTAACAAGTCTAGCAACCAACTGATCAGACAGTCCACACACACCTGAGAGCTATCACACCACTCTGCCCACCTGATATTGATTTCCCACTAGCACATCCTTCAGTTACGGAATGCACTGTTCTGATCCAATGGTCCATGTGATTACATTATACTTTTAGTGTGTACCTATTTGTTTCTGTGTCAGCGCCTCATCTGATCTCACATCAGTCACATCTAAGTCAGTAATCTAAATCTTCCTCTCATGTCCAGATCAAAACAGAGGACCTGAATGATTCTCCCCATTCAGCCACATCACATAAGACATGCCACCTGACACAAGGCTCCTACTTGCCTGGGGGGTCCCTTGCAGGAGTAAGGAACTACTTCTCTTCATAGAAATCCAATTCATACAACCCTTGAAATAATAATACTAATACTAATACTACTTACTACTGCTATACTGCTTACTACTACTACACTACTACTACTACTACTACTAATAATAATAATAATAATGGTATTGTGACTGTATTAAACTTGTCTATCTCTGCAGGACCTGCCCTCCTTACATCCTCTCCCACAGCTGGTTTTGATGTCTGGCTCTCACCTGTCATCTTCCTCTTCCTTCCTCCTGTCTCAGGCACAGTCTTCACATCAAGGTCAGGATGCACCAGAATTGCTGACATTCATTCATTCGAGTTCAGCGCAATCTCAGAAAATATTTACAGACCCAAATTAGCCTTCTCACCATGTTGCTTTGATTTAGTTAGGTGTTTACATTGCAAGATGTCTTTACTCAAACAACAGGTCATCCTCTGCATTATAGATGTGACCTTTGATTAACATAATATCTCAGAACATGAACAAGAACAGGATTATTTAATTATCTTTGATAGTTCTATGGTTATGGTTATGGTTATGTTATTTACCTGACACTTCTTTCTAAAGCAAAAAAAAAGCAAAAAAAACATGCAGGCTTTTTTCACATCTACACACATCTACACATCTACAGCTGAATAAAGAAATCTTTTAAATTTCATTATTATTTCATTATTTCATATTTTGTCGGCATCACATACATGACGTAAGATGACCTTTGACATGTAATCACCCTACGCTGATTTGACTTGATTAAGTTGAGTCAGGGACTCTTTTGTTAACACCATGTATACTAAAGCTGTGGTTGTCTCAACAGCTCTGCTGCAGCCAAACCTCCTGTCCTTGCCTTCCCAATCTCAGGCTGGGTTACTGCCACATCAGCCTGCTCTTGCACTGACGCCACAGGTACATAGAATATCCACACTAGAGGGTGCTTCATGAGTTGTTTTTTTGTTGTTGTTTGTTTTGTTTTTTTGGGGTGGGGGTGGGTTGCATGTTGAACTGTAAATCCTGCATTATTAGATATAAACTGTTTTAGACATTTCTTAGACAGAGAACCGAAATAACACAAGCAGCCATTAAACAAACCAATGGTCTCAATGACTTCATAGGGAAAAAAGTATCAAAATTACATTTGTGCCGAGGACGATTTCTTAATCAAATTATAGAGAACAGTTGCATCTCAGCAGCAGTCACATGTTGATGCAGAATCCAAATTTCCATTTAGCCTTAAGTCAAGTGAGCTCCAGCTCCAGCTCGCATCGCCCTCACTAAAGTAAATACCCTTATTAACCCCCTCAGGGCATGAGCCGCGCAGGCCTGGCAGGGCCAACGGTGGATGGGCATCTGGAGATGTCTCACCTGCAGGTCCCCAAACATGTGGGGCCCTCACCACAGGACGAGCCCAATGACCTGGAGGAGCTGGAGCAGTTTGCCAAGTCCTTCAAGCAGAGGAGGATTAAGCTGGGCTTCACACAGGTGGGAGACCACTTGGAGTTATGGTCACCTACCAACAAATGCTCTATGATAGATTACACAGACTAATGGTTCATGATCATCTTGGATGATTAGCATGTTCTGTCTGGATAATGTCATAAGGGTCAATCGCTTATCATCTCTAGGTGAAACGAAAGGAATTGACCATTTTTATGAAACAGAAACTGATTAAACCCAACACAAATTCTTTGAGGTCTTTCAAATCCATATTTAAATCACAGATACTTAAATTCACCCATATTCTGCTGGAACAAAATATGTAAAACATAGGAGGAAGGCTACTTTACATAAGGTTTCAATCAACCTGTGATAGTCTGACCTTTATGACCCGATCATGATTCAATGTCAGCATTTGCATTGCACTCGAGTGTTTTGGTCAGACTCTTTTTAGAACGTATTGTTCTAAATAGATTGCTAGTCAGTAGATGCTGCTAACATAAATATCTGTGGTTTTATGTTGTACAGCTCATTGGTGGGGTTGCTTTCTCTCTTTCTGCAGGGTGACGTGGGTCTGGCCATGGGGAAGTTGTATGGAAATGACTTCAGCCAGACCACCATCTCACGCTTTGAGGCGCTGAACCTGAGTTTCAAAAATATGTGCAAGCTGAAGCCACTGCTGGAGAAGTGGTTGAGTGATGCAGGTACATTTGACCACTGCATGTGTAGCTCAATAAAGTCTTATATTAAAGTCCCTCCATGGTGAATCCTTTCCTTTTCTCCAAAGGCATTCTACATTAAATGCTAGTTGATCAAGAGGGATTCTAGAGCAGTCAAGATTTTTTCCCCAAATGTAATATTGCAGTGTATGTGTAATGTCACTCTGAGCCATTAGAAATACACCTATATCTAGATCTATAAATGCATTTATTGACAGTCTGCCCTGCACGATATTCAACTTTCCTCAGAGAACTCCCCCTCTGACTCCATGTCCAACCCCACCACGTTACCCCAGATCATGGAGGGCTATGGCAGGAAGAGGAAAAAGAGGACAAGTATTGAGACCAACATCAAACTCACTCTGGAAAAACGTTTTGTAGATGTAGGTGAAATTAACCTTTTTTTATTATTACTTCCTCAATTCATAAATGAATTGGAAATTTCGGTAACACTTTATATTAGCACACAAATTTGCCGTTAACTAGTGGCTTATTTACATGCAAATTGATAACATACTAGCTGTTTGTTAGTCATTAAATTATTTATTAATACCTTATTCTGCATGACCTTATTCTACCATAATAGAACATTAACTAAGAATTTCTCCAATATAAACTCCTAATTACTGTTTATTTGGTAAGTTAGTTGATGTATATCTTAATATGTTTTGGTTAGAATAGGGCAAACAGTTGTTCTCCTTCAATAATACTTAGAACCCAAAGCTAAAACCCAAAGCTTCAAGTGCTAATAGTGTCCAAATAAGTCCTAAGTATGTCTTTCTAATTGAGAATAACTGTTCCTGTTGTACTATCACCTTACAAGCCCCTTACTAAGCAAAGCATATTAAGATCATGATTCATATACAAGTAACTTACTTACTATGAATAAGCAGTAATAAAGAGCTGATACTGAAGAAATTCTTCAGTATGGTCTATTAAGGGTAGAATAAGGTCATGTAGTATAAGGCTTTAATAAGTGATTTGTCATGACAAACAAATGGCTAGTATGTTAACAATGCAGCTAGTTAATGGAAATATCTTGTGCTAATATAAAGTGTTGCCAAAATTTCTTACAATTCTTCTTCTCTAAACATCACTGGAATTAACATTATTAAAGTACTAAGGCATTCCTGCTGTAAGTAGACAATAAAAAGCCTTTTTTAAATTTATTTATTTATTAAGTCTGGCCAATATTCCTGCTGTGGGATTACTATTACTGTTCTTTCTTTCTTTCTTTCTTTCTAACAAGCTACTAACAAACTAACGTGACCCTGCAGAACCCCAAACCTAACTCAGAGGAGATCGCACTGATCTCAGAGCAGTTGTCCATGGAGAAGGAGGTGGTGCGCGTCTGGTTCTGCAACCGCCGGCAGAAAGAGAAGAGAATCTTCTGCCCTGTGTCCACCTCACCCATAAAACCACACAATTTCAACTCTCGAGTGGTGAGTCTCTCTGTGCCCCAGAGCTCAGTCAGTACTGCAGCTATTCACTACTCTAGTCTAACCAACCTCTTCATTTTGTTCATGTTTCAGCCCCCCACCTCCCGACCCTACAGTCCTCTTGCAACAGGGGGAGGTGAGTCTGGTCTATCATTTCAATCATTGCCTGTGGCATCAAAACATGGAACTTTTTATGATGGCACAGGACACACATGACTAACAGCCTTGTGAGAAGAGAGAGATAACCGATATTTTGTTCTTCTGCTAGCTCCTGCAGCGTATTATGGGGCAGATCTCCCTTCATGTTTAGGTTTATGTGTATTGGTTCTTTGTAGATGCTTTTATCCAAAGCAATGTACATTACAGATAAAAATCGAATAGGTCTTTAAGTCTAAACATGTACGTAAGAATAATACAGGCAAGAAAATACTATGAATAATGATATTATGATATATATATAATATACAAAAGGCTAGTAATATTTAGAAAGAAAAAAATAACGATCTAATAGACCACATACCTTTTTTATGAATGGGCTAATATGACTATCCGTATGACTGACTATCCTATGTTTTTTAAGCGTTCAGGTTGTGTCTGTTGTGTTATCTTTGTTTCTGTATTTGCTCAGTGTTGCTCTGGTATTTTTAATATGGGGTGTAATTCATGAAGGTGAATGTGACAGAATGTAACAGAATTTCCCCTTCTGGGACCTTTGTTTACACAATCTCTGGAACAGCATACTATGTACACAGTCTTTGTTGGCACAGCCTATATGATGATAACTAAGTAATTCTGAAGAAGCAACAGTGTTACTGGTGTCCCTTAATCTACCAGTGTTCCTGAGAGGTAAAAGTTGTGATCTGACTCATAACAAAATACAAGTAAGATGAAGTGTTGGTCTGTATTTTAATGCTTGTAGCATATTGATATAAACACCTTTATAACTTTTAACCATATCATAAAGTCTCCTCTTTTCTGGATAACTAACTGGTTTGTTTATTTCTTTATTTTATTTTATTTTATCTTAATAGTGTCTTCAAGTTCATCTCCTGGCAGCCCAGGTCGAGGATCATCTCCAAATGGCCTCTCCTCCACATCCAACCCATTGACTTCTCAGGGGATCAATCAGTCCTTCAGCACTGCAGGGTATATACAGATGATTGGCTTTTGTTTAACGTTTAATGGCATTTTCATAGAATTTACGTCAAGCCACATCAGGCCATGCTGTTATTTCAGATCGCCATCTGTGACCGTGTGTTTGTATTTTTCAGGCCCTGGTATCGTTCGTGGAGTCATGCATCTTATCACCATTAAAAGATCAAGACATCTTGACCTTTCAGAACCTGTGGATCAGGTCTTGTGGTCTTACATGAAGGCTATTGTCTCACTGAAGTTTAACGGACTTTGAAGATGCAATGTAAAGCTTACTCATGAAGATCTTTTTTCACTGAAGTCAAAGGGATACTGGAAATAACTGAGGTTTGCAGGAACCCTCCTTAGCTGTCTGTTCATTGGAAAGTCTGCTGTTTCCTCTACAGCATGCTGTGTGAGGAAACCATGTTTCACGTAAACAACTTTGATTCCTCAAGGACATTCCAAGTGTCCTCCCTACAAAGAAGAGGACAGACAAATAAGCGACCCCACTGGGAAGAAATGAAAACAAAAAGCAGCCTTGGACACCTGAGATCTGTCAAAACCAATGTGTTTACATTATGTTTTTCACCCTTTTGTTTTGTACCTGATCTACCCTCCCCTTGCATGTCAGTAGTGACATGCAGGTAGACCCCATACACTGCAAATATCTTTTTGTATATATTTCTAAAACAAATTTGATGTGGATGTGTTAACATATGTTAGTACAGCATGTTTGTGCTGTCTAGCAAAGACGTCAACATAACATTTCCTGAAGTTCAAATATGCACTCACAAGAAGATTCACACAATTGGCAAAATATAATAATTTATTTTAATGATTGTCTTGCATAATATCCACTTCACCTGAATGTTTGAGGCCTACTTGACAAAATTGCTTATCTTGTTTCAAGTGTAATGAAAGTCCTCCATACAATGGGCCTTACCATGCTCAGAGTAACAGTTAGTCTTTCTGTCTTTTATTTCCTCTGTTAGCATGCTAATCTTCCCATCTCAAAGGTTCAAACAAAAACATGAGAGTGAAGGACAGGGGTATAAGGTATATTTTTATAGTGGATGAAAGACTCAAAAGTGCATTTTCACTGTGTCTTTCCTGACAGGACTTAAAATTTATGGACAAAAATATAGATAGTACAGTCGGCTCTGCCATCCTTATTCTGAAACCTCAGCATTTTTAAAACGTTTCTGTGTGTATGTGTGTGTGTCGTTTCTGTGTGTATGTCTGCTTATACTTTTAAATCCAGAAGGACTACTTGTACATTTGCAAGGGCCATGGAACTGTGGAATTTCCATCAAGCAAATTGTTTTCTTTTAATTTTTTGCAAAAAACAAAACAAAACAAAATAAAAAACTGTATAGGCCACAGATGTTGAGTGAAATGAGTGAAAAACCCTATCACTACCTTTATCCTGTCTAATTTAACCTGAATAAAGTTTTAATTTGTTGCTTTCAGCTGAGTGTACTTAACAGTCAATATCTCGTGCCAAAAAATAGGCCTAATACCTGTGCAAATATTTACATATATAAATACGTCAGGAAGAAGTCTTTGGAAAACTTCACAGTCTCAAACAACCAAGTGTCTGAAATTCAGTTTAACCGAACAAACACTGGACAAATGGCGGGTGCATGGGAAAAAAAGGTGAAAACTTACACCTTGCCAAACCAGTTTTTTGTGCTTACCTCAACAGACAGTATCAGTGTACTATATAGAGCCCTGTTCCTGTTGTACCAGTTTAGTTTGTGTTCCAATATCATTTTACACCGTTAGTTTGGACCACCTTGAACAGCTATGCTGACCATACTTCTCTTCGTTGGAGCACTTTTCTCACACACCAGTGGAGGTTTGTGAATTACTGGATAAATTGTAATGAATGAGTTTATAATGTCCTTGTACATGTTCATGATATTAATCTGTTGTAACTCAAAATCTTAAACAACTCTCAACAGGTTAGTGTTTTGGATGAGGTAACTGTCGCTTCTCTCTCTGACGTGGCCATTTTTCTTGAATCTGAAAACTGTGTATTTAAAATACATTTAAATATAATGCAGACTTCCATACACATGTCCTGACGAAAAATGATGGAGTTGTCACTGGAATATTCACAAACTCTGTGCTGCTGAGCCTGCCACCTTGCACATTTAAGGGCCAGAATGTGAGCCTTGAATACTCAGCTGGCAATACCAACAACAGCAGTGAGTAGACAAATGCTTTCCTAAAACCTACTATGAAGTGAACCTGCTTGTGCATTCATTAAAAATATCAATGTATGTGCTCATTATGTGCGATATGCTTTTTTCATACCATAGGGACATTGGAAAATATTTTCAAAGTGCCCTCATCATGCGAAAACAACATCACAGATACTGGGAAAAATGAAGACTTGGTCACAAGAAACTTTGCATACAAAGTGTCAAATCTGGATAGTGGAACATCTTATAGGTAGGCTACTGTTTCCTCCATAATTAAGGGAACAAAGTGAAAAGTATTTTATGCTTTAATGTGAGAAAGAAAAAACATTTTGCCCCTTTGGCAGATTTCGGTTCCGGATTGGATCAGAGGAGAGCAAAGAGGTGATGGCTGAAACAAAAGCAGGTGATTCCCATCAATAAAGTTTCATTTTAGGATAAGGGACCTAATGGCCTCAGCATCATTTCTTAACAGAGATGGTTGAGACACAATTTAATGAAAATGTGGTATCTTATTTACAGCAGAAGACTATAATGGAATAAACACTGGTCTTCCATCCCGGAGTGGAGCCATGGTTGTCATCACTGTGATATTGTCTGTTGCGATGTTCATTCTGCTGGTGGCCCTTGCCGTCACTATTGTCATATCAAATGATGATGACTAAAATTATTAAAATGTATTTATGACCTAAGCGTTATTTTTTTTTCTACTCATGAGTATATGTGCGACTGCCCCCAATCTGATTATTGTTGATATCTGTGATTCAGTTTTGCTTCTCAATAAAGCAGACCTCTGAATAACCATGAGGCAACAATGTGTCAGGAATTTCTTAAAACCATTTGACATACTTGTTAGCCTACATGTACTTTCCTTTTTTGAGAATTTAGTGTTATATGTCAAGTTGTGCTCTTTTTTCATGCAGTTTTTCATTTTGGTGCCTTTTTGCCCTTTTGGGAAGGAGTTTCTCAATAGTTACGTAGACAAATTTAATTTGTTATGTTATCTCAAAATAAATGACTTAAGTAAAGTAAGTTGTAAATATATGAGTCTCATTAAAATGTCTGCTTGAGCCAGCTCTTCTCACTCAAAATGTTTGCCTTAGCTGACATAATAATAACCTACTTCCTAGCCAGGTGAGGGCAGTAGTGAAGACATCGGTCTAGCATTTCTCTTGTGCGTAACCTCACGAAGTTGTTTCTGTTGAACTTGCACCCGGAACAGAATCTCATTAGCGTTGTTCTGTTGTTTATTTCAGGGTGCTGTTTAAATAACAATAATGGTACCAGATTGAAATTGTGTACAACTGTATGTAGGCTGAGTAGTAATACAAAATGGGTGCATTTTATTGTGCAATATGTAGACAAACCTATTTCAGTGGCAGAGGCCACATCTTTGGAAAAAGTCATCAAGCTAAACTAAAAGTGGTCCTCGTGAAGTTCTTAGAGAAGGTAAGTTACGTTGGCGACTAATAACATTAGACTAATTCAAACCCAGGGTACTGTTGGCTCACTGTGAACTCTGGCATGCCCTGGTTGACTGACATGTTGTGTAACGTTAGTGGTAATGTTAAATTAACTTTACACAAGTCAGCATTAGCATTCGTAGCATCATTGAAGTGCAGTGTATCGATAAGCTGTCAAATTTTACCTTGTGCTATTACTGACTGACTGCCAAAATAGTTACAAAATGTAACATACATTTTCCTTTTAAGGTGAAAGAAGCAAGGCGAACCATTAAAACACCACAAGTGGCGAAGTTTTCGAGCACCGAACATCAGTGCAACTTTTGGTGTTACTGCTGTGAGATCGAGGTTCAAAAGCATGTCACAGATGGAAATCTCACAGTGATGTTCGGCGGTTTGCTAGAGCACATGGGCACGTAAGTCTCATGATCCTGTTTAGTTCGTTAGTAATATTACTCAAAAAAACTCATTAAAACTTATATTACTCATAATAAAACTCACATCACTTACAGTGAAACTCATATTGAGTTTTTGTTTCCATAAAAAATGTAAAGCTGCCTCATCTCTTTCCTCAGTCAAGAGCACAGAAAACAGACACACAAATTTTGGTGGGAAAATAAAGCTGACATGAAACTCAGGGAAAAATGTATCATTCCCTCAGAGGACATTGATAGGTAAGTTTCGTTAAAGTCATTGGTAAGCCACCTAGGTACCCACCTTCTTATGAAGTAACTGTAAACATTTAATGCAGATGTCTGATAAACCTATCATATATGATTTTCTTAGGTTTAAAGAGGAGGTTGCCAAGGCTCTTGACAACTTTGAAGAGAAAGAGGATGTGCACATCAAAGAGGTAAATAGAGGCTATATGGGGTTTATTAGGCAGTCATATATATATATATATAACTCTTCATGGTGATGCTTATGTTCTGTTTTTGTTTTTCTATTTTGAAGCAAGCAGCCATCATTCGAGCCCAGGAACAACATCGCTTTGAGGTTCATCATTCGGTCATTGAGGTTTGTTTTTCCAGGATTCAGCAACAGTATCCACATCCTAAGGGTGTTGTGTTGTCATATTTCTCTTTTGATAAGATCTGTGTAATTTAAGTCCTGTGAGTGTGAGGTCAGTCATTGATTTATGTGTTTATGTACTGTATGTATTTTGTTTTATTTATTTACTTAATGTATTTGGCAAATGCTGGGTGCTGGAAAGGGTTTTTTAATGCAGTACAGTAGGATCTTGCCAACCACTGTTGACTTTTCCTGAATAAAACCTAGTGTGACCCAGAACTGGAGCAGTCCACTGAGCAAGCCCAACAGGACTCTGAGATCTTTGGCGGGTAAGGACACAAGATTTGGGTTATTTTCTTTGTGTTAAAGGAAAAGTATGGTGTCAATCAGCCCATATCCCTGTTCTTTGAGGCTACATGACATGTATGACAGCATTTGGTACAACATAGGCTGAATTTACGAACTGGCAGCTAACGCTAACTGATGGAGGTACAGGAAAACTAAACTTGCTTGCCTTCATCAAGCATTGGCTGCTGTTTCACTATTTGGTCTATGTTGTATCAAATTCTGTCATTTCCATACCTACAGTACTAGGCAACATGAAACAACAGGGCTACTGATTGTTTCACTCGATATAAACCCTTAAAGCCTAAAGATGAGTGGTATTTCAGAATCACTTGCACATATTCACAATGCCCTCTTGGGCAGTACAGTTGCATCATCTGAATAACATGGGTTTTGATTGGGCAAAAAGCTCTCATTTAAGGTCCCAAGGTCAAGAGGACCAACCAGGGCCTAGCTGGGTGGATCCAGTGGAAAGTCAGTGGGCGGGCACAGAGAGTGGCCTGACCTTCATTGGCTATCAGGTAGATTTCAATTCTTTTTTTTTGCCCCTGTTGGTGTTAATGTGCTATTAAACAATTAAATGACATTCTCTTTTCTCTTTCTCCAGGATTCATCGAGCAGTGGAAATGTCCACACAGGTCAGAATCATGTCCCTTATTTGTCCATTATTTGATCAAATAATGCATATTATTTGATAAAATTCTAACCTGTGAAGCTGTAAAGATAACATGCACAAACAGAAATCATTAAGACGAAGTTGACCAGTCTCTGTTAATGGTAACTGATAAACAGGCTGGATAGGTTTACATGTCAGTTTTGTAAATCCACCTATTGACATGCACACATGAAATCACAGCAAAAATCTGTGTTCGCTCATTACATTTTAATCACTCATGATGTTCCCATTGACTTTTATTTTACAGCTGAAACGAACTTTATTTGCATAAAGTTGAGCAGTTTTTGACTTCTTTTAGTCACGCTAGTCGCCCAAATTCTGTTGCTCGCCGCTTTAGTCGCTCTTGTCCATACAGTGAATTACTCCCGGCAACAGTAAGGCTGACATACAAGGGTTAGCTGTCTTGTTGACTTAAGCAAGTTTTTTTGCCATGTCAAACATACCTTTGGGTTTTGGATGTAAGAAGGAAATGAAGGTTTGATTTCTCAAACACACTTAACAAATGCTTGGAAGGTGCAAGGTTTCAGTTTTCAACTTTCAGTTTTTCTGATTTTTCTTGTAGGAGCCATTCCCCCATGGCTGCAAGAGGATCCTCAAGAAAGAAGCTCAGAGACAACAGTCCAGGACATTGGACCATCACTGCAAGACTTCTTGAAGCAAAGTAACCTTTTATTTTTCATATCTGGCTTATTTAGATGACCGATTAAAATAACCATCATCCATTTTTAACTGTCGTACTGACACCACTAACATCTTTTCTTGTCGTACGCAGAAGAGCAGGAGAAACTAAAGAAGCTTCCACCAAATCGGGTCGGAGCCAATTTCGACCACAGTTCACACACGGATCCTAACTGGCTACCATCTTTTGGTCGGGTGTGGAACAATGGCAGGCGATGGCAGTCCAGGTTAGGAAATCTTTATAGTCTCCCTCTTCTTTGTATTCTATGGAATGGGGTGGCAATAGTTTCCATGACGCACTTGTCCTCTCTATGGCAGGAGTCAGTTTCAGGAGGAGGAAGGGAAGGCAAGCCGGCGCAAGAGAAAGGGTGGCTTTGGGGGAAAAGGTGGAAAGAGGGCAAAGAAGTTGAACAACATTGACTTATCTTCCTCTCAGTGATACATAGTTGTTCCATAAATGTAGATATTCTTCTCACTATTTTTCCAGTGGCTTAAAAATCATTGTAAAGTCATGATTCTTCATTCCCTCTTATTTCAACTGAAATTGGCTATTGTGTTTACATGTATATATTTACTGTGCAAATGTTTTGGTTGTAAACAGAAATTTTGTGTATATAGTGTATCATAATTGTAATGTATTGTCTAGTTTTTTTTAGCAGTATTTATTAGTGTAAAGGATGTTGTGCTTTTTTGCTATGGCATTGTGTTCATTCAGATCATTCTTGAAATCAAGACAAGAAAGACACAAGTTTGTTTTATATTTGACATGGTATCAGTTTCAAATTTAATAGAATCTCTCAACTAAAAGTTATTAATGATTTCAACAGAAAGCCAAAGATCATAATAGTGTTCTTCATAAAATATAATACCTCATGAACATCTAGACAAAATAATAAAAATACAGGTAACATTAATATTTAAGGAATACCTTGCAGTCTTTTATTTATTTTTTTTCATCTTAGTAGTTTATGTTAAAACAATACATATGGTGTAGAAAGCAGAAGAGCACATTCACACTCTTCTGGTGAGAGATGCAGTGTTCATAATTACAATTTTACATTTAAAATAAACCATACGCTGTTTCATAAGCTCTGGCGCTTCTTCATATGTGAAATCCAATAAGTCATGGTTGAAGGAGTCCTGCAAATATCGGGACCTTTGCATGTTCAGCTAACATGCTTTCTGTGTTGTCTTCACATGGACTTTAAAGACATTTTGTTTTTGTCCTCGACTATGAAGGTAAAGAGATCTTCAGTAGCTTAATTTCCAAAGGATGCTGGAAGCAGAGCCTCCAAAAGAGTTACACAGCCACCAAGCCACAGTAGTACATGTGTTTGAAAGAAGAAAGAAATGCATTGCTCCACAGGCACTAGATCAAGCAGAGTCTCTTGGCTGTTTGAGTTACTTCAACGTACCTGATGAAAAATGTTGAAATGGCACCAATCAATCACAATCCTAATCTGACTACTCTGTCCTGATAACGTTTGTTTTAGATATCCTTTTAATGAACAGTGAGAAATCAAGCACCAGACACTATGGAGTTGTACATGTACAGATCATCATTTATTATTTGGGTACTTCTGAGACATTGGGTATCGTGCGAGATGACTGACTGACCTATTAGCACTGCACCTTGCACTTAACTCAATGGAACTTTGCATTCGCAAAATGTGCATTACGTACTGTTTCAAGTCCACGGGGGTTTTCCAAGTAGGCTGTTGAGCTACAAACCTGGGTAAGATAAGCTGGGGGTAGTAATAAATCTGATAATAGAAGAGCCTGGAGTCTGGCTATTCTATTAGGAGGTTTACAGCCTTCTCTTAACTGATCCAGGTTTATCACTTAAGCACGTACTTGGAATACCTCCCAAAATTCATTGCTTTAAGCCAGGAGCTAAAGTAGCTAAAACCTGTAACCAAAATGCACCCAGTGTACATCTGGAATGTTGTGTCATCAGGGGGTTATCACTTCAATCAGCATGTGCAGGTGCCTCTGTTGAGCACGTCTGATTGAAATCAAGTCCTCTCATGCCCTCTCATTAAAGATGGAGTTGTTGAAAGGCTGTTGATGTTTGAGCTCAACAGTCGATCAAATTACAACACTCCTGTGCTGATTGGTAGGCTTTGCTCGGTGGTCTTAGGTGCCACGTTTGTTCCAGAAATACAGCATTAGGATTTAACAGGCTGCTGGAGAAGCATACGGAGCAATGTGAATAATTTGATACAATTGGTAATGATGTAAAACTGCACACCATACCTTTAAATGATTCATTAAAAGGGGGCTACAGATGAGTTCCAACAGTGTGAAAAACAGGACTGAAAACGTGCAGGGCCAAAGGTGCAAATGCATTACCTTAAAAAAAGGAGCAAAAACATTCCAGCTGTAACAGACATCCCGAAGAGTTCAGTCCGTCACTACAGCAAATGGCCGCATTTCTGTGTAACTGTGTATCTGGGTCTTCCCTAATTCCTGCCTTTACAGTTCAATATTTCATGGTGTTGAGGCTGAGGGCAATATGATTGTGTCTATCAAAGGCTTTTTATGGTGGCAAGAGGCAATTCATTGCAGCACCACAAACGGCGTAATATGTCTTCCTAGGCATGATATTGTACTCATTAACAAAACATTCAAGGTATCAATTCATGTCCATAAGGGGAGATTAGACCACCATACATACAGTGCAGCATGCATGAGAATATGTACAAAGAATGTTAACATAATGCTCATGAATGTGTTATGCTGTGCTTATTAAGTTGTTACGCAGTCCTTATAAAGGACAGACTACTGACGGAGTTATCCAATTCTACCGAGACGTGATGCCGACACAACCGAAGCCATTTCTTTTAAAAAAAAAAAAAAAAAAAGAAAGAAAACTAACCCTTGACCTCATTTTATGAAATCAATTCAATATGAAACCTGGGACAGCATTCTTCAGCATTTTGTTTCTGATTTGGCCTCGTAATGAGTCTTCATGTCAGTGATGAATTCAGAACTTCATGAAGATTTCCCTTTCATGTCAACAGAGGCCCCGTTGAAGCTCTCTATGGAAGAGGGATTAGCAACACAAACAGGCCCAAGGAATGGCAGTATAGTATACAAACCATGAGCAACCGGCGTCTTTTTCCTACACTGTAGTACAGCTGGTTCAAATAAAGTGGAAGAAATCTCCAGAAATCACCAGTGAGTGTAGGCATCAGGAAATCTCAACATTCACATCAATTCCAATAAATATAACCCCAAGATCTCTGAGAAAGCAGGCTACGCCGAAAGGATGGTCATAAGATGCAGTCATCCATTTGAATGGAGGATTTGGGAGGAACGGGGTTGGAAAGAGGACGTGTGAAGCACTGCACCGCACAATCTTCCTTGACTGCCTCCTCCGAGCGGCCAGTGTCCATGTCAGTGTGTTAGCACAGGGAAGGGAGGTGGGAATGCCATGGGGAGGGGGGATGGGGGTGGTGGGTTGTATGTGTGTCCACCATACGCACCCTGACCTCCCGTGCTTGTCTATCCAGACAAAAGCAGAGGTCCATCTCCCTGAATCACTAACTCTTGTCTGGAGATGACAGAAAGAAAAGAGGAAAGCAGATTAGAGCAAAAACATTGTTCTCTGCAAGAAGAACTAAAAATAAAGATCAAGACCAAGTGGCAAGGGGTTTACAAGCACCTTTGTTCTCCTCTGGGTCAGTAGCTGCTTCGGCAAGCCTTTGGAGAAGTTCATTATACTTAATCTCCACCTCCTGCAAGACAATTTTTAGAGACAAGCTTGTTGGGCAATGGTGTGCAATGGAACGGATAGAATAGAATGGACAGATTAACAATCAGCCAATCACAATGTTGATTCATGCTAGTTAAGTGGTGGGTTATGGTGGGCATTGGTATTCAGCTGTAGTCTAAAAGATTTGAATGCATGAGGATCCAAACCTTGAGGTGTTGCAGGTTGGCCTGTAGGAGGCGGATATGGGTCATGATCTGGCGACTGAGGTTTGGTCCACTCATGGTCTGTGACGACGAGGAGAGGAGCTTGGTCACATCAATGTCCGAGTTGCCCCCTTGGAGGTCATCGTCAGTGCAGCTCTCCTCAAAACCCTCATACCCCTCCAGAAGTACAGCTGTCACAAGCAAGACATTTTAGTCAATGATGTGTTGTCACACAAATAATTATGTTGAATGATTTAATTGTCTTTGTCATGGGTTACCAATAGAAGCACAGCTTTTAAAGACAAGCTAGCAATAGGAATTCAACACTGGAATAAAAATGACATTTTCTGTTTGCTTTTATAAACAAAAAGGGCACCTGTCAAATTTGAAATAATTTCAGTATATAAAGTTTCTAACCCAAACATACCTGCAGGACAAAGCTTGTAAAGTAACGTACCAAGATGTGTTGGGCATTGAGATGAAAATGACATTTCATTGCCTTTAATCCTTATGTTTAAATAATGTCAATTGAGATTTAAGAAATTAACTCAGGCAGTTAAGGCTAGGTTCCACCAATTTTAGAACCGTTAAGGGGCGTTCTTAGCTACAAGGCCTATTCACTGGTGTACAACTGTAGTGGAAGAATAACTTGCTTAGGTTTAAATCAGATTCTGTATTTAACTCACTTTGCTGAAATGGTTTCACAATTAAATGTCCGCTTTTGTTCCTTAAGCACAGAAAAAATCTGGTATGGAAGCTCTCCTCACCGTATTGAGGCGGCTCATACAGGCCTGCATCAGCAGAAGGGCATTCCGTGGGTGCTTGTGAGGGCCCTGTCCGCTCAGAGCTGTTCTCCACGGGCAGCTCCGGGCCCCCGTTGTCCTCAGGTCCTCGTGGAGGGCCTGACGTGTCTGTGCGCTCTCCTTGTCGTCCTCCACCCTCAGCCTCCTCTGCACTCTGCACAATCATGTGTGTGATGAGAAGCTGCCGAAGTGTTGATACTGCAAGAGAGGGAGAGCGGGTTTATTCCATATAACTTTTGGGATCACTACAGCCATGGTGGAGCAGCAGCAGAACTGTTACCAACCAATAGTGGGTCAACTTTCACTATAACAGTCAGATTCTCACTTGTTTATGTCAATTTATTTACTGAAACTGTGGTCAATAATAGTGTATAGAAGCTCTTTCTAATAAAGAGAAAGGTATCTTTGGTACACTAAATACAAATCTAATCTATGTTCATCTACATGCATGTGGACATTAAAGGTAGAGGTTACTCATGGCCTTTTATTGTTGGACCAGCAGGGGGCGTACTCACATGTACTCAGGGCTTCATCAGCTCTGGAGGAGGGAAAGCCAAAAGCATCGGGCTCATCGCCGTCCAGGCCAACAGGACATGCCCCAGGCGTGATGTAGCCATCTTTGTCAGGTAAGTCAGTTTCCAGGAAGGGTCCCTCTTCCTCATCCTGCGGCGTTAGTGCCTCCTCTTCGTCTTCCTCACCCTCAGATTTACTGCTCTCAAATGGGTTGGACCCAACAGGAGGGGTATGTAGAATACCTTGGGTGGATGCTAAGTCTTTTTCTATCATTCAAGAGGAGTAACAGTAACATTACACATTAAGAATCCCAACTGTGTCAAAGACGGACAATAAACCAAGAACAACTACAGTAATATCCTAAATATAAGCTTCACCATGTAGAACTTGCAGGACAGTGTTTTAGGCATATTTAACAGGATCTTGTATTTGCCATGTTTGTATGTTAATCACAACCATTTATGAACCACAGTTCATGAATCAGTAAGCAGAATCAGACCATGATGCAGTGACTGAAAATAACTACATTCCACATCCCATAGCCCTCTCCCTTGTGTGGACCTCTCAGCTGAAGATATCTTTATAAATCAATGTATTAACCTTGGTTAATCATCAGTGAATTATGGTATGCCAACACACAGCACCGGACTATGTATTTTCTTATGAGTGGACTGAAACAATCGGAGAAGAGCTGGGAGTGAGTGAGGAAGAGTCACCTACCAGGGGACTGGATGCTGCCGGTACAGATGTTGTTGAGTTTCTGAACGCCAGTGGAAGTCATCATCTCCACAGTCTCACGGTCACCACTTGGAGACCAGGAACAAAATCATAATCAAAATCTCAAAAAACTCAATATTTTGCGCAATAAGTTTATGTTTAGTATAGTATATACACACATACAGTACAGAGTACACAATAGGGTCCTGAGTACACTATGCACAATAGACTTCTGCTCCATATTGGTGCATTATCATGGCAGAACTGAGCCAGTTCTGTTCATCATGTTTTTTCCTTCTAAAAGGGAACTAGTTAATCCCTTGTGAAAGTGCGAATGATAATGAGGTTGTGGCTAATTCATGTCCAACTGCACAAGTTCCAAACACAAATGTTCCTGTATTTGTCTGAGAGGATCAGCTAGAGGCAGGGTGCAGACACTCACTCTGTCTGGGGCAGAGGTATGATGTGTTGCTTCATCTTCATGGAGTCTGCCCTCTGGGTGATAAGACACTGCCACCTACACACACACACACACACACACACACACACACACACACACACACACAAGGTTCATACACTATGAAAAGCAGTATGGGTGAACAGAGATATAGTACAGTCATGGCCAGAAGTTTTGTGCATTCACAATTTTTGCTGTTATAATCATGCAATTTACTCTACAAATTGAAATGAGTTATATATATATATATATATAACACATGGACCTACACATTATAGCGCATTATAGCGCAATGCGCATAGGGTACTGCAGGATTGCTCACACACAACAATGAAAGCAGTACACATGGTATTGCCATTTCCACCGCTAGGTGTATGGGTAAGGGCTCTGACACTCACGTTCTCTGCTCAGACACTGTCTGTGCCATCAGCTCATAGATCTGGGCACCACTGTCAGACATGGACAACACGAAGAAGGACTTATTGTCTGTGGAGCAGAAAGGTACAGTATTATTTGACTTCAGCTCATAAACAGGACTTGCAGAAACAAACAAAACAAAACAAAAAAAAACCACATCATATACTGTACTTATTTTGTGCATTTTTATACACAAAATGCATCATGCATTTTTATAGCAGAGTTGTACTTGGCAGTCCTAATGAGTAAATTATTGGATTAATTAGTTAAGTATTAATTATGTGAATTAATGAGTAAAATGCACAAGGTGCCTGTACAAATTTCCACATTCCTTTTGGCATGCGTTAAAGCACTGTGATTCTCAGACTAATTCTGTGACTGACAGTTGACCTGCTCTGACCTGTGGCGACAGAGCGCACCAGCACGGTGTTCAGCTTGATGATGGGGCTGAAGATGTGCTTGGTGTCGGCAGTGCCGGCCAGGTTCTTGCTGTGGCACTTGAGGACGAGGCGCTCGTCCTGCCTCTGTAGGAGCACCAGGATGTCCTCCAGCAACAGAGTGTACAGCTCTGGGGGAAAGAGGGGGTGGGGTCAGAGTTTCTGCCTGTGTTACACTTTACACATTAACCCTTCTGATATGCTGCACAGGTTTCATAATGGCTTACATGGCTAACATAAGGCAAGTGAAGTATCCCATGTTATTCAGAATGAGCACACGCATGCAAAGAATTTTACACAGGAGGAAGGAAAAGCTCCATTCAAGAAACAACCGGTCTGATGACATGACCAAACTAGATAATCAATTGAAGCAATACCATTCACTCACTACTGCCAGTTCTTTGAGTCATACCTATTGTCTTGTCTCTGTTGACTTTCCATGACAGTGGCCCTTCGTGCACCAACTTCCTCTTGGTCAAGTCCAAATTCTGCCCGCAAAAACAACCACAAGAGTACACCAGATATTAGCCCAGCACACAGCGAAATGACACTGTGGACACGGCCAGCTCTTAACTTGCGTCATTCTCATTTCCTCACCTTGAACTCCAAGATCATGGGATTCTCACTCTGCTTGAAGGAAGACAGATCCAGCCGTCTCTGGTAGTCCTCCAACCTCTACAAAGACAAAGACACCAACCGTGCCATTGAGATACAATGAACTTTAGTGACCTCATGCAGGGAAAGCATGCTTAACTGTCACAGTAGCGAAGACAAAGACAGGGAGGGATGATGTCAGAGGAACTAAAAGAAAGAGCCAAAACTATGTTATGCTCCATCAGACATTCTGAGGAGGAAGGAACTAAGTAAAGCAGCTAGATAAAGAAACAACTCTGTGATAGCAGTAGTAGGACCACTAGCATAGCAGTAGCTACCTGTTTGTTCTCGGCCTCCTTCACCGCCTGGTTGACATGGTTAAGGATGTTCCTGCAGCATTCCGCAGCTTTCTTCACTTTCTCTTTCTCCTCCAGAATATCTGTTTGCCACAGAGGCAGCACAAACATAAGCAACAACAACAACACACATCTCTCACATCTCACTAACAAGGTAAACATGGAATGATGTAAATATAACTGGGTAGGACTTCTGACCCTGGGTAATGGCTGAAATGAAACTCAACACAGAATGAATGTGAAGCACTCATGTAGCACATACTGCAATACTATATCTCCACTTCAGTTGAGCTGAAACTGGAAACACATCACATCACATTAGATGAGATGTGAGTCACATATGGATGGCTTGCAAGTGCCGCAACGATTCAAAAAAGATGGAGATGTCTTTTATTTCTATTTGTGAGTGGCATATGTGTTTCACGAATGCTCCACTTCCATTTTGGGCAGAGTGGGATGTTAGTAGTACCGGTGATTTTGGCAATGTTCTCCAGCAGCAGGGGGTACTTGGTGAGCCGCTGCATCTCCATGGGGATGATATCTTTGAGCTGGAGCCGGCGACACAGCTGGTTACTCTCAGCCTCCTGTGGGAGCAAAGCAGGCAACTGGGTCAAAAACACGCACACTCTCTCTCTCTCACTCGCACACACCCTAAACTAGTGACACAATAATCTAATCGTTCATGTCAGCTTGCTTATAGCCCACAACAGTGATGAATACAACAGGCAATTCATTCCTCTGATTCCACATTCATCATTTATACATATTCAGGTACACCACTAGTAAAGAAGGCTAAGTTGAATTGAACGAGACACATATTTGATTTCAGCATCAGAATAAATGAACACTTTTGACAAACATGCATCAGGCAGACTTCCAGATGACAGTCGCAGGATTTGATTCTTGCATTGTCTTTCCAAACTGCAAATCCCTTCACTGCCATCCTCCATGTTAGGGCCTGCACCATTCTGAGAATCTTCACAGACATTCTATTCCATTGTTTTCAATAAAACTCCACACACCGGCCCAGAACTCTGTCGTCGCCACCTGTCGACTAAGTTTGAGGTCTATTTTGCCGTTCAAGAAAATCCACCGGTGATTCCACAGGCTACTATGCTATGTCGGCTGTGTGCCACCAGTGTGCATGGGCAAACAAATTTGTGAAATTCGAAAGTGCTCCACAATGATGTCAGAGCCAGCGTGAGATGGGGCCTTAGAGTGACTCCCAGGCATCTCACCTGCATAAAGGAGGTAAAACGCTGGTCTTTCTTCTGCCTGCTCTTGATGAGCTCCAGTGCAAAGGGCTGATTACTGCAAAAGGTGCCCACTGCCTGCTTGATCTTCTCCTCCTCTGGGCCACTGAACTGTGAAGAGCGGAAAGCAGAACATGTTGATGACTACATGACCAGTGATCAATGGTGATTTATAGCCAGTGAACGATCCAGTAACAGAACCAGGCTTGTCCATCTGCCTTGGTACTTACACATGCATGTGCACCTCAGTCAGGGTTTAGACTGATACAGCAACAAATAGGACAAGATTCTGATCACTGAGAGTCTTTCTTACCCATGTGAGTAGATCGTCTCCTATCAAACTGATGACTGAGCTTTCATTCTTTTTCCGGATCATCTGTTCTAAAATGGATGCTGGGGGTGAAGGAGACCACACAATTAGACATAGGGAACAAAAAAAATAACATAAGGAACTGTATAACATAAGGAAAATTTCAACACATACTGGGATATATTTTAAATTGCCTTTTTATCACCGTATAGCGTTTTTATTTATCAATGCACAACTCACAGGTTATACCTGACTCCACATGTCCTGCTCACCCTAAGCCCTGGACCTTTAAAGATTTGACAGTGACATGAATCAGCCAATCATCAAGTTCATTCCTGTGGCTTCAGGGCTTACAAGTTTAAGAGCAAATTGGGATTCCACCCATTTTCTGTCATTATACAGTGCTTTGTGCAAACAGTACACCACACTTTCCATTTTACTGCCGAAATTTTTAAGTGGGATTTAATGTTACGCAACTTCAATGTGCCAGTGAAGGAGGAATTCAGTACCGTGTAATTGAACAATCTCCTCTAAGTTGGTGAAGATGTGCTTGATATCGCCTGGAGGGAGGATGCTTTCTCTGTTCAGCTTCTGATAGAACACATTATCCAGGACCCGCAGCATACGTAGGTGAGTCCGCTCCGTGTAGAATAACTCTACAGAAACAGGAACAGCACAGTAACGGTTTAGATCAGAGAGAAGCTTTGTCTCTTGGCTGTCTTTGGCTCTCTCTGGTTTCACTATATATAGTCCCAGATTATCATTCTGAAGTCACCGGTTCAGCAGTAAAGGTAATAAGGGTAATAACATGCACAAACATAAGTGATTTGACTATAAAGGAAATTTATTTTAAGCCTTCTAATATGTTTTTGATTTCAAACCCCCATAATGCATTCATGGGAACAGTTTGATGCAGAAGAGAGGCGTGTGGCACGCACCGTAAATGACTTCTTGCCGCTTGATTTCCTGAGAAGTGAGCCCTTGCAGGATCTCTCGGGGGACTGACATCTGCCAGTTGGAGGGGTCCTGCTCCTGCTCCACCTCGCCGCCCTGGTCGTCCTCACTCTGCAACTCGCCCAAGCCCAGTGGATCCATCCTTGGGGAGAATTAGCACACAGCGTTAGCAACACCTGCCCCAGCAGCAGCAGCATTCACAAACGGAGAGATATACGAGAGCTTAAAGCAAGGAAAATATCCATGGTGAGGTAAGTGAGATGTTTTTCAAGCCTTTACATAATGTAATTCTTCCATTTTCATCTTTCATCTTAAAAAGCCAGGCCCAGTCCTGGACTTTCAACCTTGACATCTTCCATTACAAGCAGCATCTATACAAGTCAAATGCATATTGAGAAATGTACTACTTACTTACTTAATAGCAAACAGAGAGTTGGTTAGACCAGGATATACTAATACGAATAGAATTGATAGAAATATCAATACTGATATGAATTATTAGGATGATTAGGATCACATTGGCATGGCCTTGAAGCTGAGAGTGTTGCTGCATTAGCGCATTTAAATCATGCAATATTTTCAAAAGAAACTAATATGCTAATTATGTTTCTACTGTTCCAAAAAAAATATTTGTTCATGTTTTTGTCAAACAGCACCTTAAGGTTGCGATTGTCATGAGTTGTGGGTAGAGGCACAGGGTGTGGTTACTAATGGATAAGCAAGGCGAGGAGGAGGGAGAGTCTTACCTCCTGGCTGGCTTCGGCGTGCCCCCGTCCTGGGTCCTGTGTGCAGGAGATGACAGACGGCTTAGAGTCTCATGTCACATTGGTTTTAACGAGCCCTCCTTACTGAGGGCTTCAGCGGAGCAGTGGTCATGCAGTCAGCCAACAGACAAGCGCTCCAGCGTCCTCTAAACTACTGAGCCACAGAGAACAGTCCCTCTCCAAATGAGGCCATTTAGAGAGTATACGAGCGGAAAACAAAGCAGGGACTCAAGATAAAGTGTGTGTGTGTGTGTGTGTGTGTGTGTGTATGTGTATGTGTGTGTGTATGTGTGTGTGTGTGCTAACCACAGTGACACGGGGAACATATTTAGCCTAGAGTTCTCAAAGCCAACAGCAGCAGAGATGGGGCAGACTCATAGGGACAGACTGTGTGCAAGAACTTGTTTCCTCAGCTAAAACAAATCTGGTATTTAACATTAAAGCAAGAGCTGGTGTTTAGCGTTAGCAAAGTTGTTTAAACAAAGTTGTTAAGTCACTGCTAACTATTAAACAAAAAGTCACTTCTTCCTTCCCTTAACCCTGCAAAATGATCCAGTCTTAACGCTGCTATTTGGGATTCTAGCTTCAAGGAGAATACATATCTGTAACAGACAACACGGACATGTGGTTCACCGTAATGAGGAACTTGTTAAGCAGGTAGCCTGATGCCCAGATACCATGAATCTGTCTTAAGTATTTTTCTCCTAGCTGCCGGGGACACAAAGTAAATAGCAGCATGCAGTCCACACATGCATGTACCTGTCTGTCTCCTGCTCCTCCTCCTGTAGTTGGTCCAGGGCGTAGGGGCCAAAGTCAAAGTGGGTCCCTGAGCCCGGCGTGGATCCGTCCTGGGGGTCAGCGAGGTGCACGCCGTCCCCTAGCTTGGCCTGGGCGGAGGAGGGGGTAGAGCCTGCACACATCAACAGGGATTCACATCAGGAGCGAATTCTGTGTTCAGATGCATTTAAAGGGGGGCTGCACTTAATGGACGTCCTTGTGTGACAATTGTTCACTGACACGCACGTTCTGTTAACTGCTCTCCTGCTGTTCTTACATAAACTCAGCTCTTCAGGCAAGATCCTACAGCCATATCCTTTATGGCATTAGATGAAGAGGGAAGAACAAAGCTTGTAGTAAAGTAAAATAAATAAATAAATAAATACACAAACTCATTCTTGTCAGGCACTTCTGATGAATCGTTGTAAAGAAAAACAGTCCAATTAGTTTTAGAAGGAAGATCATGGCTGAACGAAAACAGCAGCAGGACCACGTAACAAAGGGCATGTGGTCAGAGCCATGTGTGTGTGCGTGTGTGGGTGGGCAGTTAGGCTCAGTACAAAGAAAACAAAACCAGAGGACAATATCTGGGGGGAAAACTGAATGGGAGGAAGCAGGCACCATACTCAAGGGACGGGGGGGGGGGGGCGGGGGGTTGGCGTACAGAGAGAAAGGGAGTCACAGGTTGAAAAAGAGGGACCATAGGTAGAGGTTGAAAGGGGACTGCTGCTCACCAGAGTCGATGTCGCGTCCGGCTCCGTCCACGCTCTGTCCCGCAGGGGCGCTGTGCGGTGGGGACGTGATTAGCATGCCAGCATACGTCGTGTCCGAGCCGTCGCTGGACTGGCTGCCACGGGCACGTCCTCCTCCCGACCCTGGGATCACTGCCGCCACTCCTGACAGCGGCGTTGATGAAGAGTCGGACTGATCCGTGACGCTGGGGATCGGCTGCGAGGGCTGCTTCTGAGGACGTGGTTTGCTCAGCTCCATGGCCTTGCCAACTGAACACATTAAAACACGCACACACACACACACAAGTGTGGAAACACAGAGGGGGAAATGATGAAATGATGATGAAGTTACAGCGGGGACAGTTAAAAACAAGAAACAAGAGAGGTCAGAAAAGTGGCAGGACTGTGGTCACTTACACAGGGCAGGAAGCTAAAAGCACTAACCCTGTGCAGGCAATCTGGATATCAAAAGGAAGTCAGGGGAGGAGTTCACGGAGTTCACCCCCCCCACCCACCCACCCACCCCCGCCTGACACGCTCAACAGATCAGAACACACTTGACTGGACAGCCAGACATATGAACAGAGAAAACCATTGGGCATGAACCGCATGAACCGGCCAAACTGTTGGGCATGAACCGCACACAGGAAGAAAAACCATTTTGCTGGCGGTGAGATGACACGGAGCTACATTTTCATTGTGTGACGAGCCTTTCAGAAACTATGCTGGGAGAGCAGGAAGTGACTGTACAGTATTCCAGACGGCCACTTCCCTTACACGCCTCAAAACCCCCCTGCCAATTCCGAAGTAGTTTCACCTTCTACTCATAGGGTGAATGTTCATTTTAGATGTCATTTAGTAGTTTGTCATGCCAATTAATCTGTGAGGTTTTGAGGAAGAAAGTTACTGACTTGAAGAAAGGAAGAAAAACAGAAAGAAAGAAAGGGTGCTTACTTGATGGTGGATCGATGCGACTGGGTCGTCTGGGAGGACCCAGGAAAGGAGGGAATCTGGGTTTCTTCTTTTCTTCTCCTTCTTTTTCTGGCTTGATGCCTTTGACCTCAAAGGAGCAAAAATGAGAGTGGTTACGACAAAAGAAGAGACAAGTCCGTCTCAGGCCAACAAGTTTGTCACAGCACTGCGAAAGATAGCCACAGTCCATATTCACTGCACTGACAGTGACCTACTTTGATCTTGGGCAGGTTGAAGTTGATGCGTTTGGGTTTTGGCTCCAGGCCCCTCGGCTCCTTCACCTTCACCCCCAGGTGTTTCATGTAGGTGAGGATCACGTACTGCATTGTGCTGCTGTGGGTCAACACAAAACCACCACCATCAGCCTTATTACAATAATCGTCATAACAGCCCTGCAAATAACCCTGTTATTACATTTAACCCTGCAATACATTTAAAGGAAAAGTCCAACTTTTAAACCCATAGCCCTTATGTTCAAGGACTCATTACAGCCTCGTTACCATCCTCAGCTATAACAGATGGGCAGTTACAACAACAGCACTGCAGATAATTCTGTGTAATACATTTACACTATGCCGTAGAGCAGTCATGTTTGTAGCGATTTAGGGTCAAGAGTTCAGTTCTATCACATAGAGATGATACAGCTGAGGGATTGGTAATGACTTCCACCAGACTGATTGTATGAACTGTGTATGCGTCTGGTCCTTTACTGTAGCTCATCACACAGATTCCTGTAGTATAAACAACATCCAGTGGCAGGACCCCCCAGACACATTCATACAGCCCAATGCAAATGAAAAAAGGCACCGATAATAATGTACACTTTTGAGAACTCTTCTTGTTGTACTTGTCTACAAGAATTATTGATGAAAGCTGTGGAGCCTTCTGTTAACTTTTTTCAGGCCTACCATCTGTGCAGACCCTGCAACTCTACCAGATTAACTTCTGTGGAAGAGGGAGGGCATATGTCATACTTTCGGTTCAATGACTAGATTATAAGATACTGACACTAAAAACAAGTCTGTTTCTAAAGATAGTTACAGTATGTCACAAAAGTGAGTACACTGCTCACATTTTTGTACATTTTTCATTATATCTTTCCATGGGAGAAGTCTGAAGATACAACACTTTTCCACAACGTAAAGTAGGCAGTGTACAGGTCTGTGGACATGCTAGGCCAGTCGATCACCTTCACCCTCCGTTTTTTTAGCAAGGCAGTGGTTATCTTGGAGGTGTGCTTGGGGTCGTTATCGTGTTGAAATACCGCCCTGCGGCCTAGTTTCCGAAGGGAGGGGATCATGCTCTGCTTCAGTACGTCACAGTACATATTGGCATTCCCTCGATGAAGTGTAGCTCCCCAGTGCCGGCAGCACTCATACAGCCGCAAACCATGACACTTCCTCCACCATGCTTCACTGTAGGCAGGACACAGTTGTCTTTGTAATCCTCGCCTGCTTGCCACCATACACAATTGACACCATCTGAACCAAATAAGTTTATTTTGGTCTCATTAGACCACAGGACATGGTTCCAGTAATCCATGCATCCATGCCCTTAGTCTGCTTGTCTTCAGCAAACTGTTTGCGGGCTGTCTTGTGCACCATCTTCAGAAGAGGCTTCCTTCTGGGACGACAGCCATGCAGACCAGTTTGACGCAGTGTGCGGCGTATGGTCTCCACACTGACAGGTGGACCCCCTACCCCTTCAACCTCTGCAGCAATGTTGGCAGCACCCCTAAATGGCTAATTGGGCACAATTTGGACATTTACACTTAGGGGTGTACTCACTTTTGTTGCCAGTGGTTTAGGCACTAATGGTTGTGTGTTGAGTTATTTTGAGGGAACAGCAAATTTGCACTGTTATACAAGTTGTACACTGCCAACTTTACGTTGTGGAAAAGTATTATATCTTCGGACTTCTCCCATGGAAAGATATAATAAAAAATGTAAAAATGTGATGGGTGTACTCACTTTCGTGAGATACTGTAGATATTAAAGCTGACTGCTTCACTAGTCTAATTGAATTGCTTCAAAGAGACAAAACAATTAGAAGGTAGCGCTCCTGCAATTACCTATTTGACCCTAAGTGGATCAGTTATTAGCAAACCACATTATCCTTATGTGTAAATGTTTAGGTCCATCAGAGTTAATAAATCGAAATAAATTAAAAAAAAAAAAAAAAAGTAAAAAAACCAAATGGTTTCTCATTAATGTGTTGACAGATGAATAAAAAAGAAAATGAAATCACTGCTCACCACTTCTCCTCTTCTGTAGGTGGGGACGTCAAACTGAAACGCACCAAAAACACAGAAACAGGTTCAAGCATTTCACCGCTATGGCATCAAACTAGACTTGAGACAGTCATGTGACAGGCGTTCTTCAGATCATACTTTAACATCTGAGTACATTACTGACATGCTCAGACTCACATGTTGAGCAGAAAACAGCAGAAAAACTAAGAACAGCTCCATTTTTTCTTTGAACAAGAGATGCTATCTGAATTGTAGGGGAACGAGTGTCAAACGTCTATCTAAGCATCTTAATCCCTTTTTAATCTGTCCAGTTTGTCATGTCTAGGCCTGGTAACATTCAGCACATAAGTGAGAGTGTATGTGTGTGTGTGTGTGTGTGTGTGTGTGTGTGTGAGTGAGTGAGTGAATGAGTCAGTGAGTGTGTGAGAGAGAGAGAGACAGAGAGTGAATGTGAGTGTGTGTGAGAGATAGATAAAGAGATAGAGACAAAGAACGAGTCAGACAGATGTTTTCCACGTTTGTGGATGATAAGACCCCCATTCTAAAAGAGACATCTTGCATAGGCATCAACCATCTATACTGTTACATCTTGCTATCTACATTTTGCATCTTATATCTTCACGAACTAGTATCCACACAGTGACAACAGCAAGTGATGCCAATTATTACTTCACATCACGGAACACAAACAAGTTGAGATTTCCAGATTTGATTTTTAGAACGACGTGTGTTGACTCAATGACAGTTTGCCGCTTATGTTCTTGGTGTCAAAGGTTCATGGAAATAGTGTGGCATTAAAGGAATTCAATTACTCAGAACCCCCCCCCCGCTTGCATGTAAGATCATGTGCATGTGCACAAACATAATATTGCCTTGTAATTAAATTAGTGTTAGTCTGTGTGTGCCGTTTTTAACACATTACCTGCCACATAGGTCAGGTCATACAAATCAGTGCAAGAAATCAATTAACATCAAGATGACAAGAAGTATGAACGGGAAACAAGACAACACAAGAAACTTATGCTAATTGGCCACAGTCCACCAACATCTTCTGGTACTATACTGGCCACTGCTAACTGTCTTAAACCAGCACCCAAAAGTCTAAAGCCTGACCTTCATGGGTCACATAAGCATCTGACTCTTGTGCAAGATCGACCACACAACAAATAAAAAAAAAAATAAATAAATAACAGGAAAAGCGAGAGAAGAACAAAAAAATCGAGGAAGAACAAAAAAAGGGAGAGGGTGTGAACAGGCATAAAGCAGTAAGGACTTATTAATGTTGGTGTGTGTGTTTGTGTTTGTTTGTGTGTGTGTGTGTGTGTGTCTGGGGGTTGGACATGAGAAGCTACTTACAGTACTTCCTCGATCTTGGAGATGATGTGTTCTGCACAGGAGCGCTCCCTCTCCTGGGCCACACGGTTCCGGCCCGTCTCCGAGTCCAGCCGCACGAGCTCAGCCTCGGCCAGGGTCAGGCCCATACTACGCTTCTGCCTGCTCGTCAAAAACAAACACACACAAACACATTTATTATAATAGTGTAGATCTGCTCTGTCAAAAACAAACACACACAAACACATTTATTATAATAGTGTAGATCTGCTCTGTCAAGGTAAGCTGACAACCAGAGGTCACTATTGACGTATTCTCTGCACTACAGAGCAATAACGCATACAGCACAATGTGAGGCTTGTCTGGTAGTGTGCTGTACCTGAAGTCCTCCAGGTTCTTCTGAATGTCTGTCAGGAGGGTGTCCTGTAACTGCTGCACATACTGCCTGTGAGTCTCCTCAGGAAGCAATTCTGGTCTCCTCCGTTCTGAACACACACGCACACACAGTCTTACTGACAGTACTATGCATTGTGCGTTGATACAAAAGCTAGGTACATTTACACAAACTTGCTTGTATTACACAACATACATTTTCGATCAATTTGATTATTGGCACAGACGTTGCAGCAATCAACTACATTACCATAATTTCATAATAATTAACCAAGGTTAATGCATTGATTTTGTGAGGTTGTTCTATGAGGTTTACATGGGTGAGGACTATATAAAGGATTGCATTTCTTTTCAATATTCTACTTGATCTTTTTCTTCTATGTTTAGTAAACTGAGGTTAATACATGTGTGAGGTCAATACATATTTTTGTTTTTTTAGTTTGCATAAAACACAGACCTGAGGTTTATACATGGTGCGGCTTATATTCAGGAAATTACTGAACTACTGTTTCAACAGGAGCAAAACTACAAACACTTACCAAGTTCAGCCGAGATGGACTCAGGCACTGCTACCTTTAGGTTCTGTCAATACAAACACATAGAAAAGAAAACACAGAAAAATAACTCAAATTATACAGTAATTTTAATGAATTAACTGGATACGCCAAAGCATGAGATTGATAACGCACTATCAGCAGTACAAGGGAGAAAAACTCACCGCTGTTCTGTCCATGAAGTACGTGTGCAACTCCATGAAAATCCGCCGTGTCTCTTTGGGGTTGGTCTGCTTGTACAGGTCAGCATAGAGGTAGCACAGCTGAACAGTAAAGACACCAAGGCACAAGAAGCAGATTTGCAGGATCAGTGTCATAGTTCAAATAGGAGACAGCAATTTGCTGGAAATTTCCTGGAAGGTTCTGTAGTTAGACTCACAGAGCCTTTCCAGAAACTAGAGATGAGTAAGATATGATAATTAAGGTATGTATAATTAGTAAATCAATCCATCATCAGTGTGACTAGCACAAACTTCTTGTGTTGAGAATTGGGATCAATGTTCTCTGTTTTTTGGCCGTACTCACCAGTGGCGCGGGGTCAAACTGGGAGACCACGTGATGAAGGAAGGCAGCCAGATGTGCAGGTCGAGACTTCAGGTGCTCCATGCTCTGAAAACAGCTGCACTGACCATTGATCTACCCAATCCAACAAGCAGAGACACACACACACACACACACACACACACACACATAGAGGGGTGGTGGGTGTAAGGACAACTGGACCACAAATTTTACCACTCTCTGCATGGGTCATATTTTATTTTGCTTCTGATTTCTGAATCCTCAAAGAGGTGTAATAAATAATCAGTGCAATAAATAATCAAATCTTAAATCAGCCCTTGCTTGCCCCTTTTTGACCCGTAGGAAGATGATGGGTGACGGTGGCTGAATTGCAAGAGCCTGATCCAGAAAGACTCACTTGGTCCTGCTCAGTGTCGAAGTAGTCATCCTCAGCACCAATGATCTGAGGGGGTTGGCGTGACATGGGGCTGCCCAGGCTAGACTGGGAGTCCTGAGAGAGAAATAGTTTTTTTGTTGTTTTTTTCACAAGGGTTTTGGCTCAGCAATAAAGTATTGCACAAACTGTCAAAAGGAGACATTTATAGTGCTGTACTTACACTACAAATAGCTAGAAGTATATATTTAAAAAAAAAAAAAAAAAAACTTCTCAAACTCAATATTACAAGATACTGATAATGAATAGTAGCCATTTTAGTCACATAGACATTTTCTCTCTGATTTATAAAGTAACGTGAAATAATTACTAACTTTGACGTAATTTGTTTGGTTGGTTGTTGACAGATTGAGACTGTTAACCGTGAAACTTTGTGGACAGGTGCATAAAGAAGCATAAAGAAGAAGTATTAAGAAGCCAAACGTACTAGCTCTGGCAGCTCCTCTGTGTCTGGCGAGGGGCAGGAATTCGTGCTGCCTCGGGGAGTGGTCTTTGGGCTGTGGCAGGGGGTCTCTCTTTGGCACGGACTATCTGGGAGGGCAGTGTTTGGGCACGGAGAGCCCTGCAGAACAAAACCACACACACACACACACACACACACACACACACACACACACACACACAGAGTAAGAAAAAATCAGTCCATGTCCAGTTAGAGACTGTGTGTAGGTACCCTGTGGGTCATTAATGTAAGCACTCATTGGGCAGAGCGCAGGTGCCCTTACAGGAGGCACAGAGGTGCTGTTGGACCAGGAGGATCCATCCGGGGCTGAGTTAGTGTGCCAGGACAGAAGCGGCTCCCTGTCCTTCTCTCCCTCACCAACATCCTCCAGCTCAGCCTCCAGATGAGATGATACACCACCATCCTGACAGAACAACCACAACACTTCCATGATTACACACACATACACACACCCACATAAACACACACACACACACAAAACTATGTCTGTGCCTACAGAATAGTAGGCCATATGAAATTACTGCTACCGTTACAACACTTGTTCACAACACAATATGTTCACTTCTTTACAAATTTACACATAGTGTATTTTGGAAACACACAGCAGAGTAGATACCCTCAGTTCAACTCCCTGCTTATACACTACAACCATCCATAGGTTTCAAAATGTTAATAGCTTATCACATTCTACTACAACACAACAAATGTTCACTCAATACCACTGCTTTGTTCACTATGATCTAAAACAAACAGGAACCATTACAAGTGCATATTCGTTTGAGCCCCTGTGTATGTATGTATGTATGTGTGTGTGTGTGTGTGTGTGTGTGTGTGTGTGTGTATGTGTGTACAGCATGTGTATGTAAGACAGAAACATACATATACTGTGTGTGTGTGTGTGTATGTGTGTGTGTGTGTGTGTGTGTGTGCGCGCGCACACCTGTCCAGCTGCTGTAGCCTTGCCCAGCTGTCCCTGGAGCAGTGTAATGTGCTTCTTGGCTTCCTGGATCTCCTTCAGTAGTTTGGGACTGTTGTTCTTGTTGTACTCCTCCTTCATGGCCTGCAGCAGAGAAGAGACGCACAGATGACTGAACTGAACACAGACCAGTCCTGCAACACTTAAGGACAACCAAGGCCTCTTTCTCTCTCTATGTGCATTTGTGTGTGTGTGTGTGTGTGTGTGTGTGTGTGTGTGTGTGTGTGTGTGAATTCCCCTGAAGAGAGAAGTGAGATTAAGGTAGTTATACAAGGAAAACACCAGAGCAGAAGTGTGTTTGCATTTGTTTTGTGTGAGTGTGGGGTGGAGGGAAAAAAACAAAAAAAAGCCTTTGACGAGTAGCCATAACAAACAAAGGAAATACAGAAACATAGGTCTAATAATGTCGCTGTCATCATGGCAGCATGGAAACCCCTCTTAGGTCCCCCTCTGGGAGGCTCTCTGTAAATCTCCAGTCATTTCACACCATTAAACACAGGGATAGCACTTGCCTGGAGCTCCTGCTGCTGTTTTGTCAGCATCTTCTGCAGGACATCCACCTTCTGGTTGTATACTGTGCTGCTCTCCTCCTAAGATGAAAGGAATACAAGAATAAATAAGTAAATAAAGAAACAAACAAATTAATTAAATTAAATACATAATAATATATAACTATGAAGACTCAGAACACAATAAATTCAAACTATGATTATAACGACTCAAAACACAATAGATCCAGCATCTCCACAATTACCTTGTTTCTTCAGGATATCAGAACTCCTGATTTGACACAAAAGCTGTTATATTCAGTACTAGCATTTTGAGGGTTCAGAGTGGACAACGTTCAGTAGGTAACAGGATGCAGGCACACACTATCTCTTACCCAGACAGGAAGTGGGGAGGTGACGCGGTCAGAGGGGCTGGAGGAGGTGGAGGAGCGCTCCCCTGTGGTGGGGCCAGGCGAGTGCGGGGAGGACAGGGACCCCGGGTCTCCCTCGCCCTCAGACAGTGGGATCTGAGGTAGCCCCGGGGGCCGGCCGAGCACCGTGAGGGCCACATAGGAGCCCGCTGCCACGGGAGAGAGAAAGAGAGAGAGATCGAGAAGGAAGGGGAAAGAGGGAGAAATATAGAGTCAATAACTTTGAAAATACACTGCCCCACCCACTTGATTATAAAATATGATATTTTACTCACATTTTATCAACTTTACAACTTCTACATGGTTTGAATGTGTAACTAATGTTCCATTGACCTGGAAAAGAAAATATCAATGATAAGCGACAAATAAGTTGTAAACAAACACTAAAAACTGATCAGAGTACAGCAGGCAGAACACGTCTGAAAATTCAAGACTGCAGTTCCACCTCTTGCCAGTAGATGACATAATGAATAGATGATCACTGCAATGGCCCCCATTATCTAGTAGCACTAACCTGTGTACTATCTACAGTACACTGCTTAATAGTGTTAAGGTGTAGACAGGTGATGGACTTCCGTTCAGGCTTATTAACAATGGACACAAGAACATCAACATTTCAGTGGACTTCTTGTTACATGTAGCCATTTCAGTAGTAACCATGAAATTGTGCCCTTTAAATATTTAAAAGAGCTTATATTCCACTATGCATTTTCATTCAATTCAAAATACTCTCTACTATGCTTTTCTGTAAAATGTTTCATCTCAGGTAGCAGATTCAGTGAATGGCAGGTAAACTCCCTCACCTTTATGATCCGGTCCCCTGTCTGAACGCCAGCTCGCATGGCAGCGCCATCTGGGGCAAAGAAGAGTAAGTAGAGATAAATGAGGGATGAGAGACGGAGGGCATGTGTGAGGAGGACGGAGGGCGTAATGAGAGGAGGGTGAGATGGGTCGGCGAGGGGGGAGGGGAAGAAAAAAAAAAAAAAACACGGCCTCACCTTCTTTGACAAGCTGGACAAAGACTGGGTTGTCTCCACTGACAGTCAGGCCAAAGCCATTCTCATCTCTCTGAATGATGACACAACGTTGAACAAGCCCTGGGTAGGAAAAAGAGAGGGAGAGAGAAAAGTGGGGTCGAGAAAGACAGAGAAAGAAAGAAAAAAGGAAAGAAAGAAAAGAAAGAAAGAAAGAGGAGGGATGCAGGCAACAGGTGTTGCGATATAGAAATGTGAGTGAAGGCCGGAGGCGAATGAAAGGATGACAGAGAGAGACAGGAGAGACAGGAGAGGACAGGAGAGACAGAGGCAAAGTCACATGATTACGTTTGCTTAGGAGCTCGGATACAAGGATGAGCTCGGCAAGGACAGACACCACCATGTCAGACCAAACGTGCTTGTGGCTTCTGCAATGCATATGAGGGTCAACGGAAGGGCACCAGACAAAGTGACTTCCAAGGCGGAAGACTTTGAATACAGATTTCCAGTGTTGCCGCAACGCTAGTGGCTCTGATAAACTGTGTTCAGTCTCACAAACAGACAGAGATTAATCTGAGACACTCGTCTTTCTCACAACAGGGAGACCTGGAGAGATACAGCGTCATCCACAAAGTCTGTCCACACAGCCACTATGACTATGTGTCTCTCAACAGCTCAGCTACAGTGAACTGCACACAGTTATAAAGCTGAACATTATTACACAATATGCAGGCGGACCTTCATGAGCATTATCACAGTGAATCAACAAGTGTGTTTACAAAACTGCACTGACATGCTCACATGCACACCCTGAACACCTCCGTTCAAACCAAGCTGCTTGTGATTGGGAATGGGTTATTCAAACCAAAGGCAAAACAGGAATGATCACGACACCCTTAGTACAAAAAGAGAAGGATAAGTTATAGAAAAGTTATTAGCCCCGGGCCATTAACTGCATGCTGTAACCAACACTGTACAAATCAGCTGTACTTCCTTACGACTAGATTTTTCTTTCATGGCATCCTCTTTAAGTTTGAACATAGGCAAAGTTGGACTTGATAGTTAGTGCAAGTAAATGCAGTGAAACAATGGCAGTGGCTCACATGGACTGATTTGCTAGCCAACTGAAAGGGAAGACATTTTAAGTCTTTCAGAAAAATAATTTCAGTTTATTTTGGGTCCTTTGCCAAAGATGTCAAATTTCACTTCCTCTTTCCTACAAAACTTTAAGCCAATTCCAGATCAGCATGTGCCATTCTTTTTGAATGCTCTCAGTTGTTTGTCATACATAGACAGGAAATGGATAAATTATGGCACATTGTTAAATGCTGTTATATTGTGGTGAAGTTATCACTGACACATGGTGAGTGTAAAGATTTAATTCCGGGCCCAAGAAACATTGAGTAAGAGAGAGTGTGTGTTTGGTGTGTGTGTGTGTGGGGAGGGGGGTTGGGGGGGTGGAGTGGGTTAGGAATGGAGCAGCATGTTAGGGAGGGGAAGAGAGTGTGCACGCACACACACACACACACACACACACACAGGCAGGCAAAGGAGGAGGAAGCCACAGCAGCACCAACACCAGCGTCAGCTTACCACAGGACTCTGGCTTTCCGTCGGCCACAAGGCAGCTGCTGCTGCTGCCACTGCTGCTGCTGAGGCTGCTGTTCTGCACGAGCGGTTCTGCCAGCAGAACACACCCCGGGCACAGCAGCCAGCGGGGAGAGGGAACAAATGGACAAGAGCAACAAAAACAAAAAAGAAGAAAAAGAGAAGAGAAGAGAACAAAATAAAATAAAATAAAAATGTCTATGGAGGCTATCAACATCAAAAGCACACTTTAGAACAAAATGTATCTGGTGATGGCTCTCTCACCAAAGCTTTTTTCTGGTAGCAATTATCCTACCAGCCTGCTATTCCCAACCACAACACCTCTCATCATGGGGAAGAATGACTTAGCATTTTTTTCTAGTGGTGACTGTCCCAATTCTAGCTAAACAGATGCAGGCCTAAATTCGTAGCTGCAAATATTTAATGCATACAATACAAATAGATGTTAAAGACAAGAAATTAATGAAGAAAATATGGTAAGGTATATGCACTGACATACTAACTAAAACAAACGGATACAAGGACAGGCAGAGCAAAGCAGAGTGAAAGAGTAGTGTTTCTTTCATCCAAGAGAAATTAGTATATAATTTATAGAAATGTATAGTCTATATTCCTGATCTAAGAGACAAGCTGAAAAGGAGCCATGCTGGTTACGTCTCAGCCCTGCACAGATATAGGCAGAGCTCAGATCAGACAGACTCCAAGGAGCAAACTAAAGATTTACACTTCAAACTGTTTACAGATCAGCCCCCCGCTCCATGCACAGATCAGTTCAGACAGACTAAAGCAAACTAAAGATTTACACTTCAAACTGTTTACAGATCAGTCCATGTCAGTTTAAAGACCCGTCTGTGGGAATGAACTAAATAAGATGCTGCCATCGCACCTGTCCTTAAGTCTAATACATATACACTGCCCACCAATCCCCTCGTGGGAGCTCAGAGAGTGCTGACACCTCTTCGGCGTCACCCCCATGCAGTTTTACAGGCACCGGCAAGTCTGTGCTGCGCGCATGCTTTTTTAAACGATAGCACACCACGTCAATCAACGTGAAGAGGGCACTCGAGTAAACAGTCTGGCTCTGTCAGACAGACTCAGGGCGGAAACACGCTTACATCCCGACCATCCCGCTTACAGCCGATCTCGTCGCTCCAGCCCGCTCGCAGGGGCTGGGTGGCTCTGCGCAATCCAACAACAAGGCCAGGCCAGGCCAGCTGCCCTGACAAATGTTATGATGAGGGCCACGCGGTGTTTTGAAAATCACAATACTGGCATATGCATAGGAAACTCGTGGGTGGCGAGAGTTCGTGTCACCGTGTCGTGTTGACAGCAGAGGCCACTGCGGGCAGTTGAAGAGGTCCTCCAACCCCACCCATGCCTCCAGCCCACCAATTAGTTTCCATTAAATCCTGTTAGGAGAACTAGGAAAGTAGGAAGAAAACTAGGATGTGACAGAATTTGAATAAAGCCAACTTGACTATGCTACTATAGGTCATCCACTGAAAGACATGAGCTGAAACAGACGCATGAGGGCTAGTCTGATCAACACTGACCAGTAGGGGGCTAGTGGTTTGTGTATTGGTGGGCCGTTGTGTGTTACTGTGTGAGTTTAGATGAGTGTATGACGGCTTATTACCTGTGGGATCAAACTCATTGGAGGACGCGACAGCTGGCTTGTCACTCTTGGGTTTCTTGTCTGGGGGGTGGTCTTTGCCGAGAATGCTTCCTGTCCTACAAACACACAGAAACAGAACACACACAGACACACATCCCTCCGTTAGTATCAATCTAAGTGACCTGTACGACACATCCATGTCATCACAATGTTGAAACTCTTTCACTAAGCAATGTGGACAGTAGGAAATGTGGAGCACCCCTCTCACCTGGTAGTTTTTTTGGGAAACCTGCAAGAAAGGAAATGGAACAGAATGAGGACCGAATACCAGGGACACTCCATCAACACTCCAAAAAGCACAGGCCAAAAAAAAAAAAAAGCTTGCCTGAAATTCACTTAATTCTTGGTATTACTTGGTCATTTTCAGTTTATTTTCTCATGTGGCACCCACAGCCACACATCACTGAGCGTCATTACAAAATGCACAATTGTCTATTGTTTTTCCAAGCTATTTGCCATGATCTGCCCAGATAACACGTCTTGGGTATTCATTCTCCATGAGTGGAGTCCACCTGCGAGATGAATTTTCCCAGAACCCCGCTGATACTATCAAAGGAACTTTCCTCTTCTAGAAGCCAGGATTAGGAAAGAGTGATTCATAGGCCACACCAGAGATGAAACAGATGCTAAATAATACAAGGACCAATGTCTATATAGATTGAACTCTCTCAGTGTGATGATTCAAGCTAATTGGATTCATTAAGAAATTGCATAGGGACAACAAGGGTTTGACATCATCTTTATGTTGAACACCATTTCATCTACATATAAGTTATCTGTTGATAAGATAATCCCATATTTTATCCATTATCTGGAAATCTAGGTAAACAAATGTGTATATTAACACCCTCCCCCTACCAAATTACTACACACAGCCTTCTCAACAACCTATTGCTGTGTAGAGTCCTCATATATTAAAACACATCTCCTCTCCAGTTTACAGGGCATTCTATGCAGGCAGTTATATCTGTTCCTATTAGAAGCCCCTATACTGCACTCCAACCTCAAGTAGGAGTGGGGGGGGTGGGGAGGTAGGGGGCTTGGAGAGTCTCTCTACAGAAATAGCACAGACTCTCTGTCCTCCCTCCCCTGCTCCTTCCGCGGGTGGTTTTTGTTTTTGCTGCTGTTCCTTCCCTTCAACAATGAGCCCTGCGCTGGGAACAATGGCGCTCACGTCAGAGCCGACAACTACACAGCGGCATTGTGGGACTGATTCCCGGAAACAGAGAGGGCTTCTGGCAAGGCTCCCATTTCCTGAATGTGTGAATGGGGAGGGAGTTGGGAGGCGGTTGAGGGTGAAGGGGGGTAGGGGGAGGTGCTGGTGGTGCTGGTAGTGGAAGAAAGGGGGGGGGGGGTTCCTAAGGAAATGCAGGGGCAGGATTTGGCTAGTCTCAAGCTCTCTCTCTCTCTTTTCTCCGACTGGGAACTTCTATTTCAGCGTTCTGTGGTCAACAATCCCTGTGCCTAAACATTCCGAAATGCTCTCACACAATGCCAAGCTTTCCAAGCCCTGGCACAGAGAAGAAGCTTCCTCTCTCACTTTATGACTCATGTAGTCTCATTCTAACCAGAGGGATGCTTCCCATCCTGTTTCCCCTATGCAAAACATATCACGCATGTCAAAACACACCACAGCAAACACATATCACCAATGCTGTTGTACACAAATAACACTTATAGACTAATACATTTGTTATGCTGTGTCATGCTGCAACCCAAATTATTTGGTGCATGAACTCTTTGTCCAAAGCTAAAGTTATTATCTTTTTGTGGCATTAAAGCAATGCTGTACTGGACCCCTGAATAAGACATGCATAAATGTTTTTTTCTCGTACCAGAAAATAATCCAACTAGTCTGCTTTTGCAGGGCAGAGTCTACTTCAGCTTGGGAGCAAAGGATCTCTACTGACTTTTGGTCCTTGAAATGTAGTCACTTGGAAATAGACTGAGGGTTAGGTAGGAAATGGCTGAAAGCTTGGCAGTTAAAAATAGCTCGCTTTGGTCCAGAAAATGACAATGACAGCTCAACAAAGGAGAACAAAGGTCTCACAGGACATTCCCTTTTTTCCATAAGATGGAGGGGCCCATTTAAAAAAAAAAAAACGAAAACTGGCCATGTCTGTCATTTATCCCTGCGTATATCTACACTTACCAAAAATGTTCAGATTCACATTTTCACCACAATTTTGCAAGGCAAAAGTATAGCATACATACGTTAATGACTATAGGAGCAGATTGATTTCAGGAGACCAGTCATAGGACTCCACATGTGGAAAATGCAACACTTGAGTAAGGAGATTAATAAATCAAAAACATAAGCCTTCCATTAAGCCAGTTTACCATCAACAAGTTTCAGTTTGCCAGAGTGCTTTGCACACAATCTGCTTACCGCCGTAATTACACATTTGCAGCAAATTACAGCAAGCATTAAAAAACATTTAAAAAAAAAAATGTTTCCCCTTCTAAATATGCCTTTTATGTAAACTGTCAGAGATGTCATGTTTCATAACTTGGAGATGTAACAGCATGAGTGAGTTTATTAAGATAGTGTGCAAATCACACACTGCAAATGAGACCACATAACAGCAAGCAATCAGAAGGCATATGCTGGTCAACAGGGAGGGATACGTTTAAATAAATGAGCATTTCTATTTAGGCTATATGAAGAATTGAGTTTTGGCACATTCACTGTAAACTGTAGGGACTGGATTACTTCAAAGGAAGACAGACAGAGAGCACACACGCACACACACACACACACACACACACACACACACACACACACACACACACACGTATGCACGCATACAGCTTATTGCGACAGCTCCCTTTCTCACTGGCCCCCCCCAAAAAGAGCAGCATGGAAACGCCTTTCATGAATTATGTGTGAGCAGAGACAGCAGTAGTGTGCTGCGCCATGCTGAAAAACACCCGGGACTTTGCTTCACTGGGGAGCCAGAGGAAATGCATGTCAAAAGCAATCCTGCATTTAGAGGCTGTGACCAGAAGGAAAACAAAACGATGCATGTGTGCCTGGCCCAGGGCCCTGGAGACGGCTAATTATTTACAAAGATGGACCGGGAGGAGCAGGGGAGGCCGGGAAGGAGGAGGCCCGCCAGCATAGCCCCACACACTTTAACTGAGCGGCTCACATCAGGGTTATTCTTGGCTTTTGAATTACTGTGGCTCGGCCTCTTGGTCAATTTTTGGCTTTTGTTATGATTTCAGATTATTTGCATTTGTTTGTCAAGTTAAGCTCGTAAGCTTGTTAAGGCTTGCAGCAGCCTCTCTGCTCAGTGTGCCACTCAAAGTATCTCATCTCTAAGTCATTGGACTGCAAAATAACATTATGCAATTCAAGGCCTTTGCAACTTCACTTTTCACCCGCAGGGAATCCAGAGCTTCTTATCAAGTAGATGCTTAGAAGCCACTGCATTGCTGATAAAGTCCATAAACAGGCCAAGACAATGAAGAATTTCACACTCTACTTTCAAAACTGTGTCTGCTGCATCACCACTTCATTCTGGTGACCACGGTCTAGACTTGTTCACAATATTTTCTATACACTGTAGACTACAACTTTAACATCTATTTAACCTATGTGCAGGTATTACACAACCAGATATATTGCCTGTGGCAGCATTGTAAAGAAGAGTTAAACATATTCTGTTCGGTAAATCACTGTATGGAGAACTCAGGTGATACTGTGTGTCTGACAAGATAATTAAGGAAAGGTGTACTCCTTGTGTGGCCTCCACCTCCTCTTCCTCCTCATCATCCTCCTCCAGCTTCCTGCTTCTCTTTAGTGCTTCCAGGATGGTGCTCTGGTGTAACTGCATCTCCAGGGCCTTAGAAAACAGAGCTCTCTCTCTCTCTCTCTCCTTCTGCCCCAGTAACCCTGATAAGCATGTGAGCAGAGTGGGCAGCAGCATCCCCTCATGGCTCGGACACGTACATTTCTTCACGCTAGACTGTCTGTTCACGTTTTATTATGATTGCAAGCAAGGAAGAGACAGAGAAGGGAACGGGAAAAAAAAACAGAGACCAAAGCACAGGCACTAGTAGTGCTATTACTGCAGACGCTGCAGGGCAGGATCAGAGTGGAGGCTACACACAGCTCCACCAGCCAGCCAAGGGGATCTACAAGGGTTGGTAGGGGTAGCGAGGGGTGGACAGTGGGTTGCATTACTGTTCTTAGCATATATAATAATTGCGCAATAATTGTGCATGAGGTATGTCACAGAAGGTTTGAGCACACATGCTTTCTATGTTAAATCCTGCATGCTTTCACAGTGATTCATCCAAAATCTTGACTTGTTTGAGTCTCCTCAAATATGTCAAAATATTTCAAGTGAATGTTTAAGTAGCCTTGTTCAAATTCCTTGACTAAACATAGACACAATGCAGTGCTTTCTTTGATACAATCTATAGGCAAAAACCATTAAGAATGGCGCGGTTTTCTCAGACGATGGAGGACACAGAGGCCTTCGGTGTTATTTGAGGTGAACGGCTCTCAGGGGATGCCTGGTCCAACCTCCAGTGTTGGCATCAGGTCAACATCTCTACAACATCTCTAACCAACTACTACAGGATGTTATCAAATCCCGCTCACCCACCACAACAAAGGTCCCTAGAGGAGCTACTGACAAGCCAACATGACTAGCAGTGCATGGGGAGAGGGTCTGCGAGCATCACTATCAATCCCAATCCCACTGAATGACGCTACAGCACGACACATTGACCTCTACAGAGACCAACACATGTGCAAACACTGCACCAGACCCTTTGGGCAGAGAGTCAAATGGTTTACAAACCAGACTTAACTACACCACTAAATGTATCTCAAGACTAATCTACATTTCTCTAGGCTAGTGCACATAAATATCAGGCTACAGTCATCCATTCTAGTCTTCATGGCCATATACACAAGCACTGTAAGCAGACAGTAGTTTGCCTTTGCACCAATGGAGCCAAAGTAAACAGACTGGATCTCAAGGAAGCACACATATGAAGACAGAAAATGCCTGTACTGCAATGCTGGGTTATGGTGAATAAGTGCACTCATTATGCCTATCGTGACAGTCTGCTAATGCACTTATAAGTGCCTTTTAAGTGTACTAAAACCCCCTCCTCCAGTTTGTGGCTCTTTAATCTCGAGTGTCATTGTACTAGTCTCACCCTCAGTCACCACACAGCCCTGCTGTGGTCATTTGGGTGTCAGTGTGGACCACGGCTAGAGATTGTGATTCCTGACCTCTCCTCCTGCCTAAGGGCCCTGCACCCGTCTTGCCGTTCTCAACCTCTCTCCTCGCTGGAAAGGAAATGTCAGGTTGAATATGTCTCGCTGCTACAAAAGCCAAGCTCACCAAAACACTATACAAGGAATTCTTTTAAACAGACTTAAGTTGGCACCCAGAACATTCCTCAATAATCAGTCTGCAGTTAGGAGGTTGCACACTAGTTGCAGGTTGATGACCAGTGAATGTTTAAAATTTAAATGTTGGGTCTGTGGAAGTCAAAGCCAGAGCATAACATACACAACCACACATTGGCAACAGACTGAATATAGCATCAATAGGTTTAAAGTGCCCATCCACCAGAAAGTGAAGGTATCAATATGATGAGGGTCCAGACTCTTTGCACTAAGAGCATAATTCTTCCATGTGCTTAAAGGCATACCAAACAATGTAACTATGTAAACTATGTAAATTTACTTGCAAACCAAAGAACAGGAACCAGCGATGACCATTTTTGTGCGTTTTGTTGACCGACAAGCCGGTAATAAATGATGTAATTTCAATTTTATTTACCTTCAGTTTTGTTTCCTCGACCTGGTGTTTCAAATAATGCAAATGTAGCAACCGCAGAATCTACACTATAGGCGGGCGAGAGAGACTTCATTCATCCCGTAATAAGCCATTTAATCATTACAGTGACTACCAAGCTGATAAATGAACCTAAAAACTTTGCCTAGAGTGCCTTTAGTGTGCACGCTTTTCAGTCATTTGTTAGTTATACAAAGTCTATCATATACACGCCATAAGGTCAGTTGCATGTTCTAGCAACAGAATTAAATCATGGTTAGTCAGTGGCAGGACCCCAATATTGGTATTTGGAGTTATCACTGACATTAGTTGTGTTTCCATCCAACTAGTTGATGCACATGACTAGTCCTCGGTTGGAAACACCTGCAAATGTGCATCGGTCCCCTATTGTGAATATAAATTTAATTTGTTCAAGGGATTCTGATTAACTTTTGATGTGAATAATGTGCATAATGTGATTAAAGTTGAATTTCTGTATATTCACATTTATCGCGTTTCTGTCCCACAGCCGGTCGGAACTCACCACTTGATTAGCGTAATGCTAATTTTTTAATCAGATTACACAATTGATGGAAATGCATGCAGATGTGAATATTCTTGAGCCGAATGTTTGTTAATGTGAATATGAAATGTGAATAAGTTGAATGGAAACCAAGCTAATGAAGCCAAAGAAGGTTCTAAAACCAAAGATCTTTTTGTAGGTCAGAAATATCACTGATATTACTTTGTCAGCAGTAGATCTGTAAATCTGGATTTGATGGACAAGGACCACCGTCACTTCTATTTGTTTTCAAAAAAATCTATATTATTGAGCATAAAATGACAACGTACCAGATGCTGAATTGATGTTTTTTTGTTTTGATTTACATGTAGGCCTTATGAACTAAATTTACATTCCCATGTCTTATCAGCTGTATGTAAAAAAAAAAAGCTTGTTGGGCTCGTGTTTACACTACCATATAATCACACAGAAAAATGAGCTCTAACAGCATGCTGGCAGCTTATGATGTGGTTCGCTTCCATTTTTTTTTCTCTCCAAGGGTTGGAATTGCCAACAAGCCCACAGAAATGTTATCCCTCCTGATACATGAAAACATTCTACAACTGCACAGGGAAAAGGTGACAACACCCATCCAAAGAAAATGTGGTCAGTTATGTCACTATGACATTCCAACCCCTGATGACATATTTTTTTTTAGCATTTTGTTTTATACAATAAACAGTGGATTTTTGTGCTATTGTGTATCATAGTCTTATGAGGTGTACCTCAGTATAGTACACTTTTTTAGTCAATTCTAGACACATTTGGAGGTTATGATTTCATGTGACTATCCATAATGATAGTACCACCTCTTTATGGGTAAATGGGTAAAATAACATTGTATTATATACTTCATTCAATAGGCCTGTTCACAAAGTTGAAACTTTTAGTTCTGTTTTTTCAAGACATTAAATGAAATGTAGGTACAAAAGTGTATAAGTAGCTTGATGATATGACTTACTGAAATGATATGACTTTGCACAACACAAATCTAACTGCAGTCAGAACACAATGTGCATTCTATCAATCTCATACACACAAAAAATAGAGGGTTCTGTGCTTCATTGACTATTCTATTGACTATGAACTATTCAGATAATATAAACAATTATGGGTCACGGATAATGGGGAAATCTATTTCATAGCTTCAGTCCAAATCCTTCAAAGCCTATCCCAACATTAGCCTATTGTGTGACCATGTCAGTGGTGTCAGTATCAGAGCTTGGCAGCATTGCATGTAATTCTTCACTTCGCTTCACAAATCAATAGTGCTAACATGCTCCAATTACACTCAGTTATACTTTTGTCCAAATGACTGAATCAATCAGCTTTGTTTAACTACACTAATGCGCCATGCATTCACTGTACATGGACCGCAAACAAGACACTTCATGCACTTCAAAGGTCCGACTATTAACCAAAACAGCTTAATCTAATAACCAACGCACAGAGGTAGGCTATGCTGTGTACAGCCAATGACAATCAGAGGAAGGTCAAAGAAAATCTTTAGAAGTACTAACAGAAACAAATTCCTTCCTTCAAATGATACAGAAAGATACTAGCAATCTTGTACTGTAGCAGTAGTCATAAGTTTGTAAGACAAGTACTGCAAAACATGAAAATACAAAAGAAAGAAATCTCTACAAAGCATTTTACTCTTCAAAAGGCCAAGTGCCCAGATGAGCTTAACTGTTTTTCTGACCATAGCAGTTGTAGCCTACAACTGAAAGTGCATTGTAGCCTAACTGTTTCAACATGCTTATGAATAGTATGTTTATTGCAGAGCATTAAAAAAATACACAAATAATCAACATGTTTTAACTTTAGTAAAGACCATTGTCAGTCTGTAGGATAAATCTGGACTGACATATTGTGCAAAACATTGCATATATTTGGTATTCTCACAATGCTACACAAAAGGACAACGTCTTCACTTGAGGGTGTATCCATGCTCACAGCTTGCAAAACTTTCAACAGTAATTGCACTCTGCACCACTTAAAGTCAGCTAATTGCTGATTTATTGTAAACACGGCAAGGCCATATTCCCCAGTCACCAGGCCGTGTCCTTGCCAGATGCAAAACACAAAAATGGTTGTCTTTCAGTGTTTTAAGAGGCATCCCTACCTAATACACTTCTCGACCAGCTTTCCATTAACTTAAGCAATCAGCAACAACAATGTGATGAAGAATCCAACTTCGATAGTTGTTAAAAAGTGTATAATTTCATTCCGAGTGACTAGTGAACCAGACTCTCCCAACCCAAATGTGCTACAGTGGTCTGAGGAGAATCCCAAATGGAATCAATAAAATATATTAAGAAAAGCCATCTAATCCCGTTAGTCATGTGCTTAACTATTTGACAAAAGGCAGGTAACACTGTGAAAAGTTGATCACACCGGCAACTTGCAGCATGTGATTATACATGGCACATTTTTTTCCAGCAATGTTGCCGGGCAACAACCTGACAGGTTCCTAATGTTCTGATTGGCTAACTGCAACAAGTGGCTTGCTGATGATTCACCTTCTCCAGATGAAAATGCTGTTGCCCAATACCAGTGGGAATGTGCCCAAACACCATGGCTCAGTAGCACTGCCTGGCAACGTTGCTCTGTGAATCTTCGCCCTCAGATGTTCACATCCAAACCAAAATTATCTATTACTTTCCTGCTCAAAATCATATATTGAGCCCCAAATGAGAACGCAAACAGTGCATGTTAGGGGTGAGAATTGATAGGATTTTATCAATACTGATGCCATTGTCAATCCTGCTTATCGGTGATTCTTTATCAGTTCTTTTATCAATTCCTTACAGTAGAGAAGCTAGTTCACACAGGTTTTCGGTATACATATGAACATATGAACCTATGATGTAGCCAATATTACTACAGTGGCCATAATGGCTTATTACAATGAGGTAAATCATGTAGAACTCTGTTGACCATTTCAGTTCTACTTTCAGAAAGACCAATTGATCAAAAACATGCCAACAATGATAAAAAGAATTGATAAGGTCAGAAGCATACTATTCCAGTAGATTGAAGAATTCAATTCTCGGTTCAACATGATATTTGCTTCTCGATTCCAATCCCTTGTGCATGTAGAGAGGTATGTTAAGACCCTCAAATGGGAACTGGTGTCAAGACAAACACTATCCAGGGCAAATCACTTTGCAATTTTACCTCCAGGGGATCTGGAAATCTGTTGTCTGATGTGCAAACTATATTCATAAAACATGTGTGATAGAAGTGTAAGAGCTCCTAAATGTTTTCAGGTTCCTCATTGTCCAACACTTGAGATACGAAGTACTCCTACAACCTCGTGCTCAGGGTGTGTCCAGTCTGGCGTTCTATTTATAGACACTTGATTAGAAAAAGAGAGAGGGGGGAAAAGCACAACAATACGCTCATGTCTCAAATGCCAAAAATACCAGACGGTTCCTTCAGGATGATTCATGCAGAAGCCTTGCACAAAGCCAGACCTTAAGAGCCAATCACTGAACATCCCTGACAGATACATCTTCCTACTTCATAAATACCACCACACAGGCAACTCCTCCTCATACCAACCAACAACACACAATAAATCTGGAGGACCAGAGTTGTTTTCTTGAGTTTTGTTATCTAAAATAAACTGAAAGATCTTTGGGATGGACAAATGTTTGCCTGGACACCGTTGCCATTTCCATCAATATGAAGATAATGTAGCTGCAACATCTTCAGACCCCAGATTTTAGGGGTTAGTAAAGCTCAGCATGTTCTTAACTGACTCCTGTGGCTGATCGATTCCATCGTTGAACAATCGCCCCGCTGGCCTGATTGTTCTTGTGGAGGTACATTTGTGTACTTTGTTCAGGCAACAAAAACCAAAAGCCTTGGTTCAGCAGTTACCTTTGTCATCACTCACTCAGACTGAGCCTATGGCAGAAATTTCAATGGTGTCTAAACAGCTGGGGCCTATTCAGGTGTGGAAAAACAGAACACACACAGACAGTAACACACACATACCACACACGCATACACAAACACACACACACACACATACACACACACACACAATAGTCAGCACACAAGTTTGATCTACCCCTGCAGTACATGTTAATTGTTGCTATACTGTTTTGTTTAGCACTCTTTCACAAGCTTACTCAGACCAAGGGCAATTCTACATCTAATGACAGTGGATAAATGGCTAGAGCTACACATTTCCAAGGTCTGAGTGCAATCTGTTGTTTGTCTGTCTCACTAAAACAATATTAAGAACCCAATGAATGAGCAGATTGAAGTTTTGCACCTGGCTTGTATAAGAAACTCTTTAGAGCTCTTTTCAATTCCCTTTAGATCAAAACAAACTCCTATATGACAATATCCTGTAGTTGACTCATTCGGAGATAGGTTTGCATAGCATGCATTGCACAACTGTACACTCCATAGTATAATAAGACAAAATGACAAACATGAAACCCAACTTTTTAGGACTACAAGGTGTAAAGACTAATTAATAAATGAATTTGAATGATACAATTTAATTACGCACACCAAGAACTGTATTCAAAACCAAAACTATTCACTCTGCTTGGGTAAATGGTTTGGGCTTCCTAGTAAATGACATCCAGCCATTTGGAGTTACACACATAACGGGAAAAAGTTTCAGCCACAGGACCGTGTTGATCTGGTAATTGTCTGCTGCTGCAGGAAGTTCTACTGCAGGCGAAGCAGGGTGGAGTAGCCCAGCCCGCCTTATCTCGCTCGGGACCAGATGTTACCAGCTGTGCAGACCGGGCGATAGCCATCGGAGCAAGCGTTCTGTTGAGACTCGCTCCACTGGGCTGTAGAGACACAGGACTGACGAGAGGTGGTGAAGAAGGGCCAAAGCACGCCTGCCTGCAGGTCCAGGTGCATGGGACTGTCTGGTAGGCTGCCATTCAGTCAGCAGCAGGCTTTGGCTGCTGACTTGATAGGCTAGTGACCTTGCCATCACCCACACACAGGCCTTTTCCCAGCCCATCCCCCGCATCTCACAGATGAACTCAATTTACACTTTACACATTTCACACCTCAGCTTCGCCCAGACTGGATGAGACCAGCAGCAATGCAGAGATAAGACACCATGGCACTTTGATGACATTCAGTGACTTGCAGAGACTACAGCTGAAATGATCGAACACTGCAAGGCAAACTAACAATCAACTTTTGAAGTAACAAAGGAGCTTTCAACACTTAATTTAATAATATGGGGTGTTGAGTAATATCCACAGTCATCCACAGTCACGCATCATTCTGATTATTATTCAGTACGATAATGTTATGTGTATGAATTAATTAAATCAAAGAAGCTGATACCCAAAAGAGATTCATTCAATAAAATTGACGAAACAGCTGGATAAAATTACAGATACAGTTTTTCAGGAAGTATCACTGAAGTGCTCACTGCCCATCACACAGAGGCCTTAATTCGAAATGACAATATGAATGCTCTTGGAATGACCAACAGTGTTTCGCTGAAGGAATTCATGAGCAAAGACAGGGACATGTAATTCAATATCCAGAATGTGTTACTGGCATAACCCTGCATGGACAACACTTGAGAACTCAGCAGCTGTTACTCCAGGGTCCAGCAGCTATGGTACACAGGAATGTGTCAGTTATGACACTAGAGAATTCAGCAGCTACCGTCTGACAGAAGATTTCATCAGCCTGCGCGATGGAGAATTCAGTGGCAACAATGTTGCACTGGCATGTTTACCTTGCCGCGCTCGGGCAGCCTGACCCCACACAACCCCTCGACGCCTACAGCTGGGCTTAGCAGCGCTGATCTAAATGGCCGTTTGGTGCTTCGCATTTGAACAGCTGGTTTTTCCACATTCTTTATGTTTCCACAGCATTCGTCAGGAAGAGCTGAAAATGCAGCGGGAGGGAGAGACTGAGTCATCGGTCTCCTATATCGTTCACTCTTGAACTAAAATGCTGGTAAAGTGAGCCAAAAGGGCAATGACATCAATGCTTGTCCTGTAGGCCATGAACTGACACACACACACAAAAACCCTACCCCAATGTGGTTTTGGTGTCGTGATCAGAGAAGGGGTTTCACAGCAAATATTACGAGTGAGTAAGAGTGTGTGTGTGTGCGTGTGTGTGTGTGTGTGTACACCGGCAACACGCAATGATAAGAGGGGGTCAGCAAAGTCGATGGTCAGGCTGTCCTGAGGAAGTCATTTTCTTTCCCCCTCTCCACCACCACCACCACACTGCTGGCAGGGCAGGATGGGAAAGCCGTGGCACATAACTGGCAGTTGCCATGGCAATGCAGCTGGGAAAGTCAAAGGGCCAGGTCACGTGTGGGGTGCATGAGGCACTGCCTATGCTGCTCTCGGCCGACAACATGAAGAGCACTCAAGACTCCAAAACCATGCCGGCTAGGAGGCCATTTCCTTTTTCTTCATAAGAGGTCTCTTTCTCTCAGTCTCCCCCCTTAAAGTGGCACTTCCTGTAAGATTGGCCGCAGAGTACCGCCAAGCTGTTCCATGTACATCAGCGTAAAGTACGTTCTGGAAGCTCTACTTGCTTTTTTTTCGGCATATGGTGTCTCTGCAGGGAAGACCAGAATACCAGGATTTCTACTGACCGGTGACGTAAGACTGCTCAGTTTAACCCCAGCCTTGATTTATATATAATAAAAAAAATATTTATGGCTGTTTATTTTTATAACTTTAAACCTAAACTAAAAAAATTTACATCAGAGCATAAAATATTTACCACCACATTAATCAGAGCACAGAAAATTCTATCACATTTCCATGACCAGTGCCAAGGCAACCCGGAAGCAGCTTCTGTTTTTTTACCTCTGTTTGTTTGTGTTTTCCAAGATCACTCCTGATACCCTACTGTGCTAGCTAGAAAACTAAAAAAATCCCACTCACAAAAAGCTCAGAGAGACAGCGACCATTTCCAAAACAGGCCTGATATGAGAGGCCCGTTCATGACCATTCATTTATGAATACTAATGGGTTGATTAAGATATGATTAGCGGCTACATTGAGTGTGACAAACAAGAGTGAACTAAAATGCCGTATGACATCCTGCCACAGAGCATATTAGAGGGGAACTTTTGTAAATGAATCACATTAGCAGCAAGAGCTCCTAACTGGCCTTAATTGTCACTGCTGGCAGAACCGTGATATCCTGTCACTTCCTGTTCTGCTATGGCCCCAATCCCCACCCCCACCCAATCCCCCCGCCTTGCTCCTTAGTCTCTGAACTCAAAGCGTGCAGAGAGAGAACGCCAATCGTCACTTAAGTGAGTCTGCCATTTGCAGCTGAGGACGTCTGTTAAATCTCAGACAAATCAATTAGTCACACACACTCATGCCACAGACTCCACTGTGCATTGCAATTTGTGCACAGCAGCATAGCGGCATTTATTTATCAAGTGTGTGGATGGTCTTGTTTTTTTTTTGTTTTTTTAAGGAGGCTGTTTGTTGGGGTGTGGCCTTCCACTGGTTAGCGCTTCTGTTCTGTCTGCAGCGCAAGCCAAGGCATGCACCAGGGCAAACAGACAGCGGAGAGAAAGAGAGAGCAGCAAGCACAGTGGAAAGAGTGAACAGCATTCAAATTGTATGGCCAATCTCTTTTAATTTCACAAACACAAGAATCAATAGGCTACTTGAATAGAGAGACAAACTCACTTTATGCATGATACCCCCCCCCAACACACACACACACACACACACACACACACACACACACACACACACACACACACACACACACACACACACACACACACAGACACACACAATAACGGGGAAATGTGGAAATGCTAACTTGGACTGCTGATCATCACCTGACCAAACAGACCAAATCCTGACTTATCTATGAGATTCAGCAGGGATGTGAATTCAACAAAACATTTTTCAAAGTCAGAATTGTAAAATTTGTCAAACTTAAAAAAATGCCTTCAAAAGTCTTGATATTATCTTAATCCACCCCATCACAAATCATACTTCACTACACTCCATAACTCTCACAACCTGATTCCATGATACTTCAGAAGAACATCATTAAGGCCCCTTTGCATGTTGAAGGCTCTGGTTGATGTCTTTATCATTATTCTATAGAAAGGAAGGACACCCATCAGTGTAGCAGAAAGGTGCTGAATGTTGTGTAATGTAAGGACGAACCAACAAATCCCACTCAGATGTTTAGGCATGCATCTTTTGGCTCACAGCTTGATATGCAGGTAGAGTGTGGAAGTACCAAAAGCACAGAAACACCTTCGTCAGTTACAAAACAAAACTTTCCTAAAGTGAAGTGTCAATTCCTGTCACCAACTGGTACACCACTCTGGATGTGTACAAATGAATTTCTTTATATTTAATGTCTTTATGCTAGATCATGTAGGCTAGTGTTTACAATATCATTAAATTCATATTCATGACCCAAACACTTGCAGGCCAAAAATTCATGAAAGTAGTTCGGTTTCCATCCAACTAGCTGTTACACTGTTGATGGAAATGCACGCAGACGCACACATTCTTGAATCAAATTTTTGTTAATGCGAAAATTAAATGTAAATAGACTGAATGGAAATCCAGCTAGTGAATCCGCTACAGCATGAAACTTCCAAATGTATTCCCAAATTTTATTCATTAAAAGCTAGCTAGTTAATGGTGCCAATGATTCTGTTGTTGGTGTTTGCGAAGCAATGTAGTTGGTTTTTAGCTTAAGTCATTAGTTCTAGAAGAAAACACCATACTATTGCTTTAATTACTATAATGTTGGACTTGACAACATCTGCTCAGTACACAATTGGTGCAAATTATCTTGAATGAACACCCAAAGTCCAAAGTCCAAACAGTCTACCAGTGACCAGGCTCTTCAATTTCCCATCATGCATTACTCATGGTCTGTAGCCTGTCAGGAAAGGCTGGTGGCCTGGCCAGGCTGACAGACATTGTTTATCAGTGATGTCACCACTTCCTGAGCGGGCCTCGGGGGTAAAAAAATACACAGATCAGCGAAACACTGTGACAAAGAGCAAAGAGAAAGCTATGAGCCCCCACCTCCACAGTTCATACTATTATCTGATGCTCTCTGCCATCTCTGGACTTCATGAAATCGAAAACTGTGCTACCACACCTGTGACAAGTGTAGGACGCTATGGCTTCCTACAACCATATGTCCAATAATTAGCCTAATTTAAGTTTGGGAGTCACCCACAAAGGCTCCTCAACACTCACAGCCTGGTGTCCACTATTATCTTTCCTGTGCCATTTCCGCACACCTGTCATCTATGAATAGATCACAAAAAAGACTTCTGGGAAACAGTGGTCTACAAATCAACTTACAGTGTAGAACATTCAAAACAGGTTTACATACTAAAACTCATCAGTCTTGTAAAAAAACAATAACCCGTTGCAACATTAGGGATAATAGAATTATGGTATTTGAAAGAGGATGCAAAGCAGATTTTTGCCACATACACATAAGCCTATAGCATGGCTATATTCTTCAGTGATATCATTTTAAGTTTTCATCTTCAAATTTTTGTTGCGAACACCAGCCACCATTGATGTTTTTCATTCTGAAGTTCTGAAAGTACATCAGTATCAAAGTGGTACAATTAGGCTATCACAGAAATAAGAGCGCATTCATATTGATCGTAAAAGTGCATAAACATGTCTTAGGCCTACACCACTGAGGAGGCATGTCCATAGCAAAAGGAAAACATATCAGTCTCACTTCACCAACTTCAACAGGTTTGCAACACTTAGGCCTACTGCTTTACATGCTTCATAAAGTACTGGTGAGTAACCACTTTGTACCACAATTTTAAGTTGATCATCATCATGTCAACATCATTTTTTAAAGATAGGGATAGTGAGAAACCTAGACCTCAGCTGCTTGTCTGTCATGGATGATCAGCTCATGTGCTCCAGGGAGTAGGAAATGGCTTTTGCCCCACTGCTGATGGTGGTAGTTAAGGGTGGGGATCAAGAACCAGGAATCAAGTACAAACGAGAATCGAATGATTGAGTTGACTGGAATAGTATACCTCTGACTTTGTCAATTCCTCATCAATGCCAGCATGTTTTTCAGACCTAGGTGAAAACCTGAAGACTACATTCTCTACAATAAGGAATTCATAAGAGGACTGATAAAGAATTGGACCGATAAGCAGAATCGTCAACGGCATCAATATTGATAAAATCCTATCCATTCCCTCCCCTTGCGGCTGCGGGTATGAAGCAGAAAGCTTGTTGCAAAACTATACTGCTACACTTGCATATAAACAGCATAAGAAACTTGAATACATAAATACATAGGCAGGACAGCCTTTGTTACTAATATACAGTAGAGCAGCAATCATGAAATGAAGAGACATTCACCAGATAACGTCAACAGAATATTTGGCTGAAAATCTCCATAGGGGTTCAATATCAGTCGACAGTATGTAAAAGTTTGCATCAAAATTGCTGTGGCCACGGTTTGATGATATGCTTCTCAAACATCAAGGCAAGCAGCAAATTCTTCTGAGTAAAATGTCACATCACTTTGGGATAATCCCTGTTACATAATTCTCTCAAAAGCCATAGTGGAAAGTGAAAATAATTAAATGTGAATACTTCATAAATTCCCTTTAAACACTCAAAATGTGTGATAATGTAATCACCTTTAACTTCGCAAAACATACCAATCAACTTTACTCAGGCATAAATGTCTTTGGTGTCTGGCACTTTGTGAAATGAATGCTAATTGAGATAATTAGCTTCAAGTCTATGACTTCAAGAGATTTGTAAATGCACTGATAGCTTGTTTGGGGGGATTTCATGACATTCTACACCTTTTTACCCTCCACTCTGCCAACCCTGATACCATGTACATCTGCTCAGTATGTGGACTCCAACATGTCTGACTAGATAAAGCATATCAATATATAGACCCCCCATCAATAGCCTACGCTCTACTATTCTTTCTACATCAGAGAGCATACACTGATATGCATGTGGGTTATGAAGACCAAAAAGCTGGTTGATAGTGCACTTCTAAGCACTACTGAACTCGCTTTGTGTAAAATTATTTTGGCCTCTTTTGGCAACGGATGGCATCTATGCAGGAGGGCACAAGACCATCTGTTTTGGTGAACAACTCCCAAATCTGTCCTCAGGAATTATCTTACAACACAACATGAGTGAATATATATAAATACTGGGTTAAGAAAAGGAGTCAAGCCAATTTCAACTAAATGTCAACTCTTATTGGTGACCCAACATCAACAGTTATGGAGGTTATTGCCTATTATGGCATCACAGCCTATTGGTCTAGTCACAGCGGCTATAACTTACCCATCCTGCCGAAATAGGCAGAAATAGTTAGCAAGCGTTATGTCCAAGAAGGAAAGCAAGGCAGTACACATGAAAACGGTGTTGAAAACATGAGCTTACCTGTCAGTTATCGTGGACTGTGTGCCACTCATTGGGCTTTCGTTTAATGTCTTCTGCCTTTATCCAACTATCATTTTAATATGCACAATCTCCCTCGTACGTTGGAAAATTGGTTCTTCTTGATGTCCAACCAATGTGTTTCGAGACGAATGGTGATACTGACAATAGTCTACGATAGCTTATTCCACTGTATGCTCGTCTTCAGCCAGTTGCAAAATTCTTATTAGGCTTCTCAGAAGACAGGAAATTGATGGTTGAAGAAAAATATGGTATATGTTACCACATACAGTAGTCCTGGACAGAAAGATATTCCGAATACTTTTGAACATGGAGAACTGAATAACTTATGCAACCTTAGTTAATATATCAAAGAACTGTCAAATATGCTACTTTCAAAAAGACTGCAAAACAAAGAGGCTCATTACACAACCTTTCGTAGGATACTGTCTAACGTTACTTTCAGCCACCTTCGCCTGTAGGCTGAGCCACCTAAGTTAAACTGTTGAAATATTTGCGAGCGAACAGCGCCTATTGTTAATTTGTTTCCAGCTACAATGTTGATTAATTGATGGTTTCACCTTTTTTCTGGTCTCCTCGCAACTCTCAATCTTCAGTCACAGAAAAACAAGAAAAGTAGGCTATTTTGCTGTTCAAATGTCACTCGGAATTACTTCGTGTCAATGACCACATTTCTCTTCAGATATGTTCCCATCTCACTGAGTTTCCAGTTACAGCCTTTTCAGACACGTTTGTAGAAGTTAGTGTCTGATCCGAAAAAGTTTTGTAGCCTACAACAGCGGAAGTCTGTAAAACTTCTACTCCTTCAGTATTAACATTCTAACAACACGTAAACTACACATCTTCGGTCACTATCTATACGTGGTCTTTTCATTAAGCCTATATAGGCCTCTTGAGGTGAACACTGGATGGAAATATTTCACAAAACACAACTTTGTCGCTGTGCTATCCGGAGTGATAATGTTTAAGGTGTTCCTTGCGGTAATGTATGTTACATGTTACCCATTTATGATTCCTCAGTGGAATTCCATCGACCAGAATTCCAAACTGGCTACTCTTCTGTAAGAATTTTCGGGAGAAAACTTCCGAATCCTTTGATGTCAACTGAGCAGAGTTTGTTCGAAAGCTATCTTGATGTCCAGATTCAAAGGATATTTTTCCGGCTCATTTGATCCCACGCAGGAAATAATCGATATATCTTATATGTCCAATACATGTTAACTCCAAGAGATTTCTGAATGCATTGATGGCTGAAAACTTCAAGCTTAGTCATTTAGTCGAGTCCTTCCCCTCCTTGTCTCCATGTTTTTCCCCAAATCCAGCAGTTTTGTCGTATTGCCTTTACTCTGGAAAACACGTCTATTTTACATGGCGAGAATAAAACTTATTGAGGGTGAAAGATTACTTTAACACTACTGCCAAACTTCCATCGCTCGTAACGTTACCACCGAGGAAAGATTTAAAACCCTAATAATTCCTGACTTTGACTAAACTACCCTAGATTCCTACGCTTTGACGACATTTCCCCCTGCCGAGGTATCCCTCCGCCGAAAAATAATCACAGCCCCGGACTTTACATGGCCACAAGATGCAATTGAAGGGACACTACGGTGTGACATAGCATAACATGTTTCTTAAAGATGCCCAGAGTATATGCCAACAAGACAAACAAATATAAATACAAAAAAAGAGCCCACAACATTGTTACAGCTGTGTCATGAACATATATTCAAATATTGTTACATCCGCATGCCACACATATTGATGTACACATTAAAGACCATCACACCAGTTGCCTCATCAAATCATTTGTAAGTCTCCTTGAGTTATAGCCTACATGTATTTTCCTGTAAACAGCATCTGCGAGGAGTTACACATAATAATGCATGGATTATTATTATTATTGGTGGAAAGGTTTCACACACAGATTTCTGGGGTAAACAAAAAAGAGTTGTGCAAGAGATGTGCTGTAGGCCTACTAAACAATGCTGAAATTTTATTAGGCCTACTACAGTACAAATTAATACATTTAAATAACTAAAGCATTTATTGATCAGAGATATGCCAGTAAACAGCGAGTTTTAACAAAAATGCATCTTAGAAAAAATAATTTACTCATTATCAATAATAATTCACTACAATAAAACATACAACCTTCCTCCACATGTGTACAATAAAGCACTTTTGTTGAAATCATAAAACAAAAACTGAAATTTAGAGATCTCTTTTTGAAGAAACTATGGCTTTGACTGAATACCCATTTTAGCATACTATACTGTAGGCAAAAAAACAGCATGTCAGAATCATATGTTGGCTGAATAGTCAGTAAGGATCAACTAGAAGTAGTGAAAAGTGATTTTTGTGCCCTACTGTCTTCATAGTGTCTAGTGGTAGCTAACATACTTACATTGACAATTGCCTGAGAAAAGACAGGAATTCCATGTTAGTTGAACAGAGCAGTCATTCTGGGAAATGACCATACTCTGACCATGCATTTCATTTGATTTGGGAGCCACTTAGGTGTGATTGGATGCTCACTTAAGGGTCAGTGTTAATTCTGATGAGCTTTTCCATTGACACTGTCCAGTTTGCGTCGTTCCTGCCACTGTCTGTATTTACTGCAGCTTTTTCTGAAGGCAAAGCGGCTGATGTCCACCATGAAGATCCAGGACAGTGTGTATATGGCCACCCCTCCCGCCTTTATGACCAGCTGAGGTTTGGCAGACGTAACCACTGCAACAAGCATGATGCTACCGACACCAATGCGCACAAAACCAAAGAGCAAAATGAACAGGAGGTCCACAGCATCCCCTGCCAGGCTTTCATACCGGCCCGCACGCTTCAGGAACCACCTTGCCTGCAGCAGGGGATTGGTAATCTCGCTGCCAAAAATCACGGCACAGCTCTCAGTGCCTGATTCGCCAAGGCCCAGGGTGAGCAGCATGCCCAGGATACTCAGAATATGATGGGCGAGCATCACAGGACCCTCTGTTCGGAAGTACATGCACCAGCCCATGTCAAAAATGAAGTAACCCAGACTGATGAGCACAGCCAAGATCTGCAGGGGCGTATTCTCTATGCCTGTGGTAATAAAAAACAGTAGAAAACTGGTTTGAAAAACATGCTGCACAGTATCTACAAAAGTCTAAACACAGACAGTGATCTGCAAATCACTTGAACCCATATGACATGTCAGATGTTGATTCTCAATAATTTTACCACTTTATGAAAAGCTCATTTTGAATTTGATGCCAGGAACATATCTAAAACAGATGCACCAAAAGGCTGTAAAGACAGAATGGTAACATAAGGAGGAAGAGATCACAAATATTTATGTTCTTTGACTACATGACTGGCATAAAACAAGCGCCCTGGAGAGGCTATTTTGAAAGTCTTTCAGAAATAAATATGGGCAAAAAAGAAAAGAAATAAGAATGCTTCCATAGGTAAAATAGCAAAGAACATTAGACTTAATTATCTGTAATACATAATATTAATACAGTTTTTAAAAATCCTAAGAAATCTCTGTTCATAAGTGACAGGGCTGAAAAACAATATTGGGTGGTTGTGATATTTGAGGCATCAGGTGGACCTGAATCTGATAAAAAAATATTATAGGCTCAGGAAAACTTCCTGACCTGATAAATGGAACATGATCTAAAAACACATTCTGATGGTAAATCAAAAAATGCTGGTAACAACTGTACCATGCAAAGAAGAAAATTTAAACCTGACAGTGTACACCTTCCCTGGGCATGTACTAATTTGTGTTTAACCTAGGCCAAGTGGGAAACCATCCTGTGGTGAGACCAACGAAACAGTGAAATTCTTTTTGGAAATCATATATTCTGAGTCTAGGGATTATCCGACTTGATATCTGTGCACCGTTCAAAAGCCACGATGGCATTTTTTACTGTCTATGGATATGAATAATACTAAATAATCCACACAGTTTTTTGGAACAACACATACTGCCATCCAGGGGACACCCATACAATGACTAATATTTTATACAATGACTGCATCCCAATTCCCCCTCAAAGTGCTAAGCCTTGAACCTTCAAAGTTAATCAGGGCTCAAGGCCTCAGGCGGTACATTACATTGACATGCATGGGACCATATTTCATTCATCCAGCATCTGGCCTTCACAAAACAATCTGTGTCTTGTTGTCTTTGCTCTTTTCTCAGTTAAATATCAGTTGTACATGATCTGCAAATGAGTGCATTCTATTTAATTTATGTTCTAAATAAGCCAGACTTTTGGAATGGAAAAGTCAAATAGATTTTTCTCAGTATCAAAATCTGTGATATGAGGAAGAGCTTTTTGCTACTGTGCGCCTCTGTTGTGGAATAATCCCCCCACCCCCACCCCCGGGAAACAAAAATTGACAAGTGGACACATAATTAAATTGACTGGAATTGTATGAATGGAGTTATACAATGCGTACTCGTAATGTGCGCAAAAAGGTAAATATTGTGGTGCCTAGGCCAAAATTAATCTATACCTCATGGGACACAATCGGTTTTCTGTATAAACTGTTTTAAACTGTGCAAACACAAGCTTTCTGTACCCAGAGACCCATGGAGAATGTATGGAGAGTTAAAATATGCAGTGCCACTGGAATCTCACCTACATGTGTGAAGGGCCAGGGTCCATCAATAAAGGCAATGTAAGCAGTTAGTAAAACTATGAGAATGCCATGGAAAAGTGTGACAAGCCTGCAGTTCCACTCGTATCCCCGTGGAGCGTTAACGTAGCAGATGAAGGCATACACAGAGATCCATCCAATAAGGCTGCAGCTGAATCCCAACACCAACAGTGCTGTCCCCATGCTGTTGAACAACAACAGGAGCTAATTAAATTGTCAGTGTTGCATTGTAATGTACAGTATAAAGTAAATACAATTTAATACACATAACAGATATGTATATATGCGGAAATATGTACAATAAATATGGTGGTGCACATAAACATAAATGTATTCATGTATAATCTGCTCTTAAAATGTACAGGCATTATTTTAAACCCCATAAAATAAAGCCATGAAGTGCTTCTCTAAACAAAATTACAGTACTTTGTCACACACCACTGCAACACACTTTAAATCAGTATATCCCAAATGTCAATTTCTCAAGAATGAATACAGCATGAGCATGAGAATCAGTGCAAATGTATTTTACCTTATATCTCAAGCTGCACACACTGCCATCCAGACTGTATTTCAAGTCTAAGTTCTCATATCTGTCGATAGGCCTTGTGTAGATTAATCTTGTTTCATAGTAAGGATGTCCGTCTAGGTGGGTTGATATGGTAGCCTATAGGAGAGAGCTCTCACATTTCCATTACAACAGACAGTTCAATCCACTATTCACCTACATCCCTTCCCCTTGTCACAAGCAGCTTTAGCCTCTTATCAGATTAAAGTCTCTTTACTCCCAATATACTTTGACTATAGGGTTGAGGCACCATAGCATAGCAACCACTTTACTTAGGGTGACAGCTTGACATGCATGTGCTTTCAGACTAGCTTCTAGAGCCAGGAATACCATGTCCACCAGTCTTTTACAATTTTATAGGCCCGTGCTAAATCTTATCCCATTGCAATTTATTGTATAACCTTGTTGCAATATTGCAATACAGTGTAAAATTCTGGCAAATGACCCTTCACCTGTTCGGTGTATAAATAATGAATGTAAGAGAGAATGTAATCATATAAGACTGAAAAACAAATCCTGTCTCTGCATCAACACCTCCAGATGACTTCAACATTAAAACCACTTGTCTCGTCCTCCCCGCAGTTAGATTTCCCATCCATAAAGCTTGTTCATATCTATATTTACTGTAGGCTACTGCTTTCCAGATCCAGAGATGATGTTGATCCAAGCTATGATAACCAAAAGCATGTCTGATTTTAACATCCTGCGAGATTAGCTACACAAGGTCAATAATGGAATTGACTAACAAACTCTTAATTCCTGCATTCACACAATGAGACACTGTGATGCAAGGCATTAATGAGTAATTACAGAGAACAGGCCTGAAGACACACATGCCTCATTAGAAAACACTCTTCAAGGAAAGCCAAATAGTGAAGGCCACACTATGTAGCCCATTATACGGCATACTTGTAGACATAAAATAAAGGAGAAACATCTTGGGCTACTTTTTAAGTCAAGAGTATGCCCTGGTGCATATCGATTAATTACCCGATCAACTTCACTGGCGCATCTCTTTGTTCAGAGTAGCCTACTGGGGTTTAATTAGGATCACATTCTTCAGCGAATCACGTCATTGTCAACTCTTGCTTCATGTCATTTTAGGATTTCAGTCTCAGTAACAAACAGTTGCTAAGATCATCTAACACGTTTCCCCGTGGGAGCACTGGGCAAGGCAGAAGCGCCCTCCATAGGCAAATTTAGAGAACTGACAGCTGTGACTTGCCTGCTATACTTCCAAGCGATGCTCTTAGATGGTCTAGTTACAGGTACATCTCAATGATATAGAATATTGTAGAGTTGTTTGTGCTAATTATGTCGAGAATGGCTTACAGCTAATGAAAAGACAATTCAATATCTCAGTAAATTAGTATTACATAAGTCCAATAAAAAACATTTAATACATAAATGTTGGCCTTCTGAAAAGCATTCGGTACTTGGTTGAGCTTGAATTGAGCACTTAATGCAAGCTGATTGCATTTTACATTTAGGTTCGTGGGCCTGATTGGTGATTGATATAGATATTCATCCCGCAGGACTTAGCACCTGCCTTCACACCAAAAGCATGATTGACTGGTCGCCTGACCTGAACTCCATCTGGTGTTTGCGGGAGAAAGATGAGAAACATGAGACCCAACAACGCAGAGGAGCTGAAGGCCACTATCAAAGCAACCTGGGCTTCCATAATACTTCAACAATGCCTGTCTTCCAGCCAACTAGTTGATGTGCATACAAATTACGCAAATAAGAAATCTTCGGATCCTTGGAAACATCTGCACATTCGCATCAATCCCCTAATGCGAATATAAATGAAATTCGCTCGAGAAGGGTGAATTAACGCTTGAGCCAAATAAGGCATAATGCGACTAAAGACGATGGAAACAGTTTAATCTGTTTGACACCGAAATTTGTGTTTTCTCTAACTGTAGGCCTTAATCAGCTTGAATCTTTATAATGTTTGAGTTTCACTTTTAACATTGCATTACGGCATTGAATGAATTTTATTTCACAACATTCTAACTTACTGAGAAGTGCCCGTACATATATTGGGCTTTGGGCACTACAGCCTTGACCAATCCTACTTTATGAAATAGAGGGAATATAGAGTAATGGAAACATACTTCAAAGGTACTTTTGGAAACTGTCAAAGTCCATCTCTGCCTTTGTAGCCCAAATATGTGTCTATGCACATTAAGCAGTTAATATATGTATGATTACTCTTCTTCTGTTCACTCATACATTTATATATAAATATTTAGTAACAGGAATGGACTATTTTTGACATTCTTTTTTAAGTGATCAGAATATTTCTCTTATAAGCAATTACCAACTTGTAAGTGAGCAGCAAATAGGCTTAACTTATATAGGCTTAAAATATCTTGAGTATATTCTGGTAGTGCTTCCTTTCACTTTCCATAAACGCAATCATAATACATGCAATTTTCATGATATTACAGTGGTGTTTGTGTTCAAACACTGGAAAAAAACTCAGGCCAAAATGTTTGTCAGATTATGATATATTCTGCAATACAAAAACATCAAGTTCTGAATGAGCACAAAATCACATGCAGATACTGTTTGACAGACATGTTTAAGGTATAAAAAGGTTTACAACCACAAAGCAAATCACTACACCAAATGAATACAAAAAAAAAAAAAAAAAAACAATAGAGCAACAAGGGATTGAAGTCAAACAATTATTAACACCTTTAAAAATGGTACAAAAGTAAATCGTGGTAAGATCTGTAGCTTTAAATTTTAGTTGAAACAATATAGATTTGTTAAATGTATCTACATTTTGACAAAGGTCTTACATGACTCTGCATTCATAAAGAAAATAATGGTCTGACAAACCCCCAAATTCCACCCATTTGAAATATGTGGATCTGTGATCTAAGGACAGATCACATAAAACAAGTAGACTGAATTATTAAAATAGTAAAATAAGCCATCTTTTAAAACACACATACACACCAAAAATGTATGTGTGGAAATCCCTGTTAAACTGTGTTCTAGAAGTGGGTACTATTAAAACAAAAACTACACCACATATCACTGAGTTCTATTGTCAAATGATCCGGCTTAGGCTAGAACAAGCATGATGATTAAGCGGTATTTAATGTTACCCTACCAATCAGAACCCTGCTGTCAAAAAATAACAATAATAATAAAATAAAATAAACGTATGACAGCAGCAGCATGGATTAAAACAACTTTACCTTATAACAACAGATTTTATTTTTTTTTTCTTTAATTACTTTTCTCTCTCTCAATCAAGGACAGAGACATGTGGGATGATGACGGTCAGCAGACAGGAACTAAGTGGTTGGAGGCCAGAGAGGCAAGGTGGAATACCACGGTAGGAATGTGCCCCATCTGCCAGGGGAGAGGGCTGCCACACAGGGCAGTTAGGAAGGTGGGCACTGCCTACTGCTGTGTGCCCTGCTGGGAGCCCTGTGTTCCCTGGGTGTTCTGCGGGTTTGAGTAGTTGCCATAGTTGCCATACTGGTTGTAGTACTGGTTCCACTGGCTCTGGTTCTGGTAGTACTGCTGCCATTGTTGTGCATACTGGCAATGGTAGAGGAGTAAATACATAAACAAACAAAGAAATACATGTAGATACACAATAAGAAAAAAGTGTGCCCTGTCAAAATTCAATTTAAGGGTTTTTTTTATTTGGGCGCAGAAATGTATTGAGAAGAGATGCTGCTTACCTGTTGATACTGCTGGTTGTAGCTCTGCTGCTGCTGGTTGTATGTCTGTCCAGTAGTTGCAGGAGTTTGGCTATAGCTCTGCCCATATCCAGGGTACTGACCATAGCTGCCGTAGTTGTAGCCTTGGTTGTAGCTGCCTTGGTTGTAGCCCTGGTTGTAGCCTTGATTGTAGGACTGTGGCTTTAAGGGGGAAAGAAGAGAGAATTGGACATGTTGTGTTGAAACAATTCATCAAAAGACATCAAATATCAGTGTCTGTCCTGGTCTAGCTGGGATTTGAGTGCAGTCAAATTACAACTCCCTTCTCCCTTCTGTGCTCCAGAAACAACATGCTGATGGCAGGGATGGTTGACATGGTTTAAACCACCATGTTGGTTTTCCATGTACACAGCCAAGACTGCTGTGTGTTCTGTGCATAAGCTATACAAAACTGTACACAAATTGCTCTAAGCAATACTCCACAAACGTATATAAACTCAACAGCCTAATCTCACAAGTGCACTTATATAGATGTATTACCTGGGACTGGCTATAGCTACCACTGCTTCCAGTGCTACCCTTGTTGTAAGAACCCTGGCGGTTGTGGTTGTAGCCTCCACTCGACTGCTGGTTACGGTTGTAGCCACCACGTGCCCCAGAGCCTCCATCTCTGTAGTTGTTGCCCCATCGATTCTGATTGTAGCCTCCGCGGTTGTATCCTGTCAAAAAGTTATCGTCACAGTTAGTAAATGAAATTCTCTTTTCACTACACCTCAACAATATCATCTTCTTACTATTCTGGACACTGATTGTTTTTTCACAGAAAAAGTATTTAACTTGACTGGCTCATACTTAATCAATTTGTAAACGGGATTTGTCTGGATGTTGTCTTTCAGTTCATTCTCTACTGCCGAACATTAGAAACTGATAGGGTTAATGCATGATTAATAATTAAAAAGAAAACGCGATCTTGACTCACACATACAATCTCATTTCTCAATAACGTTTTTTCTGTATTTTATTTAAGGTGCAGCATCACAAAAAACACCGCTATGAAAATGAGTCCTCCACCCAATTGCAACTGTCCCTACTGCATTCTTTTTTAAAAAGTTATATCTATACTGTTAGTGGATTGATCGTCTAGCTTTCTAACCCAACAGACAGCCCTGGTTTGCAAAATAGCAATCGTGACGCGAAGCACAAAAACAATATCTAAGAAAATAAAACGGAACAAAAAAAAAATCTCATAACAACATTATAGGGCGCGCAGATGCAGGACAAGACTTTCATGGTGGACAACGCACTTCTGTGGGGTCTCTTTTGCCTTAAAAAGAATGAACGTTCTGCATTCTCCTCCAAGGCCGCAATGTAGCCTGTTGCTTGCTTAACTTATCCTACAGCTATCTTACAGTTTTTAGGGCAAAGATAATTCTGGGCCTCAAACAGCATTTCAATTTGAAAAAAAAAAAAATCTTAAATTTCTTCAAAAAGCTGTTACAAAACTCTTACCGCCACGGAAGCCACCACCACCACCAGGTCCACCCCTGCTCTGGTAACTGCCTCTGCCTCCCTGGGGGCCACCCCGGTTATCATAGCGCTGGAAGCCCCCACGGCCGCGGAAGCCACCAGGTCGGTTGTCGAAACGTTTGTCGGGGGGTGGGCCCGCTTTTCGCCCCTCCTCGTTGTACTGCTTGATGATGTTCTCAGCCTCTTCGCGCTGCAGCTCGACGTATCTCACCTCGTCGAGGAACTCACCCGCCTCCGGGAGCACAAAGTTGGCTACGGGAGCAGAGGCAGGGACGGCAGTGAGGTACGGGGTACGGCCGTGCCGGCGAGACAAAGAAGAAAAACATGATTACAAACAGTTACAAAGTAAAGACATCTCAAAAAACCTGAGTGACTGAGGGAGGCATGAGAGTGAAAGAGAAAGGCAAAAGGAGAGAGGAAAAGAGAGAGAGAGAGAAGGATAAAGAGAGGCAGAGAGAAAGGAAAGATGGAAGGATGGGGGAACAGTAGCACAAGAAAGAAAGAATGGGTAGAGGACAGAATGCAGTTTGGAAGCTGGAGCAAACATTACCTTGAAGGGAATAAGGGAAGATTTGCACCAGTTAATTTTGAAATAGAATATGGGACTGGGAGGTGATGGGGTTTGGAAACGAAAATAAAGTGCCAGACTAAGAGAACATTTATGAGAGAAATAGGGGGTAGTATGTCACTGCAAATCCATCCGGGCAGAGTTGAAAAGACTGTCTGTTAGGCCTAATTCTAGTTGCCTAATCAGAATGCATTTAAATTAGCTCTGAAATCAATATGGGCTTGAAAGCGGTCTCCATAAAAGCCGTGTTTCAGATAGCAACATTAGAGATATCAATGAGAGGAGTTGCAGGAAATGGAATTAATCAAGAGGGAATGACGAAAAAGAAGAAAGGAAAGGTAACAGGAGCTCTTTTCTGGCAAAGGGCTAGAACTTAAGGGGCAGAACTGGTGGGAGGGAGAGGGGAGGGTCTTCCAAGTTCGGATAAAACAAACAAATAAAAACAAACAAAAACAAACATACATAGCAAAAGCAGTTCTTTGTGTTGTTTTTTGGGGGGGTTATCCATGGAATTCCTACCTTTCATTTCTAACACAGCATGATCGGGCACATCCTTCCCTTCCTCATCAGTTCGCTTTAACGTTCGCTCTTTAAAATCGTCGTCCGTGGGACAAATTACAATAGCCTTGCGTTGAAAACCTTCAAAAGGACGCATTTTTCGTCTCTGGGCTGATCCATAAACATTTGTCTAGCAATGGTGACAAGAAAGAAGTAGAAGCTGTTCATTATTGTTCACTTGTTTGCTTTTGTTACGGCTTTGCGTTCCATAGGAGGGGAAATTGGTTTCCTGCAACGATGAAAGTGAGAGAGTTTTTTTTTCATGGCTATATTTACTGTGCTGGATTCACTACTGGTTGTCTCTCACAACCCCACAAACCTACCTTCAGAGGTGGAGGTGAGGCAGCGCCTCAACCCATTGCGTCAACAGGTTAGGAGACTCACAACAGGGGACCCTGTCAGCCAACTTACTCTGAGTGGTCAACTTGTCAACCAAAAACTCTATTGACTCCAAAACACTTTTAGACACATTAAAACACCCAAAACACCATTAAGATGGAGCAACATGGCAATTTACTGAAAGTTAGTCTTATTTACTGCCTACTGCTAAAATAACACTTACACTCACAATACTTTTAAATAAAACAATACATACAATGCAAAACTGGAAAAGCACTCAGACAGCGCAGACCTCTGCCAAGGCAATCCGGTGGTGTTCCTGATCACCACCAAAATTTAAATCATCTGCTCCTTGTCCAAATACCCACATTATCTGAAATTTTCATCCAAATCTGTGCAGTACTTTGAGTTATTTTGCACACAGACAGACAGGCAAACAAACAAACGCTGCCGAAAACATAACCTCCTTGGCGAAAGTAACAAATATCACTGTCACTATCTCACTGTTAAAAAGCTCTAAAATCTAAGACTAACACAATCTCGATCACCTTTATGATCTCCCTAACCATTACTGCGTTGATGTTTTGAGCAGGGTCCCCTTACTTACCTTTACTTACCTGTTCTTTACAGGCTCGTCAGACCCCGAGACACAGACAAACACTGATTACCTACCTGGGTGTACTTACAGTATGCTGATAACCCAAGCGGTGTCCTTTAGACCCTACCTACCTTAGAACTTGACCACAAAACGCTCTGAAAATTGGAAGCAGGTTAGTTTCGTACTTACCTTCAGGTTTTCATTTATAACAAAACATTCAAAAGTTCCATATGCTACATAATAAAGCTATATTTCAAAAACATCAAAGGCGATGTTCATTTCTTACAGTTACCATAGTAACAGAAGGTATTTTTCTTACTCACCAGGCAGTGTTTACTTGTTTTTCAACATCTTACTATTGGACTATAAAGTACAATGCGGAAAGAACTTTTTCAACAAGACATACAAAAGGAAAATCCATAATATGTATATATATATATATATGTATAAACATATGGAATTAGCAAATATCCTCATTTCATTAAGGCAAAAAACAAAATAAATGACTTTTCAGCAACATGTTCAGGACAAAACAAAAAGGTAGGACAAAATCTCCAAGGAAACAGACGCTGAACAGTGCTTTTCTCCTGAACTGGAGAGACAGTAGCAGAGAGTGCATTAATGGATGTGTGCATCAGTGGACAGCAGTGGCTAGAGCTGAGGGAGGGGGTGGGGAGGGGAGGCGGAGAGGGGGTTGGGTGGGGGGTACAGCTGTGTAGGGGCAAGGCCTTCAGGGAGGGCAGTACCTGGTCCAGGATGTAGTTGCGCTTCTTGCGGGCGGCGATCTGGATGAGCCTGTTGAGGCACTGCGTGGCCTGTTGGATCAGGACGTCCCAACGGCCAGCGTAATTCCTCTGGCGACGCAGACCCATCACCTGTGAAGGGAAACAATGTACAATTACCAAAAAACAGAAGCAGGGTTACAATGTGACTTTAGTATTGTCAATTGAACGATTTATCACTGAAGTGTCCCAATCATGCAAACAGCAAGGTGAGCGGTCACAGCCTTGCAAACTCATTCACTAAACAGCTAGTTCGTGAGGGGTCAGGGCTTAGTTTGCAGGGAGGACATTGACACTCGGCCAATGAGTATATTATCATGAAACTGTAAGAGAGCGGTTTCAAGTTCTAGAAGCTCAAATCACCTTCATCTTCTCCATGATTGCGTTGGTACCCAAAATGTTGAACTTCTTCTCAGGGTTCTCCTGCACATACTTTGCAGCCCAGGTTGTCTTCCCTGCGCCTGGTAGGCCAACCATCATCAGGATCTGAGCAGCATAATGCAGACACAATGAATATTACAATACCTGGCAGGTACGGTAGGAGTGATACAATGAACATTACACTGTTGTGATCAAAAGATGCGTTGATTTTAATACCCAAACAAGAGCTGATAAGTCTGCGGTATACAAATTTCTAAAGGTCATGGAAAAATCTGGAGTCAATCAGCCCATATCCCTGTTCTATGAGGCTGTCGAGTGCTGTCGGTAGGTATAAGAACGACAGCCTTTTGGTACAATGTAGACAGAATTTATAAACTGGCAGCTAATGGTAACAAATGCAGGCATAAGAAAAAGGAACTTCCTTGCCTTCATCAGTTTGTGTTGGCTGGCATTTTGCTATTTAGTTTACACTGTCATTCCCATGCCTAACCACAGCACTCAGCAATGTGAAACAACAGGAATACAGGTTGATTTATTCCGGATAATCCCTTTAAAGTGACTCTATTAGAGGCTCTGTTAGATGCATAGACAACACAATGAAAACAACTGACAAAACCAGTAGGAAGAGCAGCAAGTTCTATTAACCTTCTACATGGCTTTGCAAAATATCATTTTGCAATCATGACTAGAATTTTCGATCACTGTAAAAGAATCATGAGGGTAAGAGTTCCATAAAGCTTGCACGGACCTCACACTCTGCCTTGGATGCAGGTCCTACAGTTCCCCGAATGCGGTCCTCCAGCGGCACCTGCTGGATAAAGGTGTAGCCCTCGGGTGGGGGGAAGAAGGGCTCAGCCTTCTGGCCAAAGTTGAACTCCACAGCGCAGTTCTTGACCAGCACATGGGGGAAGAGTGGCCGGCCGGCCAGCTCCTCCTGGGTTGCACGGAAGCACACGCCCAGCTCCTTCCCGTTCTTGGAGAAGGAAATCTCGACATCACCACCAGTCTCATAGTCCTGCAAACAGGAGGCAGACACACAACAAAAGGCTTAAGCACACCTATCCTGTCAGACATGTTTCACGTACAAACAGCAACAAGAAATATAGGAAGAAAAAAGGAAAATGTGCTTACGATGAAGCAGCCAATGACATCATTTTCACCAAACTTCTCTCCATAATCTTCAAACTTGCAATTTACAGATTTCTTTCCAGTTCCTCCATACCCAAATGAGAAAGGCTCTTCGCCTGGAATTCAAAACAGACCTCATGAGAAAAAGGGTGGAGGCCCAGTGGTCAGTCACTTTTTCCGTAACGGTGGAAACACTGAATGGCAGCACTTACTAAAAACACATGCAAAGCTACTGCCCCTTGGGTGTATTCACCACAACTTAGACTATTTTTAAAAACAACTTCTCCTACTGTACAGGAACTATCCTTACCAAGCTGGGTACTGCAGGAGTCCAACGACCATCCCACTCGCACCACATGAGGGTCAGGCTCATTGGTTGGCAAGTGCTTCACAGAGATCTCCTCATTGATCTACAGACAGAAAACAGATTCTCTACCTGGACCCATATATATATACACACACACACACACACACACACACACACACACACACACATCCTTTATAGAGACTGTATATGCCATCTGGGCATGGCAACGTGAAAAGGCAGTGTTACCTTCAGCTCGTAGCAGACACGGCCCTTGTTGACTCCATAGGAAGTCCGCGCCCCAGCCCAAAGGTAGGCAAAGCCCTCGATGGTGAGTGGATATCCACTGTATCTATCCCGAGACACCTTGAAGTGCAGGTCACAGTTGTCTGATGCAGTTTGCAGGTAGAGTGGAAGGGAGGGGATGATCAAATAAGCAATCAGTAGGTCATTCATTTAACAATGACAGTAATATACAAACAGAGCATCACATATTCAATTTACCATAAACAGCATGCATCCAATGAAACACAAAACAAATTATTTAACTTTTCCTTTCTTAGATGTAACTTTGTTCATATTGCACTGTGTGAAATGTGAGGACAACACAGCACCAACATGTATTAACACACCCTCCAAAACTGGGAATTAAGTATAGCATCACAACTTTTTCTTCACTTCCTTGGACCCATACATCCATTTCAGAAAAACCCACATAGGTTAAGAGACATCGCAAAAACCTATCAACCTTTAACACCTGAAACATGTCTAAGGACTTCACTCTCTTTTCTTCCAACTAGTCAAACAGAGGTTCTGAATTTGTACAGTGTAAGAGCAACATATTGACTGATACAGCATACTGCATTTCTTACTCGAGGGATCCAGCTATCAGTAATGCAACCAAAACATTGGGGCCAACATTCCATACCTCTGCTAAACAGCTTGCCTAAGCTGATGCAACAGACAGGGGCGTAGTTGGGACAAACTCATTAGCAGCACTGATAAAAATTGATTCAGCCCTTGCCAATGTACACTGCATTGAAACATAGTGTTTCTGTCATTGCTTTTAAGTGTCGTATTAATTTCAGACTTAAATAGACAGCTGTTGTTTGGTCATTCGTAACATTGGGCACACATCATAGCATCCTACCAAATTTCACATAACTAACATGACCTTACTATAAGTGCAGATTTTTTACATTCTACTTTTATGCATAGATGCATCAAACTGGCAATAGCCTAAGCTACCTGAGGCTTTCCAAAGTTGTCCAAAGCGCAATTCAGTGATGCATTGTGACCTGCACATACTAATTTTAGTAACAATAATTATTCAGAAGCTTACAGGTATCAATGGCTGCAAGGGTATCATCAAAATCTTCCTCCTCCTCTTCTGCGGGTGGCTGAGGGGAGCGTCCTCTGTGAAATCAATTGCAATTGCAAATTAATACTATGTACACAATTACGATACATTACATAGGAACAGTGAGTTCATCTATGGCACAACACTAGTGATGAAAATTAAAAGCACAAACATGTACCTTTTGTCCTCCCGATGCTCATAATAGCCATAACCACGATTGTCCTCATACGGCCTTTTACGGTTGTAAGACCCATACCGATCATCCTCTCCTTTGACCTGGGATCCTTGGTCACTCTGGTCACCCTGCATAGCTTCCCACTCATTACCAGGCTCCGCTGCTGGTTGCTGAGGCAGCTGCTCCTCCTCGTTTTCTTTCTTGATTTCATCTTTCATCTCAAATTCTGTATGATCAAAGAGGGCAATACTACTAAAAAAACTGTGCAAAACTCAAATGTGCCTAATACGTAAACAGCTTTATAAATGCAGTACTTGACACACTGAAACACATCAGCTAACTCACCAGTGGCTTCAGCTTGTTCCTGGGGCTCAGGTTCTGTTTCTTGAGGATCTGACTTCTGTGCCATGGGTTCAGGCACTTCTGCCTCTTGGTAGTCCTGCTGCATTCTGGGCTGCTCATAGCTCTCCTGAACCTCTGGCACCTCATAGGCATGTTTCTTCAAGGGTTCCTCATAGTCCTGCTTCACCTCTGGTTCTTCATACTGCTGGTGAGCTTGTGGGGGTGCCTCATATGCCTGCTGACTGTGAGTTTGCCCTGGCATCTGATGGTGCCCACCCATGTGCGGCTCCAGGGTATCCGAGGCAAAGTCATCCATCCCCTGTGCAACCTCGGGTGCAGTGTCTGCACTCTCCTCGTAGTCATTCTGGTCATCGTCGACTTCCTGGACTCCCTGCCCGACCATCTGTCCTCCGTTCTCCTCCTCCTCCTCCTCATATGGCTGGTCTGGCTCATCATCTTGCTCCTCCCCTTCATACTCTACCGAGCGACAAAACAGTTAAAAAAAATTGTCTACATCTTCATTATACTTAATCGATATCACACCCAGCCCAATTCGAAGCCATGCTGGGAATGCCTACAGATTCCCCATCTGGCTGGTCAACAGTTAGCTGCACTAATGTTAGCTCGGTCACGTTGTAATACACGAGACCAGGTCGATGTCATAATCTCTTGTAATCCTGCCATATTACACAATGCATTAAAAAAATTATGCACTAACTTTTTAAAATCCAAATTTTAAACAGGCGCTGTAAAGCTGTATTATGTCTGAATATGCCACTTGTGTTTACCTTCGTCTTGATAAGACTCGGCTGCTCCCGCCTCGTCTCCATCATAATCTCCCTCGTCGGCCGGGGGCCCGCCCCCTACACCAGCAGCCTCGGCCTCTAGTGCAGCTTGTAAGCGATCGACGAGATCCGCCTTTAAGCCGCGAGTATCGAGGCCTCGACGCTGAAGCTCCTCTTTCAGCTCATTTACTTTGAGCTTCTTCACGTTAACTCCACTCATCTTTCACGAAATGTTACTTTGTACTGTTTTCTCCGGGGTCACAACCTTAAACATGGATTAAAATCATATTAGAAAACTTGAAATCTGAGATGGGTAAATTCCATGGGTTATGAATGGGCCCGCTAACACGCTAGCTAACTAACGAGGTAGCTTATGATAACTAGCATTCATGTAGCAATATTGCCTGCAGTGCATTTCGATGTTGATACGAAAACATCGTGCAGAATAATAATTTAAATAGCAAACCGTTAGCTGTCTGCCTGTAACACATGCAATAATAAAAAGCATGGCGTGGCATGGCGACGTGCAAGGTTTGCCAACCGTTTATCCTCTACCATTGCTATGCTATCGCTAACTGCCAACACCAGCAGTAACGAACCCAGTGCAAGGTTACGTTTCTTTGGTGCACATTCGATTATGAAGTAAGCAATAGTTTAATGACACGATCGTATTTTTATATGCATCACTAAGTCAAATACTTGATAAAAGTCACACATACCTTAAAGTTATTCCCCTTTCACTAGCAAATGTTTTGGCGTCCTCCTGTGCAAAATGGACGGTGACTGAGTTAGCTGCTATTTCCTCGACCCACAGCCAGCATCAGCTTCTTCAAGTGAGATTGTGATTGGTTGACTGTACTGTCCGTCTGTAAATTACGATTACCGTGTACTTGCGTGGATGCTTCAGTTTTTTTATTTGATTAGTAGCCTTAGTTGCTGTCCGTGTCTATGTAATCACCTTCGATTTTCTCAGAAGCAAACATTTCATGACACAAATCGTTTATTTATTCAAGGAAATAAACACTACTAATTCCATGCATTATACACATACATACACATATATACACTATCATTATATTTCTAGGAGTGAAAACTTTAGTTGCAAAGTACGGTCCTTGAAATCAGGACAAAAAGTAATTACTGATGATTTCATTGGTTTTGGTTAGTGGAGAAAATCATTGGACCCTAAAGGAACAAAGAAGTCAACCTTTTTCCTCCAAATAATGTAGGAAAAGCTATATTTACCATCGTCAATATTTTAAATAGTAGACAAAATACGTATTTTATGTCTGACGAAACATTTTCTGTATGATGAACTCGCAAGGTAAAAGCTCACTTTTATACATTAAAAATATGAATGGGCGTTCCAACTTGTGGAGAAGGATCCAGGGCACCTGCTTTGAGTATTCTGTGATTGATTAGTAGGCCTAGATCGACAATAAACAACAGTGGAAAAGCAGGAAGACGTTTCATTGCGCGTGGAATCAAATACAGGCCTACCCAATTACTTTTGTGGACAGATTTGCTCGTGTTTGCTAATTTTGTTATATAAGGGTCTGACCTAAAACATGGAAAGAAGTAACTGGACGATTTGTGCCATACATGCTCTGGGGTGAGTTGGCGCGACTCACTTTTGGAAAACGGACGAGTTGTCAAGTTAATTCAGAGAACAGCTCACTGTCTTTTAGCAGATACGAACTCAGCCTTGGCAGAGCATTTCATTTGGCTAAGTTAGTACTAGCAACATTGTTCGAAATTTGTGCACTTAATTTAACGGCACATAAAATTCTGCTGCATGACGTTTTATAATGCTTCACAGGTACCATGGAAGGGCTTGCACTACTAAATGTACGTGTGATGAGCTTCCATGTCCACTTGTCACATGGCTTGTGTCAGAACTAAGATCATCTAATGATGGTAAAAACGCTAATCTTAACCACCTTTCTATGCCAGTTCAATTGTACAGTTTCTCATATCTTGCTTTTTTAGTCCCAGGAAAGGGTGTCCCTGGAACTGTACTTGCAGGGGACCTGAGAGCATTTCTAAAAGAGATGTCCTGTCCATATACTGAATTAATTTCAGAGACACTGACCTCAGCCAACCTCAACCTTATCACTGGTGAGGTGATGCTTGGATGCAGGCATATATTTGAACATTGTTTAAAGACCTTGACTAGAAGATATAAAGTGAAGATGTTCCTATTGTGGTGATGCAATGTAATCCATTCTTCTCAGAATATCTGGTGTCAGAACTACAAGCTGCTTACATGATTATGTACAAAGAAAACCATCCAGAGGCCTCAGAATGTTGTGAATCTGTGAAAGAGCGTAGAGAGAAAACACAAGATGAAGCTGAGATTGTGAGAAAGATTGGCACAGTTGTCAAACAAGATCATAGTGTGGATAGTGAAACAGAAGAATTAAAGAGAGAGTTGTCTCTACTTCTTGAAGCCCTAACTTTGGATGCATCATCCAGTTTTTCTGATGTACAGAATCAGGTAAGAGAATAGGTCCACAACTTTCTGAAGATTTGTCTGGTCATTGTGTGCATGTGTGTGTGTTCAAACATGGTAGGTGCCAACGACAAAACATATTCAAAGTTATTTACTGTAAGTTGCTACCTATATAGCGTACATTGCATTATTGTCCTCTCTGATTTGTATCATATTCTCTATTCAACATAGGTAAAATCATCTTTGACTCAGTTGCCAGGAGGTGATATTCCTAAGTCATTACTGAACACCGAATTGAACTCTGATCAGTGGGTATGTTAAATTACTTTATACTGGAATGTGTTTAGTTGTAAACTCTGTAATAACTTGGTTATTAGTTACTTTTCATTTAATTACTTTTAAATGACTTGCTCTGCATTACTTCCATTAATATGCTCAGAAACAATTAGAAAAAATTAATGAAGCCCTTGCTCAAGACTACAGATGTCGACGCCAAATGATAATCAAACGATTTGAAGTCACTCTCCAGTCATTTACCTGGGGGGAGAAGGGGAAGGTAAAGTACTTTATTTTCATCAGTTTAGCACACATCATTGATTAGGGCTGGACAATTAATTGAAAACTTGTCAAACTGTGATTCATGATTGTTAACTGACAGTGATCATGCACGTGACAGTTATTCGTTGTTTATCATTATTGTTATTGCTTATTCTGTGAACTTTTTCTTTAGATTCTGAGCATTCTACTGTGTGTGTTCATGTACTATTCCTTAATGGAACACTATTACATGTTGCCATGTGATTCTACCCTGTCCAATCAATTAAACATGATGTTGATTTTTATCACCCATCCCCATTTATGAGAATCGGTCTCATTATCGGTCAATATGGGAAAAAAATATTCTGATAACATTTTTTGCCATATTGCCCAGCCCTATAATTTATACATACATACATACATACATACATAAAAAGATCATGACTTTAGATCGGAGATATATTTCCATTTATTCAATTTCCATTTTCTAGCAACTAATCAGCAAACAGAAATTAAAGGCAGAACCAATAGTTTTAAAATTAAAACAAAGTGAATGAGTCTGGTTCACCAGGCTAGTCAAAGCTTACTTGAAAAATGGAATGTGACAAAATAACTTTGGTCGCGTTTGTGTAATTTTTAAGATTGTCGGGAGCCATTGCAGTCATAAATAAAATAAAATTAATTGCACAGCCTGACTTAGCAATAGCTTTAAAAGCATGGAAATGTTTTTTTCCATCAGAATATTTGAGCAATGACCTGAAAGTTAAAACAGGGTTAAGCATTTCAGTTCTCATGTGTTGTCTTGGTTGAACATGGTTTTTACTAAACACTTCAGGAGCGTGCAAAAGCAGTGTCATCCATACCCCCCCTGCTGTCCCCTGGTGAGTCCCATGTCTCCCTCTCCCTAATGCTGGCAGCTCGAGAGGATCAGTCACGAATACTGCCGGTCAGGGCAGGACCCTCAACAGCAGTCCATAAGGTACTGTCACAGCAGCCATACTCACTTAGCTATGGCTATTTAATATGAACATTTGGCACCAATCATTTTACTTGAGGAGGAGGATGATGATGATGATGATGATGGTGATGGTGATATATTTAAAGGTCTTAATGGGAAGTGTGCCTGACAGAGGTGGGAGACCTGGGGAGATCGAACCCCCTATGCCCGACTGGAAGAGAGAGAGAGCACATGGTGACAATTCACAGAGAAGATACAGGCCGAGAAAGAAGAGTCGGAAATAAAAAAAGAAGAACGATAGAAGAAAGTCATAAAAAAGGAAGATAAAAAATTATGTTTATATGTTTTGTTAACAAGATTTTTTGACAAAGTTATCAGAAATTGTCAGGCGTGCATTGCTGACATGTAGTGCATTAAATGGTTAAACTGATTTGTTTTACATTTCTGGGAACATAAAGCATATGTTGAACTATTATTATTATTATTACATCAATATTGTTTAAAGTGTCTACTATTTTATACATGTCAGCTGTACATTTCAATAAAGACATCGTAGCCTGTGTGTGTGTAAGAGAGAGAGAGAGAGAGGGAGAAAAAGAAATAAAGTACCATCCAGAGGTGTCAGAATGTTGTGAATCTATGAAAGAGCGTAGAGAGAAAACACGAGATGAAGCCCTAACTTTGGATGCATCATCCAGTTTTATCTGATGTACAGAATCAGGTAAGAGAACAAGTCCACAACAGCCTTTTCTCTGAAGATTTGTCTGTTCAGTGTAGCCTACCTGTGTGTGTGTGTTAAAACATGGCAGGTGCTGCTATGTTGTCCAAGCTCAGAAATTTAGCTTGCCAACGACTTGAAACATTGAAAGTTATTTACTGTGCCAAGTTGTTACCTATAGGCCTATACACTGCATTTTTGTCTTCTCAGATTTGTACCATATTCTCTTTTTAACATAGGTTATGTGTGTGTGTGAGAGAGAGAGAACAATCCTATAATTAGCTTATTGCAGGCTGTTGTTAGGCCCACAAATTATAGCACTTCGATCTAACAAAATGGAGACTATCAAATGACCCTTGACAACCATATCTTTGAGGCTAAACTATTGTTCAAAACAGGAAGGAATGTGTCTATGTGCGTTGATAAGCTTGCGGGCCCATACAATGCATGAATCAATAATATGATCACTGAATTACAGAAGTGGAATGTAATAGACCTGTTAGACTGTTGGTTGCTTTGATTTTAGCTTACCTTCCTTTATCTCGGTGATGAAATAGTTAACATGATTGTTTGGAATGAGACGCCTATCTTGTAACCAAGGAGAGGCGCAGGAACATACAACAAAGTATTCTCGCTAACTAAAAAACTTGGGGATTCCCACGATGGTCATGGAGATATTCACGAAATCGCATATGGACATTTCATACGTTTAGTTCCTACTTAATTGTTGTCTTTAGGACGATTTATACATTACAGGAAACAACTGGATGTAGCCTACTGTACAGGTCAACCTTACAGTAATTCCACGAACTGGTTCGTATAGGCCCATTGGAATCTTGCTAACGGATCTGTCAAGTTGGGTGCAAGTTTGGGATTCAAATGACGCTTTTGGTTCTGCTGGTGTCTTACCCTCTCACGGAAACGGGATAACAGTACAAGCACTGGACATTTCCGAAGTTGTTCATGATCGGTAAGCGTTTTGGTAATAACGTTGTCAGTTTTGACAAATGTTTGAGACTTTTGGCCCATTTCATGTTGTCTTTGAGGTGACCGGTGAGCTCATCGGAAACTAAGACTTAGTCATCGGCGGAGTAAAACTTGGAACAAGGCTAACATTAGCCTACTTGGGCAGTTTTCGGAAACATTTGACACGTATTAATATGTCTGGGATTCAGCATGCCTCCAATCAGAGCATCAAGGCGTTTAAATCAAGTGAAGAGTATCTCTATGCAATGAAAGAGGATTTGGCAGAATGGTTGAAAGACCTGTACAACATCGACATTGACGTGACCAACATCCTTGAAGTTCTGGAGACAGGGGCTATTCTCTGCAATCACGCAAATAATGTAACAAAAGTAGCAGAGGACTTTCTTCGCACATATGGACGGATAGCGGGGATTCAGTTTCCATCATCTGGAGTTACATTCGTTAGCTCAGCACAGCCATCCACTTTTCTCGCACGGGACAATATATCCAATTTCATAAACTGGTGTCGGAAACAGATGGATATTCAAGGTAAGATACACAAAATGAAAGGATGTCAATTTGTCTGTCGGCTGATTTTACGATGTGTCGCGTTGTCATGTTGCATCCTCAGTGAACTCATTCGAGGTGACATTTAATTGAGTTAACACCAGATGGCGCAATTCAACAAACCTTCACCTATCAGGCCTGGTGAAATAATGTAACATTTCAATTTAAATGTGGTCAAGGTATGTGAAATGTGAGTTGCCCTCGAAATTAAACTGTATTTCTGCCTAACTCTTTACAACTTTTACACATTGCATAGATGTCCTGATGTTCGAGACAGATGATCTGGTGCTGCGAAAAAATGAAAAGAACTTCGTTCTTTGCCTCCTTGAAGTGGCACGGCGGGCATCTCGCTTTGGGATGGCAGCTCCAGTCCTTATCCAACTGGAGCAGGAGATTGAGGAAGAGATTAGGGAGGAAATGGACTTGCCTTTGGAGCAGACTCCTCTGCCCAAACCCCAGAGGCGCTTATCTAACATCCAGAATCTTGATGAGATGGTGACTTGGAATTTTTAACCATGGACTTTTCACTCAAAAACCTATAGACTCAAATGACTTGGTTGACGTAATTAACACAACATCAAAAATAAGAAACCTTGTTACATATTTAAAAAGTTGTAGGCATAATAAAAATATAGCCTAGGCTACCAAAATAATTTTTTCATACAAGCCTTATTCAGTTGCATGAATCACAAAACCACTTTTTCTAAAGATGTATTGAAATAGGTTATTACCATAACACAGAAAGAGCTCCACAGCAATGCCTTATAATGTCATACCCAATAAAAGTCACACCACATTTTAATTCTTAACAGTAGGCCTATGTTATGCCATTAGATAGGAAGGTTCCGCAAGGGTGGTTAAAATGACCCAAGGTTGTGAATTTCTGTGTCTTGTCCTGCATTAGTTCAATGATAGAATGTCATGATTGAGGTGGAATATGTTTCTCATTTGTTTGTTGTTTGTTTTTTAACACACAGGTCCGATGTCTAATAAGCCGATGTACATGTCCTGCCCAGTTTCCTATGGTCAAGGTTTCAGAGGGCAAATACAAAGTGGGGGACTCAAGTACCCTTATATTTGTACGGGTAGGTCACATTTGGTATATTTACCCTTGGTTGATTGCTCCATGAAAGTAATTGTACAAACAAATTGAATTACCCTTTTTAATGCTTCAGAATATCACTGGTCAGTGTCTACCTTTAAATCACTTTTCAACTTACGAATGGATAAAGTAAATCACCCTGATTATATATGTGTTTGTGTGTGTGTGTGTGTGTGCATGTCCATGTGTCTGAGCTTGTGTGTGCATGCATGTGTGTATGCATTTGTGTTTGTGTCTGTGCTTGTGTGTGTGTGTGCGCTTTTGTTTGTGTTTTTGAAGATCTTGCGGAATCATGTGATGGTGCGAGTGGGCGGGGGATGGGATACCCTGGAGCACTATCTGGACAAACATGACCCTTGCCGCTGCACATCTCTTAGTTGAGTCTATCTTTATCAATATGCAGATGTCCAATTTACTTTGTATTCTGTAAACATAAACAGTGATTAAATTATACAAAAGGTGGACATATACATTAGTGGACTGCTTGTGATGCACTGTATGATGTAAAAGCCATTAACTGAGAGTATTCCTATCTGAGGAGCGCACAGTCAGATGGTACATAAATGGTTCCACTTTTTCAACAATGAAGTGCGTCAGCAAAAAATTTGCTGTGAAAAAAAAAATACTTGAGAACACATCTTTCTTCTTCCTTGGCTGATTCACATAGTGACGTCACAGTCCAAACAACTCCATTGATGTCACTATTGTCCCTGAACCTCATTGGCTGCTTAGCTCTCTCGGTCAAGCATTCCAAGCATGACATGTTCAAGGAAACAAGCTAACTGAATAAATCATCAAGAAGGAAGCTTTCTTCTGGTTTCCAAAACACACTTGCTATGATGCTGTTAGTACAGAAAGTAAAATTTCACCAAGAGGCAAAGAATGTTATTATACTGAGGCACTGTATTAAACTACAAATTGAATTTTCATACCGGTAGATTTATTTTGTGACTTGTCAATAATATCTCAATGCTGGTTAACCATCTAGTCTCCTAAATAGTACAAAGAGTTTTTCACCAGAAATCCACACAGCTGACAGGTAGTCAGATGATAATACCTGACCCAGCTAACCTAAGCCTCCTCTTCTGCCTCCATGTCAGGCCACAAGCTGGCTCAGCACCCAGCCACCCCGGTGCAGCATGAAATCAAAGCCAGGTTGGGCCTGCGGCAGGATGGCCAGACCAGAACACCCGTGACGTTGCTGCTTAGTCGGGCCCAGTCCCCACTTCAGCCTGTGATCTGGAGCTCCCCTGGAGGTTCTGCTCGAGGCCCGAGGCCTGGCCCTGGCCCAGCTCCGAGTCCCTCCCCTGACCCTGGGCTGCGACATCCGAACAGCTCCTCCCCCAGCAGGTAAGCAGGAAAGGTGATGGAAGAGCTGTCATAAGGCTCATTGCCTTGGCCTATACATGGCATGATTTGGGACAAAATCTCAAATGTCCGTTGTGGATGTAATGGTGCATATATATATGCAGCCTCTTTGGGTGTTCTCGGTATAACAGAGGAAATAATCAATAACACCACTGAAAGCCACAGAACTGTGAAGCCCAGTTTGAGGTCAGTGAACCTATTAATAATGCAGTGTGACCTGAAGAATCTGTTTTGCACAGATAGTGGTATAATTAAATTACAACTTCCATTGGGACAGTACCAGCAACAGCCTTGGACAAAAAAAAAACATTGTGCTTTATTTCTGTGCAGACTCAGACTACTTTTTACCTCATATACCTATGAAAAAAATATTCATGGCACATACATGTAAAAGTCACCCCATGCTGAAGTGCACAAACAGTAAAATTGTAGGGCACGCCAAAGTCCTGTAATGAGTTCTGTAACTTAATCAAGAACTGCTGTATGCTTCCACATTTGTTGTTATGTCAGTGCCGAACAAATTTGCCAATCTGAACACAGATGACTACGCTACACTTTTATGTATTATTTACATTTATTATTCATTACATACCATGTGTTACACCAGGAAGCTAGTCAACCTTCTGGCACTTCATTATGATATGTGATTACAGCCAATCATAACAGAACAGTCATTATACTCATAATTGCAAGGGTGATGATTGCATACGATCATTTTAAGTGAGGCAAGACAGCCGAATGCATAGGAATTCTGCTTGCTAAATGTGCTTCCCAAGTGTGGGAATTCATTTCAGAATAGTTAAGTTCACATAACATAACATGTCCACATAACACGGACACAGCACTGCTAAAGAGTATGTAGTAGTAATTAGAAGCTGCAATACAATAATAATTACTACTAATAATTATGCTATTAAATTAAAATTCAAGTCTCTCAGGATACAATTATCAGGTAAATGCCAATAAATTCCATTTCAATCAACATTTGGTTTAATGCATGCAACATAATAAATGCAGATGTTCCATATGAGAGACTTCCAAGTTCCATCAGAAAAATTACACCACTGAAAATGCTGGCACACACATTCAATATCTGAACAATATTATCTCAACAATTGAGAACTGGCAGTGGTAGAGCGGTATTTCATTAGGAAGATTTAGTGCACATAAAGCTAAGAGTCTCTCATTTGGCTCATATTTGTTAAAGACCATCCAGAGCAAACCCCAGTGGAATTTAGCTATGTACTTTGATCAGTCCTTGTGCTCTCAGGGGATTGAATCTTAATTGACCTTGGAAGGGCTGTGGCCCCATGGTTGTAAATTACTAAGACCATATAGACAGTATATTGGGTTTGGCCAATGAGTGGTCATTCATAAATCAGTGTGTTTGTAGCCACAACTGTTTAACAGGGCTTCACTGTTAAAGCACATGTAGTTTGGTGAACCCTTGGTATCTGAGCAACAGCTTTGTCCTTGTTGTTGTTACATTAAACCATGTCTTTGTGTATTTTCCTAGATTGCGTACGAGGGCGTCCACACCAGTGCGCAGACGCCGCTCCGAAAGCAGAGATGATTCAACTCTCAACGCGAGCACAAGGACAGGCAGAGAAGCCGTGCGAGCATCTCCTCCGCTGAGACACACAAGCAGCTTGCCTCGCATGGCATTGACCCCTGCAGTCAACCGTGAGTCCCTGCGGCCACTGACCCCACATGCAGTCCAGAAGAACTCAGGTGCCCAACCACAGCACGTCCCAGATGCCAGACTGAACCAAACCATCTCCAAATCTCAGCTTGTCACAAAACTTCGTCAGAGTGCAGCTAGCAGTGACACAAAGACACTGGAAGGCCAGCATACCTCAGACAGACAGAGAGGACGAACACCTGTGAGGGCATATACACCCGTTCAACATCCAACCCCACAAAACAATCCTTCTACCATCAAACACACTGTCACTGGAAACAGCCATAACTCACAGAGGACCTCCGGCAGTTATAGTTCAGGTAAAGGGCAGATTGTCACTGCAGACGGATTGCCCCCGAGACCTTTCACACAAATCAGGAAATGCCTGCCTGGTAGTTTAGGAGACAGCACTATTCAGGCAAGAATTACACCAAACAGTGCTGCACACAAAAACAGACAAAGTACGGCCAGACAGACTGTTTTAACTCCTGCAGCCCGAGGGGAGGCCTTACTACTCAATGACCAGAACAACCAGCGAAGCTCAAATGTACCTGGTGGCACACATTCTCCTCCACACTCCTCTTGGCCTGATGAGAGGCTTCCTGCTGGCCTGGTGGGAGGGATGGCAAGGGGCTGCCTCTTTACCCCGCCGCCTATCACTCCTGACCAGGAGGCAAGCCTCTATCAGAGCCTGGAGCATGAGATCCTGTCTAATCTGCAGCAACTTGGCTTCAGTCTGGATTCTGATGACTGCACCAGCAGCAGCAGCGTCTACAGTGGCACACCGGAGGAGAACGATAGTCAGCTCTTGCCGTGCCATCGGACCACACAAGAGCCTTCCCAGGATCCATCCCTGGGCTCAGCATGCCTGGCTGATACGTCTTGCATACAGCAAAAGAAGGCATATTGTGTGTCCTCCTCAGCGATACCCGACGTTGGCGATGGCAACCCGAGAGACATCGGTTTCGACTGTGTGATTGATAAGCTCCGGCAAGAGAGGCAGCCTCTGGAGAAGGTGTCAGTGGAGCGCTGGGTGAACACGCTGCCCTTCAGCTCCAAAAGGAGTCAGCCAGGGGTCACCACTACTGCCGCCATCGCCGTGGAGGTGGATTTGTCCTTAACCAAGCCCACCCAGCCCTGTGTTGCCAGCTCCTGGTCCTCTGTAGGCTCCAGCCTGGAATCAAGGGAGAGGGCAGAGGTGGTGAGCGTCCCAGCCCTGAGTCTGACCGTGGACACCGGCGGGGTCGCCAGGGACTCAGACAGACAGAGGAGACCTCGGTCTTCATCATTCAGGCAGCAGAGAAGGTCGCTAAAGAAACCAGAGAGGGTGCCCTCCATTTACAAGCTCAAACTGAAGCCCCACATACGTCCCAGGCAAGACAATCGACCTGATCGTAAACCGTCAAAGATCCCCAAACCCATATCCTCTCGGTGGAGCACAGAAAGTGAAGAGGCTGGATCAGTCAAGGATTGTACAGACAATGGGGTATCATCCGAAAAGAGTAACAGGGGCAGCAGTAGACTTCTCAGTAACACACCAATAGACCTCGGCTCTAGTCACATCACTCAGGCTTCCCCATATGAAGACATCCAGGGGGGTACAGCTGTTAATTGTCTGACAGAGGAATTGGAATCCTGGGTTTGAGCGCTCACATCTTTTTATATTTGTATCCAACACATGTGATTTTCTACTGAGATTTTAAAAAAATCACTCAGGTGTGATCCTGTCAACTGCTGATGCTGATATTTTTTGTACCTGAAAGAGACACAAATCAAGTAGATACATGCAGAACAAGCCAAACAATGCACAAAATAATGTTAGTAAGGTAAATGGGTTATCTATCTGCCAGTTTGCACAGGTTTCATTTTCATTTCATCTGCAGTGCCACATAAGCAATGCCATTCTTGCTTGATATTACTTTTTACTTTTGTTTTTCTTTTCAAAGGAAAAAGAAATCAAAAAGTACAGAAGAATTTTTCTTATGAGTGATAATGAAAACATAAATAGAGGCTGTGTGGTGCAACCCCTCCCTCATGTGTGGTGACAGCATTGCTATGCTGGGGAGAGTCTGTGCTTTCATCAAGCCTGCCTTTTACCTGGCGAAGCAGCATCAAAACACAAGGGGAGCAGAGAGGAAGGAGATAAGAGGGTGTGAGACCTTATTACTGGGGGCAAGCCGGTGTCATGTGGCTCTTAGTGATGCCAAGACCAAGGAAGGAATCTGCTTCAGAGAAGCAGAATATGTCCCAACATGTACCAAGCAGTCACTTGTCAACCCAATCACAGGACCAGTTCTGTTTCAACAAGGGTAAATATGTCAGTGGTTGAAGGTAATAACTCCTAAATGTATGCAATATGTGTTTGTTAGAACACACATTTCTTTTTGATGATCAAATTCATCATTAAAATAATGATTACAGATGTCTTATGCAGTGCGGCTTCTGCTTGGTGTGGTTCCCACTGGACTGAAAACTCTTTTATGTCTCCAGCAATAAGATACTGCATTCTCTGTTCTCTCAAGTGCTTTCCAAGTCACCTTGCGTGCTTGTGTTTGGCACTTGCTGCTTGCAGAGTTATAAATAACTACTGGCATAAGTCAGGAGTGCTATAAATAGCAACAGAGCAGCAGCTTGCCAAACTATGCCAGCTGTGCTTGTTCTGATCACCCCTGCATCTTCCCATGCCCACCCAATACCCATATAGTACTTGGCTGGAGGAAGATCAACCTGTGTAGTTAGTGTGTGTGTGTACAGTATACACACACACACTAATGCCTCACCACCTCCTGAATGCAAGTCATCAATACACAATGCAAGGCAGCTATGAAGTCGATACATCTTAACTTTGAAATTAGGGGCATGATCTTGCACCAACATGGATTGAAAATTGAATTTTCTTTTGTACATTCTACACACCTGTGGATAGTTTTTTCAATTAAGTCATTTGCTCCTACATTTCAGAAATGAACTGTGAATCATTTCACATTTCAAGAATGCACTTTATTTATGGATTAGACGGTGTTAGGGCCATTCTGTTAATTCTTTGCTATTTGTGGCAGGCCTAATTTGAATTAGAAGATCACAATTAAAATTTTAAACATTATGCAAGGTCATTATTAAAAAACGAAAAACAATTTAAAAACACCGGCTTTACCCCAAGAATCAGACAGAGATGATATTGTGTCATCACACAATCTTATTCTAAATACACTAAAACAATATGCCCTTATTGCAAAGTACTGAGGTAAATGCCTCCCTTGTGGACTAACAACAAAATGAAAGAAATTCCCTGCTATCTAACCTTAAATTGAGGCCACTCATTTTCCTTTACACTCAGTAAATGACACAGTCAAACCAGGGCAATCAAATCAATACATTGAATCTAAGAAGTCAACCTTTCCCATTCAGCTTTGTTTCACTGGCATGCTGTCAGATGCATGCAAACACTCAAATACATGCCTCTGATTAACGCGACAACACCTTGCACTGAAAATACACACCACAATTTCCACTATAGAGCAAGTGCCCTGTCATCTTGAGGGTCTTTTAATGCCTGAGAACCCAGGAGTCCAATTAATAAGGAACCAAGGATATTTTAAACTGGCTATGCAAAACAATTTATGTAGACTAATTGGAGTTGAAAAGAGATGGTCCACCAGCATTTATCATTACACAGGCAGTGCACTTTAGTAACTAAACGAAATGCCTAAAAAGGGACTTACTCTCTCAAAGGGAATTTGAAACGTGGATTTAAAAAAAATAAACAAAAAACATTACCATGAGCAGTTTTGGATACATTGAGTATTGGCCTCAAAGTGTATAAATTCAATTGTGATTCAGAGTTGACCAGGTGAGTTGATATAGAGGAGTAAAGCTGTAGATACAGTGCATACATAAACGGAAGCATGTTTCATACTGAAATCAGATCTTATTATGAAGGGTCTGATCGACAATATGCATTTGAACAGGCTGAGATACAGTTTGCACATGGGTGTTGATGTTCCTCTTGTTGGAAGCAAACGAGATTTTCTGATTCCTCTGCATACATTAAATAACCTTTGGTAATGAATCCCTTGGGAAATGCTTCTCTAAACTCGATTGAATTACAGGATTTATCAGACAGATACGCAAGATCCCCTGCAAAGAGCGGACACGTGCAAACGAAAAAAAACATAGAAATTGTAGTGAGGGAGAAAGTACAGTCAGCAGACGGAGAAAGCACTGTGCTCATTAGAGCTGGAAGATCTGTTTACTTGGACAAGCAAACAACAGAAGACAGCTCCTTAACCCTGGTCAAATAAATAATTCAGATGACTGCACTGCATTATCAAGGTTGCGGCGTGATGACTGTCACTGTGTTGGCTTGCGCAACATCATCATCAACATCAGTGGTCTATGGTCTTTAAAAAACACACGTACAGGATATGACCTAGATAATAAGCTTTGAATGTTTTTTTCTTGGCTTGGCAGACCATTTTGCTCTGGTTAGTATCCACTGCAACGTAGATCGTGGCATAGGGATAGGAGAAAGGGGGGCAAGGCGGGCTGCTATTGTCACATGAGAGCGCAGCGTTCCCTCCTGAGCGCCCGCTGGAAGCGAATAGTCGCGTGGATGTGTTTACAGCGGGCACAGCCAACGCTGCGCAGCGCCTCACCGAACAGGAGCAATATGTGCCAGTTGAATTTGGCCGAGCACTCCACGTACCCGCACTTCCAGGTTTTGCGCACCAGGTCAGAGACGTTGTGTCGAGGGATGACCCGACCGCGCTGTAAGTCCCGCTTGTTCCCCACGATCAGAATGGGCACCTCGGTGGTGCCAAGCATCCTGCACACACACAGAGAGAGAGAGAGAGAGAGAGAGAGAGAGAGAAAGAAAAAAAAGTAAGACGTAATGAATCCCAAACCTTACGTGATATAAGAGCTTCCTGTACCATCTCGAACGTATCTCATGTAATGACCTCCCGCCTCTTCTCGTTTACAGCGGTAGGCTACCACATGCACGCTTATTCTGCATTGTTATTCATGTATTATGTGACTGGAATATTAAAAGAGGCGGGGGGGAGATGGGGGGTAAGACTAAGTCAATAGATAGCCAAGATTTCCCCAGTGGTGCCCTAATTTTTCTAATGCATAACAGTTCAGGTGTTGCTGGTTAAAAAGGAATTTGATGCTGCCATTTCATTAGACTTTGGTGACATAAAGGCCTCCGTTACCTTGCATTTTAAAAACTGACATAGCAATCAGAGCACTGATTTTTAGATGGTTTCTCGTGAAGAGAGACCCTGTTGGGTTGACTGCAGTCAGTGGGTCTCGGCGATTGAAGCGTGTGACAGGAGTCGCAGGGGCGTTCAACGCCCATCCATCACCGCCTGACTCTGGTCTGCACCCCCTGACCCCATTGAAGGTTGCGTGTAGATCACCACAGGGAATCTTCAACATCCCAGCCAGCCATGAAATTACAATCTTCTGTGACTACTGCATGGAGCTGCCTTTCATTGAAGCCACAAGAGGTTTTAGGGCCCAACATCTGTTGGCAGGCACTGTCAGTTTCCCAAGTCATCTGTGCTCCATCAGAAAAAATTCAATATTTAAGCACAATGGGTTTCTCTACATTGGTAACAGAATTCCTCATTCATTAATCGATTAGGTGAACAGAATCATGCTAGTCAATGAATCGATAAAACATGAACATCTGTCACCAAAACTGCTGCTTGCAATTTGTGAAGCCGGTTGGACCTTGACGCAATCACAGGCTGACAGCTGACGCATCGCTCACCATCAATCTGGGTGGCACTGACAAGTACATCTCTCGCATTGCACCACTCCCCAACCACCCCACCTCCAGCACAGACCGCCTCCCTCTCTAGACAAATCAAGCCACCCATCCAACCCGACATGACCAGCCTCCGAAAAAAGCTCAAGCGCGCCAATTTGCAATCAGACTCAGAGGTCTGCCTGCGCAGGCGGTTGATGACGCCTCTTGTCCCCCTGAGGCCTCTGCCACAAATGGTCTCAAGTTCCTGTGGCACAAAATGAGGCTCTGTGATTTTTCAGACAAATCCTGGCCTTATCAATTTGCAGCTCTGATTTTGATTCTGCAAATAACAAACGGGATTGAAAGTGGTCTTTTATGATCACATCATTTAAAAAAAATCTATCCTATTCTATTATAGGCCTATTACAAAACTGTGGACTAATATTAACACAGGTTAAATCTATATCTATATTAGGTCTATTATCACTATCTTGTTTTCAAGATTTTACAAAACATGGCCCTGGAAATCTGTTGTCTGATGTTAGGCTGTTGCTTCGAATTCAAATGATACATAACTGATCTGTGGGGTTGCATAATGATTATAGAGGGAGATTTCTCTTAAAGCAATTGGGTGTATGAAATAGTTTTTGTGTGTCAGAGAGAAAAAAGAGGAGAGAGAGAGGAAAGAAAGGGGAAACTGGTTTTGGTATTCTAGACTTGTACCTGGTCTCTATGATTTGTTGACGCATAGTCTTGACGTACTCAAAGCTGTCAAAGCAGCAGATGTCATATACCAGAATGTAGACGTGAGCACTGCGAATGCCTCGACAGCAGGAGTCAGACCACTCCTACAGGAACACCATAGGAGAGATTTCATGATGAGTAAACAGAAATAATACAATTCACAGCTTATTCACAGACTGTACGTAAAAAGTTTCACATGACCAATACATTTTTTTTCAACATAACATCAGTAAAATTTGCCAGTAGGCATACAGGAGTCACACAAGAAACAATCACACAGAAAAAAGCTAAATGTAGACTAAATAAAACCATAAATGTGTACATAGTTGAACAAATCTGCAAACAATCTTTGCCATTCACAGAGAACATGCCTTTATGGCATGAATAAAAAACAGAAAACCACCCAAACATCAACTGTCATGTGTGCTCTGATTTGAAGAACTGTCCTCATTTTATCCCTAGTGACGATGCTGAGCAAGCAACCTATTTTTTATGGTTCCCATCAACAGATCTATTTGTAAGTTTACTGGTTTTATGGCTCCCATCAACAGATCTCTTTGTAAGTTTACTGCGTGAAGACAGATAGAGGGCACTATAACACACACATACTTTCTAGAGCAGAACACATACCTAAAAAACAGGCTGAACTAATAGAGTACTGAAATTTGTAGTTACGGTATAGAAAACAGGCAAAATGCAAAAAAAGAGCTTTTTGAAGGCCAATTCAACCCAATTAAATCTCATATCTACTCAGAACAGACCTGGTGAAATGCAGCAGATGCAGAAAATTAGACCGCTACATCGCATAATTTGGGTGATATCTGCACAGACCTGTAAGCCTGTACTCCAGTACAGTCATCATAAAGTCACTGAGATTGTATCTAGACATCTGGGTTGCTAAATTACAGAAAAGTGTGTGACAGGCTGTCTCAGGGTGCCAGAGAGCATGTAAGATCACCTGATGTGTGTGTGTGAGAGAGAAAGAGAGAAAGTGTGTGTGTGTGAGAGAGAGAGAGAGAAAGGGTGAGTGAGTGTAAAATGATATCATTAAGTGTGTCTTCTGTACCTGGAGAGTGCTTCCAGGAAAGCTGTTGATGGCTGGGTAGTCTGTGATCTGCAGGTCATGAACATGTCCGTTGAGCACCGCTGCTGACAGGTGCACCTTGCGGCTCTGCCCTGGCACCGGCGTCTCGCTGTAGTCATCGTGGAGGAAGCGCTGCACAATGGCTGTCTTGCCCACCCCCTGAGCTCCCAACACGGCAATCCGAAACGGAGGGGGCATCCCTCCACTTCCACCTCTCCCTCGGCTGCCCGTCCCTCCTTCCCTGTTCTCGCAAACTGCTGGCCAGTGCATTTAGCAGGGCACCTAAGTACCGCATAGTCTCGCCGGGGGCAGAGAGAGCTGAGTGCAGGACGGCACAGTCCCATTCACAGGCCAGAAGCTCTGGGGACACTGGAAAGTAGAGAAGGAGAGATTTAAGTTACTGTAAGTGCAAGACAATTACCATGACAACAAAAGCATTTGCTTCAGCAAAGATGTGCATATAAGGGATTAAGACAAAAGGTCTTAGCAGTCATAAAAGCTATAAGCCAATGAGTGATCTTACTGTACGATGTGACTTACTGTACATTTTGTACAAGACAACAGCATCTCATTTACTTGCTAAATCTCATTCAGTGGGTAGTTGTGAAACAATTAAATAAATTAAGATAATAGTAACATAGTAACATAATCCTCACTGAACATACAGTAACATCCTCACAAAAACGTGTAGCATCGTGGCTCCTTTGGTGTCTATTTTTAAGATGACACCTAAGTGATTTTCACATACATCATTATCTTATAGCCTACTTATGGAGCTTAAAGCCTGTAAGTTCGGCAAACACTTTAAATAGGGTCATCAAACTTAAGTGGAACAAGGATATTCTTAGATTGTGCCAGATATACTTTTCTTCGTACAGTATAAATACAGAAATCTGATTTAGTTTAGTTCTGGATAAGTGGTTATTGTATGGATAACAATAACCATTAAAGACGGAGTACAAAAAGCCATGCTTTCCTATGGGTAGAAAAAAATTGAATTGCCGCCAATGCATAACCAACTGTACAAAAATGCGAGCAACCACCGATTGCAATAATCAAAGATACTGACAATTTAGAAAGCAAAAAAATATTTTATGTAACATCCAATAAGCTTTACAAGACAGTGTCTTAATACTGAGTCAAATGCATGCGACTGTTGATGCAACATCACCATAAGCAGTGTAAATGACTGACAAGATGAAAACAAGAAGCTTTGGGCATCAGTGCAGGCGCATTCTCCATGCTTACCTTACGCGCAGGTAGGACGTTAGATTCGGAGAGATTTGTGGGAAGCTGACCATTGCGAATGCACCTGCGCTCTTGACGTGACAGACAAGCCGAGTTTCACGAGTTTTTGGCTACCTAGTTCCTCTCGAGTAGACTACGTGATACCCAGGTGGCTGCAGCGGAGTGTCCTGAAGGAACATCCTCCTCTCCAACGCGAGAAACCCCTCAGACAACACACGGTCAAAGCGCCCGTCGGTTAACGCCGAGTAAAAAACAAAAAAAAAAAAAAAAAAAACGCGTGCGTGCATGCCTCTCATGCATCACATCTGCTGCAACCTTGACCAAGAGGTCAATCTTGCATTTGGTACTTTAAGCCTTTGTGGGTCATTTCCATATGTTTATGGAAGGAAATGCATTCAAGAAATAATCGCACATCATCCAAAATAATTTTCAGAACCATAACCACAACCGCAGTTGCAAACGATACAGTAATAGAAATGCTGCCAGTGATATGTATTGTTCAGCCATCATGTATAACCTGAACCATCTGACCTTTCTTTATTCATGTTGCTAGACCCTTTGTAACTACCCTTTATTGGTTGATTGATCACGTTGTATTTTCTGGGCCAAATTATGTAAACACCTAATCAACTTTATGGACATCAATTTCGAGTTGCTAACAGCTTGCCAAAGACATCGCTCCCATATTGCAGCATATTGTTTGTCGCTGGTTAATGTATGACTGGATGCTTTCTTCTCAAACGCACAAACTCAAGTGCCCCAAACATGTATACACAGAATGCACCACCAATGGACAGTACCGTGCTTGTCTCTTAGCAACCGTATCTTTTTCCTCTGTTGCTTAGTAACCACGTGCTTCATACCTGTTCACTTCACGTCACAGGCATTTCATTACCAATGTAACCAGGTGCAATAGTCATATTCACTGATGTGAAATGGAAAAAGAACTTGAACATCTCACCAACGATCATAAAACTGGTCTACTCCATTAACATGTGGTCTGGCTGTCTTCATTTTGCTCAGCTGCCACTACGCACCCTTTTGAGACTGAAAAGGAATTTAGAGGAAATAGGCTACCCATTTAATCTCCACAGTATAGGTTGCAGTGTCTTCTTAATTAGTATCAATTGAATCAAAACCAATACATTTTAAACTCTGACGGTAATTTTCATGTTTGGGCATAGAGTGGCAAGTGACCAGCATTTTGAGTGGCAGAAGATTCTAGACACAGTAGAATCTGTGCATATAGCTTATTTTAAGTAAAATATAGAATGTAGTGGATATTTCTTGTGACATCCCTTCTTAACATAAATAACAAAGTCACACCATAAAATACCTACTCCTGCCTTAATTACTGCCATAATCAATAGATTATGCATTTTTTCACATTCTTATCTAAATAATTAAATACAGATTATGATTAGTAATCGGATTGCTAAAACATAGCTTTGTGTGTGTGTGCGCGCACACACTTTGGAAGTGGCTCAGTCTTAAACAAACTTCTGTTGCAGTTTACAGGTGGCAGTCTGTTTTTTCAAACCACTTTGACCAAATGCTATAAATAATAATTTGGCTCTTATCAATGAATTTTACAGCACATTAAACAACAAATCTCAGTGTACAGAGAGGACAATTTTATTGCAAAACAAACAAAAAAACATGATAAAACATTGGCAACACAGAGTGACGCAATCAATAAGGAATGCAGGGATGCTTATGAGAGCATCTAAACTGTAATGACAGGAGGCTTCAATCCCCATGCTCAATTTGAGAAACTGCTATAAGGTCTCATCTCAACATATTTCTGAGAATGGGCCGCAAGAGAGGGGAGTGTGGCTTGACTAATAAACAGCCGTCATATTAACACCATTACCACCAACAGTAAAGTGGGAGAATTGTGGGACTACAGTGGTGATCAGTTGCAAGTAAGTACCCCATCACACAGACAGCTAAATCTGATTTATTTCGACTTTAAAATGTGCGCCACACATACATTTAATAAGAACTAGAGAGCGCAGAGAGTGGATTTCAGTTTTTTTTTCTTTCTCTCTCACAGTCAAGCATAAATTGCTGGCAAAAAGACGGGCACGAAAAGGGAAGGGTACCAATGTGAGAGAGAGAGACTGCTTACATGCAGCTTCACAGGCACGTCAGCATGTATGGCAACTAGAACAGTAAAGTATTATCACAAATATTATTACTGGTACCTTTCACACCTTACCCAACACAGTTATAGTAAGTGATTGGCTAATTAGCTGTTTAATCTCAACATGTAGATCTGTGAGCTATATATATATATATATATTTATTTATGTAGAAAATTTATTTCAAATAACCCCTATATCACAGGTCTTATGGACTTATGGAATGCATGACTGCAATATTAAGCGGTCTGTCTTTTAAGCTTGAAGATCAATGGTAATGTATTCACCCTCAGAGAGCTCAGAGCAGGGAGTGCCGCAGAGATCCAAATCTACAGTCTACAGTACCTGGCATTACAGCCACAAAGCCAGAGGCCAGGGACCATGGCATGGGACTAGCCTCATCACTGTCACAAGCACAAAACTGCAGACTTGACAAGAAAACCACATCAACGATGCACCATTTTAAGACTCAGAGTAAACAAAAAAAACTGAATACACAAAACCACACATTGTTGCTTGGCATTATTAAGACAACCACTCTTTTTTTTAATATACCGTATATTCTCTGAGGCAACTGCTATCTTTTTCTTTACTTTTTTTTTCTTTTCTTTTCACATCTACAACTGCATATGGAAAAATATGACATTGGTTAAGGGGGATGAAGCACCACACGTACGCATATGGCTTAATATTTAATACAACTCACTAGTGGGAGTGTGTGGGAGTTACGGGCCTTGCCAAAGTGCAGCGCGGCTTGTTGCACATTGCGGGCATGTCAACGCTGCACCACAGCAACCGCCCCACAGGGACCACATTAAGAGACCATCAGAACCAGGTAATGGCAGCGAACACACCACTTTAGCATGGGGGGTGGTGGTGATGGTGGTGTGTGTGTGTGTGTGTGTGTGGGAGGGGGGGGGGGGGGGGGGTGCCAGGTATACAGTGCTAATTCAACTGGTTGTTGAATCAAGCAGATACTGGAATAGCTACCGTACGATAGTGGTTTGATGGTGCTGTGTCTCATGGGAAGGAAAAACCAGAGCTGGAGTTTGGAGTATATATCCATGAGTGATTTGGCCTACTGTTACTATCTTCGACTTCTTTTCGCTCCTGGGGTGCACCCATCCCTCCTCTGACTACCTGTTTTGTTGGCTCAGGTTAAGTAATCTTTGACCTATGCTCTGTTAACCCTCCCAAATCAAATGAAATAATAATAATAGTTAAAAAAAAAAAAAAAAACCTTTTTCTCTGGAATGATCAAGTATGTAGAGTCGATTCAGTGCTAGAGCAGAACAAATGATCAACATAACGTATATATTGTATATGGTTTTGCTTAATAATTAAAATGGCTCAGGGTAGGGGAGGATGTGAGGGTATGTAATAATGCTAATTTTTTTAGTGTGTGTGTGTGAGAGAGTGTGGGAAGGAATATATTCACTATCTACTGACCATGCTTCACTGACCAACACATGGCCTGGGTGGAGGCGCTGAATGTCTTTGCTTCCGAGACGCTAACATACAACACAACGCAGAGAGAGACAGAGAGAGAGAGCTTGACAGCTGAGGTCTGATCCACCGTATGATTTCTGAGAGTGGAGGTGGGCAGCCTTAGTTCTTTAAGATGGAGTCGTACATCTGGTACACGTACTGGGAGACCTCAGGAGCCCGACACTTCAAGGAGAGCTGAGAGAGAAAGAGAGATGAAGAATGATAAGAGAGATGGGGAGAGAAAGAGAAAGAAAAAAAGAGACAGAGAGAGAGAGGGGAGGACAAAGGGAGAAAAAGGAATGCATGAAAATTTTAACATTTGCTCTTAATTCAATTAAAAAAATTAAAAGATTGCCTTACGTTGTGAAATGAGAGTATAATTTCTTTATTATTCACTCTAAAAACAAATTTTAAGGGCAGTCACTATTGATTACTTATTGACTACTGATTCAGAACCACTACAGACCTTGTGTTGGTTCTCTTTCATGAAATACCCCCTGTGCTGGAATCAGACCTTTTCTCACTGATCCAACCTCTAGCCATCAATGATCACACAGTGCTCAGCAAGATACTATGTGGATCATTGAATTGAATTGGAATCACATCTCTAAGTCAATTTTCAGACTTGAACAGCACCTTCTCAATGTTCTACTTCATGCAGAGGCTCTCTATTCCCCACTGACATTTTGAGAGTACATTCCACCTCAGTAAGCAAAATATTTATGAAACAAGGCACGAATGGAACAAACTGTTCATCACAAACGGTACAAACTAGGTTAGTTATTCTTATTAAGTGCAACTATTCTGCTTTCAATAAATAAAGGAGCAATGTGTCTGAAATCCCACTCCAGCATTAGAGCAAAAAATGTGAGCTTTTTTGTTTGTTTAAACAGCAGTCTCTAGGTGCTGTACATATGGTTGGCCACTTCTGAGCTCATCTGCTAATGCCGTTGACCAGTACTTGAGTGCAAACCATACAGTTTATGGTACAAGCAAGAAGAGGTGAATTAAAATCAATTAAAAGCGAATCTAATGGCACGGCTGGATGAGCCACCAAAAGAAGCAGCACCCAGGGGCACGTATGGTAATCAAATCAGGTGTGGCTACGGGAGCAGATGCCTGTGGAGTAACCTGGAAGAGGCCAGACTAATCAGGAGATTAATAGATTTAGTCAATGCCAGCACCCATATACACACACACACACAAACATTTTTGGCCAACTGCCCTTCTCTGACCCAGCTTCAGCGAGTGCTCTTCTCATATTGCATGGCACTTTCAGCCTTTGGCTGTTTGGCCATTAGCCTATGCCAGCAGAAGGTAATGATACCTGCGCCACACATTCATCTTTGACAGGAGAAGACGTGGTGTGAGTGGTTAGAAGTGGCAGTGGCAGCTAGCTAATGGAAAGAGCCGTTTCCTAAACAGCGGGAGAGACAGAGACAGAGAGAGAGAGATTGAGAGAGGACGAGACATGGTTGACAGATTTGATATATAGTCATAGTGAAATAGAGAGAGATTGATGGAGACAGGTAGGTAGATAGAGACAGAAAGAGAGAAAGACAAAGAGAGAGAGAAATACAGAGAGAGAGAGAAGGAGGAAGGGAGCATACCCAGCTCCCATGACCGCTCTGCCCCACTGCATAATAATGATTTTGTGGTGATTCACTGACATAATTACAACAGCGTTGTCCTTGGTTTGCGGATGAGGGGGGGGGGGCTGTGGTGTCTTTAAAGAGGCTGGGGAGGGAAAGCAAGAGGAAAGGGGTCAAATATGATGCTAAACGAAGGTCAACACTTCACATAGCCGCAGAGAAGAGCTTGCGAAAGTCGATGGATCAGCGCTGCCGATGGCTGCGTCCAACTGACACTGAGCCGGAGTCAATGAGCCACTGAAAACAGGCTGCAGCCAAGACACACGCTGCTTCAGTGCTACAATGGCATGTTTTGATCAATCACGGTCCAGTCAGGAGAGAGAGAAAGAGAGAGAGAGAGAGAGAGAGAGGGTAGAGAGAGAGAGAGAGGGTAGAGAGAGAGACAGAGACAGAGAGAGAGAGAGAAAGAAAGAGAGAGAGATATAAAAGATGAAAGAGTGTGATGGGCGGTCTCCTTAAAAGGGTTTGATACTTGGATACAAGACAGAAATAGCTTGTGCCCTCAAAAAGGTCTCAAGTCTTTTCTCCCCTCCATGTTTAAGGCCTAAAACCACGAACAGAGGTCTTGCAGAACCAAGGCTTGAAGCTGACACAACCTCCTAACCAAGACAATGAAACATGGAAACAATATATAATTCTGCCATTCAAATGTCACTCCGCGACTGCAACCTTGACAACCACCCTCCCAATGCAACAAATCCAAAAAGAGCTGTGAGAGTGAGAATGTGCAGCTTTTCTAATTAATGACAGAAAGTACCAGTACTACAAACAATCTGCAATAGTTTAATTCCACCTTCCGTTTAGAAAGCTGTCTTGAGGATTTCCAATGCACACCAGTGAATTTGAAAGGCTCATTTAATTCAGTTCAGGCCCCAATTGAAATGACTTATGTTCAAGGAAGCATCAAGGAGAGAGAGAAAGTAAAAAAAAAGGAGAGAAAGAAAGAAAGAAAGAGGGAGGGGGCTGCATTCCAAACAAGAGTGCTCTTTAAGGTATGGCTTATTATTCATTTTGTTCACTGCTTCATTCGTCAGGCCTGTGAAGGCCAAATTCTAAAAAAAGAACACAAACCAATCATGCCCTTCTACCAATTAATCCTTGCAGATTTTGGGTCTGTATTTGATTGCTATGCGAAATCCTTTTGTGATGCACTGGAGAGGACTGCCAGAGTCACAGGCCATTTGTTTTCATTAGACACTGGTACTTCCACTTTTTTAACATAATTATTTGCACATTTTCATATTGGTCCCATTTACATTCCTCAAGGGAATCTGGCCCACAGAAAAAGACACCGTCCTGTCTGCTGTGTGGGGGGATAAGGGGAATGAAATGGCCATGAATCTCACAGTGTAGTTGGGGTTGCCAGGTTGGATGCGGAGCTCAGCCAGGATCCAGATGCCGTTGGTGAGTTTGAGGGATTGGTAGAGCATGTCTTGGCCCTCCACGTTCCTCTTGGCAATGGTGTAGATGTTGTTGTTCTGCAGTTTCCCTGAAACTGTATCTGAAAGAAGCCATGAGAGAAGAGCAGAAAAATCACATTTTCACACCACAGTATCAAGAACAGCACATAGCTAGCGTCTGTAGAGTAGAGGTGTAGATTTCAAATAAGAAGGCTAACAGATAGGCCTTTGACAATAGATTTTTACACCAGAGATGTCATTATGGGGCACTTTAAATATTTAATCGTACTAGAATTCTAAACACAGAAGTCGCCATGAAGGGTAAAATAGCAGATTTTCAGCAGATGAGCTACACTAACTGTCGAGGGAGGGACTGAGGGAAATATATATGTGGAAGGACTGTGGTAACTATGGGATGGCATTTCTAATCAGTCACAGCCTGCTAACTATTTAACTGAGCACAAAAACTAGTCAGATCTATGAGCTCCACACTTGCTGACCAAACTGCTCCTTTTCCTGATGTGCGAGAGGAAGCCCCACAATCCTTTACAGCAAGTTGTTGCTGAGACATCTGAGTGCGATCCTCACAGAGCAATGGGGCAAAGATGAAGAAACGGGGCTGGATGCATGTGACGAACAAAAACATAGCAAAACAACAACAACAAAAATATATATAAAAATATAAATATAAATATAAAATATAATAATAAAGCAAACAGTACAGCCAAACAAGACAACAGGAAATGGGTGGGTGGGGAGTGCGAGGGGTTGCAGAGACCCATGGCGACAGCCATCAAACCCAACCACCACCACCCCCCCTGTATCGCCACACATCGCTGGACAAACTAACTGAGTTTGGTGAGCGATTGGCGGCAGGGCACCCGCAAATCTTTATCTTTGCACTGCGCAGACTGCTTGCTCGATAAGCGCCTAGCCCCAGGCCCCAAGCATTCAGCAAAATCTGGGTCGCAAGAGAGCGCCGGACTGCACAAATGTTGGCACCAAGGGGCAGACACTCCATCCTATCTAAACCGGGAAGAATGTGTGGGCGAGAGCGAAGCACATGACAAGGAAAAATTCTTGAAAAATTTAAGGAGTTAAAAAAAAAAAAACATAACAAAACAAAACAACAAAACTCAAAGTTTCAGCAAACTGCTTAACCGCAGTAAAGACCTGGCTACACTAACAGCAAGCCACTCTGAATCCTCTGGGGTTGTTATCTGCACTTCCTGCATATATATTGATTACTTCCTTGTTCAAACGGGACCAGACTGGAGATAGAAGGATTAGTTCACACACATTCCTGATCTCCGCCATGATGAAATGGTGCACAGAGGACACCAGAAGGCTTTTCCGCCCCCATTTTATGAGAATAAAAACAATGACTCATTATCCTCCTGAAATGACTCCCTGGGATTGTTTGGTTGCTTGTATCTCTAAGGAGATGCACTGTGAGGAAAGCTAAGAAAAGATGTGTCTGTAAGAAACAATTCCTGCCCAATAAACTGTACACAAACTCCCCTTCCCTCCCCGAAAGCAAAGATAATCACAACCCTGATAACCAAAGTCATCGGAAACATCAATATTGTGTGTTCATGTGTGCCTGAGTGTGTGTGTGTGTGTGCGCACCTGTGTCTGATGTCATGGAAAGCCAAGAGAGAGAAAAAAAAACAAAAAACATGTTCAGGCGTGTTTATTTGTACTGTATGACTGAAATGTTAAAACAGCAGGAGTCAAGTTGAAAACTAGCAATCTAACTATTGAGAGCACATGAAAAGAGTCTTACATGAAACATCCTAGCTGGGACTACTTTGCAGACTACTTTGCACACAGGACATGCCCAAGGGCAGGAGTTGGACTGAAGTGGTTTATCTGTTCTTAACTTAATCATGGCATTGATTTTGAAAAAAAAATCGTACTAGTGAATTATAAAACCTGTTTACTGTTGCAGGCATTCTCTTGAAATTGTTTTCAAATGATGCAATGCCAATGACACAAAATTGTGTGGTTCACTGACAGTAAACAACTTCCTTTCACAATGCAGACTTGCAGATGGAGCAACATCCATTCGTGCAGGCACCATAACAATGTCTGCATCAGCCTAGAGACAAAACAACTAGCCGCCCCCACCCCCCCTGAAAAAAAACCTCAGGGCTGAAATATGCTATTCACCCCAGCAAAGAGGTGAGAGGCTTTTATTCTCACATTCTCTGAGTGGCAACAAGCTCCTGCCCCCATGGCTACCACCTCTTGAGTGTGTCGAGCCCAGTTTAACACGCCCAACATCTAAATATATCAGAGGCAGAGTACTGGAGAAATCTGTAGCGTGCCAAGAGGAAAACCTCAGGCCCTTCAGGAAATGTTCCCAAGTCTCAATCCATTACAAAATTAAAGCTAAAGCACTAACAGCTGCAAAAGTCACTCCTGTGAGGAGATATGGTTGTTATATATTGCTGAACTTTCAGATGCTCTCGACGGGAAAAGAAATTGACATCAGTCATTTTCTTTGATCTAACAAAACACAAGAAATATTTAAAATATCATAAAACATACCTTTAGGATATCTCTCTTTCAAGTCATCATTTCTATGAGTGGCTACATTTCATATTTTATTTATGTACATTTTTCCATGCGCTATAATATGAAGACCCAGACAGGTTTGGATGATGAAGGTCTGCTGCTTGTTACCACTACTAATTTAATTGTTCAGATGTAGCCTAAACCATGTTTTAATTCACACTTCCAATGTGTATCTGAACACCATTTACTGATATGGAAACATTCTTTCTGTCCACTTTCTGTCTGACATTGCATTAAAAACACTATTTAACCAGCAGCATTCAACAACTCAGTCTGTAGTGGGTGTAATCTACTCCAACCCCAAAAAACTAAAACAGAGCATATATTGGTGAAACAAGCCATAATATGAAATGGAACAAAATGACTGTGAAGCTTACCTGCATTTAAGTGACATTCTTTAATTTGGTACTGCAGCTCGTTCTCATTGGGGATGTCTTTCCATGTGGCCAGGAACACTTGCCTCTCTGTTAATAACCAGACACATAACCATTAAGAATGCACAATGACAAGAGGAAAGGAGAGAACAGGAATGAAAGGATAGGACGGGAAGAGAGAGAGAGAGCGGTGTAAGGTGGGAGGCAATGTCATACCCATCTTGCCGTCCTCTACGAAGAAGACATTGAGGGGGATAAGCCCACTGAAGTAGAAGACATCAATGTTGTTCTTCACAGCCACCTGCAGACACACAGAGTAAACCACACATCAGTGCATCTCACCATCTATCTGTTGCAGAGGCGTTCCAGGGAACACACAGAAGATCAAACATGTTTTTTACATTATTGAATAGAGGCTCTACAGCCTCAACACCATCATTTATTCCATATCACAGCATACATTTCTATACAGACAGAGAGTGTGTGCGCACGCAGAGGGAGAGAGAAAGAGAGAAAGCAAGGAAGAAAAGAAAGAAGTCTGAATCGGACTGGAGGTGGGGGATGGGAGGGTGCCGTCATTACTAATGCAGCCCCTCTCTGTACTCTCCTGTCCTCCCCACCAACCCCCACCTCCTCCTCCTTTCAGAGCAGCGGTGAGCTCCAGCAGACCTGTCACACAGTGAGGTGGCCAGAGGGGCTCGGCCGCTTCTGAGAGGCCAGTCCGGGCCCTGAGCAGAGTGGACATGTCACCTGCGCCCCCGTCACCTCACTGGGTACGAGACCAGCATGTCGAAAGCCAGCCGCGTGCCTCAGCTCCACGCCTACACCCTACATCTCCTCAGGGAGCTCTAGCTCAGGTAACCTCAGAGCTGAGACCAGCCACTTTTAAAGGCACACTGGATAAACATGCATAAACATGCTGCCACTCCATCAATGATCATGCAAATGTAAAGGTATGACTGATTATTGTATTTTTCCCCCTTGAACACTTTCATGCATTCTCAGCACTTTGTGTGTTTCATTTCAGATATCTCATTAAATTTCTTTTCATTCTATTAGGCCTGGATAACAAAAAACACATTAAACCACACAACGAAGATAAAACAACTATGACCTGTGCTTTCAGCATAACATCTTCATTTAAGGCCTATTTTCATGATAATTTCTCTCCAGAATTCACTGATACTGTGCTTTTTCTCGAACAAATGAATATACTGCAGAAACACGTTCTGAACCTCTGTCACAATCACATGCCTGTAAGTCGCACAAGCGTGTCACTATGAGAGTCAAATTTACATACATACATACATACATATATCCTTTCAGGGCAGTTAATTACAGAAAGCTCTGAATAGCAATATCTCTAATTGTCAGACCTTCAACTAAAAGCTCTTGTTTGATCCTAATTAGTCCTTTCTCTCAGCCTAGCCTATTAAACTGATGGACCCTTTAATATTCCCCTTGCATTGTTCAGCTTGTCTTCATTGCTGCAGAAAGCTCTGCATGATTGCATAAGAGCTATTCAAAGGGAAGTGCTGAAAACAAGTGGAAAGGCAGTAAAGAGAAGGAAAAAAAAACACCAAAACAAAAGCTATCTATTGCTTTACTACGAGTAATTGATGTAGCTGTGCATTACACAAACACCTATAATTTGTCAATTGTTTGGTTTGCAACTGTGTATTGACTAGCGTGGTGTTCCTGTCCCTGCACAATGGGTGCCTGGTCAATGAGCGTGATGTAGTGTCGCAGTCCGGTACTCAGACGAGCGAGTGTTGAGTGAGCTGGGCCCTGCGAGACTACGCCTCTTCTCTATGTGAGCTCAGGAGTCTCATAAACACACTCGGCTGGAGTTGTTTACTGTGGCAAAGCCAGATGCTAGGTCTACACCTGACCTTACTCACAGAGGGAGGGAGAGAGAAAAAGAGAGAGAGAGAGAGAGAATGAGAGGAGGAGAGGGGAGGAGAGAGAGAAAGAGAATGGAAGGGGGGAGAGAGAGAATATGATAGAGAGGGAGGCTACACCTGCCCTTTCTCATAAACAGAAAGAGAGTTTAAGGCTGAACAGGCAGGCCGGTGGGCAGCAGGTAAGTAAGAGCATGATGGAACATTATGGGATGCCGGCGACTTTGGGAACCAAAGCCTGCGGCCACCGCTGGATGCAGCCCCAATGGGAGTCAGTGGAGGACTGGCGCCTCTCTCCCCACCTCCTTCATCTTAGCCAGGCTGCAGTCTGCCAGCACACCTGGCGCCCTTCGGCTCAGAATGCACACTGGCACACTGCCCTCTCCAATTCACCAGAACAAGCACGGCTCACAAAAAATAGCCGTTTATTGAGCTATATAACTCAAGGTGTTTTAGACACTGCCCAGAAGAAGCTTCAAAAGCAATACAGAATTGGCCAGAATGGTGACGGCTCTTAAAAGAGTGCAGTTTATTGAGCTATACCACCTAAGGTGTTAATATGCACCGCATTGGACAGGGCTCTTGCAGGGACTATTTTGCAGGGGGCTAATCTGTGTGGATTAACTGCACTGGCTTGCACTTATTGCAGTCGGGCCCCACCTGCAGGTTGTTGAGGGGGTCCATCTTCATGACGGGCCCAATGGTGTTGAGGGGCAGTGAGATGTCGATACTCTGGCTGGGCATCAGGGGAGTGTGGATGGGCAGGGGAGTGGTGGGGATGACTCCAAAACTGCAACACACAGACACACACACACAGAAATAGTTTTTCATTTGCCTTCAGAATATATTAGCCACACTGTCCTGTCAACGGCCAAACAAGCAAAGCAAACAGAAGTCATGAAATGGAAATAAAGAGCCGCTTATTAAGACCACTGACTGAAGAATCTCAGCATTCACCTGTTTTTGTTGAACTGGATGGCAAAGTCAGTCATGTGTTGCAGGGCTTTGTTGGTGAACGTCATGTCCATGTACATGTGCCCTTGGCGGCGGGAGAACGTGCCGGAAATCTCCAGTCCCTTGGCTTTCACCGCTGGGAGCCAAATCTGCAATACACAGAGTAGCATGCTCACAACCAGATAACAACACTAACACATACACACACACACACACACACACACGCACACAAAACCACACTCCTCTCGTCCGCGAAATGCATATGGCCATGAGCTGGCACAGGATCGGTCATAAATATTTACAACATTGCACAAAGGAAGGAAAGGAAGTCCAAGGATCCATTTTTTTACATGCCCTGTGGAGGGAAAGAAAATCAACAGTGGCCACTTATAGATAAATCGTCTACGGTGGCGCAAAAGGCTTTGTCACAATGAGGGACATTTTTACACGTCAAAGTTAGCTGCCAAAAGTAAACAACTTTCCTCATGCTACAAGGCACCGGAGCCTCCTGTCAGATACTAAAAGTTCCGTCAACAATTATTATTAATGGCTCTGTCCACGGCTTCATTCTCTCACCAAGCTGTTTGGCAGTGATGGTGCTGTCGTGCACGCTCAGCACGAGCGGTGGGCCGCTCCATGAATCAGAAGCGACACCCAAACAGCATTGGTTGGTTCACATTACCAACGTTGGTTCACATTACATGCCTGCAGCCGGCACTAAATGGGAGGACCATTAACAGTCCCAAATATGACCGACGGGGCAGAAAAACAAATCCAGGTACAGCTCTGCTCATGAATATAGCTCCTAAACCAGGTCGTTATTGCATTTATCTAACTCTACCAGTGAAAATGGATGAAATCATTACAATAATAAAGAGAGCTACATAATGAGGTGAAGAGTTATTTGGTCTCTCAATGAGGGACGAGAGTGCTGGTGAATAGCCAGCTCGCTTTTTTCCCATTTGGAACCGGTCCAGGAGTTTACACACAAACGCGTGTGCACATGCACACGCACACATACACACACACACACTCCCCCATGCAGAGTGTGAACACACACTGATCATGCTGATGAGGACTGCAGAACACTCTGCTTACTGAAAAAGGCTCTGATTTGAGAAGGTCTGAGAGAATGGGATCTTCCAAAAAAAAAAAGACAGACATGATCACGGGATGATGAACATCACTATTATAGAATGAGGTTTACACACACAAAACATACACTCTAACATTTTTTGGGGTGCAGTTCCAACAACTTGTGTTTGTTGTGGAATATTGTTTGTTTTGAGGTATTAATTAAACAATGGTGAAATTTTCACCAATACAACTCTCTTATGAATATGAATTATTTATTGTGCGCATGGCTGTGTTAACAGAGGCATTTCAAATTGACATTTTTAAAAGCTGGTTTCTATGCTTGTGTCAAGGCAGCAGGTGTTGCTGTTGCTGTTGCTGCTGCTCTTGGCTGTGGGGATCAGTGAGGGGAGAGGTGTGTGTGATTTGCAATCCGTGGGGCGGCCGGTACGCCTGGCTGGCTACTCGGCTACTTACGGCTTTGGAGGCCACGTATCCGCCCGTGGTGATGGCCATGCTGCTTGAGAGCTCAAACAGGTCATTCAGTCCGCTGCTCATGGGGGCAGGGGTGGGCGACGGGGCGAACGTGTTGGGCACAGACGAAGGGATGAAGTTCTGGCCCACCTGTGTCAGAGAGAGAGAGAGAAAGAGAGAAAGAGAGAGAGAGAGAGAAAGGTGTCAGTGTAGAGCTAGGAGTCCTTATAAGGCAGATGGACTCATGCTTCAGTTTTGGATCAGTGGCTTTTTCATCCAACTGTGTCAACATCATCAAGCCAGGAGTGTTCCCAGGTCCTTTTCTCTGTCGAGGTGATGGAGATACCACACAATCGCAATCACAGGAGAAAATGGGAAAAGTGAGCGCGGTCTCTCAAGTGGGTCATGCATTTGTGATTACAAAAAGAAAAAGCATACACCAACTGCACAGAAATCATGACACAGCCAATCAAAACACCCCTCATCTCCTCTCCTCCTATCTTCTCCCAATGGGCTCATTTTAAAATGAGGTGGTAGTACTAATGGCAATAATAGCAGTTACTAACCCCCTCCCCCATCAGTCCCATCAGCAAGGCTTTGGAGCATGAGCAGATTAGTCGAGCAGGCAGAGATAGACAGACACACACACACACACGCATGCACGCACACACACAGAGACACACGCACACACACAGAGACACACATACGCACACTCATTGACAAACACACACACAGGCAGTGACAGACAGTGAGCGTGCAGCGATCCCAGGGTGGCTCGGTGACCCTGTGCGTGTAGCCTATTAGAGCATGCAGTGTGCAGACAGACAGGCAGACAGATGAATGGACGGACGGTCAGGCAGGCAGGAAAGCACACAGACACTGAGGGCTCACTTACTGCAGGACTTCCCCCAACACCGCCGCCCAGGTCTCCCCCGAGCTACAAAAGAGAAGAGAAAACCCAGGTCCAGAACCGCATACACACAGAACAAATACAGTGGGGGGGGGGGGGGGTCAGATAATGACAGAGAGCATGAGAGACAGAAGAAAGTCAGAACAAATGGAGGAACAGATGGATATAGAAAAGAGACAAAGAGAGAGAGAGAAGGGCACTTGGTGTCCTAGGCCTCAGTCGGAACAGCCCAACCTTCATTCTAACTATTCAGCAGATCATCTCTCATTTCATTCCATCAGCTAAATGAATGAACAAATCATTGAACAAACGAACGAACAAACATTTGGACATTACCGTCATAGGGACAGCAAATCCCTTTTTCAAAACTGTATCTATAACTAACATATTTTAGTGCAATATTTTAGTGCATATTTTAGTGAAATGCTAAAGAAAATGAGTGAGTGAGAGTGGAAAATGTAAAAAAAAGGAGGGAAAAGAAAAAAAACAACAACAAAAAAAAAGAGTGCTAATTAGAGTCAAGAATCTAATCACATATTTAAACCTTTCTGTGCCTGGCTGTCCTGGAACAGTAGGAGCCAATAGCATGAACAAGCTGACTGAGATCGACCTGTACAAAGGTATCTTGGCAGCCCGAAATAAAACTGCCCTCCCCACCCCCCAACACCTTTCATGGTTAGTAAAGACAGACTGTGTCGTCAAAGGCAGATGTAATGACTTCCAAAGATTTCAGAGGTTCCCTTTGAACCTTAACCACCAGAGCCGAGACCCTGAGGAGCAGTGAATGAATTATGAGTTAACGAGGACACGTTATTATTACATGCTGTCAAGCACTGGGATGTATCCTTTCAGTGACTTGACGGTGGTGTGAACAGAACAGAGCATCTAGTTAGAAAAGCCTGTTGATAAAAACGGATGAACTCATTAGATAACACAGGGTCTTTTCACCATATCTTAGCGTTCTGGCTTTGTCCCCCTTGTCAACCATCAATTGTTCAGTGCCAGTCTCCCCTAAAGCACTACACTACACTACACACACACTTGAAATATTCCTGGACTGGCAATCCTGGACTCAACGCCTCTACTTCTCCCCCCACTGAATAAACTGAATAATGCACCACATGCTGCAACTAAACAAGCACTTGACAACACAAGTCCTTCTAGGACATGATGAAAAAACTGTCCTTGCCTCTGCGCCAGACTTGGCAGAGCACCAAGCCTCCTGCCTCCAAGGTCTGGGATGCTGTCTAACAAAACCCCCTCAGACAGGAACAGGGATGACATGAGGCCTGGGTCAACAGCAAGGTAAATGTGACCAGGTGTCTTTAACTCCAGAGTTAATTCTAAACAGCGATGTCATTAATCAAACTGCGGTCTTACTTAATGTGTTAACCTTACCATGAGGCAATTAGGTCAGGTCAGGACTATGGAGACCTTCGTGCACATCCCTTCACAGATTTGTCGCAAACAAAAACAGATTATGTAGCAAACAAAAAAAATCACATTAATTAAAACACAACAACAATAATCACGTTACTGTACTTAGGCAAAGGAAATATCATAATGTTATTAGCCAGTACTGTTGAATGGCAGTTGTCAACGGGAAGAAGACCCATGACTGGATCTTTTGTTTCTTAATGTCACATAGGGCCCTCTAATTAAACAGCATCAAACAACTGAGATAACTTGTCGATGCGGCAGCCTCTGTGGGTGCATCACAGGCTGTTTTCTGTCCGGTGGAGAATGGCTGTGGGGAGCGGGTACGGACCGCTGACTCAACACTGTCCCAACTCATACATCACTGGCCTGACCTTGGCTGACAACAACTCCGACACTGCTGCACTCTCTAACTCCCCACCCATCACTCACTGCACATACGCACACACAGACACACGCGCGAGCACACCCCCCCCCCCCCCCACACACACACACACACACACACCCCACACGCCCGCCCTCACCCTGAGTCTCTACATCACTTGAATGGGTCATTCAACAACAGTGTACATGTACATATTTTTCAGCTATTTGGACACTTCAGGACAGAAACACACGTACGAAACAAATTCTGAGAATTATTAAGATCATTAAGAACAATAACACAAAGGGTGAGTTCAAATCCCTTCTTCCTTAAACTACTGAATGCATGCTGCATTGTGTGATTATTGAGTTCTCTGCATACTGACAAAACAGAAATCCATACTGCACTTTTGCCCAATGAGGATTTTTCGGGCCAATTTCATCTTGGCAATTCAGCCGATGGTTAAATGCTGGGGTTCACAAACATTTTGGCTTGGGGGGGGGGGCAACACACACACAAACTTTGGCCACTTGCCCACCCTTTATTTGTTAGGAAACGTCAAGAGAGACCAATTAGAGAAGCGGTTTTACCACAAGAGGGCTGTGTGTCAAGTTGCACCACACCATACATTGACTGTTAGAAAGCCTTTCAAACATGCAAATTTCCTGCAAAGTGGCTTTCACAAAGACAGTGGCTGCCATCCACAGACTATCAATAGAGCTTTCGTCACTCATACAATTACCTCAAGCAGTAAAAATTAAATCTCTCAATGATTTCAGTGGAGTGCTTATGCATATCACCTTGGCAACAGCTGGGCCAGGAACTTGGGAAAGTGCCAGCCGATGGCTGTATTTTACACTGTGAAAGTCTGTAGGCAAGGCATGCTTAGAACAACAGCACTTAGTGTTGAGCTATGCTAGAGCTAGAGCTATACTAGAGCTATGCTACTCTTCTTGTCAAGTAAAGTGATCCAATCACAAGCACTGAGGGTCTCAGACCAGGGGCTGAAGAACACTGCTTAAAAGTAGCCTTCAAACTGAACGAGGGACAGTCTGTCACCAATGTACTGAGATACACATCCTAATTTGCCAGTGGAGTGCTGTGTGTGTGTGTGTGTGTGTGTGTGTGTGTGTGTGTACATGCATCTGTGCTGCCCTGATATCACCACTGTGTCTAGGTACAAGAACATAAATGCAAGCAAATCCCTACCCGAAGTGCCCAAAAATAATAAGTCCATGCTTAATCCAAAAAACATCCCTGGCCTGAACGAGTGATGTGTGATGACCTACAATAAACAAAGCAAAGCCAACAGGGGACTGTGTGTGTGTGTGAGAGAGTGCGCGTGTGTGTGTGTGTTGAGGACAATTCGCGTACCTGAACGTTTGCGCCAAAGCTAACCTTGTTTTGAGAAGAAAAAATTAATCTTTTTTTACGGTCTCCCAAAAAGTACACATTGCTGACTTTGGGGCAGTTAAAAGCACTGGAGGCAATTTCCATTTTCTTGCTCTGTCAGGGCAGGGACATCAAATATAACCATGAAAAATGGGATTTCAGCATTATGTGGTTTGGTTCAAGAAATTTTAACAAGATAAATGGGGGTCAAGGCAGCAGGAGAGGTTTCCGGAAAATCATTTCCTTCAATCACGGTACGCCACACAACCAACCGACACATCAATATGAGCTGTTAATTAAGGCAGCACACTGTACTGTCTCCCTGTTCCAGTGCTGGTTCTGACAGCATTCCCTCTGACGGCACACTCATTAATACTGACATCTAATGGGAACTTTCTGGCATTTCTGTTCCAACACTCGATGGCACTCACTGCACTCCTCAAAACCTCATAGGCAGTGACAGAGTGCATAACTGGATGCATGAATTCCACTTCTCCTCCAAGCGATCTATTGACTCATCGAGTCAGTGATGAGATGACGAGTCAGTGATGAGATGACGGATGATGCAGAATATAAAATCTGACTCTATCTGAGGAACAGCATAAGAATATTTCACTTACATCTTTGAATTTTTTGGAACTATAGAGTTACATGCAGATTTCTCAAAATAAAAGTCTAAAATGAAAGTCTATATTTCAGTGGCTGCCTAAGACATAACAATCTCAGAGTTTTCAAAGTCAAACTGTAACATTGCCACATGTTAGTACAGTAGTACTAATAGCCTTAGTACAATGTCACCACAATTTTTCAAACATTATGGGACAATCCACTCCAACTTGTGATTGTAAGGGCAAACACAAGTCTCACAAAATCAAATCTGCTCCTCTGTGCTCTCTATTTGGATAGATCTAGCAGTAGAGCCTTCCTCACAGCAGCACCTCACTGCAGTCAGGCTGCAGCACACTAGGCAGCCAAAACACACACACACACACACACATTCCTCTCCTCTCGTGTCCTAATTTAAATAGTCTGTCCTAGCGGAACTCTGACTGACTGTACACTGATACTAACAAGCACGAAGTTAATGAGGTGTCCAGATCAAGGCGGGAGTGGAAGGGTAAAGGTAGGGATGGGGGAGGTCACTGACCAGACTGTCCAGGCCTCCACCGAGCAGATCCACGGCACCCATCTGCATGGAGGACACCTGGGGCACGTTGACCGGGGGGCCAAGATCCAGGTTCAGGAGGTCACCCAAGAGGTCGCCTTGCGACGGGATGACCTGTGGCTGGTCGATCGGGGCGGCAGGGCCGGCACTCACTGGGCTCTCCCCAGTGTCAATGCTGTGAAGGGTTGGGGGTGGGCATATGGTAAAAGGGCACCAGAAGCACAATAACAATAATAAAAAAAAACACAAAAACTGTGTGTGGGCAATGTTTGACCAATGCAGACTGATTAGCATTTTGATGTTGCCAACAGTTTTGCTTAGATCTACTCAATACACCTGGGAGACAGAAGCACAGATGCTAATGTTAAAATTTCGTCCATCTCTGGCTATAAAGTCTTCTTTGGCTTTTTAATCAAAATTACGATGCTGATGCTGCAGAGAGAAACCATCTGGTAAGAAACCTCCACGAACACCACAAAAGCAACTCAATAGTCAATAGTGTTAGAGCTGAGTTTGCAAGGCGCTGCGCTGACTGATTTGCATGGCGCTGCAGTGCGCTTTAATTACTTGCTAACTATGACTGCCTTTCAAAACTAAAGCAATTTGAATATTTCTCTTTTCCACAAGAGACTGTCGTGTCTTTACAATAACAGAGACAATATACAATTTTGAAAAGACGCTAATGAACCACCCGCCCACCCACACAAACACACACCACCAAAGAAGAAAGGTAGAACTATGGTCAGAGTGCAGGAGGGACGCCTTACCTGCCGTGCTGGATGGGCAGGTGTTTGCGGTGGATGCCGTGGCTCCCCTCAACAAAGGCATTAGGGGGCTTGTGGTAGACGGATGCCAGAGAGCCGATGTGGCAGATGAGCTCGTCCAGCAGTGTAGGCTCGATCAGGTCCGTCTCCTCAGAGATGAGCGGCTTCTCGGACAGGACCACCTCCTTGGCCGTCACGGGGTCCGTGGAGAGCAGACGCCAGTAGATGTAACCACGGTCACGCAGGTCCGGGTTGTCGGAGTCCTGCAGCAGAGTCAAAAACGTGTCAAAGCTAGAATTTGACACACACATCCACACAAGTCAAGCTTATTTCTGAAGCACATTTCATATGACAAGCAAAGAATGTGTGTATACATTCATGAAATACAAGTAAAAAAACCTCTGATGAAATATAAATCATTACTGATAGCAGTAGATAAGGGATTTTGGTTTATCTAATATGCATAAATTCAGTAGAATAGTGACTAGGATTACTAAAGTGGGTGTTGCTGAGTGTGTGTACCTGAGTGGCCAGGCTGAGGACCTGCTGCACCAGCTCCTGAGTCTCTGATGGCTTCTTCAGGAACAGTTTCACTATGGCCGTCAGGAGAGTCAGCTGCACCTGAGGAGTGGAAGAGAAACACAATCACACATAACCCTAACACACTTTTCACCAAACACTATTCACCTCATTTCCTGTTCCCACTATGCTGCCACTAAACCTTATGTCAAGGTTAGGCAATACTAGGATCTACACAGCAGCCACAAGGGGAAGCAAGATAATTTCGCAATTGGGCAAGGGCAAAGCTTCTGTTGAGGCAGCTGACCAACCTGGGTGCTCTCGTCATGGAAACCTTCCAGGAAACTCTCTAAGAGCTCATCAGCGTTGTCGATCCTTTCGGCGTACTCGCCCACAATCCAGATCATGGCAGCGCGAGCATCTGGCTCGTCCAGGGAGTCAAGGTTCTCACAAAGGGTGGCGATGATGCTTTCATACCTGCAAAATAAATGCAAAAACACCCCAATGGTCAGTCACCTGGTGTAATGTAGCTTAAGGAAAAGTAAAAACATACTTTATTTCAACTAAATTACTGTAAAAGTCAGGAGGAGTGGGTGTTGTAAGAGTCACAAATGCGAAAACACATCAGTCTGCAAGCTAATTATCGTGACAATGATGACTCACTTGTTGGGGTACTTGCGGAAGATGTCCCTGATGACAACAATGGCCTCCTGGACGACATAGTTGACCTTGGTCTGAATGAGGTCCAACAGGGTGCTCACACAGCGTTCGGCAGATTGCTGTGGGTGGACAAAGGGGGTCAGGATTTGGCTGGTTAGCTTCAGCAGATCAGGAAGGCACTTCCTCTACGTTTCCAGAAATCACATCATTTTGCATAATTGCCGGCACCATTTTCCCAGTGCTGATTGGTGGGCTCCTCATTTCAGTTTAGTGTTGTGCACGAGCTCCCTCACGTCTGCACATTTTTTTCCCCTGCGAGAATGTCCAATGTCCGTCAATGACATAGCTTTGTGCTGGCCTTACCTCCATTAGTAACATGGGACCTAACTGGCTAAATGAAATGGTGCTGGAAATGAGCCCCATAAAACTCCATTTTCAAAACTGAAAAATGTGTTACATTTTGACTGAATTCACTAGCCCAACATTATTAGCATAGCCTAGCAGAAATAAATGCGGGCAGGACCTCCTCACTTTCTCCAGTTCTTCCAATGCCTCCATGGGTGGACACATAAATTAGAACAGGAGATTGGCCAGGAAAAGTGACAGAAATCTAGTGACTCAAAGCATGCATGTTAATGTTAATACAGTTATCGCTTTACATGATTTGGTACTATCTGAGAATTCTGTGCATTTCTACACTTTCCGCTGTCATACTACATAGCACTGCACACATCTCCAAGACGGGATTAAGCAATACCATGAGTGGGAGTGGGCTTGGTAGCGGATATCACCACGGCTGTGGCACGGCCGCAGGCACAAAGCCAAAGGTTGACTGCAGTAGATAACCACAGCTGTGGTGATATCCGCTAACCAACCCCACAACCAATATACAACAGTTCCAATATCAGCTGACGAAGCTTTACGGCATCAAATTCTGTTTTCTACTGTTCAGTTTTTAATTCTGTTCGTTCATCCATCCTCTGCTCCCAAATTAGTTCCAAGTTTACCTTAGCGTCTCGTTCCCAAGCAATGCAACAATTTTAATCAACAGCTTGGAAGTTCAGGGAGAGTGACTAAAATGAGCTTTGCACAAGCCTGCTTGCTTGTCTGTATGTCACACACCAAGCTGCATAATCACACTACTCCACTAAGACATTTTCTCTGAAGGGAACTGACAATCACAAAGTTATGAAAATCACTGTTCTCTTGCTTTGAATTAATAGAACGTTCGTGTCAGTCAACTCAGTGGAAAATGTGTGATTACTAGCTGTAAAGAGTCACCCATGGTATTTCAGAGGATATCTCCACTCCTTGTGATGCACAGAATGAGTCTCGTCCAATTAGAAACTCATAAATAGTTAACTGATGTATAATAAAGGAGAATGCTGGGTGTGACTGTGGAAAGTAAAGTGCTGTGAGCCAAACAGGGCTGACGGCCACGTGTCTCACCTCCACTTTGATGGCACAGCGCCCAATGGCCCTCACAGCCTTGCGGACAAAGTCCACGTCCACCTCAGTGGCATACTCCTTGAGTTCAGCCAGGACCTGTGTGTGTGTGTGTGTGTGTGTGTGTGTGTGGGCGAGACAGGAAACATTTAATGGAGTTACAACAGACAAGCAACAGACTGAGAGTGATTGCTAAGAGGCCATTCTGGCTGGCCTAGCTCTCTCTAGAGGAGCTCACAAAAATAAAGAGCCCAAACAGGGATGGCTAAATGCCTGGGCTGAAGTTGTGTCCAAATTACTATGGAGGAGAGCCTGCACTCAGACAACCATAGGTCCTCAGAGCTATTCTAGCACTCGTGTCTTACGTGAGCCTGGACAACAGCAATAAACAGAAAGAACTATGCAACTAATGGAAGCACAGAATGCTCAACATCAATTACTAAGGAAGAGCAATCTGCAGTTAGACTGTTTTGAGTATGAAATTCTAGTCAAATACTAGTGCAATCAGTAGGCTACCTGGGCAATGTTGGCCTGGGAGGCCAGTCGAATCATGATATCCAACTTCTCCAGCTTGACATAGATGGGATCATTGTATTTGACAAAGAAGACCTTGATTTCCTGCTTCAAGATCTCTGGCCTGGATATTAAGAGGGAGTGTGGTGGAGGATTTTAATTTAATTTTAAGGTGGAAAAGTTCAACATTAACACACAGACACACAGACTTTTTATGTAGGTTTCAACCCCACTGTTACTACTAAAATGAAAATGACATCCATGCCCTACTAAGTATTGTGACACATCTTATTCAAGGCAATAAATACAGCCACACTCCAGGGAAGAAGCACTCAACTTAATACTTTTATCACCCACTGAGCATCCACATGATGCTGTGCTTATGACTCAAGTGGTTGCTGAACTGACCTTTTCTGCACAATGAGGTTGATGTTCCTGAGAGCCACATACTGCACCTCGGGCTCCCCAGAGAGCAGTGTGACCAGTGGCGGGGACAGCTTCTTCAGCAGCGTGTTGTAGTAGTCTGAGTCCTTGGGCAGGAGTTCAAGGAACTTCATGAGCACCTTCACGGCGGAGAGCACCACGGCCGAGTTGGCGTGGGATAGCCGTGGGGTGACACGCTCACAGATGCTAAGGAAGAAGAGCAGGAAGCCATCAAAAAGAGCAACATGGGTAAAGCCTTAATCATCACACAAAGTTCTGGAATGTTCTCTAACGTTTGTTCATCACAAGGCTGTGGTTCTGAATCTTCCTGCAAATCATGGTTACAATACCAAATATATAAAATATAGCACTCAATATGTGTAAAGCATTAAATTCATTAAAATTATTAGGTTAAAAGCAGCTTTGGCTTAAAATGAGCAAGCTACTACTATAAGCATGCTAAAACCTAAAACTACTCACTGTAAACAGAACACCAACTAGAAACAAATATAGAAAAGTGTGAAAAGCACAGTGCAAGTCTGCCCCCTTGTGGAATAGCTGTGGAGTGTGTCATGACGGACTCCACTCACCTCTGGGCCTCTCGCTCATCTTTGGGGTTGTAGTTGGACAGGCAATCCAGGATAAAGATCTGGCCCCACTCAGTGCACTCGTTCAGAGCGGTGAGGAGCTTGTTGATGTTCTGGGGGTTCAGGTCCAGCAGGTTGCTGTTGGGATGGGACTCACTGATCTCTGACAGTGCTGCCACTGCATTGGCCACCACCTGAACGGAGAGGAGGGAGAAAAGAAAGAAGAAGAGCGAGTGAAAAAGAAAACTGGCTTAATGTGAAACAGCTCATTTTAATTCAGTGCACTGACAGATGACACAGCCATACACATCATAAAATGAGCACCTGTCAACACACTCAAGTGATCAAAGGCCAAAACTTTCAAGAGGGTACACCACGGCAGGGGGTGTGTCTGGTGTGCTTACCATGGGGTTGGAATCAGCAATGAGGTCCCTCAGCGAGTCCAGGAAGCCCTGGTCCTCAACCATCTGGGCGTTGATGTCATGAAGCTTGGCAACACACACAGCAGCAGTCTTCCTCACGTACGGATCTTCATCCTTCAGACACTTGCGAAGAGGCTCGCACAGGTACTCCGTGATCTTGTCCACGCGGATGCAACCCATGGTGCGCACGGCCAGAGCCCGGATCAGAGGGTTAGGGTCCTCACAGTCCTACCATCCAACACCATTCATAAACATTTATGAACATGAAAGGAGGTCTAGTTCAAGAGCTTCAAAATGAACACCACAGACTAGTTGCATTTAAGGGTCCATCATCATCACCACCACCACTCTGTATGTGTGAATACCCATCAGTATATTCAATCTGAACAAATATTTACCAGCATTTTAAATTTAAAGACATGGCTTGATTAAAGAAATTTTAGAAGTGACTTTCACTGAATAATATACACACACAGCAGCCTACAAGTCAATATCTAACAACAGCAGACAAGGTCTTTCTACTCCTATTACTTTTCAAACTTTAAAATTATCCCATAAGTCTTGCCTTAACAAAGCTGTTGACAGCCATGATGGCCATATCTGGCTGACTCTTGGCATAGTTCATCAGGTACAGGTACACAAGCTTCTTGAGCTCCAGGTTATCAGTCTGCATGCAGTTCACAACATCTGGGAAAAGAGAGCTGGCAAACAGAAGAGTGCATATGGCTTGAGTCAGGGTGAAAAAAAGGTCATTGAGAGCAGTGAACCATATTCATCTGATGATGCAAAAGCATAGACCTAAAAACAAAACAATTATGATAATGAAATGCGCACTTAAAATAACAATTCAACACTGCAGGAAATATCATTTATGAAGTGGTTCAGTTGACTTAAAAAAACTGGATAAATACCATTAGAGGTTAATAGTAAAATGTTAGTAAAATGTTCATGTTAAGTTAATTAGTAAAATGTTTCCTTTGCATAACATCTTCAGTGTAAATGAAAAAGCGTCTATCTTTTTTTTATATTATGAGAAGCAAAGACGTGGATGCAAAAAGTAAACCAATAATGGCAAAAAGTAAGCCAACTGGTCTTCTTGACCATTGTAATAAATCACATCCAAGCACCATTACTCAAGCATACATTCTTAATGTATAAAAGCAAAATCTGCTTGCTATTATCCTGCATACCTCACATCTTTTCCAACTGTCATTGCTGCAATGACTTTCTTAACAGCCTCCTTCCTCTTCTCCTTCTTCTCATTGTTCAATTCAGCCTTCAGTTCAAATATTTCTCCTGAAACATAAAAACACAATTCAAGGCAATTCAAAAACACATTGTTATTTAGATACAGTGTGACAAAATGTGATACAAGATTCTACAGTTCTCTGACACTTGCACTTACCTTTTTTGTTAGTTGTAAAATACTTTGAGTCAGTCATTCTCGTGGTTCTTCAAATCTATATTTTAAAAAATAAACAAACACATGACCAGTTAACATTGCTTTATTTGACCGTAACATCCTTTATGCCATACTGAAGACACAGAGATCAAGTTCTGACATTTTCATTAGTTCATTAAAGCAATCTGTGATTTTGCTTGAAAAACCAAGACCAACACTGCTATTTATTATATAACCAGAATAATGCTTCTTATTATTACAACGCAGCACTAAATAACTGGCCCAGATATGTAAACAAATGCACAAAGGGAAACAACATGTGTGTGTGACCATTAACACTAGGGACCATATTTTCTTTTATCTGTGTTGCATCATCATTTTGAATGGGCTAGTATAATAATTCATTTATTTCACAACAAAAGCCAGGCCTAGGAGTCCATCTATTAACTGCAGAACATCTAATGTTACAACTCAACCAGTTCATATTTTCTGATAAAGGACTGATCATCGATCATTGCCAACATTGCCGTAACGTAACTGATATCCAGATGTTCTTCAGCTTCAAAGCTCCTACTAGACAAACCTTGGCTTGCACCTTGGATCAAATATGGAACGTAACGTAATGTACCTAACGTTAATGGCAGGTTTACGTCAACTCAAGTATGTCTGAATATCTACGTCGATATACACATGAATTGACCTCAGATGAGCTAACATCATACCTACTATAGTTAGCCTAAGTTAGCTTTCGTCTGCCTTGTCTGCCCAGGGTATATTGATAACCCTATGCAAAACTAGCAGGGCTACTTATAGCATCTTAGCAACACCAATGGGCCTGTTTCACTTAACGAATAAAGCGGTAATAAATTTAAATATGTATATGTGAAAAGACACCTTTAGACATGACCATCGAAGGCGAAATTGGGTGTGACCCATCAACAGCTGATGGTGCATCGTTGCCGACGAGCAGAGTTAGCTATAAAGGCTAAATATGCTAGCCATCCAAAGCTAACATTTGGACTGACGAAAGTTAGCCAGCTGGCTAGTCAACTACCTTGACCAATATCTTTTACAAGGGTCGATTAAACACAATATATCCAAGTCAACATTCTTACATTCTTTGTTGAGATGTTGGTCAAATGTCTCTTGTAGCGTAACTTATGCTCGTCACAGCAGTTTGACAGAGGATGCTTTTGCCTCTTTCGACTGCAGCTGTAGCCGTGAAAGATGGAATGCTGTCCAAAAAAACAGAAGAGGAAAATCGTCAAAAGTATTGGCGGAGGGAATGAAATGTAACAACGGAAGTCCGACTTCACAAAGAGGAAAGGAGCAACACGGACAGTATTCCAAGATACACACAATAAGTCTGTCAATGGGCTAGAGAGACAACAACAACAAACATGGTGATGGATATGATTACAAACGTTTACAGTTACGATTTGAATATGCGCATACGTGAATCCTATATGTTTTATTTTAGCTAATATTCTGGAGGCAAACGCATTGTGAGTCCCTTTTGTTATAACCTATTGCGCAAGTTGGTCAAACAAGTCACCTGTCATGGCGGAACATGGGGCTCATTTAACGACAGCATCATCAGATGAAAGACCTTCGATATTTGAAGTATTGGCGCAGGATTCATTGATGAGTGCAGTCAAGCCTGCATTGCAACACGCCATCAAGGTAACAGACTATGCATATACATCCAGTACAAGTAAAGTTACTAGTGAAATCACTTTGCAATGAAACGTCGCTCATTATCTTTTGGAGTGCAAACATGCTGTATTTGTCATTTGAGAAATGTCTCAGTGAATGTCTCTCTGGAGGACTGGATATTTATTTGTTAAAATGTCTTAATGCAGATTCTCTCAGAGTCCAACCCCTCTCGATATGGAGTCCTGTGGAGGAGGTTTGATGAGATCTATGCCCTTTTGGATCTGCTCTTGCAGCACCATTTTCTCTCTCGCTCCAGTGCTTCCTTTTCTGAAAACTTTTACGGTTTGAAACGAGTGGTGCCTTTTGATCCTACAAGGCCTGCACACCTGGGCCTCAGACGCAAGCAGCATCTGCGGTCTCTAGTGCTCCTGGCCCTGCTGCCTTACCTGCGTGCCAAACTGGAGAAGATATTAGCTCGTCAGAGGGATGAGGACGACTTCTCCATACGGCTGCCTCAGTCCCTCGCTCAGAAGATGTACCGGGCTTTCCTCGTTGCTTATCCTTTTGTCAGTATGGCCTGGGATGGCTGGGTGTTTTGTCAGCAGTTGCTGTATGTGTTTGGCCGCACACGGACACATTCACCCTTGCTGTGGCTGGCAGGGGTTAAACTAGCGCACCTCACAGCACTTGACATCCGAAGCCTGGATCTTAAACCAAGCAGCCCAGTGGGCACAAACCCAAGGTAATGTGGAAGTTTGGGAAAGATAGGTGTTTCTTTGTGGCCACCTATTCAATTTATGCCTGTTTGTTGCTGTGAGGTGATGTTAATCAGTGAGCCAGTTAAACTGGTTAGATCTAAAGGCCATGAATGATGCCGAAACCTCGCATTTTTCTGGGATCCCTAGTAACAATGCGATCTACAATCTACTAATATAAATCTATAATCAATCTAAAAATATTTCTGAAAATTCTCTGAAACTCTGAAAATTACAACTTATACTGGGGGACTCCCCCAACCCCCTCTGACCAGCAAGAATGTGCGAGAGTTGACCTACTGCTTATTCCTTCTAGCCAGGGCCAGTACATCTATACCATGCCTTTTCCCAAGTTATTATATCAGTCAGAAAGACAGTATTACTCCAAGTGCAGCACTGTTTTACTGTTTTGCAAATATTCATGCACCACATAAATAATATCTCTTTGCTGTTTCTTTTCCAGTGTTGGTGAAAAAATGCAGAGGATATTGTCTTCCGTAGTCGGCGGTGTGGCAATGTCTCTTTCCACCAGTCTATCCCTCGGGGTTTTCTTTCTTCAGTTTTTAGAGTGGTGGTACTCCTCAGAGAACCAGAGCACTGTGAAATCTCTGACAACTCTGCCCACGCCACCTCCCCCTGTGCACCTTGATGACAGAGCAGTGGCAGGTGTTCACAGCAAACTCTGCCCCCTCTGCCGAAAAGTCCGTGCCAACGATACTGCTCTCTCGACGTCCGGTTTTGTGTTCTGCTATCGATGCATATATGTGTATGTTAAGGCCAATCAAAGGTGCCCCCTCACTGGCTATCCCTCTGGAGTGCCACATCTTATCAAGATCTACTCTCCTGAAGGCTAGACTCACATTTGCAGTTTGGTTCATGTGTGTGGTATTTTTGTGCGTCATCCAAAAACACACCTCAAATTAATGCTCTTGATGAACTGGGTTAAAAATCAATGGAGTACCGTAGTGAACCAAACATAGGGAATTTTGAATTTTCAAAATGGAAATTTCAATTAATATACTTAGTAGGAGGATAATCCGTTTCCTCCTCATTTTCTCTCAGTGTTTGTGCCTTCACAGAGCTCCTATGGAGAACAAATTTTCTTTAAACTGTATGTCCATCAACAGATCTCACAAACTGCTTTCCAGATTCAACATTAGGTACTGCTAGGCGTAATAAAAAGAAAAGGTCGGAAAAATATGCTAATTATGTGTATGTGAACCCTTTTATGTCTGCTGGACCATAATCAATTTTCACTTTATAAAGTACAGGACCTTACAGTTTGTCTGTTTCTGTCCATCATGGACAAAACATATCAGTGAAACTAATTTCCACCATAATTGGGAATCAATAAGGTAACAAAACAGTCAATTTCTTTTTTATTTCTTTAATAAAAAATGCTTTATGTGTATCTATTACTTTGTGTATACTATACTTTGTTTTTGTAGTACTATAAAATGTGATCTGAGTAGCTGAATATGTGAATAGCAGTCTTACCAGCATTATACATGCTTGACACACAATAGCCATAAGAACTTGTGTAAATACTGTGAAATCTCTGTATTGGGAGGAGTAGTAGTGTGCTTAAAACATCTACTGGAATGCTATTCCACTGAATTTAACAGATAAGGTCAGTGAACCTCATCTCCCACATTTTTAAAAGTCAAACTATTTTTGGCCTGGGCCTGGGTAAGCAGGGAGAGTTTACATGGTTTGCATGTACCAAATAAACACGGACAATGTTTTGTGTCAGAAGCTGTTGTAAACAGAAATCTATAGGCTTTCACTGAGTATCAGTGAAAATGCTTGTTGAAATAGAAGTATATTACATATAAGCAGGAAAACTAGTCAGCAGGGTTACTTGATATAGCCTGGAGTTAATTAATCTCTTTAGCAGATACCTACAATTTAGATGAACATTTGTCTTTTACCAGGTTAGATCAAATATACCACATAAAACCTATAAACCATTACAGATTCACGACCTATTGTGCTTGACTCAAACATACTTCATACTTCATGTCAATAAAATATACAATGTTAATGAAGATGGTGTATAGTTTTTCCAGCACCCCTTCCTCATTTCAAACAAATTAGATCCTCTTAAGGTAACAAGTGTTCTGCTTTTTGATGCTTGGGTATGTCAGTGTCACAGCTGGTTTAGTGCCTTGCCAGTCATTTGGGACACGCCCACAAAGCAGAAGTGCATTTAATAAACACGTTATCTGGTTAAATGTCTGAAAAAACATGTAATACATGTTGTATTGGGCATGAAGATATGCACAAATGCCGAGTTAGTAGTTTGAGGATTGGAAGCCTGCTAGATTAGGCTATAATAGTGTGGTTTCTTGTGGAACATACTTTTTTCGAGAGAACCACTACAACGTGTCTCTGGGGCCATGTGGGATGGAGGGGTGGTCAGACTATGAGGTTGCAAGTAAGGTCAGGGAACAGGGGGCTGTTACTAATCTTGGCTGCAGAGCCTGTCCGAATGTTTTCCCATCAACACAAAAGTTCAAATTATGTCTTTTTTTAACTGACCTGTAACGGACTTAAGTTCACAATTTTATGTTTCTCTGCTAAGAAAACACTATTAACACAAACAATTGCAGTTGGTTATAAACAAAATACATCGTTTATTGAACATAACTTAACAGACAGCAACAGACAAGACAGGAAAAGGCATGCTGTATCACAATTCAATATTAGGTTGATACATTGTTTAGAAAACAATACGCCTACAAAGCAAAAGCACTGCTTGGTGTTGCATTCTGTATTTAAAACAAAAGGCCAAACATTACAGCATATTAAAACTGACACAAACTGACAAGCATTTTTCCTCCAAAAAGTGCAAGTTAAATCCTCCATAAGCACAGTAAATACTTAATTTGGTCAGTTACCTTATTGGCACTTTCAGGGTACAAACGCCCCTTGTGGTGTTGGCTTAATGTTATTAAAGAGCTAAATCATTTTGCAACAGGCATAGATTGATAACCAACGACAGAAATTGTTCAGCACACTTTCAATTAGATCATTTTGGTTATTTTTTTTATTCTTACAATTAGTCATGAGGCAACACACTGGATACTGCTCATTTCAAACTTCTTTACAAGTGCACTTGTCCATTTTCTCTCCTTAGTCATATAAAGTAGACAAATGGCTGGTCAAACAACTTTGGAATGTCTTTCCCACATCTTCCTCACATCTTCCTATTAAGATTCCTTTCACTCTGCAATGTTAATATGACGTCCTATTTATGATCTAATAGAACTCTTTTTCAACCTTCCCCACACACCATTTATTTTTATACATATAACAAACTGACTTATCATTACAACATGTAGCAATTATCTTGAGTCTCCAGGTCATTTACTCATTGCATTATCAACCACAGTAAACATTCTTCCATAAAAGGTAATGGCGCAAAGGATATTTGACTGATTATTATACTAAGCCTTATTTAGCAATAGAAATTCCAATGTAACTATTCTGACTCCAACATTTACCAGAGAATAACAACAACAACAACAACAAAAAGAACTTCTGAAATAAACCCTGATGAAACATTTTGGTAATCTGTGCTTGACAAGTCAAAGCAAAATCTTAAAAAAAAAAAAGTAAGTGAAAGGCTATGACCGAATATGTCCATTTGAAAAGATATAAACATTAAATGTGCACAAACGTGATAGGCCCAACCAAGAAGGGAAGGATCATTAATTTGCTCCTGCTGTCGTTTGAAGTGGTGCTCACAGATTGGCGTCATAGCATTCCATACTACGGAACAAAGCATTAGGGAAAACATATACTATTACAAAAATGTGCACATAGTTAGCTCAATGTAAGCACAATGTGACATTACAACTGTGATGAAATAAGCAAGGAAGTGATCACAAAGGATGGGACGAAATGACATTTGACCTTTCAACAAAATTAAATTAGCTTATTATATACCTGCTTAAACAACAGGTTTAGTTTGCATATTACTTGCCAGTGTTCTCAAACACAGCCTCGATCATCAGATGAACGCAATTTGGAATTTCCATATTCTTATTTTCCTCTTCCTGGATGCCAAATGGAAGTGCTACCTCACCAGTGAAAGAAAAATGACATGACTACAGTATAATGCACAATCTACTAAAAGCACAAACCCTGAATTTGGGTTTAAAAGGCAAAATACAATCAGAGGTTGATCATCAGAATGATCAACAGCTAAAGGCTTTGAAAAAATTGGAAAAGGTTGCATGGTGATGCACAACTTTGAAAACTGCAGAAAATACAAAAGGAACCTGAAAGAAAGCTCAAATAGCCCTTGATGTAAACTGTAATCGTCCAGCAAATGAAGTTAAAGGATATTTCTGTTCTCAATGAGAACATACAGTTAGCATGGGTAAACTCATGTGCACAGACAGCAGAATTCCACAAAATGTAACAGACTGCAGTAAAAAGATCATGCAGTGAGAATTACTTGAACTGGCCCAGGCATGGGAAGACACAGACTGGGTACAAGAGGAGGTGGCAAGAGGAGGTGGCAGAAAAAAGAATGAAAGCTGACTGCCAGCATGGAAGAGGCCAAACAAAACAGGAGCGGGGCCTCACACTGCCTGCAGACCTCTCTCGTGGCCGTCCAGCTGCACTTTGATCTTGTGCAGCTCCTCGATCTCCTGGTGGTGGCGCTCCGTCTTGTGGCGGACCAGCGAGCGATAGAAGTGGATGGTGAAGATGACAAAGATGAAGCCCACAGGTACCATGATGATGGTGGAGGCCAGTGCTGCCTCCCAGCCGCTGTGGCTCTGTGACAGCAGGGGCACAGGCGTGACGGTACAGTTGACCTTGCATGGCTTGGCGTCCACCGGCAGGAACTTGATCCAGCAGAGCAGCACTACCTCGGCCAGAAAGAGCAGTATGCCGAGGGCTGTGGAGAAGCCCCACGCCATCTCAATATAGTGGTGCATGCGCTCATGCGGTGACTCGCTCACTGAGTTAAGGTTGTGGATATTGCTGACCGCCTCCACGTTTGGCAGGATGCAGGTGCTGATGAGCAGGGCGAAGAGGTGGACGGCCACCAGCACAGTGGTACAAACACTGAAGGCGATCAAAAGAACCCGTGGGTAATTGTACTGCATCTCTAGCTGTACCTCCACCATGGCCACCTACAAATAAGATCAGGAAGCCATAAAAACCACACGAAATCCACACTTCTGTGTGACAGCAGACCTAAGCAGCAATCTAATATAAAGAGCTCTGGTAGCACATTGTTGTAAGTTCTGAGTTACATGTTGTTAAATTGAAATTACTCTGAGAAAAGATTTCTTTAAACAAATAATTGTAAGACAATGACTTACCATGGCAAAACCAGACAGCAATGCTGAAGTGCGACTTGAAGCTTTCAGCTTGGCCCTGCTGAGATAGAGCTTTCTCCAAGACAATGCCTGGACCGAGTGGTGATTAGATGTCACTAGCTCAAGATAGCTGCGACGAACCCAGTCTCGATAGTCCATTCCTCCACCATCCTGAAGTCTTTCTGAGGCACCTGGTGCTGGGGAGCCCATTGGTACATTCAACTCACTGCTCATGGCAACTAAGAGAGATATTTCATGGAGAATTGACATTAGTAAAAAATAATTCAACCGTGGAAATAGACATGACAATGGGAACAAGACTTTTTGCTGGAGCAAGGCTTACCAGGCTGAGCTTCCCCTGTTTTATGTGGGCTTTTCATTACATATCTACATCAAGGATGGAAAAGGATGTTACAATGACATTCAAAATATATGCTGTCCGGATTTAAATTTATCCTACACATTTAACCGGAGAAAACACGGAGGCTCTCTACGCAGAGCCTTTAAGCGTCGCAAGTTCTCCAATGAAATTCATATCGATACATGCTAACAAAAGTGTGAAAACTCCAGTTTCCAGACGCTACAGCTACAGAGTGAACATTTTATCTAAAAATGGTAACCAGCCATTTACTGAAGCTGGATGCTAATTTACGAGAATTTTAATACCAATGGCGAAATGAGCCCCCGCGCTGTCGTGGTGCCACGTCAGATTGAAAAACAAGTCAGATTGATATGCTAACATACGTTACTCGAACTAAATAAGAAGCTAATTGGTTATCGAATAAACGCTAACACACCTTATATCGCGCAATTTGTAAATAATTTACTAATGACAAACATGTAGATGTCAATGCACGATGGATTCTTCTGCACAGCATCTGCACCATTATGATTCCATTAACCTTGAACCAAGATTGACATGACTGCAACAGATCTAATTAGCACGTACTAAAAATAAGCATCGTTGCTTATTGGTAAGACTAACTACAAGTTCAAAATGGCTAAATCTTTAAGCAAGCTTTAGCTCGTAAAACAGCAAGAGTCCAGCTGTCCACATCACACGGGTGATGCCTAGGTAGCATCCTAAAAACACGCTGTCAAACGTAGACAGTCTCTTTAACTCAACTTACCTTGGAAAAACACGTATTTCTGTCAATAATTACATCAACGCTGACCAGCTAATGCCGCTAAATGAGAGAATTCTGCAGAGGATCGTCGGATGCCAGAGCAACCAGTGAGGTACATTTCCTTAACTTACCCTCCGCCCCCTAACATCATCAATGTCACGTGACATGGGTGTGACACGCACTTCATTTTTTATTTTATTAACCATTTTCTTTAATCAGAGCCTCTATAGGCGTACACTCTTCGCTTTTAACACCAACTTCACCCTTTTATTGGAGTGCACCAGGCAGGTTGAAGGGACTTCAGTTACTCATAAATATCGCTTTTAAATACACAACGATGCAAATCCCTTTAGTTTATCGTACGTCGTCATACATCGCAGTCAAATGTACACCAAAGACATTTGGATTAATTATTGAAAACAAGTAAGTCAAATGCTCTCAGAGTTTAATAATGCCCCCAGAAAATGGACATTGTAGATATAGAAACGCACTCAACAAAATACAATGTTCTCTGCTACATTATTAACCAAACACACGCCACTCACTTGGCCATATATTAAAGGTTAAACTTATGATTACAAGATAATATTCCTTTGCCATGACCACTGACACGGACACTTAACACTACCTCTTTCTGACCATGCATGTCAATAAAACAATCAACCTCGGCATTATTACCACAAGTTTAACCAGCAGGGGGCAAACTTGTGTCACAAACGGCCACCTGTTGACTACATGCAGACCATGCAATCAACCAAAAGAACAAAAAACTCCAATGTGCAATCACCATTAAACTGATGATGCATCACCTTTCTAAAATAAAAATACAGAGGCACATAAAAGCTTACTGACACAAATTACAGATTTCTGTGACCAATAAGGACACAACATTAGGGTGGAAAAAAGAAAGTAAAAACCTGTAGATATGAGAGCTTCATACACCTCTGATTGAAATCATAAGAGCATGTTCAAAAATCCATTTCCTAACTTGAGCATTAAATTGGCCTTTCTGGAATGTGACCTTTTCATACCCACAAAAACCAAGCTTACCAACAACTTAGAAAATCATAATTAAAATAGACACTCTTGATCCTATTTGTCTGGTGAAACAGTCACGAAATGAAAACGTAACTACATAAAACAAAATAACAATGCTACACAGATCCATTTCATGACAAATCCTAGGCGCGTTAGGCATAGAGTCAAGCATTAATTACTGGGCATGAGGCTTTCCTATTTGCCAGCTGTACTAAGGTTATAGTTATGTGATGGGGAAGGGAGGTCATTCTTTACATGGGAGGGGTTTATACAGCAGCCCAGGCGATTGAAAAAGTTCATGAGATCAGCTGAAATCCTAAGGCAACTCATCACTTGCTGAAGTCCAGGCAAGCAGGCATCTTTTACAGCCACTGGAGTGTGAGGAGCGGAGGCTCCTTGAAGCAGTCCTTTGAGGTTTCACTGGAATACTCAAGTTTGGATTGTGTGACACTTGTTGAGCCATTTACCCTCATTAAGGCTGAAGGCTGACTTTTTTTCTTCTTTTGAAAACTTTTTTCCTCCACCTGAAGAAAATGCTTTGCATGCTGTGGTAGACAGACTATTGAGATACCAAAATCAAACAAATCAAATTACAACAGTGGCAACAACAGAAATTAACAGACAGAAAGTAAGGCGACCCAGAAGCATGGAGGTGAGGGCTTTGGGTCTTGTTGAAATAGCTTGTGGGTCAGGATGGGTTGAAGTGTGCAGACACAAGTCTGAGGAGGCCATGTTAGACCCTCAAGCTGACTGCTTTGACCAAGCTCCGTTTGACTGGTCAGACACCCCACTTCTCTTAGACTCTGAAGCTCTCTCCTTTGCCGTCGATGTGGCGCAGACGCAGGTAGACATCTGTGCCGATACCCTGCATGGACTGAATGGAGAGGGAGCCTCCCAGGTACTCTGCGTAGGCTCGGGAGGTAGGGAGACCAAAGCCAAAGCTGTGGGGTGGCACAGAGGAACAGCATGAGCCTTGACATTTCACATTCAGACACGCATACGTATAGCCTGACAGGATATACATCACAAGGCACAAGACAGACCAAAACTGCTTCCTCAGTAAAAGTACAGGATATAAAACAGGTGAAAAGGCACATCACATGATCTTACCCATGCATGGGACCTGACTGAGGGCCACTGTTGGTGATGTTGTTGAACAGGTTGCTCATGCGGGGGTCCTGAGCACTCTCCTCAGCAGTGCTGAAGTGGTAGTCCATCACCTTCTCCAGGATACTGTGAGGGATGCCGCCGCCTCGGTCGGATATCCTGTAAATCACACACAGCAGACTGGGTCACACTTTATCTACTCTTAACAGTGGAAGGTCAGCTAAACATTTTTCATAAATAAACTTTCTGATGGTCATTTATGACTCAAGCGTTCCATATTGGATAATGCTGATAGGAACTCTTAAGTGATTAACTATAGGGCCCTTTCTAAAGTGGCCATATTATTGACATACCATTTCTGTGTTTGCTATTCTTGCGGGCTAATTTCAATTAAATGTTAGCTTTCAGTTTCCCCTTTCTGTACATTACGTTTGGCCTAAGTGTTTGAATTGGCTCTATAAAGCAGACACACAAGCAAGCAGTTAATACTGGAGGCACAATACGAGATTTAAATACAGAAAAGAAAGATACTCTCTTTTCCCCAACCTACACAAATTAAACAGATCTTACTTTGTAAGGATATGTGTACATATAGTATCTTAGAAATAGTTTCTGTGGGAAGGCTGGGTGAGGTAAAAGGAAAGGGAGGGGGGAAGCAGCTCAGCTCTTTCCTAAAACTAAAAACATGCTTCAAGTCAGGGTCCCCAATAGTAAACAGATAAGGTCAGTGCAAGAGCAAACGCTTTAGTGTGTGTAAATTTACACAGTGCAAACACGCAACCTATATCTCCCCATACAGGCACATTAGTGCCACGAGCGGATTGTGTTCTGAGTGCAGCAGCAAGTGAAAATGGTTTCCATGGGCACCCAAGAGCCTTTTTCCAGCCTTAGTTACACAGTCTCTGTTTCCATCTGGAAAGACGCCATCCACAGGGGTCAGGCTCAAATGTGCGCCACACATCTGCTTCCACACAGAGAGCCATCTGTGGTCCTGCTAACGAGAGCTAGTGCTTACATTCTGCATACACAAAGAGGGCTAGCCACTCACCTGATGACAAAGTCGGTCTCGTTGTTAGCAATGGTGATCACAACGTCAGGCACATTGTATGGTGTGTCCAGGTGGCTCTCCATAGTAGCTCTGAAAAAAAAAAGAATACCTTTATCCCTTTCACTTTGGCACAAGACACTGATGTGGCTACTTAGCTGGAATTAAATTCTGGAATGGAATGCTTCTTTCGTTAATTTGTTTTGACATGCACGGTATAATATGCTGGGATTTTTTTTTAAACAATGTGACTCTTTGTGTGAAGAGGTTTGCTGCCTTAGGATGAGGCAAATGCATTATACAAAAAAAAATGCTGACACAATATACTGCAACCATAAAAACTAACCAAAACTGGTGATGCATACATAGGCCATGCAAAACACCAGAGTAATGATATAAAGGTTGATCATGGCACTAGAGCAATGAGGTGAAAGTGAAAAGTGGCAGCGAGCAGTGGTACGCCTGTGTCTCTTGTCTTCTGGGTCACTGTGAGGCTGATCTTCCAACGCTGGTGGCCTGGCACCAAAAAGCTTTTAAGATGAAGACCTCTTGCCAAGAACACAACGTTCATTTGAGCAGAGAGAGAAGACAGAGTAGATGTCGCAGCTTCTCAGAGCCATGGCTTTCAAACCCCGTCATCAACAGCCCGGACTTCCCATAGAAACAGCCTCTTCCCCTAAGGCACTAGAAGAACTACTTTCTGACACAAATCTAGTCCTTAGTGCTACACTAAGAAAAGAGAAGAGAAACAGAAGAAACATGGCTAGCACAGAGTACCAATTCTATTTATGCTGTTTTGCACTGTTCTGTTTTGTCAAAGTTGGTGTTACAGGTGTTACAATAAAAAAAAAAAGTAGTAAGTCAACAGGCAGGGCAAATGTGGAGCCCAATTCAAACTTTGGATGTCTGCCATGGAAAATCAAGTTACAACACGCCTATAACCTACTTTTGCTCTTGCCAAGTATACAGAACATTTGTGAAGAATGAAAGAACCTTGAGGTCACTGTGATTTGTTTCCATAAGTGGGACATGCGATTCATGTTGGGAGGGGACATTTTTTAATCTCTGGTTACTTCACAAGTAATAGCAGCTATCTTGGCACTACAAAGGTATGATACTCAACAGACTAAATATCATTGCACATAGCAGATTAGATTGGGGGGGGGGGGGTGCAGGGAAATAATTACAAGACGACAAGTCCTGTCACTGGAGTAGGAAATTATGCACAGTCAGCTCGTAGCCTTCCCTCTTAACGCCACACTTAGCAGTGACAATGGCATTTACCCCCTCCCTTATTGCTGTGAATGCAAGCTCTGGCCAACTGGATAAAGGCCGTCCAATTGGCTGCCACTGAATGATTCCAGGCTTTGTGTAATGTGCCCATTAATGGAGTATTACTGACTGACATCTCATTTGAGCCAGGAACCAACAAGGACCAGCAACACCCTTTGACAACACTGAACACCATCTCAGAACCACAGAGACTGATGGTCCACAGGTGGGACATAGGAATTCAGGTCACCTAATGTATTATGTCTACATCCAGCTTACGCACAATATCTTGGCAGCCAATTGCTTCACCTTATATAGTGCATCTGAGATGAATCCAATATTATCTAACCAGTATGTAACTAGCCTGCCGTTTAAATGACAGATACCAAATATCTGTATTTTTTATCTATCTCTCTCCTCTTCTTAAAGCTACAATGTAGCGTCTTTCTCTCTCTCCTCTTTTTAGTTACAATATGCATTTTTCTCTCTCTCTCTTTCGGTCCTCTTTTTAAAGCTACAATATGTAGCGTCCTGTGGTGGCTGATTAACATAAATTAGTTGATAATACTACATTTCAGAGAATGGGTGAAAATGCAGTGGCCGTATATGGTGTAACTTAAAAACCATACAAGACCCTGCCAAGAGCCACTGTTTTTTGGCTTGACCTTTCAGGGCAAGATGGTGCCACAACATAGTTGGACTTGATGGCTGGGCTAGTTCTAAAGCCTACCAATTTGTATTTACAGGTAACCATACAACAATGAAAATATATTTTTAAAGATAAGTAAATAAATATAAGTCAGCAATGATTCATTTGGATAAAATGGTCTGCATCTACAGGGGAGCATCTACGTTCACATAGATGCATTATAGCTGTGGACAAGAGATTAGGCTGAACAAAGAATGGGTTCTTGAAGTGTCAGTACCTCATGGCATTCTTCAGGAGCTCCGGCAGGATGTAGTCAAGAGGCATGGGGATGAACGGGAAGCGGGCCGCCACATGGCCATTGATGCGCACACGTGGGGAGTTGCCATACTGGTGCTCACACAAACGTCTGCAGGGGGTGGGGGGAACACATGATTTAAAGACAGGCATGGTGGAGAGGCCCCTTAAGTCAAGACCCCTTATATAAAAACAGAGAAGCATTTCCACAAAACTGGTCTAGTCTGCTTGTGTTCTGCAAGCACCAAGAATGTGTAACAAGAGCTATGGACCGTGACATGAATTCCTTCTCAAGTTCAAGTTAATTACTGTTCAACTTTCAGAGGGTAGAAGAACTAACAGAGTAAAACCAACACTAACAGCGACACTTTAAAGGACTTTGGTTTATTAACAGTAAGAGATTTAGCATAATGCCACTGTATGTTTTTACATCGCTCCTGATAACCCTAAAATAGTCTGCACAATTAACTGCATCCTTAGTGATTGACAATGTTTGCACCCTTCACAAAGTAAAAAGTATACTACTATTTCTATCAGCACCCCAATGACTAGGAAACTAATAAATCCGTATGCAAACCATAGATTCCTTCAGGAGAGGCTGAGGGGGAATACCTCATGTGTACCGTGTGCTTACATAACCCTTATCCTAATCCTCACCCAGGCTTTTGTAGGCAGTAGTGCAATGGGTCAGTGTGTTAATGCCACTTGTTACCTTAATACTCAACCCCTAAGAAGCGCAGCTACACCTTCAGAGAGGGACTGTGTAACAGAAGAGTGCCATACTAGTGAATAAATATTAAACTGCTAAAGTATTCAGCTGCGTATTGGGTGTTCTGTTTACCACTCCCTGTGAAAGCAGTGGGAATTGACTATTCACTTTGATCATCATATCCCCATGCAAGGGCTTGTGAGAACATTCTGCTGGCTGAGGCACATAGGCCATGGCTGAGGGCGGGTGGAGGGGCATTCACCACCATTGTCCTAGTGCAGCCAGGGCCTGTTTTGGATCAAGTTCAACATGGCTTGCGGGGAACGAGGAGCACCGAAAAAGAGCTGCAGTAGTCAGCTGCACATTCCTGGAGTGTCTCAGCAGGGAGAGCATGTGAGTTTGAGCACTTGGTAAACAGTCAAGGAGGGCTAATATCCGTTTTAGAAAGCCTAGTTGGAGAGGCTCCTGTACTGCTGTCCATTACTTCAGTTCAAATCTTTTAGAATAACTGCTGTTTGAACATGGTTGTGCAACACATCAGTTCATGTGGCAAGATAGTTTGGGGAAATCTGTACTTAACCACATACATAAAATGTACAAAATATTCACAGATAAACACTATCAGTTGTATAAAGCACAACATGCCTCTGATATGGCTAGACAGATTGGTAAACATCAACCTTTTCCTAATGGGGCTAAAACTAACATTCCCAACTTTGGTGCTTCCCTTTGCCGAGTTTCTACCAAGGTGAATGAAACAGTGCTGGTTTTGCTTAAATTTCTCCTTCGGATCAAATGTCTGCTTGCGTTCTGTTCTGTAAATGACCTTCATTCAAGTGTCATTAAATCTATGTGCAAACACTGCATATCAGACTCTGGATATGCAGAATTTGGTCAAGCTAAATTTTCTTCCCTCGTCTAGCAGGAAGTAAGTAAATAGTTTACGTCTGACAAACCTGATAAGTGGTGATAAGAAAGAGGTGATAAGCTCAGAAATGGCACCATGGAGACAGAGCTAGACTAAACCAAGAACAGAAGTCTGGCTAGAGGTGGGAATCAAGAACAAGGAATCGAGAATCAAATACTTCAATTCACTGGTTTTGTCAGTCTTTCAAATACAAAATAGAAATGGATAATACAGCTCTACGTGGTTTTCCTTATTCTAATAATTTGCTATTGCCACCTTAGTGGTATAGGCTATATTATTAGGCTGTGTGCTGATACGGAAAACCTTTGTAAAATACCCTCTAACCAGTAAGGAACTGACAAGAGAATTGATAAAGAATTGGACCACAAAGCAGAATCGACAATGGCATTGATATTGATAAAATGCTATCAATTAACACCCCTAGTACTGGCAAACAGGCAAACATTCACAGAGGAGAAACATACGTTTGATTTAAGAAGGGGCAGTGAAGGGGAAGGAGACTCACCGGGCAAAATCCACCCACTTCTCAATGATCTTTTTGGGAGACAGTCGTCGACAGATAATCCCCACAAAATCAGACTGAAACAGAAACAACAACTATGTGCCATACAGCCACTTGCTAACACAACAGGAGGTGGACATAGTACACAACTTACAAAATGACAAAATGTAATTATTCCTTAACTCGTGTGAGAAACATGTTTATTCAAAACAACTCCAGGCTGAATGTCAAAGTTCACTATGCCATTATACAAGCCACTCTTGCTGCCAAAACTACAGCCTGGAAATGTATAACATAAAGCCTGCCAGAGTTGTCTAGTGGAGTCACACGAATGGTAATCATGACCTATTTTAACATTACATATGGGTTAGTGGAGGGGATCAGAGGGCATGCTGGCCATGATTTGACGCCAGTGCACAGTCATGTAATAGGACCTGGAATCCTTCAGTCATGTTTATATATAGACTGTATATTTGGGTCATTTAAAAATATTGGTTGCCTACTTGGCTGGTTTGCCAGCCAGTTACATCACCACGGCAAGGTGAAACTCCAGGCACTAAAAACTGATTTGCAGAAGAACCTGAATGTATCTTTGCATGTTTCGTAAAACAGCCTGATGGGCACAGGTAAAAGAACTTGTCTTGAGGCGGACAGTGCAACTTACATTGTCCTCATGCAGGGCGAGGTGGTGTGTGGCCAACATACGGATCCCCAGGCGTGAGGTCAGAGTGGTGTCCAAGAAATTACGAACCAGGTTCTCATCCTGGTAAAGACCCAAACAAACACAAAGTTCAGATTTCAGACTCTCACCAAGAGTCAGGTCACACAAACAAAGCAGGGAGATACTGTACAAAAGACTACCAGTCTTCACCTGAATGTGCTTACGACACTCCCTGAAGCCCTCGGCCAGCATGGTGACCACATCTTTGTGGTCGTCGAGCAGCTGCTGCACAAGCTTGCTGTAACGAGCCTCTGTCTCTTGGTCTTTGATCTAACAAGTAGAATGAAACAGAAAGAAGACACAGCTAAGTGTATGTTTGACAAAATAGCTACAAATGGTAGCTCTAGCCATGCTCATTACAGCATGACGCTGATTACAGCATTTTAAGGTTGCAATATAGGCTCTTTACGGCATTTTGTCTCTTTACTGCATTTAGTCCATAAGCTAGAACTCTGAGAACTGTATTGGCATTTCTGCTTGAGGAAAACATATTTTCTTGTTCCAAATAGACAGAAAAATACAGTGTGTGTGCATACATATAAAGTCAACCTCTGCATTTTAGGAACCTAGTCCCAGGAATGTGTGTTCTCACACTCACCGATGGAAAGTCACTCAGAACATGGTAAGCCCGGATGTACAGTTCATGCTGTAGGAATCACACACACACACACAAAACACAGAGGTGAACAACAAAGATTCTCTACTACATATTTCAGTAACTCAGGGCCTCAGTATAGCTGGTCCTAAGCCCCCCCCAAACTTGTAATAATCCATGGGTTTCAACAAGCGTTCTTTAAAGCAGTAAATCACCTTTTTTTAATGTATTCCTAGTATGACTGGGATGACCCATTTATAGACTAAGACCAGTTATGATGTTGCAATGTTGTACTCTTCAAAAATCTAGCATGCAACAGTGATTGCCTAAGGACATTTCCAATAACTTTGCCCTCTGCATTTCTTGGAAATAAAACACAAATAACACATTCCAGGTATCTAAAACGAAAGAAAAAAACAACATATTATCACTTTCATTTTAAGCTTCTTGTACAATCCTTTTATTAATGTATCAGGAGTTCTTTATTAGAACCAAAAGTGGATCAGCCTCATGAAAAGTTCTTGATTCTTGATTTGACATTCTGCTATTGATTCACATCACTACATAATTTAAACAGCAAGCGATCCCATTGGCCTTGACTTACCACTTGTAAGATGGTGGGGTTGCAACCAATGATGAAAGGAAGGCTACGGAATCCCTTGATGCGGTGTGCAATGCGCACAGGCAGTTCTTTCTGCAAGTACTTGGCACTACTCTGAACATACACAGACACAAAAAGAGCATGTGCAAAATCAATGGCCATTAGTTTACATCTCAGGGCCCAATCATCAAATCAAGGTCATATTCAGGAACAAAGAAAACTGAACCTACGGTGGGCAGGCATCTGAAAATCGACTGTTCCCTTAGATTGCATGTACCTAAAAATGTCTGTTTCCAAAATAATGGCCATCCTTTGCATTATTGCCATTTAAAGTAATGTTTGAACCCCCTCTTTATTTTGTTAGATTAAAAGAGGTCTCTGTGTTTTGTCACTCTCAGCAAACAAATACACAATATAAAAATTCAGGTTACTAAAACTGACTAAATGAATATCAACACTGAATGATAATTACCTATAAATAGTAATGCAAAAGAATGCAAAGCCATTTTCGTTGCAAGTAACCTTTTGCCGGTGTGGGTGCATTTATTTAAGTGAACATGAAGAAGCAATTAGCCTACCAGGATATGTTGTCCATCTGGAGACTTTCCAGCATACAGAAGTGTGGTTGGTGTGAGTCTGACAGAAGCCTGCAATGTAGGAAATAAAAAGAAATACCACATATTTCAGATAAAAGCTTATAGCAGCATCTATTTGCAGCAGCCCCAAGCGTGGACTGTCAAATAATGTCATCGTACCACGCGTGCAATCCGAGTACGATGATGGAGGACACGATTTTGACCTTGCTTTGACCAAATTGTTTGTAACGTTATGACTGCATGATCTTGAGGGGCCGCATGTGTCTGGCTCGCATGATAAGACAATTTCTTATCTATCAGATCTAACACCATGAATTGTTTACAAGCTTGCACAGGTATCGCTCAGCTAAGTGAACGTTATTGACAAAAGGTTACGTGGGAAAACATGGGATTAAATGACTTGCGGCTTTTATAGCTTCATCTTGAACATAACAGTGGCATGAAAGAAATGTTACTTCTTATCTTGCCAGTTAACGAACCGGTAACTAAGACCTACTACTAAAAGAAAGCTTGACGCCAAATTTGTTGACTGGCCAGAGCCTGTCGGAGATACTGGAATTGACTAGTAAGGGCGGATAGGATGACCGAGGGACCTAACGTTAGTTAGCATTATACCACAATGGCCACACGTCAAAGTTTTTCTGCTTTCCGGATGTGCTAACATTGGGCCTTTAAACTATGCGATTCTGTATCAAATTCGTCCAATTTATACATTCAATAGATCATTAACAGATGAACAGCGCGCATCACGTAATTTTAACGCTAGACGATATCACTGCCTTTGTATTCCAGCTAATTATAGCTAGCGTTATAGCTAAATAGCTAGTCGCCTAGCATCGCTATCCTACAGTATTTCAGCAATAACTTACCTTTTCAGCCGATACGTCGATGGCTGATTGGTTGTAAAATGAAGTAACGGTTTTAGACCTTTCCCTTGCCAGCTCCGTATATCCTTGCATTGAGGACGTGGACCGAAATCGTTCATTTGTTCCGTTCCCTACAGCAAATGGATGAGCACTTATTGTTTTCAGGAGCAAGATCCTGGACATTCCTGGGTTGGCAACAGTACCACAACCCAGCATCGCAAGCGCTTTTGCGGTCACTCGTCGTCGCATTTTTGCAACTGACGCTAACGTTAGTTACTTTTTGAGATATGGCTCCCGACAACAGTCGTTGTCCCTTCCTATAGTGTGTCTACTTCCCATTTACAATGCCATCCCAGTTGTAGGCTTCTTCCATGCAAAAGGGCACGTCCCCGACTCCGATATCATAGCCAGCAAGTTAACCGAATGATACAGAGGAGAACAAGCATCCGGATAAAGGGTGGGCTGAAAGCCTAAATCGTTGTTTGTCAGGAGATCCTTGCTTGAAATCATCCAATCAATGTTCGAGGAGGAGGAGAGAGAAGTATTATTGTCCCTCCCCTAGCACACACTGCTCAGACTGTGCATGCACCACTGTTTATAATGGCCTATAATTAATCGCATAAAACACTTTACTGAATTTCTTTTTGTGTGTTTTTTGTTTTGTTGTGCTGAAATAAAACACTGGTGTCACAATAAATGATTACTCTCACTGTCAGGCAATGATACAGCCATAATAAGGGTATATCGTTCAGCTATGTCAATATAGCGTCAAAACTTAATGTCAAAACAGAGTTCTTTTTTTATATGAGGTATTGGTAATAAACTCTGCTAGGCTGTACACTGTACAAGTCAACACTGTCATTTGAGGATCTGGTACATAGGAACCCCAGTATCATCTCCACAGTATGAGAATATGAAAGTAGGAGATGGTATTTCATGTCTCCATTCTGCATAACTACTTATACACTGGCATCACTTTTCAGTGTTGTTTACTGAAGAGGCCATCCTGCCAAATTTATCTCTTCCACATCAAACATTTTTCTAAAAATAGTTGTTTCGAAACAAAAAGCAAATAGGTAACGTGCATTATGTTTCATCTACAGCAACAATACTGGAATGAAGGTTGAAAGAATTACAGATGAAGAATGACATTTGATATTTTACTGGTGTATCTGGGCAATTCCACTTACATATTGTGAGACGCACTCAGATATTATGCAGTTTTGTATATTTATGCTGACGACATGCCACAGAACGTGTAATCTCTGCCTTAGGTTCTTCAGTGTATGTCCTTGGGATTGTTCATTTTGATGTTTGACGACATCCTATTGAATGGTTAAAAACCCTGTGTGTGTGTGTGTGTGTGTATGTGAGCGTGATCAATCAGCTCCTGGCCCTGGAGTTGGAAAGACAAATCAAAAGCAGTTTCCAGTCTTCAGTTTCTCAGGATGCAACACTTTTCCACACTACCACCATGTTCTTGTCACTGAGAGCAACCAGGTAGCGCAGGTCCTGGCTCATTGCAACAAAGTTAACTGAGGGGCCCTCCACCGGACCAAGTCCAGCTCTGACAGGTGATGGCCACTCAAGAATCTGCAAAAGGGAACCAACAATGGTGAGCCAGACATGTGGAGGGATATGTATTCTCTTTTATGCCTTACCCCCAAACACACACAAATATACTGTTCTATTTTAAAGGGAAAGCAAACAAGATTTTATGCTGTTTTTCTCTTAATTAATCAGCTTCATTGTCACTTTGATGGTTAAATGATTACGGGATAAATGTAGCCTATACAATTTTCCCTCTAAAATTTTGCAATTTTACAACACTTTCAAGATTCCTGCGTCACCTCTCCGCAGGATGAAACTGAAAGTAGCTAATATATGAGCCCATATTATATTGTGTTTATTACTTTGTCAAGCAATGTGACTTAATCGTTATTGCTAGTTTTTATTCTGTATGGGTGAGAATTTAGGATGTTGGTGTGGTGTAAGTTACATAAAAAAATTGTCGACTGTGTGTGTGGGGGTTCTTTTTCCAGTTTAAAAAGTACCTGACTTGCCTGGTGTCCCTTTAAGTACCTTGTCTAGGCCAGTTATCAATGGTTGTCAGTGCACCACTGCACTGCAATGACCACTGGTAGATTTCTTTGATATTTGAAAGGTAGTTGGAGTTAAAGTCTCTCATTAAGGTGAGTTCATTAAATGAGGGACCATACCTCTGTTGTGGGAATCGTTTTTCCACTTTTGAATTTGGCCTTCATGTGATCCGTCAAGTGGTATGTCCACAGTCTTCCCTTTTCATCACCACACACTACATAACCATGACCTGAAATGAGTGAAAATATGTCAAAGGTAGAATATGAGACATGACAACACTGAGATGCAAAGCCTTACATGCAAGCCTTCATTAGGACATGGTGACTAAAAGAGCTTGTCAAACTTGTTCTACAAAGGACATACATTAATCTTTAAAGCAGTTTTGGAAGGTGGCATGCGGGAAGGGTGGTGCATGGGTAGATGAGATGTACAGTATGTGATGCAAAAACAAGTCTGCCTCTGAGATCTATTTATAATTTCTCACAGCTTTAGTTCCGCATTCATCCTCATCAGATTTAAATTAATTTTAATATTAATTTTAATTTAATTTGAATAGTCCAGTGTCAATCAATCCACAGGCCTGTTGTTTGAGGTTGCCAAGAGTATTAGGAATGAGGAAAACTTGGGACAGGGTAGATTGAATAGCGAAACAGCAGCCAACACAGACTGATGAAGAAACACAATAATCACTTTTAAAAAATATCACTGCCATCCTAAGGCAAAATATGTGACTTACTGGGACAGGCGTTGAGCGATAGGTAGGGAATGTCTGTGTTAGACCACTGTAGTTCTGCGAGGATCTCTGCAGACACTTTCTTCTTACCAGAGGATGAAGCCAGTGTTCTAGTCCAGCTCCAGAGATAGATGGAGCCTTGCATGTGGCTTTTGGAGGCTAGTTGAGGGGATGAGGAATGTTAAAAAGGCCGTACTGATCAGGTACAATCACGGTACAGCCCATGGCTGATGACCTCTGAGGCAGAAGTACATTTACATTCATGCACTTAACACTTATCCAAAGCGACTTCAGCAATTTGTCACCTGTCAATTACTTCAGTCTCCACTAGAGCAACAAGGGGTTTAATGCCTTCCTTGCTCAAGGGTACAACGGTGGAAGCCAAGACTCACACCCACAATTTCCAGGCTATTAGCATGCAAGCTGGGTTTCTACCACTATGCTACCATCACCCATTCAATTAGCCCCTTTATGAATACAAATGTCCCCACCCATGAGTATGTATGATTCATAGTGATTTTCTCATTGTTCTTTGTAGGATCTCCAACTTTCTTTCACATTGTTGTTGTGAAAAAGTTCAGTCTTTACACAAATGTGTACATCTAATGACAGATAGGCCCACTGTTAATGCATATTGTTTGTGGATTAGCAAAGGTAATGTGTTGCTGACTGCTTTGTATTTCTAAGTTGATGGCTGAAAAGAAAAATCTTGATCTGTGAATCATATTTACATTACAGTAAAGGTCTACAACTATGACTTAATGTGACCATCTCTCTGAAGCGTTCAGAATGTGATATGAGGCTGAACTTTCAGTGTGGAATGCTTGAAATACAAACAGGCATAAGCTTACCCACAACATCATCTGACACAAAACAGAGACCATCAATTGTGCGGTAGTTGTTTGTTTTGTCCTTTTTCTCATAAACAGGAAATGTGACCTCCATCTGCATTGTCCTGATGAAATGACAGACAATAAGCCAGTTAGTGGTGAACAACTTTAGGCTTTCAGTACTGTACTGTAATTTCCAATGCTTTGTGTGCACCTTTTATTTATTATCCATTATTATTAAATTAAAAATTATTACAAAACTTCTCACCTTTTTTGTGTGTTTGTGTTGAGCTGTATGTTGAAACACTGAAGACCGTCATCACAGGCTGCAATGAGATGCTTATCTGCTGAGGATGGAGGCAGGGCGAGGTGCAGTGGGGTGGAGGAGGTCTCCAGGACCAGGAGCTGGCTGATCGCATGTACACACACACACACACACACACACACACACACACAGAGTAAGTCAACCTTAATTATTTAAAGTCACCTTTATGATCTTACTTAGTTTAGGTGAACAATGATCATTGCTGGCTCACCTGACTTTGAAATTGTAGTCTGAGTCTATGTCACCAATGTCCCACATGCAGATTTTGCAGTCATAGGACCCAGCTGAATAAAATTGCAGGGTTCAGACAACATGATTATTAAGAGACGATGCAAGCACTTACAGTATGTACACAGCCTGAAAACTAACACCATAGTATCTGTTTCATTGTGGCTATAAACCATGACAATAAACAATTACATTTTAGCATTAAAATTAGGCAAAAAAATATGAAAAGCATAAGCAAGTAATCATCACAGACATATAATTAAGCAAAGCAATTGCTTTTTGCAACTACTCCACACAGTTAACTCTGCAACATAATGTAATTTTAGCAAGGAGAGGGGGGCTCTCTCCTCCACACTTACTAAAAAGGTAGCTACTCCTGTGTGGGGTAAAACGGAGGATAGAGATGGCTCGCCGGCTTGCCCGGAACTCTCCAAACGCCAAGTTGTCCCTCGGGTGTATGAGTTTCACCACACCCCTCTTCCCAGCTGCAGCCAAAATACTGCAGTGCCGGGCCTTGCTGTTTTTCACAGACATCAGCAGTGATGACCATGCCACTGAGAAGAACTCCTACAGGGTGCAAGAAATACAGTGAGATCATAGATTCATGCAAGGCTACAGTTGCTGTGGGGCGCTTTGTGCAAGAGAGAACGCACATGCGACCTAGTGACTCAAAAGAGGAAATGCAAAAGAAAAAATTGTTGATCAAACCTCGCCGGGGACTTTGTATTTCTTCAGCACAGTGCCTGTTTCACAGTCGATCAAACAAACAGACTCGCCTCCACAGGTGGCTACCATGCTCTCACAGCTACCGTAATCTAGAAATGTAGAGACCACATGTCAGAAAACAAATCCAAATTGGTGCCCAACTGTTGACATTTTTTAATAAGCTATGATGAAAAGAAAATCAATACTACATGGAATCTTAAAACCAGCGCTCTCAACATCATCTCTGAGTGAGGAGTGTAGTGGTGACACACAAGGGTGACACACTGCAAGTTGCTCTCTGTTTTTTTTAATTACCTATCTAAGACTTCTCCTATAGTCATGACTATGTAAGCTGCCTTGTGTATGTGTTTGTGTGGTCATGTGAACGCTTATATTTATGTATGCATGCACATGCTGTATGACCGTGTGCAACCTTGTATTGTCCCATTTAGTCTTTCCACCCTTCCCTCATTTATTGACATAATTTCCCCCGACCCTAGTATGTCAGCAACTGTGGCACAAGAATTACGCTGTATTGCAAAGTGTATGCAACGATAAAAAGACATTGAAGTGAACAACTACTGTTTTTCTTTTGACTACTCATACTGACCACTTTTATCTGTTGCAGGCTCAAAGGCACCAGCCCAGAGCTGGGTTTTAAAGTCGTTGGGGTCATCTTGTTTGCTGTGGCACTGCAGGACGTGCAGGGGTTGCAGACACACCGGTTCCTGGAACAACAGTCAGTCGTCAAGATCCCCATTAAAGACCAATCAATAGTCATCACTATGCAAATACACCAAAGGCAGTGTGTGTGAGCATAACAAAAGAGACTAATACTGAGAGATTTCCACCATGTCGTTAGCATTTGTGACATGCTTGTTTCCATTTTAAAAGCAGGAAGTAAAAATAATAAGCGACTGACACCTCAGAGATGGTTTTGATAGATTCCTGGGGTGTGTCAGTCTCTGTTTTGGAATGGGCTCTCGTCTGATTCTTTTGAGGTGTGGTTTGTCTCACATTCTCCCTCAGGCCAGTCTTCTGCCGTCTTGTTGGAGTGTCCATGTTTCTCTCAGCAGTTCGAAGGGGACTGGCTGGAGGATTATCAGGCTTCTGTGGGGTGTTTTGAAGGCGGCTGGATTTTCGGGGGCTGGCCTTTACGGGAGTTAGAACAGACAATCTGACTCTCTTTGGAGTACATGCCATTTGGTTCTCGGTTTCAGTGTCTACCGTCTTTCTTTTAACTGGAGTGAGAGTAATCTGAGTTGAAAACCAAGAGAAAGACAAAATGTCCAGTTATCATTTTGTTATTATGACAAGTAATACATGTAGACAGCCCAAGTACAACAGCAACAGTTCCATCTTGGTCCTAAATTTACCTCATTATCCTTAACACCCGTGGGTATATTTAATGATCCCTCCTTATCGTTTCCTGGAATAAGCGAGTGGAAGTATTCTCTTGAAATCATTTCAACCTGAAGAGCATAAAGAAACACGATTTCATATCATTTTTATCCCCTGCACACATTCAATTCACCAAAATAACTTTGCTGCTAAGATCCTTTTGAACACACATACCCTCCATTTTGTATATAGACTCAATGAGCTGGGGCCATATTTGACTCGGAAGCAAGCATCATTGATAAAACTCTTCTCAACTTTTGCCAGACTCTCTGCAGTTGGTGGATTAGGAAGTTTAAAACTTCCCTCCCATATCTCAACAACCTGGGAAAATGCAACAGGAACATTGAACATATAAATTATGCTTGTCTGCTTTGAGCTATAACAATTAACAAATGCTGAACAAAATATAAAATGCTGAATATATACAAAGTTAGCTTTACTCTTTTCTTGAGGATCCCACTGGTGACATGCCGGATGTGATTAGCCATTGGGCCAATGTCTTTTCCATTGAAAATTCTCAGCTTGGGCAGGAGGAAGATGGCTTTATGCTGATCATTCAGCTAAAAGGTGAATTAACAGACAGAGTGAACCAGTTGAGACTATAAAATAATACTGCACAGTTCACTGTTTTATGTATAACATCTTGAACATTACTACAAGCCTGAAATTTCATTCTTACAGTGAGGTACAGGTTGTCCTCCAGATTAAGCTCTTCCAGTTCTGTGAAGGGCTGAAGAAAGGTGATATCCTCTATGTCATTGTTGGAGCAGTCCAGAATCTGCAAGGAAGGGAGAGAGAGGCCCGCAGGCATTCCCTGAAGCCTGTTTCCAGAAAGGTCAAGCTTCTCCAAACTGGTGAGCCTCGACAGAAGGTGCACTGGAAGGTCTTCATCCTTTAATCCAAGTCGTGAGAGACTGAAAGAGACAAGTGTTTGTGATTTTATCTGTACTGCAAGCAAATAGATAAGCAATGCTTTTTGGTATTGTAGTATTATTTGAGAAATGCATAGCAGTAAACAGTAAAACATACAACTTACCTCAGGCTTTTTATCTGTTCAATTTTTGTTGTTTTGGGAGTAGCTTTTTCGATGAGAACTTTCTCTGTTACTTTTTCCATGACTAGCAGCTGAATGACCATACAGGACAGAAGTACGTTTTAGCCAGTTATATAGTCAATGCAAATGGGTGTGTCTTAACTGCCCATTTGGCAGAAAGCCAATTGTCTGGGGGTTGTTTGTGATTGCTTTGTGACTTATACTGATATAATACTACAACTATAGGCTACACCAAGTCAAACTAAGGCTATAACTTCAGCAGCAATAAAGTTGTAGTAAACTTAAGTAGGACTGGAGTTGTAAAACAAATGTTAACTAATCTGGCACAGTAGGGAACTGCTGCAAACCAAATATCTGCCTTAAGGATATAATAATAAATTTGATGTTGAAGAGTCACGTGCACACACACACACACCCATCAATTTGCATGCTAACGTTAGACTCGTTCATGACAATTGCTTGGTTTTAATATATAATCCTGAACATTTTCATATCTGAGTATGAACAACACAGTCAGACTGCGATTACGAACATGTATCTCAGTCATGGAGCATATCCCGTTGTTTCTCTTACACTGTATTAACATGAACAGAGAGAAAAACCTGATCATTAATATCTCTTTACATGACCGTGAATTCCTCGCTAAAACCGGACACGACGGAAACATCACCAGAGCCGATAACAATAATATTTATAAGATTTAGCAATTCTTAAAGTAAAATAATCTTATGTACTTACAACGTTACTACCAAAAGCATCGAACGCGTTCGATACGACTTTCCCGGGAAAACAAAGCAACCCTTGACCCCCGGAAGTAGACGACATTATGTCAGCATAGCTTTTTTTTTTTTTTTTTTTTACCAAAATTCTAGAGCGGAGGGCTCTAGAATATTTGCTTTTTACCATCATTTTTACCACCAACTGTATGGCCATCAAGGTGTCTGGTGGCCATACAGTTTGAGATGTTTCTCTCAGAAGTCGCAAAGACGGTAAGTAAAGAAAATCTGAAAATCGTATTTACGTATTTATACGTAAATCATGCGACATAAAGAATTTTTACTGTTCTACATAACAGTTGTTTGGGAAACTCAGTATGATTAGGGGAAACAGAATGAAACAAATGCAGGCCTGGCAAGAACTACGTGATGTTAAATTATTTATTTATGTATAACAACAGCAGCAGCAACAATCGTACGAATAGTGAAGCTGCTGAAAAAAGCAGAAACATTTGGACTGGAGTCTTTTAGGTAGAGAGCTAAATCTGGTCATAACCAGTGCAGGTACAAATAGGTGAGTACAGTCTACACCAGGGGTTCTCAAACTTTATTGGGCCAGAGACTGTTCAAAAAATAAACCATTTAAGATTACAGACTTTTTTTTGAACTCTTAATCTAACATTTTAAATAGGCATGTTATTGCATTTTGCAAACCTTTACAGTGTAGGAGCAGTTTTAAAAGGATTTAAAATACTTTTTGTTTCACACAAGTAATATTAATTTTGCAGTTAACGTTAATGCTTAAAGAAAGTGTTTTGACAGATTGATATAATGTATCATGTAGACGTATTGTCACCGATGTTATGCTGGTGGGAGTAATGAGCACAATGTGAGTGGGCTCTATTTTGATCTGTAGTATTTTTCTCCCCATAATGCAAGTTCAAACTTTGTTGCAAACTTTTTCACAGAGCCCTTGGCAACATGCTGCAGACCCCTGGGGGTCCCCAGATCCCAGTTTGAGAACCAGTGGTTTACACCAAGCCCCAGTTCAGTATACAAAAAGTAGTTCATTAATTCTAACCCATCTGTACATTTTAGATAGTCACTTTTTATTATGAATTTAAAAATGTTACTAAAGTATTTTGTCGCAATGTGCAAGAGGATTTTCAATAAAGTTTCACACTCAGTGGTAGGCAGCAAGTGTTGCTACAACTTGATACAATGAATGCCACCCAAAGTAAAATAATGTCATAAATTGTCACAGCGGAACACCATGGAAGCTGGAGGCAATGTCCAGTAGTTGTGAGCCTATCTCTGCTTGCTCTCCACCTTCTAAGAACTCTGCAGAAAGTTCCCTGAATGTACTACATACTCTGCGACTGTGAATGTCTTTCCTGTGAATTGCATGTTTCCACTGGTGTCTTGCTTCCCCATAAAGCACAACCAAGGACCGACAAGAGAGATGGACAAAAACCCTCACTTCCTCTTGATCCTTCTGTCCACATTCTTTATCCCGGCACATTGTGAGAATGGTATCTGAAAGTAAGTTGATTGTAACTAATCGCTCTCCCCATAACCAGCTGTCATCAAGGTGAGGATCAATAGCAGAGCCTCGCTGAGGACTGTAGTCCAGGTTACATTGTTCCACTGGTTGAAATCCATTAAGCAGGGGCTTTTGGTTCATTCGGGCCACCAGTTTTTGGCTAACTGGGGGCAGGCCACAAAACTCTCCAACACGTACTCGCTTCTTTTTGAAGTTAACTTTAGGACCAAAATCCTGGAAAATTAAAAAATCGAATCAGTTAAAGAAAAAAATAAGCAGCTTAACACGAGTAGGCTATATATGTCAAACATGTATCAGACTGACTAGTACAAGGGGCTTCAACTTTTTTCCTCTGAGACCTTGAGACTGTGTGGCTGAGAGCTAGCCAACTGTACTATTTTACACTGGTATTACTGATAGGCCTGGAGATAATAGTAAACATCACCATCACCACCTTCACCATCTTACACACTTACAGCACAGTGCAAACTCTCATGAATTCCACATTGTGACGCCTTTATTTTCCATAATTGTAGCAAAATCTGGTGTGCACTACCAACATCAATTCTCAAAAGAGAACAGTAAAACTGGGACCATTTTGTACCAGACAAGGCAGGATGTTAAAATTAGATTTTATAGAGACTTAATAGGTTTAATAACTTGTGACTATGTTATGAGATTTATTTACATTTCCATGAACTCTTTGGCGAGCTAACGTTATTCTTAAGCAGGTGGCAAGGTACAGGTAGCTCCTGAGCTCCCTGTTGGAGAACCCTGGACTAGTGTAGACTTTTATTTGGAAGAATTCAAAATACGACCACCAACCTGTTTCCTTCTTCCTGACTGTGACTCTCTCCAAATATCTTCATCCATTTTGGACACCAGTTCCATCTCTTCTTCCTCAGTGACAAAGTTTTCCCATAGAAACACTCCAGGAAAGGGAAACGACTCTTCAACCCCATTCACATATCTACTGGCCAGTTTTGATAAAGGATTGTATGTAAATTCTTGTGATACCTGAAGACATGAAAAACAAAAGTTACTGTCATAATACAGACCATAATGAACCTGGCTCATGATGGCTTCAACTTAGCCAAACCGTTAATTGTTCGTTAGATAGATATCAATGTACGATGTATGTCAGGTAAAACGTAGATACCTTTGTATTTTCGCTTGCAGCCAAACCAATTTTCCCCGTTACTGTCTCACAAGTTAGACATGTCCTAACGCCTTTACAACCACAAATTGGCGATTTAACGTTGTTTCTGGCTTCCATTGAAACCATTTGACGTTTTCTCAACCACTCTGCTTCAGGGGTACAATGACTAAAACATTCCTGGTAGAAACAAGTGCAAGATTTTTTTGTTCCGTGTATGAAACAAAGTGATTGCCATTATTCCTCCAAAATGCAGGATTTCCAGGATCGTTTGTTTGTTTTGATACACAGAAGTTGCGGGCTTAATTTGTCATTTTTAAAAAAATGAAGATGAAACATAAAGACTTTTCTTGAAGACAGTATCTTTGGCCCAGCATGCTAGGCCTGAAGGTAGGAGGTGTGGAAGGGGTCTGATTGTATTATTACCCCAATAAAAAAGTCAGATCATCTGCAATTTTGGGTCACCACTTTTTTTCTTGATCATAGAGCGAGACCACAAGACTCACAGGCCTGTGTTGAGTAAACATGCTGCTGCCCTGAAAATAATAAAAAGGAAAGAATGGAATGTCCCTGACCTAGGTCACGGTAATGTTTAGCAACATCTGCACAGTAGGCCTATGTATGTTGACGATCAAAACAACATTTTCCTTGATAAAGTTCTGTACTTGCAAAGTAAAATCAAAACACTTAAGTACAGAATACTGTGGCATCAGAAATTGAATACATTTCAAAAACATGTGGGACTACCACTTTGGAGATAGAGGAAAGTTTGGTGGTGGGTGTGGGTATTTCTATATGCACATGCGATAGGTTCCTCTTTTTCTGGTTTTAAGTCATGTTGCAAAATCTTGGCGAAAGCCCCAGGAATGGGGTTTATGAAACAAAGAGAAGAAAGAGGAAGTTCACCATACTTTCATCAGACAGTGATAGACATTTGGGTTGCTGAGGTAAATGACTCATTTGAATTGACTCATGAAATCAGAAAACAGACAACAAGTAGGCTAGCCCTAGAGTGGCTGATATAACAGACCATGTGCTTTCTGGTAAAAAAAAATCAGGTTCTGCTCATCTTACATAGCCTATCATGGGGAGGTGCACACAAATGGGAAACCATATGTCTATGAAGTCTGGTTTATTATGCTTTTTCGCAACAAAATTCTCAGAAATTTCATATGGTACTTAGCACGTGACCTGAAATATCCTATCAAACAAAAACTGACTTCTGTTTACTGTCCGCACTGTTGTAATTTTTGTGTATAGTGATGTTATCTGTTTGAGGAAGTTGTGGAGGAGGAGATGCATGAGCAAGTTTTACTTGTCGGAGGCATGGTACTCTAAGGGCATGCCCACATCATAGTTCAAAATGATGTTTTCACTCTGTCCTTGAGACACATCTCTTTTGGCAGCAGCTACAACATGGAACATATACGCCATGTGGAACTTCTGGGTTTTGAGAAAAGATTTTTTCCCAGTCAGCACTATGTAAGTTACCAATCAATAAGATTGATTGCAATGATTAACGAACACAATTACATGTAAATACATATATGGTTTTGCTTGTTCGACAGTTTATTAAAAGAAATGTTTGTTGTTTAACTTTTGTAGCATATTATTTAGACATTTTTCTATGTTGTAGGTATACATGATCATGGTAAAATGGAGCGATCAGTCTGAAAAGTTGATCTATAGGAGGTATCCAGAGATTCATGAATTTCATGTGAGTGCAGTAACATTCATTCTACAATTTATGTGCATTTTTTTCAATACATTTCAAATGGAAAACCAGAGTGAAGTAAATGCTCATGTTACTGTTATTTTCTTTGGTTTTAGAAAGCTCTTAAAGAGATGTTTCCTATTGAAGCAGGCCATTTTAATGCAGATGACCGGCTCATACCATCATTACCAGGTAACCTAAATCAGAAATGGAAAATATGAGCAATGGACATATTATTTTATAAAGGTATCTTAAGGTAACTTTCATTTAAATTGGATACATACAAATAAATAAAAAATAAATTAAAATAAAATAAATTTTATGGGCTGTCGGTTTACTCCTTTTTATGACTGCCATTAACGAGTTACATGCTCACGACCAGAACTTTGAAATGCTATTTTGTGTTGCAAAAACAGGAATTGAATGAAGACATGAGCTGTAGTTCTGTTTTTACTTTACATGAAACACCTGCTGTGCTGTCTGGCTATTGAATCATATCTTTCACCAAATGAAAGAGAAAGACAAAAAAATGTTGTGTCTCTGTTAGAAAATACCTGATTAATTACAATATTTTGAGTAAATGCAGTTACCACCAACATGACATTATATTTAAACATTATCCGAGTGTTTATAAATGCTTACCAAATGTTGAAGTCCAACAGTATGATCGGAAAAACCTTGTTTCAAAACTAGGACTTTTTACACATCTGGTACTTTCAGTTCTCTAAATGCATTCAAAATCAAGGTATGAGGTAATCCGAGAAGTAAAGGAATATTTTTTAGAATACAAAAATTTGTTGGACTTTCTGTTTTTTCTTGATGCAACTGACAAAAGAGGAAGTAATACCTGACATGAGAATGAAAACCACACAACCTTGGTTAAATACAAACATTTGGCTTCTTTTTTCCTCTATCTGTAATACAGGACTCGACAGATAGAATTTATTCTTGATCACAAATATATAGGTGATAGTTGTGACAGTTGATGTTATGACAGTAATGTTATCTGTTAAATTAACATATTTCTTCTGATTATTTTTGACAATCTGCATATTTGCCCTTGGCTCTCTGACCTGGTAAAAGGTCTTCAAAATTTAAGTGTGGGGTGGGGTAGGTGAGAGGAAGGTCATCATATTATTATCTCATCATCTTATATACATCATCTTATAATGTGATTTTGCTATCCACAACATTGAGGACTTTTAGAACTTAAATTACCTTTGTATAGGAGCTATAGGAGCTTGTATAGCACCCTATTGTAACTGACTAATCTATGAATACAGTACATTCATTTGTATTTAATTTTCTTTTTTGCCATCAATATCCAGCACCCAAGTGGTTGGACAGCCAGAAAACAGCAGAAACCAGACAGGGCACTCTGGCCGAGTACTGCATAAAGCTCATCAAACTCCCAGCAAAAATCTCACAGTGTGAGATCGTGAGAAATTTCTTCAAAGTCAGACCTGAGGATGAGACTCCCCCTGCCCCACACCCGTATGTATCTGTTCAGTTAACACATTGGCTTAATCTCACACTGTGGTCAGTCTCTCCTCCATGGATCCTGACATTTCAGTCCTCTTTTTCAGGTTCAAAAGAAACGAAACCTACGTAATGTCCAAAGGACGTCTTAAAGGCAATACAACTGGTATAGTGTTATATTTTATGTCACTTTGACCAATGATTCAAGTATTTTTAGTGTATTAACGTGTATGGATTTAGTGTATGGGCTTTATACAACTCACTGTGACATCTAAACTGTTTATTTATCTTTATTTAGAAATCACTGGTCCAATTATGCTTGACAGCTACCGGGTGATTGCAGACTATAGCAAAAGTTCAAAATACGAACTCAACCTGAAAGCAGGAGACCTGGTCGACATAGTGGAGAAATGTCCTAATGGTATGTTTGCTTTTTTATTTTTTATTTTTTTACTGTAAACACTTGTCAGATCTATGTCAAAGCTGATGCCTTACAAATACAACAGTAATTTCTCTACATCACTAATTAAGTCATACATACATTAAGAATGCTTATGACATTAACCACATAACCCAGAATATTCTGTCTCCTCGTGAACTTTTTGCTCTCTGTAGGTTGGTGGTTCTGTAACTGTGAGGTCCAGCGTGGCTGGGTTCCAGCCTCTTATCTGGAGCCCCTTGATGGCCCCGACGAGTCTGAGGAGTCAGAGCCTAACTATGCAGGTCTGCTTAAAGCTGATTTTGAATACATGGACCAAGCTCGTTTCCTGCACATGGATTAGACCTATAGTCCTATAAACTAAAAAATAACAAGTGAAAATATGCACTGGAAAAAAAACACATTTAGGACTTTTAGGACACATTAGGAGGAGTTTTATCCATCTACAGGAACCCTTATTCACAGTTGCTAATCATGACAGTGATTCTGAATGCTTCTGTCCCACAGGTGAGCTTTACATAACTACCAAAGCCTACAAGGCCGTGGAGAAGGATGAGCTCACTCTTGAGTCTGGGGAGATAATTGAAGTGATCCACAAACTCTTGGATGGGTGGTGGGTGGTCAGGTAATTCATAATATATGTTAACTTTTTAAAAATTTATTTATTGAAGGACCCGGGTTTATACACAATGAAAATGCAAAGCAATAAACAGTTTCCTGAAGGTCTTCTGAAAATTTACAACCACAAAACAACAAAATGTCAACAACCGTGACAACAAGAACAAAAGCCCAACACCCCCTTTCTGCTTTGAAAATATATTTGAACAATTTGTTAGTAGAAAACATTAATTTGTCTGATGTAAATATGTGCAGTGATGGGTAAGCTTATTCAATTTCACTTCTTTGTTGCAGAAAAGGGATGGAAACAGGATATTACCCATCTATGTTCTTACATAAGACGGAAGAGGGAAAAGAAACAGATGCCGAAAAAAGCGTGGTTCAGCGAAAGACACCGCCACCCAGGAGGTAGCTGCCTGCAGGGCAAACTCCCTTTTCATTCATTTTAGTCCATTGTAACTGACAGACTGTTTCTGTTATTAACATTATTTGTACTCTGAAGCGTAAACAGGTGCGATACTGATTAAAACTGAAGGTTTGAAGGACTGAAGGTTCATTGAGCTGTGTAACTATGTCTGCAGAACTACCATTCGCAACGTTAACAGCATTCATGCAAAGGGACGGCAGAAAATCAGCCAAGATGTTTACCATAAAAACAGCCGTCGTTATATCCAGCAGCGAGGGAGCAACTCCCCTCAGTTCCGCAGACGCAGAAGCTCTACAAAGTCCCCTCTCTTGGAAAGGAAGGCCCAGAGAGGTATGTCCTATGTAGGGTGACCTTCAGTCACAGTTTAATAGTGGAGATACATAAATACGTTTCAGTGGAGTGATGTTCTAATTATGATATTGGCTGCACTTGTAGATAATGTACCCACAATGAGATCACAGCCTGACTTTGAGCAGAAGAAGACGCCAATCGTTCCCCCACGACCCAGTGCAGATCTGATCATGGAGCGCTGCACTGAGAACACCCGCAAGAAGATCAGCATCCGCACAGTGCACTGACCTGGATTAGGCATCTACACTGTACATTCAGTGTCACTTTTATGTAGCTTATAACAATGCATTAAACCTGCATGAATAGGTCTACTGCTTTTGTGTTCACAGCGTCCTCATAAGCTATTTGAATAACCCTTCTTGTAATAAAAGTAAGGTATTATTTGAATTAAATACTCACTTTGTTGTCACATTGTCACATGCCTATATGTATAACCTATTATTACTTTGCACAATACAAAACTAGCAAATACAAATGCACTCCATAGTCACAAGAGGGCAACAGCTTTGATTGCACATCAAATTCAACTGTTGTCCAGGCATAATCTATGTTGCAATAATTCAACATAGTAAGGCAGTAGACATGACTGCAAATCTACGGTGCCCCCTAGAGGTTATAATTTGTATGTTTCAGAAAGGTCAGAGTTCAAATTCTATCACGGAAACAGTGTCATGGCAGCCTCCTTGATGAACATGGCACAGAGATGTTTACGTCAGGTTCACAGACATTTGCACAGCAAATAGTTATATTTAAGTAGCCCGCACTTTCTTGGTGAATTTTCAGCAAAAGGACCGGTGAGTGAACTATATCAACATTAAGTTAGTTAGGAAACAGTAACGTTACCGTTCGCCCAAGCTATATAGCCAACTCCCACATTTGCTGTGAGCATCTCCAGTGATACAACATTTCATTCGTATGCGTATTTTAGTTTTAAATTTTGTGAACAATGCAGAGCAATGTTTAATTGCTCAACACACTTTAAAAATGCCTCTATTCGCGTGGGAGTCACATTTGAGTACCTCGCTGGCTGGAGGTGAGACAGACTGACCCCTTTAATCATGTCACGGTATGTTGATGAAGACTCCTAGGCTATTTCGTAATCCCTATGACTAATCTATAATCCCCTCGTTTTCTCATTTTGCAGGATATTCAAGCAATGGCACTGGTGTGCATTCGACTGTTTCTCCGGCAGAGGTTTCCTCAGAACTGCCGAAGTTACACAAAACCTAGCAGCGTTCCTAAGAGAAGGGAGACGAAGAGCGACAAACCAATATTCCAGTACGTTGGCCAAAACAAAAAACCCAAAGACAAGGTGTTTGTTTGGGGATTTAGTTACACGGGAGCTTTGGGCATCCCCAGTTTTGTGGTCCCCGACAGTGGCAGGAAAAAGCCCCGAAAATATCAGCTGACGCCTTATCGTCTAGATACAGCAGAGAAGGTGGGAAAACATCTCTCTTCACTGTCTTCATCTTTTGTATTTAGATAATGACAAATAATCCTATTGTATGTTTGTCTATTTGCAAGTGCAGATTTCCTCAGCAGCTTGTGGGTATGGCTTCACATTGCTTGCATCCTCCACATCAGATGTCATAAAGCTATGGGGAATGGGGCTAAATAAAGACTCCCAACTTGGATATCAGCGTACGCAACATGACAAATGTAAGAACAAAGCACACTTGCAGTAGCGCACTCATAGATGTAATTATTAAAGAGAGAGATCTGAGATGATTCAGTTGGATCCATATCTATGGTCAGTTCTCCTCTAATACGTCACAGATAAGAGCTATGAATATGTGCTGGAGCCTTCCCCTGTGGCCTTACCCCTGGACAAGCCTCAAGAAACACAAGTGCTCCAAGTGTCATGTGGTCGCGCTCACTCTTTGGTGCTTACTGATTCAGAAGGAGGTGAGGAATTACTCACAAGCTATATTTGCAGACCAGACTGTGTCAGTGAACATAATTTCTTCATATCATGTGTGTGTTTTGACCCAGGGTTTAAAGTTCTGTTGATCAGTCACTAGCATTGTCAGTAGGATCTTTATTTTGTGGGATTCTTCTTTCTCATTGATTCTTTTTTTTTACCCACTATAGTGTTCAGCATGGGGAATAATGCATATGGGCAGTGTGGAAGGAAGATAGTTGAGGATGAAGTATACAGGTAAAGTCTCAGCCAAGATTATATTGATATTGAAATTTACCCATGTAGGATATTGATTGTTTAGTTTTTGCTCATTTCTCATCATCTATGGCCCACAGCCTTAATTTACATGTACATTCTTTCTTACAGTGGTAGTCACACTGTACACAAGATTGAGGGCTTTGACAGCAGAATCATCCAGGTCAGTCACTGCATTGATGTAAGAGTTTGTATCCCGTAAAGTTTTGTACTACTGCCTCTCCTATGCATGCATACGCATAACTGACCTTTGATTGCAACTGTGTGTCGTATCTAGGTGGCGTGTGGGCAGGACCACAGCCTTTTCCTATCAGAAAGAGGAGCAGTGTATGCCTGTGGATGGGGAGCTGACGGACAGACAGGTAATCACAGCTGAACCGTGCATACACACACACACACACACACACACACACACACACACACACACGTGAACCTTCAGCAGGGTTTAATTACACCTATGTTTTTTTTTTTGTCATCAGGACTTGGTCACTATGACAAAGCCTCTTGTCCTGTCCCTATCACGGGAGACCTAGTGGGGGTGAAAGTCCAGCAGGTGGCCTCTTACGGAGACTGCAGCCTGGCCGTGTCTGCAGAAGGCCAGCTCTTTGGCTGGGGTAACTCAGAATACCTGCAGCTGGCTTCGGTCACTGAGGGCACCCAGGTGAGAGGCCATGATTGTGAAGGTGCTGTTGATAAACAAGAATTTTGTCTTCTTATCAGCAACTTATATGTGCGGGTTGTTTATACTCACAGATAAGCTCTCCAAGGCTGCTTCCTCTGGAGGGCGTAGGCAAAGTACAGCAGGCTGCATGTGGTGGGACACAGGTGGCCATACTAAATGGTAAGGGTCTATTTACTCCCTTTTTGTCCAGGTGCACAAAAGCCTTTCTTCAGTCACATGACAAGTTTACATGACAAACCAAGTAGTAAAGGTTGAATATGTGGTGGTGGCTTTCACTGAAAAGGCTGACTGCCCAGATGTTCCTTAAGTGAAAAGTTCCAGTACAATTGTGTATAGAAGCTATTCTAGTGGATCACAGAGTTAACAGGGCAGTGGTAGACAAAGTTGTCTAAGCAGTTAGAAAATTAGGCTCCTCTAAAACCTTACAGTGCTTGTGTGTGCAGAAACTACTTCATTAAAAAATCCAGTCTTCATTTCCCTTGCCTGAGAAAAGATCAAAGATCAAAGGATGCATTAATATTTTGGCTGCATCCATAGAGAGAGTATCTAATCTGTCCAAAATTTTCCAAACCTGGCAAACCTGACAAACATGGATCAGTTAGGGTAAGCAGTAAGCCTCTCAATAGACCGCTTCAAGAGAATTTGATTATAACCGTCATAGCTGTTCCTACATAGTTTCCGTTTTAACATTCCATATGGCTGTTTCATGTGACATAAATGTAGCAGAAGTTTTTTGGGACAAAATATAACATTCAGGCATTGTTTTTGTTTTTCACTGTTGAAAAGGTCTGAAGAGGAATCCTGGAACCTTACTGTCCCAGTAAAACATTCCTCCCCTAAGAGAAAGAAATCTGACTGGGCCATGTTTAATACTAGTCTGTGTTCTTGGAATACCCCCCTAGGCAGACTAAAGTTTTCAGAACCAACGCTATCTGCAACTTGAAGTCAGATGCCCCAAATATGGGTTTTTGTCATTGCAGATGAGGGCGAGGTGTTTGTATGGGGTTTTGGGATTCTTGGAAAGGGACCTAATCTGTCAGAGTCTTCAACTCCTGAGAAGATTCCCTCAACCCTCTTTGGCCAATCAGAGTTTAATCCTGATGTGAAGGTTACGCGCATTTGTTGCGGATTGAATCATTTTGCTGCAGTCACAAGTATGTTCCTTTACGCAATTATTTTTCTGCTGATTATTTCAGATGACTTTACATCCAAGTCAAGAATGATGTATGTGTATCGGTTTGTGAATGCAGGTCATGGTGAACTTTTTGTATGGGGAAAGAATGTCAGAGGTTGTTTGGGTATTGGAAGACCAGACGATCAGTATTTTCCATGGCGTGTAAGTACAGGGTTACCTCTCCAGTTGAATTTTTTTCTGGCTGAGAATTGTTTTCACAAAATGTGTCTGGTTTCTAATTTAGGAACTCATGTTATTGTCCTTCAGGTGACTGTACCAGGCCACGTTGTGGATGTGGCATGTGGTGTAGATCACATGGTGGCCATGGTAAAGTCTTTGATATGAGGGAGGAAAATGGAGAGGATTCCACTGTGAACAATCTGGATTTCTTCACCACTTGGCTTTCTTGGTGGCTTCTGTCTCACTCTGCTTGTCTGGAATCTGACTGGATGGGATAGCATCCAATCCAACACCAGTTACGGCTTTCATAGAACATATCCGTCCTTCTGAAGCTTGTACAGCACAAGTCAGCAGCATGTTGGAAGTCGTTTTGAAATGTTCTTTGTTGTGTGATCAGGGATCTACAAGGGGAACATTTCTAAATGTTTAAGATGGTGTAAACCTGGAGGTAGTTTTTTTTATTTTTGCACATTCAATAACCATTTGCCCCAAGGAACGCTGGTTGCAGCTCATCTAATGGACATAATGTAACATTAAATGATGTCTAGAACCTCAGTGTTTGTGAAATTTCCCTTTTAAACGTATCACACTCATTATGATACTGTACAAACTTTGTCATCTCTGTAGTGAGAATTTTCATTAGTAAGGTGAATAAATATCCACATTTGTATTCATGTGTTACTTCACTTAAGAGCCATAACATAAGTATCATTCCTTTACTGCTATTAGATATGAATTTGGTCTATCATGAGGTCTTGCTCTTTGTCCCAAATATGTGGTTCTTGTTGATAGATACCAGTCTATCCATGTTTTATATCTCCCTTTTATCCCCTGTTGTATCAAACATAAATCGCAAAGTCCTCCAGAAAAGAGTACATGCTTTATTTGTACCAAAGTCTATTTGCAGACCAAAGTCCGATTGTTTTGTCCATAAAGCAAGATACATTCTTTCTGGGAAAAAAAGAACACAACAGTGGCAAATGAGAATGTTAGGCTACTGAAACCAAATGAGTACACTTCTTTGTATTATAATAATGAAATGTTTGAAATATCTTGTGAAATACGCTCCTAGATCAAAAGGACTTCAGCCAGAGCATTTATGACAGGCAACAGAACCACTAGTTCTAGTTGAACTAAGTAGAATACTTGGGTATATGTACAGGCTCAGGCAGCCACACTCTGAGCCAGTATGTAGTCTTGTATATTTGCTGAACCCCCAGGATCAGTACAAGAAATCCCACTTCAGCAGGAAATTGCATCAGGTTACAACCAGAAGAAAATGGAATACACAAAGCAACAAGCCTTCCAAGCCAAACACTACAGACTGAAGGGCTTTTTTTCAGAGTTTTAATTGTCAGAAATGTCACCCTTTTTAAAGTTAACATTGATAAATACTAACAAATACATGTTTTTTGCTAATCCAAGCTAACAGAAAAGGAAAGCCTGTGTAAAAACAAAACCCCCACTATGCTTAAGACCAACAGACTCAACACCTTCTTGAGATTCCTTCAAGGGCAATTTCCCCCATTTTTTCACATCAGAACAGTAAGGTCTCTTGGACAGACCTTTCAATAAAGTGCAGACCAGTGGGGCTTGAAGGCCTAAACTAACGCCAGTGTCCACGACACTTGACTGAAACTAACATTCAACAAACAATCAGTCACCACCTCCACTCCTCTTCGCTAGTGTCACTAGCTTTCAAAGTTCAACAGTTGTGGTAAGGGACTGGCTAGAGGCGAAACATGGTGTGGCACATTTTTCCTAAAAACTAAGGTGAGTAAACCAGTTTGTACAGTAAATTGCACTCTTTATGTAAGTCATGAATGGAACAGAAAATTAGTGAAATAATAATAATTAAAAAAAAACTTAATCATTCTAACACCAGAGTTAAAAAGTACTTAAAAAGTAAGCCATGTTAAAATAATTCTCACTTCAAAAAAAAAGCAAAGAAATTTTTCGGAAGCAATGCAGAAAAAAAATGATTGTACCTGAATACAAAAACACAAAGTTAAATCTCAACATTGCTAATTGGCAGGCAAGGGAAGTGTGAGCATCAGGCCTTCAGTCTCCCCTTCACATGGCTCAGGGCAGACCCTCCCCTTCCCACTCAAATGATCTCATGACATACCCCCAGCTCATCTTACTCATGGTGACAACACAACACACCACATCTCTGAGCTATGCAAGTGCTCAAGTCACTGCCAGTAACTCTGATGCATTGCCTTTAATTGCACTACAGAAATGTTGAGCTTTAGACAAGGTGTCTGTTTAGGTCTAAAGTGTCTTGGCACAGAGAAAGGAACAGAGAAACAAACAAAAAAACAAAATGGAATCTCAGTAATTGCGGTGTACATTCGCTGCCCATCCATCTATGTGGAGGACCAATTACTAATACATTGTGGTTACAGAGGGAAAGGGGAGGTGCAGCGTTGAAGAATACAGTAATGGGAGCAGATATGATCCAGACTCAAAAGGAACACCAAACGGCAAAGGCAGTCAAGGGCCCACAGCAGCCTGCATGTGGGGCTAGGGAAGGAGGGAGTGGAGGACTCTCTGCAGTGTCTCGGGAGTAGGTGTGTTTCAAAAGGGGGAAAAAGAAGAAGGGCCAAAAACAAACAAACAAAAAACCACACACACAGGTCTGCGTATTTGCAGGACTGGTCACCATGGTAAAGTGGTGTGTGAAGGGTGGGGTGGAAGAGAATTGAAACACACTGCAGTCACGCAAGCTTGGGGGTCCATACAGAAGTGGATACTGTTTAGGCAGGCAGTAGGATGGCCGAGGATGGGAAGCAGCGGAGTGGATATTGGCACAGTAACTTTAAGCAGAACAGGGAGGGCTCACTGCTGATTGCAAAACTACAGCCAAACCCGCTATGCCCACCGCTGTCCTCCAACAACAACATCAACAACAGCAACAACAACAACGACGACAGCAACAGCAACAACCAAAAAAAGAACCGCTCCCAAGGTTGCTCTGAGCCCCTGATCCCCACCCCACCCACAGCAGACCACTGGTAAGCTCTTGGCACTTTTAAGAGTTTGAGATAAGAAATCAATGCCGGCTAGGACATGGTACTGTCATCCTTTCACATGACCTTCAGTGTCCTGCACTCTCATTGGTCCTCAAGGCTCCAATCACACTCTGGATGTTCTCTTCTGGGACCTGGGAAATGTTGGACAAGTGAAGGTGAGGAAAGTAAAATCAAAATTACTGGTTATTAATTGGTTAGCCCTGTTTCATAGATATGTATAAATTCTAAATAACTCAATCTTTCATGCACCAAAATGATAGTGCACCAAAACACTTGGACAACCTTTAACTTGTGGAAAGCATTATAAAAATGTTGGGTGCGACTTCTCTGCAGATGTAGAAGTGTTGATGTGCTACTCACAAGGGCATGGTCAAACTTGAATGTACTAATGTAGTAGGCTGGAATGTCGGCGGTTGCCAAAGGTTCAGATATCTGTGCAACTATACCACATTCATCTGAAACATGGCCACAGAAAGACATTGGAATGGCACTTAAGAGCATTTCAAAATATTATGGCACACACATTTAGAAAAATCTGAATGAGAATAATTTTTATCCCTCTAAAAACAATGAGAACACAACAAAATCCATCATGGGAAGGACCATTATAATTCCTTAATAATTATTGTCACTCACCAAATCCTAAAGGTTGACCTCCGATGCGGACCATTTTCCAAAGCTCTCCCGAAGCACTTGTAAAAAGGACATTATTGGGAAACCTGAGGGAAGGAGAGAAAGATGCGTTAATGCACTAGATTAAGCGAAGTCCTGACAATGATGATTTACTGCTATAACGTTTATTGATTTTAAATTGATGATTCTCATGATTTACTTCCATGACATTCACCTTCGAGTAGTCTGCTCATCCATAACGAGAGAAATGTACCCTTCAATAAGGGAAAATGAAAAGAACCGGATGTGTCCAGAATCGTCGCCAGATGCCCCAGACTCTTTCACCCTGGGAATTTCAAGGTACAAGGATTGTCAAACCACATAATCATCACTATACAGTACCACCATCCTCACAGGGAATTATGGGTCAACTCAATACAAAGGAACCACTCAAGTTAGACTAACATTAGACACATTTTTCTTGCTCAGCCCTCCCTTCTCTTTGCTGGGTTGCCTTTCTTCCTGGCTCTCAGGCAGAGAGCATTGGTCTAAACTAATGGAGCCAGCAGATGGCTTTTGGTGGCTGCCATATGTGAAACAGTAGGAGAGGTGGTGTGAGGGGTCCTTACCCGCCGGAGTAAAACATGACGTCCATGAGCAAAGTGGCCACGGAGGGCAGTGTGTCTGGATCAAGGCTCGTCACGCAAAACATGTTACTAGGACTGGAGAGGGGGTGAATGATGGGCCGTGGGACTAAAGAGAAAGATGAAATGGTCCGTTAGCCAATCAGACAGCAGAGACACCACAATGCTACACTCTCTCCTTTGCAATCCTCCTACAGCTATTTTCTCTGGAGCCATTACTGTCATTACATCATCATAATCTACTTGAAGACAATCAAATACCGTGTGGAGATATCACTGACTAGGCAGTAACGTTATAGTTTACAGACTGTTGGTTTAGGAAAAATGTTGGTAAGACCATTCTGAGATAGCCAGGGATTAAACTGGTCCAGACTGGTCCAAACAAACAAAAAAAAAAACAGGGGAGTTTAACCACTACTTAGGATTTGCATTATCCTAAATTCCTTCAGCCTAAGCCCATTTTGATTTGAGCTACTGTAGTAAGAGGCGATACACTATATATATATTAAAGACTTACTTGTCCTTTACCACCCTCCTAGAACCCCAAGATCCCAAAATGCTGGTCTCCTTGTAATCCCAAGAATATCAAAATCTACGATTATAATCTACGATTATATATATATATATATATATATATATATATATATATATATATATATATATATATATATATATATATATAAAATTCACGATTTTCCTGCTGCTACATTGTCCAGCCATAATTCCTGATAACCACCTATAGACTGACTACCATGTAATGTAAAAGTGGGATACATGCTCTATTATGAACTATTATGAACCTTAGCTAAAACCATAGGCAACTTATAGTCTGTCATGGTTACTACTGATTGTAATTTTTCTCCATGACCCCTGGCAGTTGGGTTAGCCCCTTGAGTCGTGGATCTGCCCAAGGTCTCTTCCTAGATTAACTGAACATAAGGGAGTTTTTCCTTGCCCCTGTTGCTCTTGGGTGCTCCTTCTGTGAAGCGCCACGAGACAATACTATTGTAAAAGGCGCTGTATAAATAAAACTGAATTGAATTGAATACACAGATGTGCTAAGGTGAGTTAGAAAGATCTCCCAGCCAAAGACAGCAGTGAAAGAAACGAGTGGTGTGATCACATGGTAATGCAAACAGATTAAACCGACCTGCCTACCCCAAGCTGCTGCACTCAACTGTCCACAACCCGGAGCATTTGATCCACTATGTTGGGTGAGTAGCTTAAAATAAAGACGGTTCACTTAATTTGACGAAAGCATTTCAGTAAAATACAAGGTTATCCTCCTCTATGCCACTCCAGGAGCAGTCCCTTGCTAGCTGCCTGTTATGCTCCCTTTTCAAACTACCCCCCCACATACTCTGCTTCCAATCAAGAGTTCCACAACCTTCCAAATACCAGTTTAATACCTGGTGACAACTATAGGGCCATAAGGCACAATATTTACAGCCATTACACTCTGTACAAGACTGCTCAGTGGTAGAGGTTGCTCAACGGTGTTCACAATGTTGCTGTAGCACGGGTTTAAGTTACTCAAGTTCATTCAGTTCATGGAAACAGATTTCATGGATGGTTCCAGTAAACACAAGCTATGCATAACTTAGTTAGCTCATTTGGCTCTCCCAAGGCATAAGAGGCACTCACCAAGTTTTGGCTTTACAAAACCATTTGTGACCCCTGTGCTGTTGGCGGCTACCGTCTCTCCGTTCACAACCCGCAGGAGAGTAAACTCAGAGGATAACGTGTGCATGACCATGGGTAAATCTCTCTCTCGAACCTTAAAACAAAGCACAAAAGCAGCAATTAGCACCAGTGTAACTGCAGAAATATGAACTCATTTTAAGTAAAAAGTACAATTTGTGGTTCTTAGGTCACTGCATTCTTTTCACACATGAAGCCCTTTACATAAGTTTCTGACTTTACATGCAAATACCCTAGACAGGAAAAACAAATGTTGCTTTCAGCTCAAACTGTTATGGGTGTGAAATTTGAAAGCCTGGGGTACAACCGTCACCAAGATCACATGGTCAACTCAGAGCTGCATGGCTGCCTCACTGATTGAGTGACACTCAACTATAGGATATATTCCAGTTGACTGGGAAACCTCACAGCCCTATGGCAAAGGTCAGGGGTTGGCAAGTGTTGCCATAAGTGTTGCAGTCAATCAGGGTAAAGTCTTGAGCAGGACCGGCCCCACTTAAAGGCATCATGTTTTTTTTTTTCATTTTTTAGTCTCATCTGTTCCAACTTGTAATATAACGCACTGTACATTGATACAGCAGAAAGCAATGCTGGCACACAAACAATTATAATTTAACATACATTTACAATTATCATTTAACATATTTACAATAACAGGAGATTACTAATGTGATCATCAAAATTCTAAAAAAGGGACTATTTTTGTTAGCCGCTGAATGAATTTAAAAGCTTTCTTGGAAGAAATTAGAAAAATGTAAAAGCTTTCTTGGAAGTAACCATTAGACAGCTATATCAAACCAAGCCTGAAGCCTTCCTTTAAAGACAAACTGTTTATTTTTGAGAGGCTACTGACAACTTTAAAATCTACTTTCTGTCATTATTAAATGTAAACTTACAAGGCCAAGGCTAACACATTGATAATGCTTTAACAGTTATAGGCATACATCCTCTCTGTAGGCCTATTTCCACAACTGCTAACCACAGATCTGATGGCCTACATAACTGTTTAACTGATGGATGGCAACAAAACAACAAAATTACATAAGCCTGAGTAGTTAGTGTACATGTTTATTTGTCTGATGGTGCCTTTATTTGGCTGATTGTCTGAAGTGCCTCCCCAAACAGCAACTTCACTTCTAAAGGCTACAACACTACTTGAGCTTCATGTGCCAACACAATGTTTTTATTGTTTAAATTCTTCACAAACTTCATGAAGATAAGAGACAAGAAACAAACACGATAAAAACACTAAAAGTTCCAGAACATACTTCAGAATCCTCATAATGAAGATGTGCTGCATGCATTACATTGTAATTTCAACAGAGCATTATGACAAGAGATACAGACTAACCTCATATTTCCCTTTTTGACCAACAGCACCAAAACCTTATCTCCATATCTAATGATTGTTGCCTAATTTATGGTGTGTGTATGTCTGCATATTGTGTTTTATTAAAGGGCAGGCAACCTAGAGCAACTACAAATAAGCCTAGTTTTCCAGTCCAGCTCAATGGGAAATAAACACATGTATCGACAACTACTGTTTTCTTGAGAACACAGCTTGCTCTGTGCACATATGATACCCAAATGAGGCAACATGTGACAGTTGCTGCTTCACTGCTCTCTACAATATTTCTTTTTTTTTTTGTTGCCTTGACAACATGCACATAAGGTGCAAACCACAGTGAGGGAAAAAAGATCCTTTGGGCTGGTTGAGTCAGCTGGAGAGGAGTTATTTTCAGGCCCATTCCTAATGTTTGTGCTCAACGTTCAGGCCAGACCCCTTTATTTATGTAAGCTCTATGACGAAGAGAATGAAATTGAATGTGTGTGTGTGTGTGTGTGTGTGTGTGAGAGAGAGAGAGAGAGAGAGAGGGAGAGAGAAAGAGGGAGGAGAAAAAGAGAGTGTGTGTCTCCTGTAGCCTGGCCTGGCCAATGTGCTGAGAGGCAGGTCATTTCCTCTCGTTGGCTAAAGCCCTGTGATTATTCCCTGGCTAGGAGCAGCTGGCCTGGAACATGAACAGTGTCATGAATGTTACCACGAATTCCAGCAAGAAGTTGATCCAGAGCTGATCCTCTTTACATAACTATCCCCCACCCCCAGTCCCCCAGATTACCATCGGCTCAACATTTTATTTTCATAAACAGGGCTTGGTGCTCTGAGAGACTTTTGTGGTTCAAAGACAGGGTATCTGGGTGAGTCCCCTCTGGCAGAAATGAAGGCCATGATAGTGAACTCCACAAACAGGACCCTTCTACATAAGTAACAACACCAGAAGCTAAAGTTAGGTTCTACCATCCTTAAAGCTTTCTACATAGATCATACAAATAGTGCAATAATACAACAAATTTACTCTTCAAAACAGTTCTGTTCATTAAATCTGTATTTTAACATCAAGTAACAGAATTAAAACAATATCTGATGCAAAATTAGACAATACCACTTGTGCTTTTCTGCAATAAGGCTGATGCAAAGCATTAAACATACTAGTTTGTAGAGACACAGAGACATAGTTCTCTGCAAAAGTCTTAAGCATTCGTAAAAGAAAGAGGACTTTGCCAGTTCTGATGATCTTCATTGCTAAAACTACAATGTAGTCCGTAATGCACTCCTGAACAGTACTGTACTTCACAGTAAGAATACAAACAGTACGAACTTTATAGTGTAAGACTTACCAAAATGAAGTCTGTTTGGTAAGTGGACAACATGAACACCGAGATGTTGTGGTCAGCCAAAGGGGCTATCACAGACTTGGCAATCTTAGTCACTCCAATCGGCTGAGAGTTGGTGGCACTGCCACCTCCTGATACCACATTGAGAGCCAACCACGTAGCCTCTGCAACACTGAGGTACTCTGACTGTGGCAGCTCTAAGAAACAGAATGAGAAGCTGTCAGTGGTGGGTGGATGGTTTCATGTAATCATCATTCACGTCATACCATACCATGGCAGTCTGTTGATGTTATAGACGTGAGTTTTCCATGCAACTACCCTACAGCATAATTATTAAGTATAGATAGAGTAAATAATAAGTAAATACTTCAATATTGGTCATGATCAATGCTGTTAGTACATAAAAACGGTTCAACTTCCAGAACATTTTAGTCTGAAAAAGGAAGACATAACATCCCAAGATAAAAAGAAAAATACATTCAACATTATGCAATACTGTGCAGTGCCCACATACAAGTGTAATGTAATGCTCTGCTCTGAAATCTTTTGAAGTGAGGAGGCTATCAATCTGAAGGGAAAAAAAGATGAAAACTTTCAACTATCTGTTCTGGAAATGCATTTATTTTGCAACACCAGGCTTCTTGTAACCATAGTGACCAATCAGGGTAACCCTGGCAACCTGTGTGTAATGACATGGATTCACTCACTGAACCACAAAACTAAAGCACTGATAGTGTGCCCTCTGTTAGCCTATAATGGAAAAGGGAGACCTGATGTGGCAATACGTGGTCAAATATTGGCAGAGTCAAGATGCAAGGACTTAAAGGAGTTGTGTAAAATGTACTCCTTTTCTGTTTAATAAAGAAAGAAAGAAACAAAAAAACTCACCTTTAAAGCCATCTTCATCAACAATTATGGTGTAATCCTCAGGAGTTTCTGTAAGACTAAAAAATTTACACCTGTAGAGGGAAGACAGAAATTCATATCAGGATCACATATACACTTTAGAAAAAGACACTGGCACCCAATGATCTATAATTCATATTATTTAATTATTGACCATTGATGAGGAAACAGAGTATAAGAAAAATCAATCTTATCTCAATCTTATCCCCTACAATCCCATCTGCAATTACAGAGCAATCGACATAACTACTCAATGAGCTATTCTAAATAATGTTATTGATGAAAAGCACACACACACACTATACAGCATTAACTTGAAAGACATTCCTGTGATGAGCACCTCTTTAAAAAAAAAGAGAGAGAGAGAGAGAGATCCCTGATGTGGCTCTTTCATATCTGAGCTGGATCTCACCACCACCACCCCCACCACCCGTCATTTGATCAGCATGTAAATGTCAGCATGGCAGAAGTGACCCTCCACCTATACAAACACTCCTGAATGCTCAATACTACAGCACAGGTGCTCAGCTGCTGCTGACTCTCATGCTGATCATAAAACCTGAACTGGCCAAAACATAAGGACCAGTATCCATATCCATGTCCAGCTACCACTCACTGTTGCACAGGAAACAGAGAAAAAATGACTGGCAATCAAGATCTGACAGCCCCCAATGGTTTAAAATATTTTGGGATAATCATTTTACCACATCACTGTGGTACAAAAACAATAGGGTCCATGTCAATTTTCTGTATATTCATTTATTTGGTTGTTGGTGGACAAAGCTTTAGGCCTACGTTGTGAATATTGCACTTGCTATGACTCCCTCAATGCTTTCATCCTTGTCACCCATTTTAAATCTGCTCATGATAATTTCAACATAATGATGGTGTTGAGGATGATGGCCTGAAGCCAGCCAGTATCTATCTGATTTTACTTTAACTTTACTTAATCATTAATAATAATAATAATAATAATAATAATAATAATAAACATCCATTCGTTTTATAATAAGAGGAACTTAGAGCCAGGACACAAACAAAAAGCTAAAAAGCTCAACATTTTGAACAGCAAGCAATATTAACACCCCCTCCCCGCCTTCCAAACACACACACCCCTTCTGTTTACAGCTGTTGTTCACATTCTACAGGAATATGAGACACTTGACATAGAAACACTAAAAGTTCATGTGAGGCAATGTGATCTAAACAGAAAGTTGATAATCATGGAACGCTCTTATGGCGTGAATATGATAAACATCACAAAATGGTCATCAAATCAAGCACATTCCCACTGAAATAAATAAACCTGGCCTCTGAACACAAAATAGTGTAGTGGTTGAACAACCACAGCATAATATCTGGATTTTCACACACATAAAATCAACAGCAATAGCCTACCTATAACCTTATCCACACAGAATTCAAAAGTGCTTTGAGAAGTGACCATCAACAATAGCTTAACTGATGAATGCAATGAAAACAGATTATGAACGTTCTCACTACTAGCTTACATCAATGACTAGACATAAGCTAAACAGTCATGGAACATACAAGCACCACCAGTTTGTATTAAAACTGGTAATTGCAGCTGTGTTGTTTCTGTGTATAACTGCTCTCCATTACAGAAAATACAATACATATTTAAATTAATATAATTTCCCCTTTTAAAACATTGTTTTTCATTAACATATAAATCTTCAAGTAAATTGTGTGGTCACCTTACAAGTATAAAAGCCTTGCAAATATAATTAGAACACAGAGGGATGACATCATGAGCTCTTCAAGACGGCAAAGGTTTTATGCAAATGTTTACTTGACATGTAGACAGACAAAAAAAAACTCTCACTACTCAAAGTAGCCTAGCAAAGGCTACCATCCTTAATGCACTGGTATAGACTTAAATATCTAAAAGTTCCTCTCGCCTACGTGCAGGGTAAGCTAACGCAGGCTACGTGCGGGGCACATCTGACAAGTTAAGAAAAACTAAAAAAAAGTCAGTAGGCCTGAGCTAGGCTACTGGGAAAACTTTTACAGTGCACATCTCGCTGGACTAACATGCCTTTGGCCAAATGTAGTCTGCAAACGATGTACATTTCAGGAACTTAGAAAAGGCAAGAGCACTCATTAATCTTTGGACCAAAATGGAAAATCATCTAACGTTAGCCATTCACGCTTTCGTGCGATAGAAGCTAACGTTAACGTTGGTGTGTTTATCGCCGCTGCAACATCGAGGATGAGAGTCGACATCGCGGACTGCGTAAGGTCTCACGCAGCCTGTTCAACTTTAATTTAAAGCAACCACCACCATATAATTTAACAGCTACGAGAAAAACAACCCGACAGGCATAAAAACACACACGCCCCTTTCTCGTCGGGAGAAATGGCAAGAGAGACAGAGGCTATGCCTGCTAACTACTTGCATATACAAATTATAGTTTTACCCTACTCTTACCGTTAAAATGCTACGAGCATTCTACTCTAAATAGGCCTAACGGTCTATGACACAAAAAACACTTTCAATCCACGTAAAAAACTATTTTGCTTAAGATAATACGCAGCAATGCATACTTCTAATGGCCTTTCGATAGTTAAGCATGTCACCCAATACACAATTCAGATTTCATTATGTTTTCTATACTTGCAATTTGCATTGTTCACAGATAAAGCTACTTACCTTGTTTTAGAGGGCAAGAAGGCGAGTTTGATTAATCCGTGGGTGCAAATCTGGATGCCCTCTTTAGCTATACTGGCTACTTTCAAGCTATGTTCTAAAATGTGCAACTCCATCTTTTGCGTCTTCTCATTTGTGGAACACCTACAATATATAAATGTATGCTTCTATTTTAAAAATGAATGAATAAATAAATAAATAATTGTACTCGAATGCGAAGCTTAGAAAACCCTGAAACGTAGAAAGAAGATAAAAGGGGTGCAAAGAAAAAGTTGCCTACTAAAGGAAAGGGAGACAGAGAAAAGCAGGGTGAAATAAAAGAAAGCACAATGAGGTAAACGGGAAGGGAGAAAAGAGGTCTGTCGGCCCCCGTGTTTCCACTCCGACAGAGATTGGAATAGTCCAGCAGCTGGTAACAGTGAAACAAACAACTTGCCACTCAAACTAGTGGGCGGACCTTTGCGTTTCGAGTGTTTGTTGGGACTTGTAGTTTAATTGAGTTATGATGTCATTGAAGCTAGCTAAAAACGCCCAAGTAGGTACCTTACTACAGCGACGGATCACGCTGATTGTTTATCCAAGAACCAAGCATTCATCTAATTCAATCAAATGTACTTAGAATACACAATGATGATAAAACAAGACAAGATAAGCCTGGTGAGAGGTTCGTGATGAATCGTCATGGGACCGGCCGGGAAATAGGCACCCTTCAAACAAACAGGGCAATCTGCCTGTAGACAGGCTTGTCTTTCAGCTTGTGAAGCAAACAACACTTTCATACTATAACATAGTTATCAAAACAGTACTCCGATACACCACAAATGCCATGATTGTGCATACTAACTTCTCTCACATGTTTCCAATTTTATATTCTGCTTTTGTGGTTAATTATTCACAAAGGTGAGCAGCCACCAACTTCATCGCTCGTCACAAAATAAGCGTTTGTCAGCAACTCCGATTACGTCCCAAGTTGGTCATTGGGTCATTCATCTATGCACGCTAATCAACTTGTGCATTTTGACAATCAAGTATAAGTCTAGAGGCATCAGCAACCGACTGTTTTCCCCCCTACAAGTAGGCATGCACGAACAAATGGATTCCTTAAGCACAACTTTATATATATAAAACACACACACACACGCGCGCTTTGTGTCGGCTTGTCCAAAATTGTAAAGAAAATGCTTTAGAAAGCTGCAGGGCATTCCAGCTACACTTGACACCATATTATTTCACTTTTCAATTACTGATTAGTGCCTTGCACGAGAGGGTAAAGTCTCACATCGTACAGTTCAAAAACCCCTTCTCTTCAGATTAAGATCAGGAACACCAGTAAAGCGTGACAACTGAAGGCGGTTTGACAACCGTTTCTCTTTGCTAATAGAACAGCAATTCCCATGTTGCATTAAGTGCAAGACCAGAAGTTGTAACGATTTAAGGCAATATACCCAAACCAATATTGCTCTGGATAACTGCTTTGGTAACTAATGTGTAACCTGCCCAAATGCCCATGGCAAATTCATGAAATCAATAAATTTTCTGCTTTTAGCTACTTCTGAACCAGTTGCAATGACAATAAGGTGCCAACAAATTACGGTTTTGTCAATCTGAATTCAAAAGAGGATCTTGAGAATGCTGTGCGTACTGAGGGGGAGGCTTTAATCTCTTTCCTATGACCCATATGAAATCCTGAGAACCACTCAAAACTTGGCAGAGTGCACCTAAAAGAAACAAGACCAAATCCTTATTGTGCAGCCAGCTAGACTGAGTGGCTCCCTTACGTGCAGATTCTGGATTAATTCAAGTACTGGATATTATAAATGCCTGGGCAAGCACACGTTGCCTTCAGATCAAAGGCAGTGAAATTAGGACAATGTAGTGAGTGGTCAAGAGTCATACAACACAGCTGAATGAGGAGAGTTTAATTACAAATGATGAACAGCACATTCATGAATTCTGGATGTTTTGCCTAATACAATAAGGGATTAAAAACCTACAACAAACTAACCATCAGTGTATACTTGCATACCATCATGCTTAAGTTTATACAGCTTTGGTTGGCTAATTCACACTTTGAGCTGAATGTGAAGCCGTCCCATCAGAAAGGCACGTTACAGTTGCAAACAAGTTTCCAGTTTTCCTAACCCTTTAGGCGCTGGGATTTTTTTTAATACAGGATTTTGACAAACATTTCAAAAGCTTGTGGAGATAGACGCCTACTGTACATTGGAAAAATGTTGGCCATGACCCAAAGGTTATGTGAGGTATACATGTATTTATCAAATTTTCATATTATGATGTCATCAGGTGGCAGCCATCTTGTATCTCATTATATTCAGGAAATAGTGGACATTGAATTGATGTTTGAGCTTAATTTTGTTTTGTCTATTCATAATCAGGAAAGAGGAAATCAACAATAAAACAGAAGAGAGTTGCATCATTACCACAGTAAGGAAATGTTAGATATTGAATGAATGTCTGAACTTATTAGCAAAGGGTTTTGTCTTTTTATACTCATTTCAAATGATCAGAATGAGAAAACTTTTTAAACAGCTGATAAAGTAGGCCTAGTAATTAAAAACAGTAAAAATGTTTGGTAAATCATTACTACTATTTGTAAAATACATGAGCCTATGTACAACCAACTCTCAATCAATTATCTAGGTGACACACTTTCTTGACAGTATGGTACCTCTCAAAGCATGGCACAGCACACAGACCTACCCCACACTGACTGCACCTGTACTTTGTCTGCCGGCGACCTTTATGGCGGGTGCGATCGGAACAAACAGCACAGTCTGGTCTATCAGCAGCAGCACAGAGCCAGTGACGCTCAGTGAGCCTTTGTGGCATTTCTCGCCCCTCCAATGAAGGTCTTCCTGCTTTTTTGCCCTCCCTCTTTGAATAGCCCTCAAGCAAATCAGTAATTATGTCCTGGATGAAGGCCTTCAGTGACTTGTGTGGACCAGGAGTACACTTAGTGTAGATTACATGGGAGTTCACCACACTGATGCTCAGAATGTTATTGAAGATGCGGTTATACCATTTCCTTGAACGGTGAGGAAAGATCTAGGTTTTCATCCTCTGATCAGCGGTGTCTACTCCACCCATAAAGGCATTGTACCGGTCAACACACACCGGTCTATTTATCCAACGAAAATCAGTGTCTCTTTGCTTGGTCCTGACAAGTTTGCGCACACATGAGTTCCCATGAAGAGAGGAGAGCATAGTAAGACACGTTGTGTCATGCCATGCACAAGCCAAGAGTTTGCCATTTCTCATGCACACTGGGTCATCCCCTTTCCTCAATGCCAACTCGGATGATCTTAGGCACCTGGGCATACCACGCCTTGCACAGTTCACTGTACCACACAGACCAGTGTCCTCACTTGCTAGCTCATTTGCTATAGCTGGTGATGTGTATAACTATCCATCTACACTTCATGGCCTTTGCCTGTGTACTGCGCCATCAGCTGGCGAACAATGAGATGGGTGGCACCCACGTCAGCCTCAGCATCAGCATTCTGACCAGTGTACATAGACCACTGTAAAACATAACCTGAGATGGCCTCACTCAAGACAAACACTTTGTAGCCATATTTGTCAGGTTTTCTGGGGTTGTTTTGTTTCAAGGGGGACTTTCCCTTGAATGCTATTGTCATTTCATCCAGAGAAAGCTCCTTGAGTGGGCCATACATGGCTGAAAAACGAGGGACTATAAGGTTGATTACAGGACGCACCTTGAATAACCTGTCATGACCAGGCTGACCCCTACACACATATTCAGCATTGTTGGCAAAATGGAGGAAAGACAAAATGATCTGAAATCTGTTCCTAGGCATTACTTTGCCAAAACCAGGTGTATACGTTGGCCAAAACTCTGCCCAGTAGTCTTCGATTTCTGCTTTTTCCACCAGCCCCATACATAAATGCAATGCTAGAAAAGCCTTCATCTCTGACACAGTGACATCATTCCATTCATGAAATCTGGAATTGGGCGACAGCTGATGGGAGTTCAGAAATTGATGAGCATATCTATTTATCCCAGTTGTAAGGAGGTTCCAGAAATCATCATTTAGAAAGAGGGACAGAAATTCAATGGGTGCAGCACTGGTCAAATCAACCTCGCCTAAATAACCAACAGGCTCATCAAAATGTTTTATCCAGTTCTGATACCTTTCCTCACTTGCCAAAAACACCCAGCCACCATCGTCATCCCCATTATCAGCATTATTCATATCCCTGCTGTCTCTCCTACATCTCCCTGATCTCGCCCGGATAGCTCGCCCACGTGTAGTGCGCCGATAAAGAGAGTTAGTGCTACGGCTACTACCAGCCCCATTTCTACCACCCCTGCTGGCTCGACCAACACTTCTCCTATGGACACCATCATGTTCGTCACTGCCACCACCCACCATCCCACTGAAGTCGGACAAAGGGACAAAACCAGTGTGTGCTTGATGAACACTCTTGCCTCGCACAGTGGCATCATTGCCTTCTAAAGTTTCACCGGGAGAAGTGCGATTATTAGCCGACTGATCGTCATTTCCAAAAGGTAAATATTCACCTTCAGAGTCAGAATCGGCAAATAATATTCGCGCAACATCCTCACGGTTCAACTTTTGACTAGCCATTTGGCTCTCACAAAGTTTACAATGTACTCGCACACTATGAACACAATGGCTCTTGCTGACTGCTTCTGCAACCAAGTCAACCGGCTCTTTTCCACTGCTATTTACTCAAATCTTTTTAACAGGAAGATGATGTAATTTTGGTCTCGTATCAAACTATTACATGTCTGCCAACTGGTGGAAGGGAAGAGTAATACCATTTTGCACAATGTATCTACAGACTGTTTTATTCATGATGATGTCACAATTCGACTTTGGTGGGTTGAGAAATGTCTACACATGCTGAAGGAGTACACAGTGGGTTAAGAGTTGAACATACCACATCTTAAATCAGAACTAGATAAGGAAATCTTTCAAGGTAGACAAGGTAGAAATGGCTCAAGGGCTTTTTGCTTGCATCTGCTCCATCCAGGTCAAGTTCTTTCTTGGAAACAAGTGGATCTGGAATAAGGGGAAACAAATTAGAAAATGCATGTACACAGCCCTCACACACAAACATGGGAGAATAAAATGTTGCCATTGAGAAAACGGGTTGTGTATGCACAACAAAACCTGCACTCTCATGTGGCATCAATATAGGACCATCGCGTTAAGGATCGCCTGTTGGACACCATGGCTGACCCCCTTTGAAAGTGATCCATTGTACAAAGGGCCATTTACTCACCTATGGATGAATTCTGGAAATACAGATGCCAACAATGGAGTGCAATCCAGCAAAACCTAATCAGGGTTAAAATGAAAAATTAAAGCATGTTGAGGGCCTCAAGGCCTGACATTACTCACTAGACTAGATGACACTAATCAGTGTTTCAAGCAAGCCATTCAAGTAACAGACTGGAATGACTCACTGGAATGAGCTTTAATTTATGGTCATGTCCACAGCAAATTAGGAACAGCATTTCCCAAAAGCCTTGGTATATGACCAATGCAATTCACAACACTTACACGCAAATCATAAATTATGCCTTTCAAAAACTAAAAAAACAAAAAACAACTGCACAACTGAACTAGGCAGCACATTAAATAATTAAAAGGTAGACTATTATTTATATTACCTTTTTTTAAATAAAAAGTGTGATGACACATGGTGTGTAAGGTGCCACAGTCTTTAGTTTAATAAATGGGGAAAATGTCACTGCACTGTGATGTCCTTGGTTGTGGGGAAGGTGATTGAGCTGTATACACAGGAAAACCCTGACACTGCTCCACTGGTGGCCTCACATACCATGCATGCCACCACACCAAGCCAGCCTGCAGGGCCACTCATGGAAGATCAGAAGGGAGGGCAGAAAAATGTGAGGCAGAGGCACGGACTGCAAAGACACCAGGTGTAGCAGGATGGCTATGAACTACTCTACTACTTCAAGTCAGGGCCAGTGAGGTTAATCTTCTGTATAAGAAACTTACATCAACAAACACCAGTCCCAGGTTCAGCATTAATCAGTTGCCTATACAAATACAAAAATAAGTTACTGTACTGATTGGCAATAACCAAAGTGAATATCATTTTTCAATATTTAAATTGAAATTTTCATTTTCTTAAAAGATGTGGGCATTCAGACATAGATTCCCAAGCGAGGCAAACTCAGAAACCATTAAAGCACATGCCAAATGCTCTCGCACTGCTAAATGAACAACCCAGTCAGATATACAACTGGGTGCAGATACCATACAGTGCTTAGCAGGATAAGAAAATGCACAAACACCAACAGGAAGTGGCCACAGCCAATCTCACCAGGCAGTAAGCAGCCCCCTCTGCTGGTCATCTCGAAGTTTACACCTGTGCAAACAGAAAGCGTCAAGACTCAAGGAGCAATGTTGGGTAACCATATTTGCTACATCGGATTTTAAGCTTTGTTCTGCAGTTTTTTGCCCACAAGATTGATAGTGACAACTTTGAGGGTAAAGCGATACCACAGATTTTATGTTCGAGGCGTTTCCAACGACAAGACCCTACAGAGAGGGGTCTATCGGGATAGACCTCGGATCCATTTCCAAGAATGACAAAAGGAAAACCTTAACACATCAAGTGAAAAAATTAAGTCAATCCCCACTGTTGTACAGCCATTACCAACTCCAACTTCACCCCAAGAATAGTAAGGCACTGACCCACCTTTTCAAGAAACTTCCAAGGACATCTGTGAAGATACACATGAAGATATTAAATACCCATCTAAGCTCTTGTCTTAAAACACTAAAAATTAGTTAGAGAATGTTCAGGTTTAAAACGTGTTGTCTGTCACACTAGTCAGAGCAGTTGAACATAAAAATCATCATTATCCCAGTGGCAATGACAAATTTGGAATTTTACACAAGTACTCACATTTACAAGGTGGTTGAGGATTCCCTTCAATGGTCACCAAGCAGCCATGTATTTACAGTCCTGAAAGATTATCTAGTTATTACGAGATCCTAAAATGACCAACAAAAAACTACTTTAAGCATACAGATCATGAGGTGATGTCGGTTCCCATTAGTAACACTGCCATTGTGTGAACACAGCAGTGGGTTGCAAGAGAACACTCGTTTCTATTAGCACTGCAGCAGCCTCCTGGCCTACATACAAGACCCTGACTGATGCTGTGCTCCTAGTTACCAACGTGCCCAAGTAATTACCTGAAGAGGAAAGCTCGGGCAATTCTGCTTGCAGACATGAGCCAATTCCTCGGACGATCTGATCCGATCACCAAGAGAGGCGTTTCACATTTTAAGAGTTTCCAGGAACACCGATGAAACCATTTTCAGGCGCTTTGGGTGGCCTGAGTGCATATCGCAGCAGAGGCCATTGGTTAGAGATCTGCAGGGAAAAAAAAAAGTGTCCCGAGTCTTGAGCAAAACTAACATGTCCCAACATGCTTCTATAAGAAAACGTGAATGGGGTTAAATCTACTTTCAGGCTAATGCCGAATAGGCAGATGTCAATTAGTACTGCTAACATTAGCGGGTAAAATTATGTATCAGGCCTCATTGTCACCACTACAGTTATATGTAGCAATGAAAGCAAACCTGAAATAATCTAGCCATGCGTTTTGCGTGGAATTTACGACAAAATGCCACGCAAATTAGTTTGCTGAATGAAAGCATGGCAATGTTCCAACGAAACCCAGTGTTAAACGGCAGTTCATTCAGCTAGTAAAGTTAGGCTACTCTTTGTTTTATAGGAACTACAACCATGACAAGTTAAACCGAGCACATTGAAGACATAAACTGGATCTGGATGAGACTGGATTCAGAAATATGGCAAGACATTAGTTGGCCAAATTCAGCTATTATGTTGACCAAATGAACCACGTGGTTTGCATTACGTACCAATTTATGAACATTACGTTAAATTAAATCTGCACAGATTCCACTCAACACATAACAAATCAATCGTTACCTACGTTATATTGCACAAAAGCCAGAATTTATACCCACGCTCACAGTTTTCACTGCTCCACTCACCCCTTTCCACCACCCCATGTGCACGTCCTCACAGGCCACCAGAGCAAGACAAAAAGAAGGTTTACGTCTGATTTTTATATAAAGTTCGACACATTTAGGCAGTTTACGGCACTAAGCCGTTGCACCAATCACGAATAGAAAAGGCGGTCACGTTCTCTGGTCACGGTGTCGTGAACAGAATAACAGCAATTTTTTCACTGTTTGACTAGTGCAACAAAATGAAGAATAAAAAAGCAGAATTTGCAGTAGGGGCAACTGCAACTGTAGAGGGAGAAGAAAAGAAGTAGAGGGAGAAGAAAATTAGTGTGATACTAGTTAATCTAAGCACTGCTCCTTATCGGCAAGCCCCTCCCACCCCTACATATGCACAGCACACTGCGTCTACCCCTGCCTTCACTATAACTCCCCCTTGCCCCCATACACTCTGTAACTGCCACCCCCATTTCACCCCAGACATCACCTATGGCCATCCTCAGGAATACCCACAACCCCCCCATACCCCCAACACACACATACACACTCACAGACAAACTCCTTCTTCCTGCATGACCCCTGGCAGTTGGATTGGCCCCTTGAGCCGTGGATCTGCCCAAGGTTTCCTTGGACAATGGAGTGTTTCTTTGCCCCGGTTGCTCTTGGGTGCTCATTGTTAATGTGTGTGAGTATTGTAATTGCAACCCCCCCCCCCCCCGTCTCCTTCGTAAAATTAAATAATTATAATTTGTTCGTGCTGATCAGAGTTGTTCTTCATCTTCCGAGCCCGTACAGAACCACCGTGCTTGAATTCCCTGTGCAGCGCCGTCCACTAGCGCGAGAGATAACGTTCGTTGACGTCCAGTGCAGGGAAGGAAACGTTGTAACAGCTTCACCCTCCCCTCTCTTGCAAACCTATACGATCTATATTTACTCTGAAGACATTAATAATGGGAAATATCATTTCAGACAGATTTACAAGTCAAACGGCAGCAGAGGAACAGTACAGATTTTGGTCTGCCGTGGCATCGTCTTTACGCCTTGGCTGGTTAGGGACCAATGACAAAGAGAGGGTAATTTCATGCCAGCATATCTAGTATAAAATGCTAATGTGTACTGTGAAATGAAGTACCACAAAGCTGATCTAAAGTTCAACAAGCGGCTTTCTGAAGACAGGTTAGCTATCTAGCTAATCTGTTAACATACTACCGCTAACGTTAACTAGATTATTATCGACAGAATTTGAGTCGCTAAACGAGTTCATTTGAAGTACATAGTCAGTGATTAGCAAGATACATTATGATTAACTGAGTAAGCAGGTTCGTGGAAATGTTTTTTTTTTGTCTTTCCGGATAAGATAAAGTTGAGACGACGGTGGCTCTCTGTTCTATGCATGTGCGCCCATTTTCATTTGTGTTCTCTGGGTACAAAATGTTTTCCCAGCTCAGTCATTGACATGGGTTGTGATTGTGGTTTCATCAGTTTTTAAAAACCCTGTTATTGTTTACAAAGTATAAAAGGTCCATACATTGAATATGAACAAGTCTATTTAAGCTTTCAAATCCTTTGCCATTAGATATTTCCGTAGGATTCTCCTTGGAACAAAGAACTAAAGGGTCATTGTATCCTGAGAACACAAAAACACTGGTACTGGATGAATGCAACTCACATTAGTCCCCAAACCACCAACTTGTAAAAGTAATTGCCATTGATTCCTAGGAAGTGAAGGTGTGCCAGTTTGCATTGTTTCCAATGCTTCTGAATGCATCAGCTTTGCAAGGGGACATTGTTGCTCTGCAAGCACATCTGCAACAGGTGAAGTTTGTTCAATTAAATCACATTTTTTTGCTGCAACATTTCATGATGGTTTACTTGCCAAAGATACCAAAGAAACCAAAGATACTTTCATCAACAGTCTCTGGTCAAAACTGTTTTTAATTTTACACTTCTTGCCAGGCATGTGATTTTATAATGCCCACTGTGCAAAGTAATCAACTTTCATAAAAATTGTAAACCGAAACACAATAAATATCAACATTTTCCTGAAATATTTAATAGGCCATTGGTTCTCAAGCTGGGGTCTGAGGTCCCCCAGGGGTTTGCAGCACGTTGCCAGGGGGTCAGTGAAAAAGCTGCAAAATATAAACCTGTCTTATGGAGAGAAAAATAGTAGAGATCAGTATAGAGCCCAGTTGCATGGTGCTTATTATTCCCACTAGCGTACCATAATTTCCCAATTATTAACCAAGGTTAATACATTAATTTTGCAAACTTTCTTCATCTATGAGGGTAATACATGGGTCAGGGCTCTATAGAGGATTGCATTTCTTTTCATCATTCTACTTGATCTGGTCGGATTTTGATTCAGTAGGTAATGTTTAGTTAACTTAGGTTAATACATTGGTGAGGTTAATACAAGGGTGAGGTCAATACATGGTTTAGTTTGTTTAGTTTGCATAAAACACTGACCTGAGGTTTATACTTGGTGGAGCTTATATTTGGAAAATTACTGTAACATTAGTGATGAATTTATTACATTAATCTGTCAAAACACCTTGGGCATTAACTTTAACTGCAAGCAAAATGAATATTAGTTAGTATTAGTTATGTGAAACAAACAGTGTTTTTTTAACACAGTAGGCCTGGATTTGACAAGAAAAAAGAAACACTGCCAAAGTTTGCAATATTGTTATTATAATATATGAAATAAATAATACAGACATGTTTTTAGAATAAGATCTCAAAAGCATCTGAAAGAATAATGGCTATAATCTGATATGGTAAATTTTTTGTTGTGATTATGAGTGGTCCTTGAAAAAATTCTGTTCCATGAGGGGTCACTGGCCCAATAAAGTTTGAGAACCCCTTTTATAGGCTAGGGTAAACTGTCATCTACGTCAGTACGTCTAGCCACGCACCATTGGAGCCTTAGTAGGTCTACCATTGGTCTTACAAAGGCTTGGTAAAACCAATCACAACGCTCCATCTTTGTAGAGAGTAATTGGGCGGGCTTAGTGCGATAATGACAGGGCTGTGACGGTAGGAACAGGGTAGGATGTGGGATTCCATTATTAGAATTCTATGCAAGTCCCACCATGCATTTCTTCATTGTGAGTCCCTGAGCTTGACACCATGTAATATTTAATATCAAAGCATGTTGCCATTGTGAGAAAATGCTTAAGATTTATGTTTTTGATGTGTTGCTCCAAACAGAATCACCCAAATAACAGCTTAGGTAGTATTGACTGAAATGCCTATTAAAAGTTAGGCTAGAGCCCACATTGCAGCTTCAATATTTAGACATGTATTCACACGTATTCACAAACATAGCGTTATGAAGTTACACTCATAAGCTCCAGTTTGAATATGACTATTTGCCCTCACGTAATTTTAATGAGCATTATTATCTGTGTCATGAAGGGCGCAGATGTGTGTGTTCCAGATTGTCGTGGGAGAACTCCCCTTCATCTAGCAGCTGGTGAGGGTGATGTGGAGACAGTCAAGTATCTTATTCGTAAAGGTGCAGACGTCAATGCCAGGGATAATTCACAACGAACACCGCTGATGGATGCAATCCGTTGCAAGTGAGACATATACCTTCCAAGGCTTTTCTCTCGATTCTTCAATGATTCTTTAATGTTTCTACTGCACTTAGTAACATTCATTGTGTTGTAATTGTATTATTTCTGGATTTAACTTGAATGTTAATCCTCATTGTGTAAGATGGATAACAGCACCTGTTAATGCATAAATATAAATGTATGCATAAATGTACATCAATGTGCATTTTATAAAGTTTTTTTTTCCCCCAGGAATTTGGAAGCTGTGAAGTATTTGATCAGTGAAGAAGCCGCGTTACAGATGTCTGAGCCGGAGTTGGGGGCAGAGATGTGTTGGTGAGAAGAATATGTTTGCCATTAACTACTACAGTCCAATTTTCTTCAGTTTATATCTTTTCTTCTTCTTGTATTTTTACATATTACATCATTATCTACATTTGTAAGTGCTGTGGGGTTTATTCATATTCTTCCACAAGAACACAATTCATTGAAATGACCACATATATTTTCATTTATTCTGTAGTCTTGCATACCTGGGAGACATGGAGCAGATGGAAGCATGGAAATTGGCTGGAGTCAAGTTTAATTTTGCTGATCTTGATGGCAGAACTCCCTTACACGTGGTAAATTTCAGTACCTTTTTGACTACTGATGTATCAGTGGGTAGTGTTGCTCTGCTACACTACTGTTGCTGTGTGTCACTTTTGCTTCTCCAGGCAGTTTGCACGAACCAAGAAGAGGTGGTGAAGTACTGCATAAAGAATGAGTCAGATCTTGAGGTACAGAGGCCTTACTGAAAGAACATTTGGATCCTACACTAAAATGTTTTGGGGAAAACCTAATTACTGTTGTCAAAGGGAATGCTTACTTAGCAACAATTATCATCCATTGTGTAAATACAAGGTTACACTTGTATTTTGACTACTGCACATTGTATATCTTTCACTCTAATATCTTTTATTTCTTTTCCCTCAAACACAAGTTCGTATTGTGTGATGCAAATGTAAGTATGCATTAAATAATTCCTTGAAACAGCTTCGGGACAGGTTCAACAATCGACCTGTGGATGATGCACAGCGTTTGGGATTAAAGAACCTTGTCAAGCTTCTCACTGCGAAGGCCAAGAAGGCACAGGGGAGCGCAAGCCGAGAGGCTGCGGCTACCTGGGAGGATAGCCAGGAGGATGACTGAGATGGACTAGCCTCTGTTGCAGTGTAGCATGTCAGCACATGTTATTATGGCTAGTTATCTCTCTTTTGTTTATACCACAAAGTGTTGTCACAAAGCACATATAATGAATTAATGTATTTTTACGAAAGGAAGCAAATCCAGTGGTATTTTACAATATCTTTAAAAAATAGCCTCATATTTTATCAAAATTCTCTGAGTCTAATTAAATAGACATGTTAAAAAATTCCCAGTTTGTTTTTTGTTTAGTCACTAATAAATGAAGCAAGGAATAAATGTAATGTACAATACACGTGAAATTGATAATGTGTAAAACAATTAGTGAAAAACAATCTAGAATAAGACTTCAATCAGCGCATGACATTCAGTAAAACAACCACAAGCATGGTCCTCTTTATATTGGTTCTCTACTTTATTAGACAGTTTCTGTTGTCAAACAAATAACACACCATTCACAAAAAATATAGAATACTCTGAAAGGGACATAAAAATATCAGATTCAGGTTTCTGATAGAGCACTCCTCTTGTATCAGCTCTCAGTTTTTCTTATTCGTGCAAGATTGTTAGAATGTTAATTACCGATGCTGTAAGACTGGGTTTTTTGAGTACTTTGTGTGTGACTGTTGACCTGTTCATAGTTAACAATAACATAGCTTATCTGTCCATGCTGTGCTGCAAAGGGACTACAGGGGAACTTGTATTGATTGTACTCATTTGACAAGTAACAGCTTCCTCACCATCTACCAGAAACCAGGATCTGCCCCTTCATCACCTCAGCCTTGCACCTTTGCCATCAATGCCGCGAACACAGTGCAGTGACTCAATGTTGTTGAGTCATTGAGTGGCAGATATTGGGACAAGAATAGAAATATGTCAAATGTATAATTACCATATTAAAAGCTAATACAGACCTAGGAATTACTGTAAAGTGAATGGTGCAAAATCACATTTACATAAGAAAAGGCACAATAATTCAGCCAGGGTTGGTGCAAGAGTAAGGTGAGTTAAGAGTACATTTATTTGTTTGTTTGTTTTTCATCAGAGAACCACTAGAATATGCAAACAATTGCCTGAGTGTTAAAAAAGGAACAAAACAGAGACAGACCTTTCACATGCAGTCACATCTCCGGGTAATACAGCAGCCTGGCGGGCAATGTAGTAGCATTTAAAGGTACAAAAACTCTGTCCAAGAAAAGACACTGACATTCTTTGTAGCATCCAGATTTTTTTTTCCACAGAAAAATCAGCAGTATCAAACATTAAGCCATTTTGTGACAAACCATTAACATTGCATGCATTTCTGTAGTTTGGAGATTGAGTACAAAGGCAAACAGATTACAAAAGTGTCACAAGTGTGGCTGTTGTACTGAGTATGCATTGAGACAGAAAGGTCTGTAGAACGGACATCCTTGCAGGCTGGAGCTTTAACTTGGGCTTTGCAGTGGTCAAAGCGATTAAAATAAAGGCCAGCCATAATGTGGCACTGCCATTTTGGCTTAGGGGCCCATGCAGCTCATTCCTAACCATTTGATTCAGTATCCATGCTGTTTGATAGTGTATGAGATAGGAGCCTGACCAGGTAAGGTAAAAATGTAATGAACAACAAAAAGAGAAAATAAACCATAAACCCATGAACATGTATGTACAGCACTGCAATATTTGTCTACAGTAGAAGATAAAATGGCTAAGCAGTCTAAACTCTAAGAACAGCCTAGAACTCACGCAATAGCTACAGAAGCTGACAAATAAATGAACAGTTAATACATGATATTTGTTAAATATTAGGACACAATGTCTACACTCACATAAACTAAAAGAAGAAAAGAGATAATACTTAATGTGATGGATATGTGCATCAGTCATGACTGTCCAAGTCTCCTCTATATTTTTGTTGACAGTTCAATTCTTTTAACAAAGCACATAAAATCTCAAATACAGTTCCAACTTTGCACTGGGAACTTGGCACATTACAATTTTGTGTGGAGGTCAAGCCAAGCCAAGGCTCTGTAAAATATGGCAAATGGATGTACTCTTTACATGCACAGACCATGGCTGTATGTGTAGTGTTTTGTCAATGACAAGCTCATAGCTATGGTGTGGCCTATACCTAATTTTGTAATTTGGATATTGTAACAAAACAATTTTTTGTATACCTTCACTGACACTGCTTTTCACTTAGAATGTCTGTGTGCTCTGTTCCCTGTTACATACAGCACTTGGGTGCACACTTAGATACCATAGAAAAAATGGTTAATAATTTACATTCATTTCATATATTTTGTATATTGACAGGGTTCTTGGATTATACTCTGCCTTAAAAACAACCAAAAACATAAAAGCAACAAGATACTCCACAAAATTTATATAAAAACAAAACGAAACCCAATAAATCTTGATCACTCACTTTTTTTTGACGACTGACTGAAAGAAATATGACCACCAGTGCAAAAAACCACAGAGGCGTACAAAAATCACAGAGCTTTCTCAAGTCCACATCCAACATACTTCAAACAATGGAGGGATGTTGCACTGCAGGCTACTGTACATTGTGTAAACAACAGATCAATCTTGAGCAGGATTTTAAAGTTAGGTAAATCATTTTTAATAGTTGGTCAGTTGAGAATGAGGAGGAAAAGACTGCTGACATCATCCTTGCCTGTTAAAAGGAGGTGTACATTTTCACCTAAGTGGTTTCTATGTTTTTTGGATGATGTGTTTTGAGGACCAATGCTGAGCCCTGACATCAGAATACAGAAACAATGTAAAGACAGCAACATAACCAACTTTTTAAATGTGGGAAGAGGTTGGGCCCGCACCCACCTCTGAAGCAGTAATCTGCTGGAGGATTCCATATCTGCCAGGACTTGGCGCACATCAACACAATGAGGGGACAGTTAGGCTATTTGCTCCATGAATGCTGACACTTCATCTTCTTCAATCGTTCATTCCAGAACCAGGGAGTTCATTGGTTAAGGTGTGCCAACGCTCAATTTTCTTGTCCTTGTTTTTGAGACAGTCGAACCAGTGCTTTAGCCTCTCCCCGTTTGCATTGATTCCCAGCGAGACTCCACCTAGAGATGACAAAGTGGCGTAAGACTCAAAGGCCTAATACTCCACTCTAGTGTGCATTGTCATGTGACTCACACAGTTTATATGCCATCTTGACATTTGCTTTTCCTTTTCTACATTAATACTCAGTAAAAGTTTTTTATACCATATACCAAACATTTTATCTATTTGTATGTAAAGAACAATGACTAGCTGCCCTAACATTAAAATGGCCTCTTACCAATGAAATCGTTGGACTTCCCAATATCGTAATCCCAGACTGTGACTTCCAGTGTCTTTTTGGTGAGGTCAGCATATTTGATATCATAGAAAAACTCCTGCAACAGCAAATAGGTTAAAAATATATCCAACAGGAGACAAATAATTCCCATGGTGCGATAGTGGGAGAGTAATGCTAATGACATTACAGTGCAGTACATTTGTTTCAGTTCTAACTGATTTTACCCCTGCAAAAAGTAGCTACAGCTGCTGAACAATATGGTACTGTTTACACTCTTCAACCACAAAATAATTGAAAAGCCTTTTTAAAAACGTGCATAGGCTCTCTCTTAAAGAGATGATATATTGTATATGCTTGGTTATTCAAGAAAATGTTGAGAAGCAGGAAGAGAATGCCTCTGTCCTCTTTGCCTTTGTGGGCTGCAAAGGTAAAGAACTTGATGCCAGGATTAACAGGCCAAGAGACCAACAATGCCAGAGCTCAGTGAGTCACAATGGGTATTGTGAATAAATTAATCAAGGCCTTGTAGGCTGCATAACCTAACAAAAAGCTGCTGGCTGAGGTAGGTAGGTGTGGGAAAGAGACTGTACCTCATTGAACTCTGGATTAAGGGTTTTCTTCTTGACAGCAGTCTTGTGCTTTGACTTTTTATTTTCATCTGGTTTCAAGTACCTGTGGGCACAAAGCATAAGAGATCAGAGGGGAGAGTTCAGAGGGTGGTAGCAGCAATGCAGCTACAAACATTACAGTAACAATATTGCAGCTTCTGATATTGCACATTATTGCACATTGACCTAATGGTGTAGGAATGTATAATCATGTATAGTCCAGTAAAGCCCAGAATTTTTTCATTTTGAAAATGTTAACATGCTAATTTGACACCACAAAATCATCTACATTACATCTACACCTTTTTGATCAACTCCAGGCAACTCCAAGCTAGTCTTTAAGTGTCAACAGGTTTAACCATAAGAAGATGAGTTTTATCTTAGCCACAAGAGGGCACTACGACACAAGAGGGCACCTCCATCTACAGCTCTGGGCTCCACACTAAACAAGTGTTCTTATAAATCATCTGCATATTTATTGCCACTAGGGTGCAGCCCTCTAATGTTTTCCAAGTGGGATGGGCATGGATATCAACAGCTTTGAGTTACTTCACACTGTCCACATGGAACAAAACCATATTACATGAATGGAATGTGACATTAACAGAATGCAAATGATCATTCTGAAGCACCTCTGATCGGCATCAAATTGATTACTGGTTCAACTCAGTAGTTCAAATCAGTGGCCCAGTTGTAGCCAATGTACAATTCTATGAGACTGTGCAGGACTGCATTAGTTATCTGACTTTGTGTCATCTTATTTAGCAGTACCCTTAAGCGATGTTTTCCTCAAAATAGAAATGACACGTGTATGTTGACGCCAATATTCTAGACTATATTTGACACATATGGTATCAGACTGATAAAGTTACGTATTTCCCCTCACCTCTGTTGACATGTCTACCTTTTTATGAAGACCAGCTAAGACAAAACCCTGTAAGGCCTTTCCTATAAAAATTACTGCCACACAATATCTTCAAATGGCAACTCTGTAGTACATCTAAAGAAGTTGTTATTAAAGTCTAAGGAGGTTCGGTTGAAATGAAATTCCTTAAGCCTCTCAGCTGCTTTGAAGACTCAACCTTGACCAAAGATTAGGAACATTTTAAATATACTATATCTAGAACTAAAACCTGGATTGTTTCTCTCAGCCAAAACACCAGTACCAGTAGTAGGAAGCAATGATGGCACATTAAACTTCCTGACAAAAAAATCATGACAGGATGAAGCCACTTCAAATATGAAATAGAGGAAGTACAACATGGCTTCTCTAGCAGACTCACTGTGTTGGTTTTCCTGTCACCTACCTGAGGGAGGCAGAGCAGCGTGACATGTTATAATGGTGTTCTGCATCATTTGTGAAAAAAAACAAAAACTTAAAGGTACACTATGCAAGCATTTAATTTACCAGTTTTGTAGTCACTTTTAATTGGTAAATGACTTATTGTGGGGTAAATGAAGGCTCTCTCTGCCACCCCCTCCATTTCTTGGCCATTCATCACACTTGCAAGTTCAGTCATTAACACCTTGCCAAGGAATGAAACTGAAAGTAACGTCATGAAATCCCTTGACTTGCATTTAATATCTTGAAGTATGGATCCTAAGATGGATCAAGAACTGCTTGAATCTCACTGCTTACAGGAATCACATGAAATCAAGTGTTTTAGTACCTTGCAGCTCATCTTTACACTAATAGAACCTGCAATATGTGGTCAAGACATCCCAAGACTTTGGCCATTCATCAAGCAAAATGTGCTTATTGCCATCACTCTACTTCAAGCATTCTTTTGCATGAACTAGTAAAACTGGCAGCAACCTCTAAAACATGCTAAAGTGTTATGATGCTCTAACTTTTTACTTCACTGATAAAAGTTGGTGTGATAAAAATGAATCACTGAGTGTAATGTTCACTGTTAACAGAGGAACAACTTACGTTTTAACATAGGGGTCTGAGAAACCATTAGCATCCATTGCAGCAAGATGGGCACAGCGTACGATCCCAACCACCAGGCCAGACTTCTGGGAGCTGTATTTCAGTGAGATCATGATTCTTCCCCTCTCCTCCAGGGACTTATCTTCCGTTTTATCAATCTGTTTGGAACCAAGGAGCATAATATTACAATTTCAAGAAGATTTTTTATTTTACACACACACACATACATGTTTTGACAGTGACTTTACTTGTTTATTTTACTTTTTACCATGCCATTTTTCTTGTATCTTCCAGACATATGGAAAAATATCTGGATTGTGAAGCATGAGGTTAATTAGCTGTGGAGCAGCATCACTGATGATTCCCAAAGCAGTGCTGTCTCATTTCCGCTAGTCACCTCCTAGTCCCCCCCACCCCCCTTTCCAGAGTCACAGCCTCGACTCTGAGGGAACTCCTAAGCTGCTCGCTCAGCACACACCACCACAAACATCATGTTCTAGTCACTAAATATACTATAATATAATAATATCTAGTCTACTAAATATAATGGCTGCACTAAGTTTGGATAGATATAATCCTATTCTTCTATTCCTACATTCACTCGGTCCATTATTTCCACTTGCTCCTATAAACAAACATGTACAAACAAACATGATATAGATAACAACGGGCAAAAGAGTATGACCAACAATTTCCATGAGCTGACACAGAGGCATGTGGTAAGAGAGGATGCCTTTCCTAGAAACTGCAAAGACCAGGTGCCAATGGGAAAGTGGTGCAACCACTCTAAGCTGCCAGACTGACAATATGGCAGAACTTATTCCACTATATATAAAAAAGCACAATGATAAGGCTGGAGGTAACTGAGTAACATGTAAAGCTGTGGTAAAAAGAAAAGATGCAACTATAGATGGTGATGCATTGCAAGAGTTCCAATTAAGTTCCAATCCAGTTAAGGTCTATTGCCTGACATCAATTGCTAACAACAAAGTAATGTCTTAAATGTAATTTTTTTCACCTCTGCAACGGCTGGTTTTGTTGACAGTGCAAATGCATGCGCATGTGGCCTAGTGTTAAAAAAAGTCAGGGCTTTTACTTTTTGATTGGCAGTCTGGAATGGATCCAGTCCTCTGAACAAGTTGTCAGGGGGTTGCTGAGGAGATTCATGTCATGTCAAATCCCCACTTTGATCTGTGTGTTCTGCTCTTGGCAGCACACAATGTGTGGCAGCCACACACAAAAGACATGGCAGTCACATGGCACAATCAACTAAACTAAACTAAAATCTAATCCACTGACTGTATCAAAAAGACACCTTGTAATAGACCACAGTACCAGTCAATGTTTTTTCTTTATTTCACAAGCTGACCTGTTGGTGTCTGTGTAACCCTTATTAATCTCTCAACTGCATCCACACTCTGATTCTTACTTGATTTGACTTACACACTGATTCATGCATTCATTCACTCATAATGGAGAGTCCCTTAAGGTTGCATGAGTGTTAGCAGAGGGATATTGGCACATACACCAATCTGCCCTAGGACCCTACTAGGAAGAGAACAACACTTTTTCCATTTTTCTTTTCCCACACACTCCATCCACCCTGTCACAGAGTTAAGGAGATAAGATGTCAAGTTATTTTTAGAACATAAACGCTATGCTACAATACAATTTTACAGTTCCAATTTAGTTTGAAAACTTCCAAGACTTTGTTTTTGAAGACATCCTGGCTGCACTAGGATACAAAGTTCAAACATGTACAGATGGGCTTGCTTCCTGGACAGACTGTGGTATTTTCTTAAAAGTAATAAAATTTGTTCCCTGGCACGTTTCACACTAATTTCATGAGCGTATTCTTGGAAATAAGAAATATCCAAGTGATCCCAAACTTTTGAGTCGTAGCAGATGCATTCACGGGAAGGTCAACAGAAATGTTTAATGTTTGCCCAAACAAATGGGTTAGGGTTAGGGTTAGTCCAGCATTAACTGTGAATGATCAATGCATCATGTCATTGTACCATATCAAAGGCAACATTTCATTTGAAAAAAGGCATGCCTTCTCCCATTTTTTGTGGCTATTTCTAAGTTCATTTGAAGGAGGCCACAACCATGTCTAATGTTCATGACACATGCTCGTGTTCTGTGGCCATGCACAACCTCTAATTCAATAAAAGCCAAGGTAAAATGGTTTTCCATTCTATGTCCCCTTTAATCATAATTGTGGTTAAAGGTTTTGCTGGTTTGACCATTTTATACCATTTTCAACCAGTTAAAACTAGCAACCAGCATAAGCTGTTTTTAGCTGGAATTTGCTGCTTGACTTGATGGCCCTGTTTTTAGAGAGCTTAAGATGCAAAGTTCAAAAAGGAGGTAATTACTTACTTTGTGAGGCACTAAATATACATAGAGGTGAAATTCTGGGGACTAGAATTCTGGAGTGCATTTTCTCATGAGCAGGTCACACTGAGGATATCTCCACTGGACATGCCTTACAGGTACTGTGCATTTGTCTTATAAATGAGTGTAAAATCTGATTTACTACAGATTTGTCAATATTGGACATTCATAAACAAGGCTCTGGACCTACTCTCAATGTTTCAGTCACAGTTATTATTATAACCAGTTCAGCAACAACAATTTAAACGTGAACATTAGAATGTTCACAAATTGGAAATAAATAAATAAATAAACACACAAACAAAATAACAGATTTTATAGTTTTAGGCCTTGTTGTAAACAACTTCTCACAGTAATCAAAAATGCTGGGTTTCCTCTCAAGCTGACATGGAAATCAAAGTATTTATAATGGTAATCCTTGTCATGTCTGTCTGTGTCTCCCGGTCTCTCACTGATCACTTGTCTGTTCCGGTGTTCCTGTCCTGTCTCCCTGCCTGCCCCTTCCTCTGTTTCCTGTAACCTGCCTGACTGCTTCTCGCTAACAACCTCGGACCAATTGACCACCGCGCTGCTCTCCTGCCCCTGGTAACGACCACTGCCTGTCCCTGGTAGACGTTCTTCTGTTCCGGCTTTTGACCTCCGCCTGTCCCCGACTCACGCTCTGATCTCCTGCCCTGGCTTCCGACCCGCTGCCTGCCCACGACCTACGCTCTGCTGTCCAGCCCCGGCTCCCGACCTGCTGCCTGCCCACGACCTACGCTCTGCTCCCCAGTCCTGGTTAACCGACTCGCCACCCGAAGAGCATCCACACACTCCCTTTCCCCGTTTTCCCCTAATAAACTGTGTTTTACGTGACGCATTTGGGTCCGACTCGCTCTGTTCAGTGACAGAACGGTCTGACCAGAAATGGACCCATCGCACATGTCCGCCCCCACCGACTTGGACATGCCGGAACCTCCCACTGCCATGCGACGGTTGGAGTATACGGAGGGGGAGATAAATCGCTTGGCCACAGACATCGCCTTCCTCGTTCAGATGGGGCACCAGCAGCAGCAGCAACAATTCCAACAACAACAGCAGCAGCTCCAGCAGCAACAGGAGCAGCTGACGGTGCTCACACAACTCTCGACCCGGATGATGTCACCGGCCACACATCCTTCGGACAGCTCGCCAGCCCTGACTCCGGAGCTCACCGCAGCCAATCTCTCCGAGCCCCGGGTGGGAAGTCCGGAGAGGTTCGGCGGCGATCCAGCCCAGGTCCGGGCATTCATCACGAACTGTCGGATAATCTTCAGCCTGCAGCCGAGGAACTTCGCCTCTGAAGAAACTAAGGTAGCGTACACCATCAATCATTTGACGGGACGAGCCCGGCTGTGGGGAACGGCGGAATTTGAAAGACATTCGCCTGCGTGTTGTAGGTGGCTGCCGGCTGAGTTCCACGGACATACAGACATCCAAGGAAGGTAAACCCCTGCTCCAAATCGCACTTCACCTCCCGAACTCCGTTCACACCCTGTCCGCCCTCATTGATTCTGGCGCAGAGGCTAATATTTTGGACGCCAACTTCGCTCAACAGCTGGGGCTGCAGGACCGGCCACTACCCGTTCCGGTATCTGCCCGAGCCCTGGATGGACACCTGTTGGGAGCGGTAACCCGAGTCACCAAACCCATTAAGATGACCTGTTCCGGTAACCATCAGGAGTCCGTCCAGTTGCATCTACTCAGCTCGCCGGGCCAACCCACAGTTGGACTGGCGAGCCGGAGTGGTCCGAGAGTGGGGGGTGGATTGTCACCAGACCTGCCTGCCTCAACGTCTCCTGCTCGCTCCAGACCAACAAACTCTGTTCCTGATGTGTCCGGGGTGCCCCAATGCTATCATCATCTGAGGGAGATGTTCAGCAAGACTAAGGCCACCTCACTACCGTCACACCGTCCTTACGACTGCTCCATCGACCTGCTCCCGGGCACCGCTCCGCCCCGGGGGCGTCTCTATTCACTCTCAGCCCCCGAAAGACGGGTTATGGAGGAATACATCTCAGATGCATTGGCAGCGGGTATAATCCGACCGTCCTCCTCTCCTGCTGGGGCCAGGTTTTTCTTCGTGGGCAAAAAGGACGGCTCTCTGCGCCCGTGCATCGACTACCGAGGACTGAACGACATCACGGTGAAGAACCGCTATCCTCTGCCACTGATTGCTTCGGCTTTCGAGCTACTCCAGGGGGCCACGGTCTTCACGAAGCTTGATCTCCGCAACGCCTCTCGTGCGGATCTGGGAGGGCGACGAGTGGAAGACGGCTTTCAATACTCCAACGGGGCATTATGAGTATTTGGTAATGCCATTCGGGTTAACCAATGCCCCAGGGTTTTTTCAAGCCCTCGTTAACGACGTGCTGCGCGACGCGCTGAACCGTTTTGTATTCGTTTACCTGGATGACATCCTCATCTTCTCCCGAACCCTGACTGAGCACAAGCAGCACGTCTAACTGGTCCTCCGTCGCCTCCTAGAAAACTCGCTCTACGTTAAAGCGGAGAAGTGTGAGTTCCATGTGAAGACCGTGTCCTTCCAGGGGTATATCGTGGCAGAGGGAAGCGTCCAGATGGATCCGGCTAAGGTGGTGGCCGTTACTTTTCCAGAAGGCTTTCCCCTGCCGAACGAAACTATGACATCGGGAACCGAGAACTGCTGGCGGTCAAATTGGCTTTGGAGGAGTAGCGTCATTGGCTGGAGGGGGCCGTCGTCCCTTTTCTGGTGTGGACCGATCACAAAAACCTGGAATACATCAGATCAGCAAAACGTTTCAACCCACGACAGTCCAGGTGGGCCCTGTTTTTTACTAGATTCAATTTCTCTCTCTCCTACCGTCCAGGATCGCGCAACGTCAAGCCTGATGCCTTGTCGCGTCAATTCGAGAAGGAGGACGCCACACTGGACTATCCTTCTATCCTGCCAGAGTCCCAGGTTGTTGCAGCTCTGACCTGGGATGTGGAGGATCTGGTGTTGAAAGCCTGCAAGGCGGCTGTTCGTCCCAGTCCAGCTGAGATCGCAGGTTCTCCGGTGGGGACATGATTCCCGCGTTGCCTATCATCCAGGAGCTTCCCGCACCTGTAAGCTGCTCACCCAACGTTTCTGGTGGCCATCCATGGAGAAGGACATCCGGGAATATTGCAAGGCTTGCTCCACCTGTTGCCAGCTCAAGGCTTCCAACTAGCCTTCTCCAACCCCTGCCGGTCCTGAGGCGTCCTTGGTCCCACATTGCCCTGGATTTCGTCACTGGATTACCTGCATCAGAGGGGAATATGGTAATCCTCACTATCGTTGATCGTTTTAGTAAAATGGCCCATTTTGTTCCGCTCCCCAAACTCCCATCTGCCAGAGACACCGCACAGGTGGTCCAGTCCCACGTCTTCCGACTCCATGGCATCCCGAGAGACATTGTTTCAGATCGCTGTCCTCAATTTACTCTTCTCTTCTGGAAGGAATTTTGCCACCTTCTAGGCGCCACTGTGAGCCTGACTTCGGGATTCCACCCCCAGTCCAACGGCCAGACTGAGCGTATTAATCAGGAGTTAGAGAAGACTCTCTGGTGTATAGCATCCCGCAATCCAACTACCTTGGCCCAACAATTGGTGTGGGTCGAATACGCTCACAATTCCCTCGCCTGTTCTGCCACTGTGTTTTACGTGACGCATTTGGGTCCGACTCGCTCTGTTCCATGACAATCCTTTCCCTCACGTGTAATATCAGACCAATTCAATCCGAGGTGAGTAAATGCAAAGTTACATTCTCATATTGTACTTGGTATTCAGTAATGGTATTCAGTAATTGCATTGATTTGTACTATAATCCTACTAAGTAACATGTCATAACATAGTAAGTTTGCTAATAACATGTAGTCACATAATATTTCTAATGTGACAACTGTTTCTACTAGGATGGAGATGATGCTGTGGACCTACCTAGAGTTAGAAAATCATGTGTTTTTGGAGGTATAAAATACAAACAGTATATATGTGTGCATGATATTAAAATTATGCTTGTTCAAGCAGTCACATTTACCACCACTTGTTCACTCTTACACTGAAATTAGGAGGGAATGATTCGAACGTGAATCACACAAGTAGTGTTGCAAAATGATTCCTGCACTCGAATTTGATCTGGTTCCTACTTTCATTGCTAAAAGAGGGCCAAAGTCTGTTGTAAAATGAAGAACTGGTGGTACTTGAACACTGAAATTCTTTGGGTTATCAATATAACCCTAACTTTCTGATGAATGATAATTACCCTTGGGAATCTTCCCAGCAGTGATATCATAGACCTGAACCTTCTTCAGCTTCCCCTGTTATCCCTTGTGTATATAAACCCCTGTAAATTAATCCATAGCCCTGTTACTTGAGGTACTGAGTGCTGTGGGTGGGTAAAAAAGCAAGAAAATCTGAATAGCGAACTGGAAGCTAACACTACCTGAATGGGGCACAGAAACTCACTCAGTTTTATTCTCCACTGGCCCATTCAATTGACGTTAGCTGTCGGCTTGCTATTCAATCTAATTTTCTGGTTCTTCTTCATACAGACAGCACTCGGTGACCTCAAAACAACAGGGCTACAGATCACTATATCACTATACCAACAGGGCTATAGATTGAATCATACAGGACTTCTCCTTTAATACAGAGTTGCTCTTAATTTACTGTCTTTACTCACTGTAAGTTCTGGATGTCAATGGTGTTAGTAAAGTGACGTGCCATTCTCATGTTAGTCAAGGATCCACTGCTGGTAGTCTGTGCACCTATATGACTGAGCTGGCACAGAATGATCAGGTCACTATAAGGGAATTGTCAGGGTATGCCTGGGCCACCACTACCTCACGCACTATTACTTTCTCTGGCTCACTACTGCTGCAGAAATCCTGAGTGTCAAAAATGAAGTCAGCAGGATAGGTAGAAATACAATGACATGAATAATGAACAGCAACAACAATGATATCAATCAATACTTGCAATTCATAAATTTGTTTGGTTCTGTCTGTCTGTATTATAAATGAATGAAACAAAAAAATGAAAATAAGCATATTATCTGAACGACAATCTGTAAATGACATATTACTCTGTCATAGTGTCTTTCAGTGATGTGTCCGTAAGCAGCTAGCATGTCATTAAATGTTGGCACAGCACAATGTACCTCAACACCACTTTCTTGATGATCAAAATCAGGTGGGGCAGGACGTATGTATATTATCTACAGCAGGGCCAAAAGAGAATCAAATCAATCTGGATTTGGTCATAGTGAACCTGCTCGGTCAGACAAAAGACTAGGCATGTAAAACAGAATGGCCATAGGAATGCATAGCCTGCAAAAGATGGTGGGCACCTCTTGAATTTTGTACAAAAGTACAGGTGCTTTTTGTGGACAATATGCATTATGTAATCTGTCCAAACATGCTTAGATTTTCTGTAATATATCTGAACTGAGATAGGAACAAAATAAACCTGCAGCAATCCTAATACATTGTCCATTTGTTAGGGGTGTGAGCACACCATTAGCAAATATACTTCTGTAGTTTGTGAAACTGAAAATGTAGTAAATCCCCTCTGTTACAGCACACACAACTTTGTTGACAAAATTTCAAAAGCACTAAATTCATTCACTCAGTTCCAAAGAAAATGCAAATCTGTGTCATTTAATACTGATGCCATCAACTCAGCCATTGGTTGTACACATGCACTGTCAGCCATCTTCTGTTTGTCACTGTATACAACCTGTCCCTGCTTGAGTGGGAGGGTTTTTTTCCTGTCTGAAAATTAGGCTTGATCCCAATTTAGACCCTAAATCTATTGTTATCATTTAATAGGTCAACACCAAACCCCGACCAAACCCCTTTTTAACATACGTACTGAAATAAATTTGATAATCAATACCTGCCCTTTTTGAGAGGCTGTGAACAGTTAAACATTAACAAATCATTATCATTTGTGTCAAACTAAACAAAGGAACTGACAAGAATTTGATGTCTGGGAAATCTCAAAAGAAAGGACAATTAAAAATAAGATATTTTCCACATTCTTCTACATTCTTATAGACATACTGAACCCAATTTAACATCCATGCAAGATTTTGAGCATGAACTGGGGAAAAACTGAAAAAAGGAACTAATCTTAGACCTATTGATTATGAGCCCCGATATTGATAGCCAGTCATAGGTAATCAGAGGTAATTAACAGCAGTCTTGGTGTTCAGTCACGGAGTTGTTATGTGTGTTTGAGTGACAGATTTGAAACACTGCGATTCTTTCCATTGTTGATGCAATTACGACATGTTTGATATTATCTTAGCCGGTCTATTCCATTGCCATCGCTATGATAGCCATTATGACATCTCAATTGGTAGGTTTATGCTCATAACCAATTCTCAATCATACCACAGTGAGTTTGTTGGTTCGGCCCACTCAAGCTTGGTCCAATCATAAAAGACTGAAAAAATCCTGTTCCTAGCTTAAGGTGTACATGGAATCAAGTATTTACCCATAAAGACAATGAGGCTACTTGGTTGGTTTGTTTAAGGTTGTTTATGTTATATCTTATTTTGCTGAACTAGACTCAACAGATGACCTGTCTTGGATAGTAGACCACTAGACCAAGTCTTGTCAAAAAACGTACCACATTTTATAACACATTATAACATGAATGGATTAAGGTCTCAGGGACCCAAATGGTCAATTCCCACTAAGCACCCATGGTTCCCACTAATCAACTCATGCATTAAGCATGTCTCATTGTGGAGGCAGAGGGCATTTTACACTGTAGGTACCTGTGGCCCTTATTTGCCGGATCATACACGAATCCCCAGGGGCCTCGTGGCCCTAGAAGTCATCTCATGTCATCTCAACACCTAAGAATGTGAGGGCCTTTGTAATCACTGAGTGGTCCGAAGCCAGTCATGGCCAGCTTACATTTTAACATCAGTGTTCGATTAACATCATTTTAACATCAATGACTTATTTCCATGAAAGACCAGGGTTAGCTCTTTGCCCTGTTCTTAAGCACAGGTGTATAGCCAGTGTCCTTTGTTTCCTGTAGAAATTGTAACAATGCGAGACACTTCAAAACACTGCTTAGCAATGATAGTGCAGGCACATCTCAGATCTATCTATAAATGCAAAGATTGTCTGTCTGTGTCCCTGTTTATCTGTGGGTTCCATTTAATTTCATGCAGTTCAAACAATTTCTCTGAGTGGACCTGTTTATTAACGGGCACTGCACTAGTCTGTAAAATGAAACATATCTGAAAACATAAGGAAATCAGATAAGTGAATGCATTACCACACCTTGTTACCTTGTTAAGTAAACATTTGGATTGTGTGGAAATGTGTAAGGGAGGCTGCCCTTGGAGAAATATGACAGATTTCCTTTGTGACAAGACAAGGCTATATACATATCTGGACCAGATTTCTACAGTACACTCTCTGAAGTCTCACTGCCAGGTCTCTATCACTGGATACCAGGTATTGTTCATATTGTTTTAAAATGTGTACATTTTGTTTTAAAATATGTTCAAAATTTAAACTGGTAGTCCTTAAAAGAGCATGAATATCATACACACCTCAAGAAAGACAATTAAATTTGACTTAATTAAACTTAATTGCAAATGTAAGGCATAATTTAGCTGTAAGCAACATTTTTTAATAATATGTACAAAATTAACATTTGAGGATTTCCTCACATGCTGACATGAAAGTCAAGGGAGTTCTAACTGTGACCATTTCACTCATATGCTTGATCAGGCCAATCTGATCCAATGTGAGTACACTGTAAAGTTTCATGCTTCCTGATATATTGGTCAGCGATTCCATACCTGATTTTGATTTATGGACCAGTTAAATATAGACAATATTTTGAGCAATTGATGTGGTAGCCAATTGGAGGCTTGTAATAACTATGAACATGTCTTATCTTTTTCCTGGGAATAAGACGGTCTAGGTGTGATTGGAGATACTGACAACCAAAGTGTGTTCTAAAGCCTGCATTTTTTTTCTGCAATAAGTTTTTGTTGCAATCACTGCAGGAAAAATGGCTTTCCAGAGTATGTTGGACAAATAGGCAATGTTTCTTGTGGTACAAGCCACCTTGACGCTTATCTTAAACATATTTTTAAGGTCATATTATTTGCTAGAATTTGACTAGAATTAGACTATTGACTAGAATGGTCTTGTAGTGCATCTGCACTTTACTGTTGTCCACATACACGCATGGGATAGTGGGAAACGCAATTTCGATTCATTTGTATGTCAAGTACATGTGAAGAAATTGACAATAAACTTTGACTTTGACTTTGATTTGCAATTTCAAGAAGTTTATCTTCCTCCTGGCTTGTAACAAATTCACTTGAAACAATGACAGTAGGTCTTGTGAACTGTGCACCATCTGGGTGGTGGAAGGACCAGCCTCGGTATTTCCTAAAATTCCTGCTAATGTTTGGAACATGTCAAATACGTCTCAGCTATTGCACAAAATACCTTTAATGATAGCATATTATTAGATCATTATTTTTATTTATAATAATAATTATTTCACTGGTAAAAATACAATTTGTACTTTCCATGTGGCCTGGTGGTGAATGTTCCTAGGTTTGGTGGCTGGGGACAAGTGATCTAGTTAACATTACATAATAGTCCAACCCTGATTTAGGAAAAAATAAATTAAATCCTTTTCAAAATAGGATGGATGAACTGGAGGGCTATCTGCAACAGAATACTTTAAAGGTAAAAATCTACTCAATGCTAACTTTCATTTGTAAGTCAGAACGGCCATGATTGGTAATGTTGCGATCTTAAGATAATTATTTTGTTATCTCAATGTAATAATCAGGATGATCTTTTCAGCCTTCTAGAAATTTCAAAATGAAGTAACCTTCCCACAATGAAACAGCACCAATAGTCACATGAAAGTGCACTTTCCATGACCTCAATCATGTATCGGGGCAGCTGTGGCCTATTGGTTTGAGACTTGAACTTGCCCACATCCACGGCTAAGGTGCCCTTGAGCAAGGTTCATAACCCCTTGCTGCATAACCCCTTGCTACAGCAGCAGGCTTCCCACCGCTTCACAAAAGTGTGTGTGTGTGTTCACTCACTGAGTGTTCCCTGTGTGCTGTGTGTATCACAAGTTCACGGATGTAATAAATGAAGAGATCGTATTTTCCAGAACCAAGAGAGTATATATTTACTTAAATTTAATCAAGATGGAGTGCTTTATCTTGTGTGAATGTACAGGAAGTCTATGTCAATAAGGCTTACCAAATATTACGGAAATGAGGCACTCCACAAAGAGCATTCCAAAAAGTTTTTTCATTAAAATTACCTTGTTACCTTCAGAAAATGTTGAGATAATGAAAAATGTTTTAACGGCATTAAAAATTTGGTTACACATTTCTTTATTACAGTCACTGTTTATGTTCAGTTTATGTATTGATTTAAATGCCATTGCAACTGCCTGAAGAATGGATTAAGTTAAGATTAGGGTAAATCCTTGAAATCTGCTGTTGACAATGTTATTTCAATCAGTAAAATTGAAAACTGAACTGAATTTCATGTGCACTAATTGGAAACACATTACTGAACTGCATTTCTGTAAATACTGAAATATTTGCTGCAGGGAGGCTCTTGCACTATAATATAACTAACATAATGAAATGTAATGTTAAATTCTCAGAGCGGTGCATTTCTATGCTGCATGCCCACTACAGCTATTTGGACACATCAATGCCATCCCTTTCACTGACGTCATTGTGAACGAAGGATCTGCATTCAACGGAAGTTCAGGCATCTTCAAGGCTCCACTCGATGGAATTTATCAGTTTTTCTTCTCACTCCAGAGTCGTAGAAGTGGCAACAACAATGCATGGCACTTGAAGGTCAATGGTGCTATTAAACTTAAATGTATTTCTCAAGTCGAATTTCAATCCACTGTTGGTAGTCTGTGCACCAACATGTCACTGTGAGCCAAGTACCTCACGCACTATTACTTTCTCTGGCTCTATGCTGTGGCCGAAACTAACATTTTCTTGCTGACAGGAATAGGACAACTACAATGTTATCAACTCGTCATCCTTTGGTTTGCTTAGTACTTTCTGTTTTCACTGTTCTCAGTTTCTCGGTCACAGAAAATAATTGACCTATTTTCATTGATTTACACTGATGTGTCACAGTACAAAATACCTGGCACAAGGAGGAAAAGAAGGTCATGCAAGAACAACATTTGGTGCAACGCAGACTGAATTTGCAAACTGGCAGCTAACACCAACTGATGGGGGCACAGGAAAACAAAACTTCCCTGCTCTTATCAGTTAGTGCTGTCTGCTGTTTCGCTATTTGGTCAATGTTGTACCAAATTTTGTTGTTCTCATACCTACCGACAGCACTCAGCAACAACAGGGCTACGGCTTGATACACTCTGGATAATCCCTCTAATAAATTAAATTGGCTTACGTTTAATGAAAGGTGACATTTTTACCTTGACTTGCACTTGTTATATGAACTTTCTTTCATGATTGCATTTTGTAGAACTCTAATTCTAATTGTTCTTGTCTTCAGTAATAACAATGACCATTTCAGATGTCATTGTTTTCTTTCTTACACAAGAGGGGTTATTATTTCATTTTGAAGACAAAAGTCAGAAATTTAGATTAGATCATACACATCTAGGACACAAGAGGGCATATGAAAAGACCAAGAGAGCCTTATGAACACATGCACATCTATAGGAAAACACATACTTGGTGTATTTCATATCCATCATTATGTTCTATTCAGGATTATTAGTTAAAGAATACTTTCAACAGTACATAATTATACACTATCCAAATCAGTCTAAATATTAATCGCATATATTAATAAAGAAAATGAATGCCCTAAAATGTCAATGACTATATGGATACTGTGATACGGTTACTTACAGGCAGCTGTTTCTCTAAACAGTTGTAGAAGTTCTTTGTCTGGTTAGGCTTTAGCTTTTTCAAGGGAATCCGAGTCTCTCCGATGAATTCATTGTGGCGGAACTTGTCCTCGTCACACACTGAGATCCTGTGAGCAAAACAGGCGAAATATCACAAAAGAGGTGTCACATGAAGGCCAATGACAGGATTGTAAAAAAAAACAACCAAAAAAACCAAAACCACAGCTTGGGTTTGACATGATCTGCAGACCTTCTACAGGTGCCTTTTACACAGGGTATATCTTCCATATATTATGAGGTTGCCAGCTTTGGGTAGGGTTAATATAGTTTTTTAATTTTAATTAGTTAGTTAATTAGTTAATTTTTGTCATCTGGCAGGCATAGCAACAAATCGAAAACAGAAGCACCAAAGAAAATACAAGCAAAACATAAAATTATAAAATTCACAAATCAATATTACATATGGAGTACTGAGCAATTGTAAGGTATAGAAAAAAAAGCTTAAGATGGCATAGTCCTTCAAGGTTATTATCTTTGAATAAACTTACATTTGTGAGCCTGCAAAGTGTGAAATTAGTTTTCTGAGCTATTTGGCATATCCACCAGAACAAATTGTGTTAAATGCGTGCATGGCACCTGTTTCCTTTTTGTACAACTTGCAATTAACTCTGAGTGATTTCTGAATTCAAGATTAAAAATAGATTGGAAAACACACAAACAGTGTCATATGATGTTCACATGTGTGGACTGAAATTAAAAGAATGAGTGAAGGCATCTGTGCAAGGACAAAAATGCAAGAGATGGGAGACGAGCGAGATTCCCATGTCTGATTCTGGCAGGAGACCCAGATTGCCTCATCACCAATCCAGTCAGTTCCACTCAAAAAGAACAAAAAAAACAATAAACAAAAACCCTAATCCTTGTCTGAGAGAATTACCAATATCTGCTGTGAAATACAGGGACAGAATCCCCTTCCCTCATGTTACTGGGAAGAATTTGTCTCACTGGAAAATGAGACATGGCATCAAGAGCATTCTTTTGGGTGTCCTGCTACCAGTCGTCTTTGTGGCAATTACACATACACACGGTGTACATTACATACTGTATTCTGAATGGACATACCATAAAATGGTTGTTTTGAATGTTTCCATAAAAATGCATGTTCTCCAAAAACAAACAAAAAAGGAAAGTACATTGAGAATAGAATCTAATCCCACACCAAAATGCTTTCACGTCCCTCTTGCATTCTTATCTCTGAAAAAACATTATGGTGCAAACTGACAAACACACTTAGATATGGAGCTCCATCATTTTCACACTTCAGGGAGAGAATTATCTGACTGCTGACATTAGCAACAGGCTAGATGAAGTATATTGTATTCTTTAAAGATCATTACCTGAATCTGGTGAATTACTCTTTTATCAAAATTAGGGTGCCTAAATCTCGTATAGAGTTTAGTCATCATCAGTGCATTTATGTCCACCCTACATGAAAAGCATTTTCATCATGAAAGTTGTTAGCAGCTGAAGACAAACTTGGTGACATAGCTGATCTTTCTCACCTAACCTACATAAAAAAGCAAGGGACACGTGTATGGTCAGAACTCCTATTGATCCAACGTCAGCGTCCCTCTCCCTCTCTGAAGGGGTTTCCCACCCTGCCTCCCCATTTGCAGCCTTCTCGCCCCCTCTACCCCAGTCTTCCTATTGCTATCGCTATCACTGTCACTATCACTCTCACTCAATGCTATATATTGCTGACAGTGGCTCTGACTGAGAAGAAGCCTCAGCTGTGAATTCCCACCCACTGATCTCATCTCCATCGGACAACGTTACGGCCTCTATCACTACACACACACACACACACAGTATATTCCCTATTTCAATCCTTGGGCCCCCAGCCAAACCAGTGTGCATTATCACATAACTCCTTGAGCTACTCTGATGGAGAGAGAATACATGCATGCACAGTGTTGTCATATCAAGGTCAGTGGCACATTTCCTGTCTCATTGCTATTCATTGTTAAGTTTTAAATGACAGTGTGTTTGTGTGTATGTCTGTGTGTGTGTGTGTGAGAGAGAGAGAGAGAAAGAGAGAACAACACAGAAATGGCCTTTTGCAATACATCAGACAGGGTATCTGATCCCTGGAACCCACAACCTGGTAAGCTTGCAGCCTGACAAAGGTTTTCTGTGAAACTGAGATTGTGGAGCAAGTCTTCCCAGTAAAAGGGAACTGAATAGATGGTGATGGATTGCTCTGTATAGCAACATTTCTTGTGGATGGGATTGTTGCCCTAGGCATATGTATGTGAATAGGTTTGTGTGTGTGTGTGTGTATGTGCTTTAGACTGCAGACCTTCTGCTGCTGACATTAAAGAAACTGTTCAACTAAGTGATCAAAGATTTAATACTGCTTACACATCAGTACTAAGCTCACCACAGTATTTGCTGAGATTGTGAAAAAAGTCAGATGAGCACTTCTAGGGTAACGGGTTGATTTATGTTCCCATCACTGAAATGAATCAGATGTGTTCTGAGCGTCTGAGCAGCCCAACTGAGGTGGGCCAGTATGACAGGTTGGACAAGTCCCTGGCCAGAGCGAATGCGAACAACATGACAACTTCACGGCACAGCACCATGTGCCTTGACAGGTTTGGCTGGAAAACAACTTCAAACAAGGCATAGTGTACTCAACTGAGCACTGATTGCAGTTCTTGCTCCTCATGACTTTTTATTTGCAGTCTGGGCAAAAAGAGATTCTGCTTCGTTCAAACACATTCAACTTGTTTGTAAAATTCAGCAGGGCTGTTTTTTTATTTTTTCAATTTCCATGTAAGCGAAAAAGAGATCCAGTTACATCCATACATACAGAGACAATAAAAAAATTAATAAAATGTTGAACTATGGGTCACGGAAAATACTTTAAACCTTAAACATGAATCCAGAGAGCAAGCTAATTAGGGAATCAAGAACCACCTTCATCTAATTGGTCTTTGGAGGCCCGTCTCCTGGGCATACTTAATGGGCCTCTACTGTGGTCATTCTCAAACATTATTTGAGAAATTATGCTATTAGAAACACAACCAACTTGTGCAATAAAGACAACACTGAGGGTGGAGGACTCTACTCAGTGGTAGAACACTACCACTAAAGCTCACCTTGACAATAAAATGTCTTGGCATCTATTAAGTACATAATGGATTCAGTCACATCACAGCATTTGACTGATTCTCTTATTTCACTTTTTATTCTTCAATGCGTAAGAACTGTAGGTCCTGCCCTCACCTTGCCTGCTTCAGACCGAGGCTTTTTGCTTTTCAATAATGCAAAAAGGCTTTCTCCACAACCACCTTCACATCTTGACAAGACATAAAAAAAACATAGAATTCACTGAATCTTTGAGATCATGTTTGTCTATTTTTCCACACCATTGTGTCTTCTCGCCTCACTGTCAACTATCTTCTCATAGGGTTCTGTGGCTCAGTTTGCTCTCGGCTGTGCTTGCAGTATCCACTAGCTAACATTGCTAGAATTGATGCTTAAGGCTACAGCCTCTGCTTCAGGTGTTGACAGTAAAGATAAATTCATAAATACGACATCATCATCTTGTGTCAAAAATCGCCACTGAAAATCGATACCCTAAGCTGTCTTTGCAGGAACACACCAACATTCACAGCATTCTGTTTTTTTTAATGGTGCAGACCCTGTTAGGCATTGATTGTTACACATGATATATTTGGGGTTGTATTATTTTAAAACATATGTGCTTCAAGGTTATTCATTCTCAAAAAGACCAAAAAAACAAAAACCTTTTAAAAGTTCTCTCAACCGAGAAACACTAAGAGGTGGTGACAATTCAAAATGAACAGACCAGACTATGATGGCCAGATCTTTTTTTTTTTTTTTTTGCAAACCCAATTTGTCAAGGGCTGTTTGTCTCACTTCCAGCAGTCTGTCATACACAAAATAAATCAATACCAAGGTCTTTTTCTCTGACTGAAATGCAGTTCTCCATGGTTAGATTTTCCTTCAGAACACTTTTTTCTTATTATGTTTTTATTTACATGAAGGACAAGAATGGCCCCTGAAGGCGACGCCTATAAGGGAGAGTTTTGTTTCCATGGAAACTGGCAGCCTGAAGAAGCTGTGGTGCAAATTCCAGATGAATCATCAGGTGGGTCCTAATAATCAGCAAACTACATTCACACACACACACACACACACACACAAACACACGTGCACGCACACGCACACACACACAAACATGCACACGCACACACACAAACACACGCACACGCACACACACAAACAGTTTTGTCTGGCTGTCACAATACTTCCAACAATTTTGTAATGGCGATTTAGAGTTTCAATTAAACTTCACCTCAGGCACAGACCTTTAACATGAGCAACACAGCTTTTATCATTTTGAGCAGTGGGAAGGAAAATGCACAAGAAATCTACACCGCCCTCTCCTCTGCTGTTGTTACCAGTCTTGTTGTTACTGGGTAACAACACAAAACACCAGACACACCTACATAACTGAAAGCCACATAACAGTTCACTAACAACTATTCATAGCTAAACAACAGAAAACTATCAGGATCATTATGTGTCTGCTGTTGTCATTCCTATCCTTGGAACAAACACGTTACCGTCAGTTTTGTAAATCTTAATACCAGTACTGAAAATCAAAATGTTGAAAAGCTGTATATATAAATTATATATAATTGTAAATAGCTATCTATATAGGGTGAATGCCACTAATATGCATTTCTAACAGAAATAACTGGTTGAGTGGTGAGCTTATATCAATGATGCTTTAACAGACTGACTCTGTGTGACTGGAAATTATCACACTACTCTGACATGTCCCCCCCCCCCTATATATGACCTACTGTCAGCTATGCATTGTAGGATTATCTTTACTCGTATTGGGCAAATAAATGCAGGTCTGTGCTTCCCTTCCATTATAAGAAAACAAACTGGTGTTACTCAAGTTCGACATAAATAGCGTGGGAGACTCGACTGGACACTTGGGAGACTGGTTCATGTTTCACAATAACTTAATAATAATAAACCACTGAAATGGCATTTTATCCCCAGCTTCACTTAGGTGATACTCATCCCATTAACACTACCAACTGATTTAGTTCCCATGTACATCCACTTGCTTTTCAATTAATGGTCTGACATTAAGTGTTTCTGTTTTGTTTCTGTTTTGTTTCTGTTTTTGTTTTTCTTAAATGACTGTCATGTCATTATATCGCCAAATCATGATTTGCAATGAAAACTACATTGATATTTTGAGCAGTGCTGATTCAGTTACATTTCTTAGTATAGGCCTCAGACTGCGTATATATAAACCATGATGCTCAGTCTCTTCTCAATAAATACCACAGTCTTCAGTGTATACCTAAATATGTGCTGTGCTACAGAATACTTTATGTTAGAATGTGGATATGTGGACAACTGAATGGATTAATGTTCTCCACAAATTAACCTAAAAAATTTAAAAATGTTGCCTGTTGTGCCTTTAAATACAGTCGTTTACTCAATTACAAAGTAATTACGTCCATTTTACAAGAGTGAACAGAGCTCTGTCCAATTATCTTATAAAGCCTTCCTAATACCAGGTAAGCAGGTGTGACTGGTTCCTGGTGTTTCAACCTTTCTTTAATGCTCCTGGTATTTCAATTATGTAAATTACCAACAGTGTGTGAATGACCGGCGGAATGAGCTACAGGAAATTCTATTCGTGTATTTAATGTAATTCAAGTACATGGCTTCCAGGACCACAACATGCCACTTCCTGCAGAGAATCAACAACTACCTACACATTACAAGGCAAGAAATTCAATGAATACAAGGAAGCCTGTGTCAAATCGCATTAAATGTGAACATGGTATGAATATAAAAAAACAAAAACTCAACATTATAACACATCATAGGCACTCAATGACAACTGAAACCCCTACCACTCTATACAGTAACATAGTTCCAGTATGTAGTATGTTAGCATTCACTCTCTATGGATGGAGCCCTTCTTGCTGTGAGTCAAGACAAGTCAATGAGTTAAGTCAGTACACCATCATCTTCATCAGTTTTGATTATAGAAGGAGTGTTTTGAACCTCTCTGAGGACGGTTCTTTTCTCTGGCACCGTAATAAATAGTCTCAACAATGAGTCTTGAAATGGATGAGTTGGGTCGATTTGCCAGCATGCTAGGGCACAACGTGGATGCACCAGAGGTGATGAAACAGAGGCGGAACTGTGCCTCAGCGAGAGACAAATGGCACTCATCTCCAGTCCAGAACAACGATGAACAAAAAACATGAGAGTAAAACACCATCTAACCATGTATGTTATTAATTTTACAAATTGTAGAGGGTACATTCTGGCAGGGCAAAGGAAACTGCAGGAAGACTGATTTCCTAAGGGCCATTATTGACCTTCACTAAACGCAAGCATAGATCATTATAAAATACAAGACCAATGGCGGTAGCTTTCATTACAGAAGAATTACTGCCGACAGCAACATTAGCTTGTCCCCGCTTTAATACCTTGTGCAGTATGTTTATAGAAAGAAAACGGATGGTGGCTTTAGTGGACTGTGTGTGATGCCACACAAAAACATGTATGTTAGTGTCTTTGTCAGAGTATTGCTCGTTGCGTGTCCAATAAACGCACCAGTGCTTTTAGACGCACCACTCCTTGTGCTATTATTGGTTACGTAATGAGGATGTGAGCAGATTTCTCACAAACCTGAGCTTCAGAGGTCTCCCTTTCATCAGTGTGCTTGGTGAGTCACATGGATTAAATCCCTGGTTGTTTAAACAAGGTGATACTTGGCCAGGTGATTAAAAATGCAGAAAAAGGATAAAAAGGTCGGAGAGGAGCAATAAAGATTAGAGAAAAGATGAGAGCATTAGCCTCCATTTCACCGTATCAGTGACTAGAACCCGCCAACCGCACAAGAAATCTCCCTCTGAACTCATTCAAAACAGATTACACGGGAAATGCATGAAAAGGCCAAAAGACAAAATAAACAAAAACGAGACAGGACTGATTTGTTTTTGTTTTTATCCTTATTTCTTGAACGATTATAGAGTGCTACCTTTTCATGATCAGCCACTAGGATGTCAGTAGAAAGATGAAGTGAGCAGTCATGGCATCACAGAATAGCACATGTGATATGACCTCCATTTCAGTGTTAACAAGCTTTCTGTCAAAATATCACAAGCCTAAATATATAATAAAAATAGTAAAAAAAACACACACACGTGATTAAAATTTCACAGTAGCATTACAAAACCCTACCCATACCCTGCGTGAAAAGGCATAATCACAGAGGACACACCTGAGTGTTTTGCGGACCATGTCCTCATCAGTAATGCCATAGTATGTCAAGGTCTCACTCCAAACAGGGTTAAGGGTGTTGCGGAGGGTCTTAGTCCGGAGCTTGTTGGCCTGCGGAGATGAGAGAGAGAGAGCAAAGTGAGACACCACACAGCAAAGCACAAATACATCACAACACAGCACATGACAGCACAGCACAGCGTGTTGGCTTTTTCCGCAGGGGGCGCCAGCATATTGACATAGGAACTGTCAGTCAATGCACATAGAGCCAACTTAGAGAAGGAGGCTGTCAGTGATGCAAGCATCCAAGTCAGTTAACCTGTCAATTCTGTCCATCAGCCGGGTCCTAAACATTATTTGTCTCTGGCTCTTTCAACTACCAGGCCTTGGCTCAGAATGGGTCGGAAAACAGGGTAAACATGTTGTTGTTTATAGTTCCACATAATTACAATCTAAACCTCAGATTGCAATTATATCAAACAATGGGCCCATTAAGTCATGCTGGGAATAAAATTAGACAGCAAATGCTGGGGATGAAATATGGTGATCACCAAGCAAAAACCAAACCCCGTTATTTCACTGGAGTAAATGGTCTATACACCTGTTATAGCCACTCTTGTGGTCTGTAAACAACAAGTACACAACATTAAGCTCAAGCATGACCTAATATTATGAAAATAAACCAAATGAACCAAAAGTTACAACCCAATCAGATTTACATACTTGTGTTTTACTGACAAAAAATAGAACCAAATGGACATTGCTTGTCCTTGAATGTGAGCTGTGTTTGGCTTGGCTGGCGGCCACAGTAATCGATCCCCACCAACAAAAACACTCAAGTTGGTAATTAAAACGGGGATGAGGAACATCTGTGGCCCGTCATCACTAGCAGCCACGTCAGCGTGGAGTACTCCGCAACATCCTTACACAAAATCCTCCATATGCCGACATCCACACCCCATCAATTACTTAATCACTGTCTGAAGGAGAGGCCGCTGTTACTGTAGGTCATCTAGTTCATAGTTCTAAACAGGCTGTACTAGACTGCTTGTGTTGCTGGCATCTAAGTGGATTGTTGGCAGGACAAGAGGTGGGCTACTGCCACATACACTCACACACACACACACAGGTTAATTATGATAAGGGAGAGGACATTCATTTGGGAGGCGGAATACAATCAGTGACAAGCAAGTGGCTGGCTTTGATTTAAAGCTTCCGGAACCCTTAAATTGACAGAACATGTCACCTTCAAAAAAAACAAAACAAGGTGTCCTGTTTTTTCTTTCAGAAGCCAATGGACCATGGGGGGGGGGGGGGGGGTCAAGTCTTTTACCCTAACCCTAACTCCATAGTGTTCTGATTTATGCATGTTGCCTCTCTCACACCTAAAACATTATACTGAGGTCCATACATAGGCAGTACATACCTTACTAGCCCCTGGCAGTAGGTGCAGTTTCACATAGGGATCTGAGAGTCCATTGTGATCCATTGGTTTGAGTCCCTGTGGAGAAAAGAAGAAAGCAACTAGGTCTTTATGAAGAACAGAATAGCTGCCTGGACTTCAAAGCATCCAGATCCCTAAAGAATATCATTGCTATTGTAGAATTGTATCTTAGCTGACAGCGACTTAGAAGCTGTCATGATCCAATTTAAGTTGTTCACTCTCACTTCTGCCAGCTTTACTGCATGAGGGCCCATTTCTGAACACACTTGCTCATCTATCAAAATGTTGGAAACAAGGTGGGGCTTTGATGGAAAAATCTTCTCCTTGTAGCTGACTACATTTCAAAAGGGACATATATGCAATTGCTCATCATATGTAAAAACTAATGGTGAAAAAAGTTAAGGACTCTTTTTCATACATGCAGGTTAGAACACCAAAATGAGGGGTTTTTGATCCTAGATACTGTGTGCAACAAGTTGGTATCAATGGAATCTCAAGAAATGTTTAATAAACAAAATTAACCTGAAAAACCACACTCTCTGTATATCTTTTAAATCATAAATTTATTGGTCCATGGACCATTTTTTGATTCGCACAAGGTCTTTTGCTTATCTGAGTCAGGCACATCTATCTATTCCTTGATTATACACATAACTAACAGGACAAGTTCATAAATTCACTATTGCAAGAAATTCCCTCAGTGTCTAACTATATATGCCTCTAAATATTTTGAGACATATTTTCCAATAAGAAACAATGTCTGTGGACCTTGACTACCTTTTTACAACAGTGGCAGTTTACAAGTGAAAGTATTTTCTAAACTTCCAACAAAACCAATACAGTTTTTAAATCAAGTTTATTTAGCTGACATCAGTCTTGCTAAATCTGACCAACAGTTCTAAATGTCTAAAAGTATTGCTTTGCATACTGTGTGATCAATCTTAACAAATAATTTGTGAGAACTAGTGCACTTTTATGACAGATGCTGTACTGACTTTGAGGATGGATATCAAAATGAGTTTTGAGATGTGGAAATGCAATATCCTTCCGCTCTCTAGCCAAGCCTTGGCACCAGTAATCAATAACAATGGAGGAAAGGGTTTTGGCTGCATAGTTGATTTAAAATCCAGCAATGACTTTACCATTTTAGGCCTGCTTGAATCCAGCAGTAGAAACCTTTCTACCTTTTCTACCTTGCTTGTTACTCCTACTCATTCCATATCTCTATTCTGTGGGCTACAAAACACTTACATCAAATAAACGTTGATGTATGCAGCATAACACCATTCTCATCTTTACCAACATGGATATCTTTAAATGTGCTAACAGTCTAACAGTCAAGCTATTAGAACACACTCTAGATTGCAGAAGTTCTTCAAAGAAAACTCTTCTTGTGACTGCTGCTAAACTTGAAGCGAGTGTGTTCAGCTTGTTATGTCTGTCTTGTGTGATAAGGTATTCTTATTATATAACCAATGGTGACAGATTGTTAGCACAACAATCACTATCAATGATGATGATTTTTTTCCTGAGGTTTTGACCAAATTGCGTGAGGTGAGTGCAAAAGCACACATGGCAGGCCTCAGCACGTGCCACTCAATTAACCTCCTGTGTACAAATCAGACGTAACAAAGAAAACACACCCTGTGTGTGGTGCAGCAATAATGGCAGAACAGAGGCCAATGTGGATCAGGTAGAAAAACAATAAAGCAGATGAGCAAAGACAAGAGGAGAGACATGCTGGGTTTGTCTCTTTTAAGTCCACCTGCTCTGGCCAGTCATTTGTCCTGCTTGGCTCTCCATTACAGCAGGAACACAGAGAGAGAGCGCTTCTTCCCTCTCGCCCTCTCTTCTGGGCCAGCACACTACCTTTCACCAAACAACAAACGGGCTTCTCTCATCTCCTCTACAAAGCTGCTTTCACACATCTACACATTCGGTCACCTGGGTGCACTCTCCTCTGAGGCTGTGCATGGGTGTAAGAGTGTGTGTGTGTGTGTGTGTGTGTGTGTGTGTTTGTGTGTGTGTGTGTGTGCGTGTGTACATTGAGAGAGTGCCGATAGGCGAATTTACCCTTTTCTGAGGTTAGTTTTCTACTAGTTCACCCATAGATTGATTAAGCTATCCACAAAAAAAACAAACAAAAAAAAACCCAAATACATATGATAAACACTCACTGCCTGTTCCTCTTCTCATTACTCTGGCAACCTCACACAGTGCTGCAGAGCCACAAATTCCAATTTATTACAGATCCTTCCAGAGCGGTGCGTGGACTAGTACTATGATTATTATTGAACTATGAATCGGCATTTTGAAAAGGTGTAGGTGGAGATGGGAACTGAGCGTGATGTATTGAGAAGTGTTCACGAAGGCTCTTACTGAGTAAAGCACTTTGCCTGAAGGTTCGGGCCACCTGCCATGACATATGAGCCTGTGGCGGCTTTTCTCTGCACTGGCTGTCTATAGTGGAGGATCAATAGATGAAAAGAACCGGCCGGGGTGATTTGAAGCTCTGATGCTGAGATGTGGCATTCGTCTGCTGGTTTAGGTGGAGTGCTTGAGCATGAGGCTAAAGCAAAAGCTTTAATAGAGACTTCCCGGCAACTGGCACACCCTGACCTCACCTGCTCCTGAGAGGGATATTGTCAAAGCTGAAGAAGGGGTTTTAAAAGGATCCCCAAAAGGTAAGGAATGTTGGCCTAATAAGATTGACGTTGGCGTCAGCTATGTATAACTTGATTTAAAAACACTGAAAATGCTTTTGTTTTTATGAAAACGTTCAGAAAATCCCTTCATTTGTAGAGATTGTAAGCTTGTAAACTTGCGTTTTAAGTTGTTTATGTCTCAATGCTTTCTGGGTAAAAAGTCTAATCACTTGGTTGAGTTGGACATTATGGTGTAATGAACACTTCCTCTGCTCAGCCTTTGCTGTTTTAAGCTGAGCACACTGTAAATCAGGAGGGCAACGTGGGAACCAGTGCTCAAAATGTACGTGAAAAGGAAATGAGAAAAAAGATTGGAACAATATCAATGGTGTCTATGTGCTGCAACAGCTTGTATGCAATCCAGCGCAATCTTGTGATGTCAGTTTTTACCCAGAAGGCATGAGATGTAAAAAACAATGGCAGTTTATGAGTGAAAGGATTTTCTAAAACTTTTAACAAAACTAAAAACGCGTTATTTAAAACCACGTTTACATAGCTGATGCCAATGTCAATAATATAAGGTCGACATGTCTTACTAGCCGTGGATTTTTTTAAGAGAAAGGAGGGTCAAGTAGCAGCTGGTGTCTTTTGCTTACATGAAGAAAGCACAGACAGAAAAGTTGCTTTTTACCTAAACCACCAGTGACAGACATCTAGACTTTAGACAAGAACACTACATAATCAGAGATGCCAAACGTAGGGAAGTCTGAGTGGAAATTAGGCATTTGTGCTGAACATTTCTTTCCTCCACGAGAAGTCTTTGTCATTTGATTGCAGAAGGGGTCAGGCATAACTGAAATGAGCGAGGCAAATCTGTGACCTCCTGAGGAAAAGGGCAACTCCGAACACCCGCCTCACACACACACACACACCTCGAATGAATGAGCTACCTCACAGTGTGTGTGATTGCCATGTTGCTAGTGAATAGGCAGTTGATCATAATTATAGTGGGGTGAGGTGGTAGGGGGAGGGGGAAGGCAGAGAGGATGGATGGGAAGGAGATAGGCAGATGGGCACCATGCATCAGTGTATCCGCACGGCAGCAACACACACCTTCTCATTCATTCCAATTTACTTGCGGCTGCCTCTTTGTTTCGGGGTTGATTCTGGCTGCCTTGCTCTCACTAGTCCCTCACAAGCCTTGTTTGTCCTCACCTCCCAGGGACGAACACTTAACGAGGTCTTTATCTCTAAAATAAGCCACATCTGCTTGAAAAGATGACAGGTTAGCGGTGGAAAAGTGTGAGACAGGCGTCTAATCTGACTGATTGCCTCGATAGATTGGAGTGGAGATTTCTTCTGTAATTAAGACTTTACTTCGCAGACTACATTGTCTGAACATTCACCTCAAGTTAAAAATTAACTCCATCTAACGATTTTGTAAATAAGAGCACAGGGGCGAGAATATGAATGAATGAGACATGATGTAAATGTTACAGACAAAACAGAGGGATGACGTAACACAGATTAGATTAAATCAGATTCTTTTTAGATGTCTTAGATTTTGTGTGTGGCTTTATGACAAAGGCCATCACATCTTTTCAACGGACACCAAAGCAGAACTGCAGTGGGGTTCAGGTCTACCAGAGAGGAGGTGACTCTGCCACTATGTGTGCAGGAGCAGCAACAGAAGCAGTATTCACAGCACAGGCAGTTTAACAGCTGCGGCTGCTGGCTCCTGCCTCTGTCGAGCTGATCCAGACCCTCTCTCCCACTGGAGCTGCTGAGGTTGGGTGGTGCTGTGGCACGATGACAGTGCTCAGCTTTTTTTCTGCCAGAGGTGACACAGTAGGGGAAAGGGGAAATGAATGCCTGTTTTTCATGCCAGAAGGAGACTACAAGTACATGCACTTGTAGCAAGTGAGGAAAGTACTCTTGAATAGAATAAATCACATGCAGCATTTTAGGAAAGTACTCTTGAAGCCCCCTAACCCCCCCAGAAAAAAAACGCCCCTCTGTGCCATCCTGGTCACTTGATGCTTGCAGCTGGGACAAAGAGAGGTCCACTGATTAACACAGGAGCACAGAACAAGTGCCTCAGCATGGGCTGCTAAAAAGGCCACATTTCACTTCAAACTAAGGGGTTGAGGGTCTGTTTAGGGACTAGAGATGGTGGAGGGAGGACTGATTGAGTGTGGCGAATGAAAGAAAGAGTGAACACTTGTCTGGGATCCAGAGCTCCAGAGTGTGAGGAGTCTCAAGGGAGCGAGAGAGGGAAGTAGAGAAAGCGAGACAGAGAGAGCCAGAGAAAGAGAGAGGTATATATATATATATATATATATATATATATATATATATAGAGAGAGAGAGAGAGAAGGTGGGCTGAGCTGAGAGAAGAGAAACAGAGGTGGGCTGAGCTGAACTGAGCAGGCTGGGCACTGCTAGAATGAGCTAGAGGGGTGGAGGAGGTGCTCCGGAACACACAGCCCCAGTGATTGATGGGGGTGTTTATGTGGAGGCTGCCCGCCACTGGCGTGACGGGAGTGAATGATAAATTAATCAGCATAGGTGGGGATGGGGGCCCTGGAGGGCTCTGATCTGTTTAGCGATGAATGTATGCACTGCAAAAGGAAGAGAGAGAGAGAAAGAGAAAGAAAGAAAGAAAGAAAGGGAATCATACTAGCTAAACCTCTGAGAGAGAGAGAGAGAGAGAGAGAGAGACTGTGACTGTTGTGCCCTTGCCTCAAATGTGCATGCAAAACTTCTTTGCAGAATGAGTAGAAGAGCTGCTTCACTCTGCCATGAGGACCAATGTCTTTACCATGTAATTTATAGTAAGAACCTACAAACAGTGTTGGTTGCTATCATTATACATAGCAGTGCTGTAATAGTCGAGATGCGATCATACAAGTCTCTAGAGAGTTTGCATGAAGGCTTACTACATCCAAAATGCTACAGATATTTGCACGTCACTGGCATACAAATGTTCCCTCAAGGGATGTTCAGAATAAACATTAGCTCATGACCTTCTCATAAATCTTATTACAGTTAGATTTGCTCTACTCCCACACAGTCGTTAGGAAAACAGCACAGGGTTAGTGTAGATTTATTTTTTGTTTTTACGTTTTAGTGATTACAGCAAGATGAACGGTCCTATTACATACAAAATGACACTTAATTCATTAAAAGTCTCAATTTAAAATGCATCCCCTCGAGATGAACATATTTAGGTAGAAGGTCAGGGTAAGCAGGTAGGCAGTGCCTGCGCTGGCAGATCCAGAAAATTATAAATTCCTGAAAAATATATTAAACACATGAAAATACAAATTCTGTATAACTGTGCTAGCATTTATGTTTAAGCTCATAAGCATCTAGAAGCAAATTACCATGATTTACAGCAAGCTTTTTTCATTTTCGCTGACAGGATATAGGCAGAGAATTTTCTGCTTGTCTCTTGATTCCAGGTATGTTTATTAGTTAACGATCTTGACGCTCATTACTTGTCGCCATTGATGGGAAAAGAAGTGCAATGACAAGAAGTACCTTTCCATTTAGCGATACACATTCAAATGTACGAATTATCAAAGTACATTCAAAAAGCTACAGAAAGTATATTGACCAAATTATATCATGTACAGACTTCGAGGAAGCCTGTCATTGTGAGTTTGCTTCCAAACAAAATTGGCTGATTCCCCAACAAATGAAAGGAGTGTAGTTCATGTTTTAAAATATATACCTTGTTTCTAGCATATTACAGCACAAAGTGAGACCATTTGTAGTGTTGTATAGTTGAATGATTTTCAGATTTTAATTTATTACACAGGCTACATGTCATCTCTGAGTCTGAATACATTTTAAGACATCTGCTTCTTTCTAACAGATGAAAAAACTTCCTCAATTTGGCCTAACTGTGTAGCTGCTTAAAACATGCACTTGTGGTGAAATGAATGAGAGCAGAATGGCCACAAAAGGGCCATACACCCACAGCAATTAAAATGCAGCCCATCACTGAGTGATAACAGCCTAAATAATGAGAAAATATCTCAGACACAGGGCACACACTGTTTTAGAACCTAAAAAGACACATACCATAACATACCCTTATATCCCAATAACCAATCAATCTTTCTCTGTAACATTTTAACCAGCAAATTAGGTGACCCTAAGTCACCTATGGAGTATGGTGAGTATGGAGTAGCCTGACAAAATAATACCCGGGGCCATAGAGTGACACCCTGCCTCACCCTTTTTTCTGCTACATTGTTGTAGGCTATGGTTAGGCATTTATATTATATTTTTACATATACATTGAAAATTGTTATGCGCACAGCCTACACTGGCAGACACCTCACCGTGCATCACTGATAGAGAGAGATGAGATGGAAACAGTGGTGGAAATCATGTTCTGTGTGCCTAATATTACTGAAGCATAAACAAAACACAAATCAATAAGGCTACCCCAGGGTCGCTACGCACTATGCCTGAACACATAAACCCATTAAAAGATTACGCACAAGAGGCTTTAGTGAACTGTCAGAATAAATTGTAAAGATAATTTAACAAATCTACAATACTGCTATTCTGTGATTCAATACTGTGCCACTGGCGCATTAATAGTCTGTGTGCTGACAACACTGCAGGATTAGTTCTATGTGTGTGTGTGTGCGTGTGTGTGTATGTGTGTGTGTGTCTATGTGTGTGTGCGTTTGTGTGTGTGAGTGAGAGAGAGATGGATAGATAATGTGGGTCATCACTGTACAGTGATGGTACCAGTACACTGTATTGTTCTTGTGGTGTATATACGAAAAAAATAGTATGCTAGCAGCAAGCTTGCATGCTGGATGGTGGTATGATTCTAAGGGAAAAAATCAACACAATGGCAAATAAAGTACAGGAAGAAAGGTGTCCATCAAAGAATATACAGTACTATTGGATGCACAGGTGAACACACAGTGGGGTTATGGATGTCTGACCCATCTAATGAAAACTTTAAGGACTTGCCATCTTGGCTAAGGACTGAATATAGACAACCTGCCACACAATACACTTCATTAGCAAACAACATAGTGCTTGCAAAAAACAGCAGTATTAATTAATTCCTGTGTTGCTCTCAAGTGAAACAACACAGATTTGTGTTTTGGTGCAGGGAAGGGATGTTTCTCCAGCTGTCATTAGGAGAAAGACTAGACGGGGTAAACAGAGGATCAGGATGCTCTATGGATTAGGCAGTGTGGGGTCTGCTGGGTTCAAAGGTTGTTCTGGAGGCCTTACCTTTCTGTACCGAGGGACAGGGAGCTGCTCTCCACCAAACACGACATGCAGCCATGCACAGAGGTTAAAGCATGCAAGACAAAAGAACGCAAGGGTGGGGGGTAGAAAGAAAAAGCAAAACAGTTGAAACAAATGAAACAAGACCAGGAAGAGAAGAGTGCAAGAAAGAAATAAAAGAGAGAGACAGACAGAGAGAAAGAGATAGGGAGAGAGAGAGAGAGAGAGAAACAGTGCTCACAGATAAAGGCATACAGAAATGATTAATAACTCAGCAGAAGCAGACAAATTAAAACAAAGGCCAACATAAACAGGAAGGTTAAAAGCCTAAGGTGCAGTGCAAAAGAAATGACAGATAGGCTATCAGCACAAAAACATGCCCATTTAAAACCTTTCTGCACAACATGAATGGACTGGAAGAGTGCTTTCAGTGCATTTACTTGGGGAATGACAAAATCCAGCTGACTGATAATCAGTAATCAATCACCAAATTTCCTCAGTTTGATCTTAGCTTGTAATGTGTCAAATCACATCACTTGCGGTGACACAATTTAATATGTACTAAAACATAACACCACTCCACCAAAGGCAAAACAAATAATGAGAATGAATATCATTTCATTAAAAAATTACCATATTAATATGCTGCCTGGAGGTCCAATTAAGCACCCATTTAGCCGAATGTAATGCTTCATTAATGAGCTGTTTAAGACAAGTGCTCCAGATCAAGAGTGTGTCTCACAGTGTGTGTGTGTGTGTGTGTGGCACCTCAGATGCCAGTTCTCACCCACCACTCAAACCAACTGTGACTCACAGACACATATAAATCACAGGGCCAAAGCATTGTGTCTGTGTATGTCTGAGGGTTTGTTGAAGGCAGCTTTCCTGACTGATTAGATATGTGTGAATCGCTTACTTTTTGCCCAGATTCCAAATAATGAATGGATGAATCATTTACATCTTACAACTGGTAGATTATTCCAATTACTGTGTGATTCCATTTCCATTTTTAACATGTTTACATGCTATTTGCTATTATATCATTATAGCAAACTGAAAACTTACAAACATACACACTCATTGCAGTAATAATGTTAGTATTTCACGGCAGGATCTTTGAATGATAGCTCTTACAATGTAAAACAGCATAGTGCATCACCAATATGGTGGAGGTAGCATCAACATACTATTTTGTCCTCTGGTGAAAACACTGAGCTGAACTGTCCAATAGGTCGGAGATGCACCTTCTCCTGCAACTAATAACTATAGTCCTTTCAGAGATGTCACCTTTCAGAGAAGGAGACAGGCGAGACCACAGACAGGTGACTTTAATTGAGTTGAGGGGTCAAACAGAATTGCATTGGGATCACTGGAACAGATGGGGTTTACTTTAATGGAGTTCACCGTGGATGCGCTGTTGTGGCATTAAATGCCACTGTAAAGGCATTCTCAGAGATGCATTTAAATGTGTTATGCTTGTTATGCTGATATGGTCAACTTCATCAGATGTAGAAAACTTATGTATATCATACAGTATTATATAGTCATACAGCACAGAATAGTGCAGCAGTACAGTAGCATACTCTACAGTCACCATGATTACATATTTAACAGTGTTCTGACATGCTGTTACCCTTACAACAGAGTACAAAGAAGAACCAACTAGCTTTCTTCTTTAAGGCACGGGCTATACCTCTGATCACTGACACTAATATTGCATTAGGTCTCATCCACATGTGGCATTGTTGACACATGCACTCTATTTCATTCCCTATTCATGATGCAGGAATGACCACCCAACCCCAACCCCAACCCCAACCACAAAACCTACCTGATGCTATGGAAGACCACTTCAATTGCTAGGGAGTCGATACTAAAACATATGCTAGGGAGTCAATGCTAAAACATATGGACATCTAAGAGATTAGATTATATAGTAGACATATTTTTAGAGCCTTAGAGAAAATACCATATGTCGCAGTAGTTCTCTTGGCTGAGAGACTGCTGACAGTACTTCCAGACTACTGCAACACCTACACCTACGAAGTTGCAAGATAAGTTGTGATAAAAAAGAAGTCAATCTATCTATAGCATGGGTGAATTTTTTGTGATTTAAACACACAATTGTTACAAAGGATTCTTAAATCTAGTGTTTTGTAGAGGCACTGTATATATAGTGACAACCATTTGTATCCATTTGTAACTCTCAATGAATGCACATTGTGAAATTACATTGAGTTCTTGACCATTGTCCGCTTCATTATGCAGTACTGCATCATGGCACAATTAAGGTTATCTTTTCCCATTAACTATATCAAAGGCATACTTGTAAACAGATAATGGAGAACTTACAATAATACAATAATTTACATGGGGCCCTCTCAAAGAGCATTAGGAATAGACACTTGAAATCTGCAGACCGATGTGAATGAAATGGACTGCAGGAAGTAAAAGGTTTCTTAATCCATTAGGCAAAGAGGCTGGGCTTGTTGGCGGGGTCAGACTTTCCTTGACGGCTCGGCCATGGCTGGTGGCGGCCCCTTACCCGCACGGAAGCAGGTTATTTTCATCCCAGCCAGACCTCTGGTGGCAGACACAGGGTCGGCACATGTGCCCACATAAATCAATTAGCCACAAATCAACAGGCTTAAATTGACTAATTTTAGTTGCCCGCGCTATTTTCTGTTGCGCAATTAAATAACTGGGGCAAGGACCCTTCGGAGGATGGTCAGGCCAAATGCACTAACATTATCTAGTAATGGCCAGGTTTACGGTGTGTAAACTCATCTTCTCTAGGCAGCCTTCTAGATCCACGCATTTCTGTAATGGATGGCTGTCATAATCTGCCTCGATCCTGCTCTTGCACTGCACAAAAAAGCCCACAGTGTTTCTGTTTGAGGTTAAACTGATTAATGCTCACAGTGAAATAATGAGGATGGCTTTTGAAGTCTGTCGAAAAACCAAATTTGGCACATAGCGAGAGATCCCCACATTGATCCGCGTGTGGAATATTTCCATGTCCATTTCCTTTCACATGCGGATGGCAATGGGTCTAGACAGCATTAAAGGGCTGTAATGTAATGTCATGGGATAGAGAGCTGCAGTCTGCTCTTAACTGACAGTGGGCTCCCTGTATGAAGGTCACCGTGAATACCATGCCTTCCATTAGGCCAAAGGTTGCAAGTTACCATAAACACTGGCAGCAGCTGCCTTGGCTAAAAGCTTTGAAATGTTTTTTTTTTTACCACAGGATGTAGGTGTATAATTTTTGGATATAATTTTTGCCTCTCTTGGCCTCTGTGAAGCATGTTAGAGCATGCCTAGAGTCGAGGGCCTTGTGTTTTCTGCTTGTGCACTGGAGTTGCCTGGTCAACATCCATTTGCGAGACATTTATAGCTGTGTCCTCCAAGAGAAGCAAGCTGTGGAGACATTTATGTGTATGGTATATGTGCATATGCTATGTGTTTACTGGGGATATGTAACTGAACTAACTGTTATTATACTGTGCATTACAATCAAAGGCAGTGTGGTACGTACATTTTTTAGTCTACCTCATTCATGGATATAGATTACATGTATATACATTTAATGCACAGGCAGCCATTGAACACAGATTAAGACACTGACGGGCATCACCAACAGGATTGGAGGTTTTCTGTGTTCCTCCACAAATAAACATGTTCCCCTTTTTTTCTATCACTTAAACATGAAGACCTATATGGAAAAACAAACATTTCTTTTTGTTCCTTCAAAAAAAATAAAACAATTAAAAATATATATAGCAAGCCAGTGTCAATCAGTCTAACTTGTATTCAGGATATCTGCCAACTCGCCCACTCACCTCATTCACTGGCTGTCAAGGCCCTACATTATTAGGCGACTGCATGAAATATTAAAGTGTCGGAGTGGCCAGGGGCAGTCCTGCCAGTGCTTTCTATTCAGCGCCGGACACTTGCATGCAGGCCGCGATGGCCACCAGTCGCAGAGAAACGGAGGTCATGTCGGCTGGCAACAGCACAGAGATGAAAGCCTGATGGGTCAGGCAGAGTTGAGACAAAAGGGTACGAAGAAGGTGAGCTTTGATCACAAACTTCACCCTAATTTGCACCTCCCACCAGCCTCCAACAACCGCCCCCCCCTCAACCTGCACAAAACTGAAAGAACATAAAAGCATGTTGACTGAGAATGTGGACTAGTTTCTTATCTATTCTTATCTCCTTTCCTTCTTTGTATCTGTTATGAAAACCAGTGCTCTAATTTTGCTGTATGGGAGACACTTGGAAGCTCCCAATAGACTTTGGAATCATCCCAGAGGCCACTCTTTTACCCATGAGAGCTATATATTGTGATGATGGAACAGCTACAGAGGGGGCTTTTGTGACCAAAAAAAAGCTAAAAAGCTAAAAACATTTCAAAATTATATCCAACAAGATGTTAGAAGTTTTAAATTTCATGTGACTGATGTACACAGAAGTCTTTGATGTCTCCAAGTGAAGTTTCCTTTCTTTCTTTAGACTAACATAACTCATTATTCATCTACTTAAATGTTAGCATTTGTCAAGCACTCAACATTATTCACTGAGCTCCTAGTGCTGCGTGTTTACATTAAGTCTCATATAAAGTTCCACAATCTTGTTTGTTTTCAATTCAGAGACATTAATTAATTGTAAAACCAACTGTTACAAAGCAATTTTACTTTAAAGTAAAGGCATGCTCCCTGAAGCCTAGAATCTCTCAACAAGTAATCAGACTGTCACTGACACAGAATGCACACAACACCAAAGATGTGTACACACACACACAGACAAATGCATGGCAGTTTACCCTTTTGTTGTCATTATTCTATGTATTATTCAACCTTGGATCTCTGTTTCATGGTTGCCGCCAGAAATGTCCATAGCCTGTGCGAGCTAAGACCTTTGTTTCGGCAAACTCCACATTATCTCCACTTTCCAGGAGGAGCCTCTGATCATGCCTCCCCGAAAAGGCCATGGCAGGTGGAGCCTCCCTCCACCCCCATCTACTGCTCTGCCCGTGCTGCAGGGTGATCACAGAGAGCGTCCTGTCTAACTAAAGAAGTTTGGGGTCTAACGACAGGATTAAAAGGGCTGGAGATGCTGGTGGCCAACAGAGAGGCTTTCCTCGTCTTCTTCTCCCTCTAAAGGCTGAAAGCTGTGAGTGACAGTGCAGCATGTGTGTGAGGCTGACAAGCCCTTTGGCAGTAGCGGTAGAATTAGCGACTCTCAGAGGGGCAGTTTAAAAGGCAACAGGCACAAAGTGTGCAGGGCAGGAAGATTCTAGATGACAGTATCCTGAACAATGACAAAAAAGGTGCAAGAAAAAAAAAAACGTCCATAACATTGACAGATAGCTGATGGGAAGAGAGGCATAGTACGTCAGTCGGCTGGTGAAGGACATCTCTCACCTCGGTGTTATGTAAGTTTAAACAATGACATCAATCATGGAAGGCAAAACGAATGAGGCGCACTGGTCAGCCTCCAGAGGACAACCTTTGTCAGCCTTGCTGGCGGCAGGGCTTTTTGTTTAAGCCGTTTAGATGCTTCGCCAGAGAGAAAGAGAGGGAGAGGGAGAGAGAGAGAGAGAGAGAGAGAGAGGGGGGAAGAGACAGAGAGAGAGAGAGAGAGGCTGAGTGAATGAAGACCCGTCAACAAATGAAGAAATTCACACATCCAGCCTTCAGATTATCTCTCTGGTCTCAGGGGAGATCCAGTCTGAGGCACTGGCTTGTCCGAGGCTGAATCTGTTCATAAACTAATTGTTATTCATCATGAAAATGTAAAGAAGAAAAAAACAAAAAAAACAAAAAGAAAACAATGAATCTTGTATTCTGTTAGTATCTTGACATATCTGATGGGACATTGTCTTGCACTAACATTTTAGTTTAAGAATTACCAGATGTAGCACTGTCTCTAAGAAGCCTGGTTTGAATTCAATGTTGTGAGAACAAAGCAATCAGCCTTGAAACCGTATTGCAAGGTAAATAAACCACTAGGATGGCTCAGCCTCTGTGAACACTCTGGGAGCTGTGGATGGATATCAGCTGAGGCTTACATGAGGCATTAGACACAGTGTTAACAGTTTTATGTGAGGTGGTTTTTTTTTGAAAGCCAATGGTTAACCTTCACGTCACCACAACTTTGAATCTACTGATAAATGTCGAGCCAATTAAAAGCCATTCATTACCATGACAAATGACTTCTTTCACTCAAGGCCACTCTGTGGACTGAAGCATTTGTGCGATTGTGCAATGCTAAGGTTTTCTTAAAAAGGCTTTTTGTCACAGGCATTGAGAACTTTCCCATTACTCTGTCTATACCAATCTACAAGGGTGCTTACCAGAAAAAACTTAAGTGCATGGTAAGAGTGGGGTGCAGCGAACAGCATTTTTGATTAAGAATCATGACTGCATTAATCTATATGACATTGCTAAAAAAAGTCCTCAGTCCCCTTATTTCTTAAAATATCAATCAATCAACGTGGGAAAATGCTTTGGTATATGGGCTGTGTTCTGTTTTCTATTTGATGGACGCTATTGCCTTGGAGGGTTTGTATGGATGTGTGCAACATTGAGCTTGTACTTACAACCACAGTGAGGTTCAGTGAACTGAGTGTGTGTGCATGTATGTGTGCAGCGGCTCCCTTGAGTCTCAGAAGGGGTTGGGATTTAAGTGAAATGGACAGCAGCAGATGTTCTGTTGTCCGGGTAAATTGCCTTCAGAGATACAGTATGGGGGCAAAGAACACAGCAGGCAAAACTACCACACTACAGGAAAATGCACCCGGGGAGGATGGATCTCTCAGACTGCCAGGCCAATTCACTTATCCCCTGCACTCGAAGTGCAAAATGGCTGTGAGCGTGGATGTGTTCAAGGAAAAATATTCTACTTAAAAAAAAAAAAAAACACCTTACTGTACTGGGGCCATGGGGTTAAGTGCTCCTGTTAGTGCTCCTTTCTTTCTGCAGCTATGCAAAACAAACACAACTGGTCTCTATAAAGGCACAAAATGGAGTTGCTAACCAAGAAAGCTAGTCTGAGAGACATGGCTGGTGGTTATTGTTTGTTCGCCTTCTGGGGTTGTCAGAAGGGATTACATGGCATGACTGTGAAAGCGGTTTGCCTCTGGTACGTTTAATTTTAAGGAGATTTCATTATGCACTGCCCTGAAAAAGAGCCACGAGGGAGGTGAACACAACTGGATGAGCTGCTATCCCACTCAGCTAACTTTGCTTCGCTAAATTCACTTAAAGTTCGGCTAACACGCTTCAGATGAAAGTGTCTGCCCAAGTTGATACATCAAATGAAATAGAAAGGCTGAGGAATTATGAAGTAAGCATACAAACTCAACCTTGTGATTCCATAACTGAACAATTCAATCTCTGAACTGAATACAGAAAGACACACTTTTGAGAGAGAGAGTCCCAGGTAGTGTTTTTAGACCCCTGAGCGGCTTACCTTAGCTTTGTTAATGGTGCAGTGGAGAGCATTGTTCTCCTGGTCGTATAATAGACTGAAGTCCAGAGTGCCCAGGGTAGCTGCAGAGGGAGAAAGAAAGAAAAAACCTGAATAAAGAATTCAACTTAATCCTGAAAAATAAATGAACGCAGTGCAGTGTGGCATACAGCAGTGATACGCAGACAGAGAAAGTGTTAAAGAGTTATAGCTCACATTATTTAACAAAATGTTCATGATGAGGCAATCATAAGCTGTGGTCTTAAAGGTCAGAATATGTTAAAGAATATTGTCATGTTAAACACTCTGCTATTTCCAACTGAGCATTTTTCCCCTCAGCATACGAAAAGCTTTTCTTAAGGCAGAAGCCTTCTCCTAGAAGCACTATTATCCTACAATACTGCTCCTAACATCAATACTCTCTCTCTCCTGTTCCTTTGCACCGTGATAAATTATGGTCTGCCTGGCTGCACTGCCCACTCCCCCCGAGCATTTCAAGCTAGTGTCAAACGTGACTCAGCCCCAGCCATTATGGATGGATGTCATTGACCATGCCGGCTCCACGCAGTCTACCTGGGATTCACTTAATCACATCTCATTAAATGTACTTGTGCCCACTATTGCCAGCTTTAACGTCTTTAAGTCAAAAACCGAAAGACACGTAAAAGTGTGAAATTGTGTAATGAAAACACGGCTGGATAACATGTTCTGTATACCTCAGGCTGTATACTGTAGTCCCTACATACAGTAGCTCTCTAGCTTGCTGACAAGGGAATGTTAATTCAATAAGGAACAAAGAATGGTGGGTGGGGGGTGGAGGGCGTTGATGTTGGTGGCCCTGAAGTTGTGCGGCCGTAGGTTGACGACGGAGAGTCGGGTGAACACACCTCAGGGATTAAATTTGGTTTGTTTTCAATTACCCAGATTGGCACACCAGCCGTGACTTCAATCTCAAATGCATTCATGAGGCACTGGGCATGGCAATCAGGAGGGGTTTGTGCACCTCTCCTAGAGATTGCCCAGACGAAACATTTCTCTCTCTCTCCCCTACCTTTCTTTTATTGCTTTCTCGCTCTCCCTCTCTCTCTCATCTTTGTTGCTACATGGCTATTGAATCAAAATGATTGCCTCATATTGCAATTTTATTTATTAAACCAAGAGTTTTCTGAAACATTGCAAGAAAGACTGGATGCTTTTGTCACAGCTAATGTACAGCACAAGTTCAAGAGAGAAAAGTGAGGTAGTTGGAAAAAAATTTTAAATTTAAAGGCCCTTAATCAAGAAAAGAACCAACATCAAAGATATTTTATGTCATTTCATCACACACATTGAAATCATCCAGCACAATCAACACTTCTGAAGTGAATTTTTAGACAGTGCTAAACCCTTGGAGAGATTTTTCATGATGATAAAAATTCTGTCAATATCATGAGAATATTCATAGAGTTTGCTTAAATAAACAAAGTGTACGCTTTTAGATTATAAATCAGACTGTACTAAAGCCAGGAGGAATATTCTCAGCACACAACTTCCTTTAAAGACAGATTACAACAAAGGCAAAACTTATCTGAATGGCAGCAGGAAATGATTTCAACCAAGCCAATTAGCATTCAGACCCAATGGTCGGCGATTTTATGTCAGAAATACAAAGTGCAGCCCCCTTGTAGACTACAGGAGTTTCTGAAATGAAACCGGATAAAAAAAAAAATCATTGTCAAAGGCTGTCGAGCTTAGCTGGGAGCCCTCCACCTTGCTGCATGTTTTTTTTTTCCCGTTTGATACTCATCTAATTGCATGGTGACGCATGCTGTGGTCCATGCCACACGATGACTTCAAACAGACTTTTTTGGGTTTTCAATCTGGTCTATGGAGGAGAGGCAAAACTCCTGGTGTGTTAATGCATTGAAGCGACTCCTGCTTTAGGCAAATTAAGCCTCTTAACTGAACCGTGGCTTCAGAGAGAAGAAGAGGGAGCAAAGATTGGCCAGAGTGATGGATAAGCATTAAGCCACGACAGAAACCATTAGGCAGTTCTTTCCAAACTTTTAACTATTGCGTACCCCTTGAGACACTCTGGTCCTACCGAGTACCCCCTGCACCATGGATAGGTTGTTATAACAATTCATATTTATGCATAAATATTGCTGCACTAACAAAATGTCAACACATATTACATACATATAGATGTAGTTGGTTAGCATTGAGGATGCAGTTTGAGTATAAGATCTTTTCCCACACTATCTTTATGGTGGTGAAAGCTGAGAACCCATTCAAAGATTTATTTTGTGTACCCCCTAGAACTGATTCAAGTACCCCCAGGGGTACTCGTACCCCAGTTTGACAACCACTAAGAGTTGACACATTTCAAAATGTTACGCACAAATGCCTCAGGATGGCAAAAAAAGATGGCAAACTGAGACCCAACTAACATCATATTTTCATGCATATAACTCATTACTTTTCTATCCTGACCAGTATACCACTTGTGTGCAGGATGCAATTTTGTCGACAGCCAAAAGGTCTCATCAAGCCAGTGCTTCTTCATTCCATATGGCATGGCTGCCTACAGGGTTAAACAGTGTTTTATGTGTCTGTCAGCTAAAACAAATCAAGATTCAATTAACAGTGAATTTCACAGTACTTTGTTCTCTGTGCGAGAGAATGGATGTGCCTTGCATTGCAGAAACACACAATATCACATTACACTAGGCAACAGGAAATGCCATACAACTGAAAATAAACAACGACTGAACAAATAAAACAAAACACCACCACCAACAACAACAAAAAACGTAATTTGGTTCTTGCCGTCTGCGTGAAAGATGACCGTTTGGTATTTGCTGCTGTGCGGAGATCCGTCCAGATGGGCACGCAATACCAGTCGGTTTTATCACAAAAAACAATCTGAAATGTCAAAGCCGTCACAGCTTAAAGAAAAAGACCATGTTTGGATTTAGCAGCCGGTGTGTACTGGAGTAGGATAATGTCTAACCCTGAACTCCTCTAGCCCCATCTTAGGTCAGTGGCATTACCTTCAGCTGAAAGCAATTTTGAAAGCTCATGGACACTGCTGCTGAAATACACAGCATGCATAATGATGAGAAGAACCAGATATTCCATTCAACTCCAGTCAATTCATTGAAGTCCGGTGTACAGTCACATTTAGACTATGGTTCAATTTCAGGAAATATCTATATAGAGTGCTAGTTTTTTTTTGTTTTTTTGAGAAAAATGTAAGCTAGTAGATTTTCATTTGTTTACTTGTTTTTATTAGTCGGGTTATTAGTCAAATCATGTCCCGTAGTCCTGTTAATCCCTGTGAGTAGTGAGAAACACACATTTGTAAATGGCAATATAGGCCTACTGTATAATGGGTGAAATAGAACTAAATATCTATACATACTTTTCAGTATTTCCCATTTAATTAATTTCATTCCAACAAATTCAAGAGATTTCACCCTGAGAAAACAATTAGCACTCCTTCACAACATAGCACAGGGGGTGGCATAAATGAAACATTGAATTTATGGATCAGAGGGACACTGGTACTATTGCAACACAAAGCAAGCAGCAATTTGGAGCTTGAGTCCCCAACACAGACCTCTCATTTCTGTGCTCTTAAAAAGCACCACGAAGAGAACAAAGAACGGCAACTACCAAGCTAGCAACAGGCCATGGAAACAATAAAAAACAAACTCTGCAGTACAATAAAGACATCAAAGACAGTATGCCCACTTCCATCTGTCTGCATAATGCGAGAGTAATATCTCACTGAGAAGTCTATTGGCAGTGGTTGTTTCAGGTTTTTTTTTACCAGACTTCATTTTCTCTCAACATTTGGCAAGGAGCTTGACTGGATGCCTCTCTCGACAGTACGGATGAGACGGCCACTTCACAGCGCTCTACTAATTAGCGCTGTCTGAAAAAAGGCACGACACGCGACCTTAAAGTGTAAGTGTCACTCCAAGCCGACTGGACAGTTCGCGGCTTTCATTAAGCCAACACCCACAGAGTCTGCACACTTGGGGGTATGTGTGTGTGTGGGTGAGTTCTTTACATTCAACCACATGTATGGCACACAGTATGTCAGAGGCTACCAAAGGCCTTAGCAGTCAGCCAAACACTACACAGAGCCAAGACTTTCAGACATTCAAACAGCGACTCTGGCAAGGTTGAGATGATGAACTGCAAATGAGCAAGTGAACTGCCTTTGACTACTGTCACAAGCCTTGGCTCAGTCACAATAGGTAATTGGTCCAGCATAATGATTGGGTACAAAGTGTGTTAACCATTAAAGCACACCTGGGGGAGGCGGAAGCAGTAATGTCCCGAGTCAGACACTGTGGGCTCTTCACCGGCATTGCAACTTCAGACAAACAGCCAATCGGCAGGTCATCGGCAGGTCAGGAAAGTGCAGGTCAAGCTAATCGGCAGGTCAGGAAAGTGCACTGGGTGTCAGCGTCTGTCCTGATGCCCTGGCAAACACCGCCGACCTGATGCCTCATTGGTACTGTTTACCATGTCAGAAGTTGTCCCTTGTACCGCCTAACAAAGTTATGTAGAAGCTGCCACTTCTCTAAAATAACACAAACTGTCAGGGTAAAACAAAATAGCGCACTAGATTGTATAGTTGCAAGGTGGTAGTCAGTTTTATTGCTACCTGTCTGACAGACGAGTGTGTTTCTGATAAGTGGGTTGTGTTGGAGTGTGGGTGGACTGACATAACAAAAGCACATGCAGGAGAGTGCCATTGCTATGGTAAAAGCAATACCAATCGCACACTAAAAGTAGTTGGCTCCAGACTGCCTCGTACTCTCTAAAAAAGCTAAATGTGAACCAGCAGGCTACATATGCACCTATATAGCAGGCGAGGGGATAAACTATAAGCTTTGCCTGAGGCACAATCGTAAGCCACAGCATTTTCCGGAAACCCTAAAATAAGGCAGGCAGTCTGAGGATCTGTTGGTGACAGGCAGCAGATCAGATTGGAAAATGAAGGAAGTTGCGTGGATCACACAGCAATCTTGGATATCCCTTGGAAGCAACAGCAGCATTTATAAGTTTAAAAATATAATTTTTTAATAGAAATAATATAGAAATAATAACAAAATGCTGAATTTCGGCAAATACAAAACAGAGATGCTTTACAGAAAAGGCATTCCAAGGAGGTGGATAAATGAAAAACCTGGGTACGTTAAGCTAGAGGAAGTGGTAAACCTGCTAACCCTACTATTATTAGATTTACCACCACATCTTGCCTAACTTAGCTGGTCTGCCTTGGAATACCCCCCTCAGGTCTCCTCACATCTGTTGATAATATTTTTAAGGTACTATGTGCACTTGTCTATCACACGTCTATTGCATGTTTTACAACTACACTTTTATGGTACCTGTCCATGATGAAGACCTGGTTTTGCATTATCAGGTTTCATATGGTAAATGATAACATATTCATTCACACTTAACACACACACACTTACAGAAATACACTTACAGACAACAGTGCAAGCCGATGCAGGTAAAACGCCCAGGTCCATGATAACCACCTGACATAACTCTTGTGAAATTAACTGCACTTGTTTTTTGCTTTTTTCCCTAAACCCTGGGAGCATCTGTGACTCAGTGTGCCTGGCAGTAAGGGCCGGGAGATTATCAGAGTTCAGGTAAAGCAAATCCTGGATTTCACTGCGAGGTTGGAGGTGGGGGGCAGGGAGCAGGGGGTGTGAGTAATTGAGGTAGAGAGGCCAGAGGCGGAAACTGCCCCTGGGGGCCTGGCGACGTGTCAGATGCTTTCAGAAAAACTTGGACGCCTCAGATAGAGCGGAGCAAATGCCCGCAGGCCCTCACCTGTGGTCACGACAGCACGGAATAAAAACCAAATCAGTGTTAGCCACAGCCCTGCATGCTGACTGGCTGGCTGGCGTTGCTTCGATGCTATATAAAAGCCAAGGAAATAAATGAGTCTGGGAATTATAAGTGATTTCCTTAATATGCAGCATTCAAAAGCAAAACAATAGAGGGTGCCCCTGGCAGCAATAAAGGTGTTTAAATATGGATAGCCTAGAGGGAGAAACAATAGAGCTTGTTGATGATTTGAACAGTTGGTAATTTTATTTTGCTCATGAACTACATTAAGCCAAGGGAGAGGCTGGGGGTTGGCGGGGGCGGGGGGGCGGGGGGGTGTCACTGGCAACGGCTTATTCTGAAAACAGAAAATGTATTTATTCATTTATGTTTTATTTGGGGGGAAAATGGGAGGTTTCAGCAATCACTCTTCTTCTTGTTATGACCTATGAAGTTTTATCAGCACAAGCAAGGAGCCCAACAGATTCTTCCCACTTTGACTTGAAGGTAAATTTCCTCTTCCCCAGGTATTTAGGTACACTGCAGGTTTTCAGGCATTTGTGGTAGATATATTCAACCTGCTTTCATGTCAAAGGACTTTTTCAAAATATTTCCCACTCTGAAAGAGTTATTTCAAATAACTGTGAAAGTCAAAAAGTCACACACGGATCAGACATAGAAGCCTACTGCCAACAGACACAATCCACCCCTTCATCTGTCGTCTGGAGCTAGCCCAAGTACAAACACTTCAGAGGGAGAGATGTGCTTCTGTCTGAGTTTTGGGACATGCAACACTGAGGGCCATGACCCAGCAAAATAATGATGCCATTGCTTTGGAAAGAGAGTCCTGTCTGTCACCTCATCACCCATCCACTGAATCTAGGGCTAACAATCATCTAACTTTCATTACATGTCCTTTATTACACATATTTGTTAATAAAGCATTAATTACAACATGTAATATGCCTCAGGGATCCTGAGTGCATCCCTATCTATGTTATACAAGATATGCATATTAATTTTGCTATTTGTTGCCTTTTTAAACTGAAAAGAGCTGATATGCACTTAGCTGTTGTCTATTGTATAAATCAGACATAAAGGCACAAGCTGCCTTTGGCCTATAATGTATGGAGGCCTATTTTAATAGCTGTAAATTAGGTTACAAATGTGAAAGAACAAAATAATGGTTATCAACACTTCCACACAAGAGATTAGAAAACAACTGGTTAAAGGGGGGATATCGCCCATTAAAATACATTAAAGTGGGCTTAAATAGGCCGTAGTGTGCTTCACTGGTACCTTACCAAGTAGTGGTTAAAATGACAATAAACGATAATTAACGATATGTTCACAGATTCATGCATGAAGCCAAAATATATTCTTAACTAAACATTAATACCACTTTGCATACATTAATGAATATGACATTATTATTTGTCAGAGTTGGCTTACGTTGGCTGTAGTTTGTGGCACTGTAACATTTAAGCCCACTTTTAAAAAAACTGCATTTTTTTAAAATATTAAATTCCCCAAAGAGATCAAAGATGTGTAAATGTGTAGATTAATGTCATATTAATTACAAAACATTCATTATACACACCTGACATGTTTCATCACTCAACAAGCCTTGTGGTTTACCATATTAGCTCACAAAAGTCATGTAGAACACATGTAGAAAAATAGCTTAAAATGACAAAAGTATTTTTACGTAATATACAAACATTAGACCATTTACCTCTCATTTTTCATAAAATATATGGAATTCTGAAGGAAATGGATAAAAATAGTAAAATACATATGTTAAGTTTGTGGGGTCCAAACACACCAAAGTTTTGAGGTAACTTTGTGAGTTACCTTGACACTCTATGCAAAGATGTCAGGCTAACTTAAAATTGGCTTTTGTGATAGATCTGACACATGGAGTTAACAAACTGCTGAACTGATCAAGATAATAAGTGGAACAAAATATTCTTTTTTTCCTTTTTGTAAAATTTGACTTCCAAGTTGAAAGTGGTACATGGGCTTAATGGGTACACTTACCCTAAGGCCTAATCTCAGAGCTCATTTAAATGTTTTGAGAGATGTGCTGTAGAGGTTTAAGAAACAACCATCAGGGGAAACAACAGATCCTGGCACATAGATCAAATGGCTTCGGGGGAAAAAGAGATCTGTGACCCTTATGCACACTGTTCTAGACATCCCATAATATTAAAAGAACATTCAACCAAGTGAAAAACCTGCTTTGGCCTAACAAAAAAAATATCCAAGCATTCTGATATCCAGTTGATCATAGGCTTGAGACGTCCCAAGCTTCAAACAACCTGAGTATCTCTCTGACATGGCTCAGTTATGCACATGTCTATAAATGCACCACTACAAAGGGCAGACTTTTTTTTGTCCTCGCTCTCATCATTTATGGACACCCGCTCAGTCCATCGCTGGCATGAGAGAGGAATGAGTGTGCTGCTCCACTCTTGAGAGAGTGATGAGTCATTCCATGAGCTGCTCTCCAGCATGCTACACTCACTATGCATTCCCACATCAGCAGGTACTTGCCCCAAGTAGGGTAAAGCAATTGGAGAAGGGTGTGTGTGTATCTGTGTGGTGGTGGAGTGAGAGTGTGTGTGTTTGTGTGTGTGTGTGTGGGGGGGTACATCCGCAAGTACTTGTTTTCAAGAACATTAGCTTAATGACACACTACTGGTAAGTGGGGATGGGTCTGTGTCTGGAGGGTGGAGGGTGGAGGGTGTAGGAGCATTGAAAACAGAAGGGGGTCTTGGGAGGGCTGGGTTGCTAAGGGAAGCCTCTTCTGCTCTGGACCAATGGGTGATGCGCTACTGCCTGAGCTGCTGCCTGAGCTGCTGTGTTCCTTTATCTCTCCTCTGCAGGGAGAGAGGTGGCGGCACGCGCCGTCAAACATGGCGATCACACTGACAGGTCCTCAGTCGCCCCAGCAGACTCAACCGCCGCTGAGGCTTTGAGCACCACCCTGGGTAGCCGCAGGTATGACATAGAATGCAGATTTCACTGAATTGGGGGTTAGGGGTTGGCGTGGAATTATGTGTGTGTGTGTGTGTGCATGTTTACTTGTTGGGGTGAGGTGCAGGTGGAGTGTTTAATTAGAATTAAGCACACAGAGACAAGAGCTTGTTTTACTTGGGCCTCTGCCATTATCTGTTCATCAGAGAAGCTATCCACATTAGAGGGATTAAATACTACTGGTTCTGGGTGTACAAAGGATTAATTCAGATGGGCTCATTCAGATTTCAGTGCCTTCCAGTGACTTTTAAATGATATCTCTCAATCTGTTTCCTTCCCATTTCCGACAGCTGTACACAAAGTGCTATGAAAAATGAACAGAACTTCATCCAGCCTGTAAAAATACTTAAAGTGATCTGAGTGAAATCAGCTGCAATAAAACTGCTTGTGCATGATTGGTTTTCACACTTGAAGTTAACTCCCATTCACCTACTAAGCTCTAGGACTTCAGGCCAGGATAGACAAGATTTCCCCCTTGAACTGGGAAAGCCGTACTCTCCACTGACAGCCGAGCGTATTGTGTTTGAACAACAGGGAGCTGACTGTGTGATCTCTCTGTCTTCACCTGGGCGTGGGTAATACGTGGGTAATATCAACCCCTAGAACCTCAGTACATCGAGCAGCAGCAGCAGCAGCAGCAGCCATGTACGTCAGGAAGAATTGGGAAGCACAGAAGGCACAACAATGTGTAGCAGACCAGACCAGCACAGGCATCAGAGAGGGAGGTCTCTTTGAAGCCTCAGCACTTAATTAACTTTCCAACTGGACTTCTCTGCCATGTTTAGAAACTCACTGAAAAGGCTCCGGGAAGAATTAATCCGGGAGACAATGTGTAGGTATGATTAGGGATGCAGTTTCTTTCTTTTTTTTTTTTTTTAGAGCAGCCCTTTTCTCCCCTGGCAAAATGAAGCAAGCGAGTTATTGCCCCCTTAGATGACGTGTAATTACAGCTTTAGATGGTTGCAGTTATCTACAAGGATCAAATCAATTGACACTAATTAAACAGATTGGGAAAAATGGAAATGTCACTCAGAGCATTAAGCAAATGGGTGGCAAGGATATTACACTGATGAAATGATCGTCAGCAAGGTCAGGCCAATGAAAATCGCCTCGATGAAAAAGGAATACGACAACAATGAAATCCAATAAATGTATGTATACTGCATGCAGTATACTCTAAACCACAGGCCTATACATCTTGGTGAAATGTGGCCACATCTCTCTAGACTCATTGACCCAGTGAGCTGAGCTGATGTGAGCTGATGTGAGCTGAAGTATAAAACAGCAAAAAGATTTAATCTACGACAACGTTTTTTAAAAAAAACAATACAACAGCATTCTTGTTACAGTGCAATTGTTCAAGGTCTTGAAAATGGATTGATATGGTTGCTCAAAATGAAATTGAGAAGGCTGAAGAGGGACCATCACATCACAGTGCAAAAACTCTGTTTTCCCTGTTCACATGAGTCACTGAAGCTGAAATTTTAAAAAGTCTCCACTCTGGCCAGAGTTTTCAAAAATAGCTGGTTTCAGAGACTGAAACCTTGGTTTACACAACGAAACCGCATAAAAATATATCTATTTTTATAAATACCCGGGGCCTAAGAACTCTCCTTAGTGTGACTACTGACTGTCTGATTTTCAAAGACTGCATAGTGCAGTATTCCAAACATAAAGTTATCAACTTGAAAGGCATTTTCTTTTTTTTAGGCAAAAGCTTTATCAGCACTTCAACATTACACCAGTGCACCGCCAGGGGTCCCTGAGGTAGGCTCCAGCATGTTTTAGCACTAAACACATCAGTAGCATTCACTTTAAAATCATCCACTTTGTTTGTGGGCAGTGGACAAATTAAGCCTAAGGGGACAACCAAACCCTGAGGGTGGTACGAGCAGCACCACAGCTTATAATCCTGGCAATGTAATAAAGCAATATATTTTCATCTTAAGGTGAATTTAGGCAAAATAAAACATACTGAGGCAACTGCCTGGAGCCATTATATAACTCAAGGGTATTTAGGGATCGTAATGTAACCACCATTTGACACAACATGTCTTTCACCTAACCTAGGCATTTTTAAATATAGATGGCACAAAATCTTTTGTACCCCTAACAAGCTATATAGACCATTGAGCTTCGCTGTCTGAGAGAGGTCCGGCCGAGGGTTGTACTGGCCTGCCCCTTAGCCAAGCACCTGTCGGGCCCAAAGTGTCACACTCTCCACCTCAGACACTGACTCGTGACTCATCACTATGCCATGCTGTGGAGCTCTGTTCCAGTCGCCTCATAAAAAGCCCTGGCAGGTGGCCTTCCACAGACCCCTATGAGGCACATGAGCAGCTGGGCAGGTGAGCAGGTTATGCAGTGGAGGAATCAAAGCTAATATCTGACCACTGACGGGGATGGCATGATAGGGGTGTGGGGAGGGAGACTGATGATTAGGATGAGTGGAGCCTGTGTGGTGCTCCACAGTGCAACGGACCTGACTGTTCTGGAGACTGAACTCTATAGAGCTCAGGGATGCTGTTTAACAAAAGGGGAATAAATTGCGTCTTTAAAAAAAAAGACGAAATGCATGGATGGGACATAAAGGCTTTCCACGAAAATGCCATATTGTCGATGCATCCTTCGTACCGCTTTTATACTACAGTTAAAATCAGTCTAAGCCTAAGGCTTATTTTGCGATTCCATGACTGTGGCTGGACCCAGGCAGCGGGCAGGCAAGACAGAGCTAAAACAGGAGCTAAAACAGGAACTTTTGTCATGGGTAATGGCCCTGCAGTAAATCAGGCAATATTTACCAAGAAATGCACACTATGCCTAATGGCTAATAGGCTACCTGCAAAAATCAACTGAAATGACTTGACCAAAGAAATTGTATGCTACTACAATGCAAGAAATGTGTGTTTTGTTTTTTTTTGTTTGTATAATGTAGATACTTTTTTCAGTGGTATGTTTTCATTTCAGGGGTGACCAGCTCCAAGATTTACCTGCAACTGTTGCTAGGCAATGATTACAAAGTGACTCTAATGGCCTGTGGCAGACATTCTCCCATAGCGAGCCTTACTTACAAGTGTTAGAACCTGTAAAAGAAATGGAGGGCTGAGGTGTTCCACTGGTGCTTAAGCCTGAGGAAAGGTCTTGGGCTAGCCTGAAGTGAAAAAGGTGCAAATCGACAGCTAGTTTGATAGAGTGACTGAAAATTCTAAACTCCAGTAATCTCCACTCCACTCCTGATTTTGCTCCATCAGTGTTTAGGAAGACAAGTGCAAGAGAAAAAAGACCTAAAAAGCATAGTGTTGAGTTAAAATGGCTATTATCTCACAAAATCTGTAGTGCATGCGTTTGGGTCTTTGTTGTCTTGCTGTTGATGTTGAAGGAGGCAAGCATGAATCTGAACATCAACCAGGACCCTTGTCTGTCATCTCGGTACCCAGAAGCCTCGTAATCACTGGGCTGCACAGCTAAATTTAGCAAAACAGTCAGGCAGCGTGAATATTGGTTTCCCTCCAGTGTTTGGTATTAATGTGCAACTACGAGGATTAAAGAGCTTAGGACTGTGTATCGGCCTTGCTGGAGAAAAATGACTCTTCTGTGCAACAGAGAGAATTTCAGTACAAGCTTCTTTAGGACCTTCCTCTTTGGCTGCAAAAGTGTGAGTCTAGTCATGAAATGACTTCCATTGTTTATTTGCATAGTGATTTATGAAACAGCTTTTGAGGGCATTGGAGGGTCTCACTTTGTGCAGTCCAATTCTTTTTTTGTCCACCACAGAACAAAACTTTGCAATTACAATGAAACAAAACAGGCAACACAAAAAAAAAGAAAAAAAAAACAAATGAACGCAAAAAAAAAAAAAAAGGAGCTGAGTGCCACAAGCAGCTTGTGATGGGGAGGGATATTTGGTATGAGGTCCACAACGCTTATTGTTTCACTCTACAGAATGTCCTTAATCACACAAGGGATGTGGGGAGGAGTCTAAGGGCCACCATGAGAAATATACACTGAGATTAATTACTTCAACGAGCGCCATGTCATGGGGCAATGTGTTGCATTAGGAAATTAAAGCTGAAAGTCTCCTTCCCTTTGCATGCGTAATCACGAAACTAAGTGCACCACAAAACTTGATGTGGGTGGAAACAGACCTGCATAATGAAAACAGGGGCTTTCATAATGCAAGATTTACAGTGTGTGACTTTTAATGGCTGGCATGAGTGATTTCAAGGTGTGTAACTTCATATGCAGCATGTGTCAAGATATATGGGGACCTCAATTAATAAGAGCCACTCCACTAACATGTACTGTAACTGAGAAATACGAACGCAATGACTCTGACAATGAAAATGAAAGCCCTGTCCTGCAATAGAGAGAATGACTGCTATTCAGTCCCTGAATGAAGTCTAACATATGGCATGTTACACAATTCACTAATCCTACACACTGCTCTTTGGGTAAGAGAGCTGGGTTGTGTAAGATACTGGGCACAATGCTGATGCTGACGTGCTGTCAGAAGTGATGAGACAGAGTGTTTGTCTGCTGGCCTGCTGGTGGGATTTCTCTGTTATTGAGCTTTTGTTCTTATGCGGCGGACGGACAGTCCACTTGTGCCTGGAGCTGCTTAGTAGACAACGTCAGTCCATTTCCTGTCTGCCATTTCTATCAACGACAGCGATCAGAGGAACCCCTGGTAAGCACAGAGAAAAGCTGTACCAAAGACCAGCGCCAGATTACAGCATTATGAGTTTGTCCTCACGGATCTTGCACCAGTAGTTGGGATTTAGGATCCAATCGCACAATAAAGGACAATGCCCAGTCCTATTATGACAACTGTACAGTTTACTGCTCCAAGAGATCCATGTGTCAAGTTTTGTTCGGATTTTGTGCACTTTATATAGGACAACTGAGTAACAAACCCAACCAAACCAAACAAACAAAACAAATTATTAATGTTAAATTAAAAATTCTATGTCATAAGAGGCATTGCTCTTGAATTGTATATAGCACAGACACCCTATCTGAAATAAAACTCATAACATATTATTACTTATTCCTTTAATGAAAAATAATGTCCTATCTGAGGTACTCTATCGATTTCCTAAGACAAACCGTTCTAACCTTACAAAAGCAACAACTATTTTTTATTTTTATTTTATTTTTCTTAGATTTTTCTTTATTTCATCTGTGTGGCCAGGTCTATTGAGTAAACAGTAGACGGAGACAGATGTAGAGAAATAAGATAAGGGGGAGGATCGATGTCAAGATGGACTCAGACAAGCAAGGTGTAACTCAAACTCACCCAAGACAATAACAAATCAAGACTTGCTTTAATGCAGACCCATGTCCAGGAGATGCCTCCTTCTCTGTTAAAGTAAACTACAATTTCAGGATACTATTCAGAAACTCAAGTATCCCAAGGCATTTTCCAGTGCTGCCCCTGAGTTCAAGACAAGAGGAAACTATAGGGGGAAGCTCCGCTAAACCTCCACTCCCCTCAACAAATTGTGCACCTGGTGTCACTTGCACTGATAACTGTAATCAGGTGAAGGGCACATACACTGAAGAGCGATGATCCTCACCCACTGAGCTCCCTGACACACCATGGCACACAACATGTTGCATATCACCCACCCATCCACCCTGCCATCCCATCACTGTTATTGGGGAGGGATTATGGGCCTGAGAGCTCTGAGCTTGAGAGATTGGAGAGTGGAGAAGGGGCTGATGGGATTGCAGGGGCCTCCACAGGCTGCTGGGAATGCCCAAAAAATCTCCATTGGGATTGGTTACTGGCTCAGGGGATTAGGTGTCAGATCAATTTGCAGGCACTATGACATTCCAGGCAGGAGGGGTCAGACTGAGAACCAGGAATGAGGCTGGACAGAGAGCATTGCAAGCCAGCATATGTAGCCTGATTGCCTGGTGTCTGTCAGCTGGACAGAGAGGTAGAAAATCAATCTTCTGTCTTTGCAAGGTGGCATGTTTGACTGTGACCAATTTCCAAGAAACAAACAAACAAACAAAAAAAAATGCATCCCAGCATCTCGCCAGTTTGTGTTATACTTTATCCACCTGTTGAAACTCTCAGTCCTGCACTGCTTGTATATCAAAATCCTCATGAAGCACAGATTGCCTTGTTAAATGACCATCAGGTTTCTTTCCCTTGTATTAAGGCAATGGGTGGAACCCTCATGATTTAAGTGAGCGACACAGGAGAATACTACAGTTTACTACAGTGCTGCTTCCCCTTTGGTAACAACACAGCACGAAAACCAAACCTGCCTCAAACGATACACCCAAACCTCATAACTCTGTTTCAGAAAGACTTTATCACCCGGAGAAATGTAATGCTGTTTTCTAATCGGGTGACTGATTGTCCATTATTCCATATATTGGGACACCTATGAAGTAGATCTGGTATAAAACTTTAATCACCATTCTATATCAATGCTATTTTGAATTACAACTATAACAACCATAGTAAATGACAACTGAACTAGGAAGCAGCTGGAAGCAAAATGGAAGCAAATGGAATCAGCTGTTATCAAGCTCACCACTGGTCAGTAACCAAGGAAAATAGTACATCAACCAAACAATCATCAAAGACCCCACTCACCCTGCACACACTCTCTGACTCTCTGGCAGGTGCTACAGATCCCTGCACACAAAAACTACCAGACACAAGAACAGCTTCTTGACCACTGCCATCACCCTCCTGAATACCTAACAAATTGGGCCATCCCCACACCTTGGTCATTATTAATTTCACAGACTGCCCAGATTACCCTTCAACCTAATTTCTGAAATGTTTGTTTACTGTCATGCCCTTATGTATATTGTCCTTTTGCACATGGCACAAGAGGAGTGTTGTAGTCTGATGTGTCCCAGCCTGGGCAACCTCTCAGGCTCATTCTCCTTGTGTTCCCTCCTACTTACCCGTCTCCCTATTTTATTCCAACTGGTCACTATGTGCCTATATGTATATTATTGCCTATATTAGGTGCCTATAGGTATATGGTTGTCCCTTGTGCACTATGTGTCCACATATTTTTGATTTGTCTATTGTATTTATTGTGTTGTATATTGTATTGTATTATATGTATATGTATATGTTAAGTGTACAGAGAGCTAACATCAAATTCAAAGTCAAATTCCTTGTATATGTAAATATACTTAGCCCATATGCTGATTCTGATTCTGGAACAGGTCAGTTTCTTTTAAAACTGAACAGCATATTTCTTTTATGTTTTAAGTGACTGCTTATTGTCTATACGTATGAGTTGCAACTGGCTGATAAGCAGGATAACGGCCCTCAAGGTGTCCCGATATAGAGGAATAATGGACTTGGCGTAGGCAAACAGCACTCCTCCACCTTTGGCTTTGTGTTGTTCTTTGTCCCTGCCTCGTCTGTTATTCCTCTATATTGGGACACCTCAACAGCCGTTACCCCTAACATCCCTATCTCTTTGTTCATCTTTGATGCAGAGAACAACGCAAGTGCTTGTCTCAAACAAACAAGCGACACACAGTCAAACAAGCAACTTCGAAGTCATGAGATCGCCATCCAACGAGTGCCACTGCAACCACCTCTCATGAACAGCTTGGCCACAAGTTTGCCAAACACAACGGCGAGAGACGTGTCAGAGGAGCACGGCTGAAACCAAACAAGACGCAGCAGCACCCTTGATGACAATCATGCAGATGGCTGATGGCTCTGCCGTGTGCCTAGGGGGGCAGTGCCATGACGGCTGCTGTAGGCGTACTCTGGCGTCTGTTTTCCTCCGCAGAGAACTATAGTGGGGGGTGCGGGTGGGGAGGAGCGTTCAGGCAGAAAGCTCACATAGGGACCATAGATAAAACAAACAGCACGGCTGATCAGAATCAGTGTATGGTCCTGGGGTTAACCCCCCCCAAACAGACTCTCCCACAACCCCTGGGGTGCTGAGGCTACACACACCCAAACCAGCCAGCAAGCACACCGTCCCTCTGCTCCCATCATTATCTGACAACAGCTTGCAGATAGACCCTTAATAGGATTCTGCAGTGTGTGGCCTGCTTCTGGGAATCCCTGCTTATACCTGAGTGTGTCTCTGGGTCACACAGCTGCAGTGTCAGATGAAGGCTGTGTAATGCACTCTTGGTTCTCCATGCAGCACGGAACATACATATCCAATGCTGTACACTGATAAATACTGTAGCATACAGTGCACCATGATAGGATGAGCTATGAGCTCACCCTATGTGAGTGCAATGGCTGACGTGTCAACCAAAAGGTTAGTGTTGACAAATGCTTAGGTAAAAGAAGTGAGCTATTGCATCATGCAGTTTGCATCTTAGATGCTCTTTCACTGGCAAAGACCTTCGTAATGAGATATCTGTCTGAACTGAAAGTCGCTATCTTTCTGTTCTGTCTTTTCTTCATTGACAGCTTTGACGGTTTAATTCCATAATTAAGGGGTGAGTGATGAGGCCTATTGCCAGCCCCCGCCTCACCCCTCGATTGGCCCTGATCACAAAGAAAGCATGACTACTGCTCAGCTTCTACTCCGGCACTTGCTTGATGCAGTCTTGTTTCATGGACAACATGCTGGAGACTTCCCCAGATAGTGTAAGGGAAGCAAGATGGAAGGGATGCTGATTTAATCAGGGTTGGGAGCGGGATGACCAGGTCTGTGTTCTGGCATCTCAAGAGATGAGACCAAATTAACGAGCTCATGACCACACACGTGTGTGTGTGAGCGTGTGTGTGTGTGTGTGTGTGGGTGGGCTGGGAGGGAGAACTCAGTGGGTAATGAACTTTTCCTTTTCAATTAAAATCTTCGTTGACGAAAAGCGATCTGAAAATGTTGCGCCACGGTGGTTGGCTCTGGCTCATGCAAATTTGCCAGTAATATTAATGTCAAAGCGAAATCTCTCTGTGGGATACTGGGTAAGGGTTTGGTTCGGTGAGGTACTGCTTTCCAGGGGGGAATGTTTAGATAGCTCAAACTCTTATGACCAATCACATAAGAGCATTCAACGGTGTCATTAGCCTCATAGAGCATGACTTAAAACCTTGATTAGGGTTTATTTGTATAATGTGTGTATTTGTGTCTGAGAAATTATTACACTGAATATAGTGTATGCTTTTCAGTTGCACCGAATGAAAGAATTGTTTAGAGTAACCTAATGGTAAAACTTTTTTGATTGTGAGGCAATATTGCCCCCCCCTCTCTCTTTCTCCATCTTTCTTTCCCTAATTCTCTCTCTCTCTCTCTCTCACTCTCTCTCTCTCGCTTCCTCAGAAAACTTAGAGATCATCAAAAAGTAATTGTGACTATGCAGGATTATAGTTGATGGAGAAAATGTTGCCGAAATTCAAGGGAGGGATACAGTGAGTGCACTGGACTTGCTGCAGAGAGAGTAGGATTGAGTGCACTGTAGGTAGGCTGCACAAGGGAGCAGCACAAACAGACACAGGCTGTGGTTCAGTCAAACACAACCAGCACAATGGGGGCTGAGCATGGCCCTCAGAGTGCTCGCTGCTGAGCACTTGAAGACCAGAAAGTCCCCTGGTGAAGGGGCATAAAACCACTCACAAATGGTTTGGCGGTTGCATCACTCGGCGCCTAAGTGGGCTGTTCATCTCTTCTAATTTCATAGCTGCTCATTAACAGGCGTGTGCCACAAAAAAAGAAAACTGACAAAACTTGTCTTTATTCAGACAGACACACACACTTCTTCATAGATATTACATATACCTATATACTGTGCATCATTGCTAAGAGGTGAACTGAACAAATTATAAAAAAATATAACTATTTCCAGTAATGCTTCCTTTCCAAAAATCCTGCAGAAGACCAAATATGCTTCATAAAACACATTAGCTGAGGAGTATCTGTGACTTGTATGAAAGCCATCTGTTGCATTTGAACAGACTCCTCCAATTGCTCTTAATGACAGAGAGCCTGTCTGGCCAGATAATAATGTGGGTTTGGGGGTTTGATCAAACACTCACAGTACCTGGAATCCAGTGGAAATGACCTCATCCGTATTTCCCGTCTCCCATAACAAAGACTCACATTAGTCACTAATTTGGTTCTTAGTGGTGCTAATGTGTTGATTGCAATTCGACTAGGGCACTGGGCAGGTGGTGGATGCAGAGGAGTAGTGTGTGTGTGGGGGAGTGGGGGTGAAGGAGGGGGTGTGGTGGAGTCTTGCCTGGGCAGACTGATTAGAAGCTAAAACATCTGACCGACTGATAGACTGCAGACCATTCTGACAGTGCAAATGAAACATCACAAGAAATGGATGCATTACGGAGACACATGAATGGCTTTAGTCAATACATAAATTCATTACACACACACGCGCACACACACACACACACACATAAACACACACACACACACACACAAATTATATCCTATCCATTAGAAGACTCTACTGCTCTACAATTGCAGCCCTCGGAAGGACAGGTTGCATTGAATTCAGAACTAACATCAAATCTTTCAATCCGACAAATTGCTGCAAAGCCACTGAATGCATCTGATCCCTGCAAGGATCCATTTGTAAACATTTCAGCAGTTTCTATCCTCCACACTGGTATTTCAAGAGAGAGAAAGAGAGAAAGAGAGGAGAGAGAGGGGAAAGGGGAAAGGGGAAGGGGCGGGGGGAGGGGAGGGGAGGGGATTCATCTCCTCACCAAATCAGGCTAGATTTGATGATCCCTGTCATCCTTTGTGCCTGTGCCTCCTGACAAGGGTACAGGTCAACATCTGTCAACAGCAGATCACTCCATGCCAGCCCAAAGCTGCGCTGGATTAGGAAACAAACAGTGCTGCTCTAAGCCACTCATCATTCCACAAGCACTCCATCATAAGTACTCTCTACTGTATAGATTAACTCCATCCTAGACGGAACAATTGAACAAAATAAACAGATTTTACGGCTACACAGATTTCACTGCTTGTATTTTACGAGTCAATCTCCAGAGAAGCTGACGCAACAACAGGTCAATAAAATAATCATTTGCTTATTGTCCTGGTTGTGAAAAATGTATGGGGAAGATGAGAAAACCCTGCAGTTGGAAATATATTGCTGATACAATTCTTGTCTGCATATATGAATTTAAGAGTGCACTTGATGCGCCCTTGATTAACTGGGAGCTTCTTAAAAGCAATACAATGAGGTTCCCTGTAACATTGCAGTTCCCTTTACATTTTGATGCCATAATGACATTCCAGTCTCTGACATGGCCAAGGTACGATATCGTTGATCAGGTAGGACATGATCCTTTAGTCATTTTCTTTTACTAAGTGGGTACCATCTTAGTGCAAAAAGACATTTTATATAGATGCCAAGGAGCATGGATGTTGATTCTCCCACTGTGTTTTTTTAATAATCTCTTGACACAGCGTGGCAGCAACGAACCCAGACACCCAATGTGTGTGCACAGGCTCACATGTTGCATTTGTGTTTGTGCGTCTGGCTGCTGTTTGGGCTAACAATGCAAACAGCTCTCCATCCAGACCTCTAAAATCACTCCCACAAATCTCCACTAGCTGAGTGAATTTTCTGCCAGCCTAAAAAAAGGCAGTAGAAAAAAAGCCACTGGGAGATATGATTCATCCCATGTGCTAGAAAACAAGGATGCCCACGTTTCCTTGTATTCCTCGTCTAGCCGTGGCATGCGAGTGGTTTGGGAGACGCATCATGCTAACGGTGAGTGCAGACAAAAGTGCAATGTATTTTACTGTTGACCTTTTCAGTTCCTAACAAACAGCAATGTTTCATTCCTGCATGTCTGACGAATGGAGAGCCAGCTTGTAGAGCAACAGTTGGCTTTGCAGAGTTAAGCCCTGAAGTGCTTAGTAGAAAAAGAGAGAGAATGAAGAGAGAAGACTGGAAGAGGAGAGAGACAGACAGACAGAGAGAGAGAGAGAGAGAGAGATGGAAAGAGGAGAGAGAGGGGGAAATATAGACAGGGAGAAATAGACAGAAAAAGGAACAGACAATACGCAACGCAGTGTACAACAACAGAGTAACAGACAGAGACAGAGAGAAACAGAGATAGAGAGATGAGGGAGGCAGAAGGAGGAGTACTCACTGGAGTCGTCCGAGTCGTAGCCCTCGACATCCGGCTCCTCATCCCTCCGGCTGACAGGTGGTGCGGCGGCACCGGCACAGAAGGCTCGGTCTGGGTCGTCATCCCCCCGCGGCTGGTCACCAGGCCCGTCGGACTGCTGGCTGGCGGCAGAAGAGCGCAGGGAGCCAGTGCGGCTCAGGGCCGGTGGTGCTGTGGGGGGTAGACCCCGCGGGTAGCGGGGGAAGTAATCAGAAATCTGTTTGATGGGCTGAATGGGGCCAGGACACACATCAATGGCCATGTGCTCCTGGATGCTGATGGTCGTCTTCTCGCCTTTGCGTTGTGTCATGCATGCAGCCCTTTAGGTGACACACACCACCCTGACCCGGTCAAGGGAGGGGGAGGATGTGGGTGGTTAGGTCACAAGAAACAAACAAACAAAAAAAAAACCCAAACAAACCAAAAGAAAAACACAAAAGAAAAATGAAGAGTATGAAAGTCCAAAAACAAAACAAAACAAAAAAGAAAGAAAAAAATTAGGGAACTGAAAATTCCAGGACAAAATTCTTCTGTCTCTTTCTCGCTGGTCTGGTCCCCCCGAGAAGAAAGGCAAGAAAAAGCACAAGTCTCTCCCCCCCCACCCCTGAGAATGGTGTGGTGAGTGTGTGTAAGTGAATGTCAGAGTGCGAGTGTGTATATATGTGTGTGTGTGGATGCCTGCGTGTGTGTGCATGCATGCGTGTGAGCGTGTGTGTGAGAGAGAGAGAGAGAGAGAGAGAAAGAGAGAGAGAGAGTGAAAGCGAGGTATGCAGTTGCAAGCTGGCTACATGGAAAGAGACTGCTGGCCACTCCAGTAAGCTGTAACCATGCCGTCTGCCTGCCTGCCTGCCTGCCTGCGAGCCTTCTTCTGACAGTCCAACACTCCAGCCTGCTGCCAGGATGCACCAATGTGAGTGAGTGAGAGCGAGTGAGACAGAGAGAGAGAGAGAGAGAGAGAGAGGGAGAGGGAGAGAGAGAGGAAAGGAGGAGGGAGGGAGGGAGAGAGAGAGAGAGAGGATTAAAAAGAAAAGGAGGAGGGATCGGCTGATGTCACTGCTTAGCAACCCTGTGGTAAACAGGAACTGCCGGAGCGGGTACTTAACTATGCTATTAGTCCCCTTCCATCTGTCAGTGCAGGGGATTGGGGATGTGGTGCCATGGGAGAGAGAGAGAGAGAGAGAGAGAGAGAGGTAGACTTTGACTCGCCTAAATGCCCTAATGTCTGAATCCAGAGAGACCAGAATGCTCTGCATGAACAACAGGTGCTCGACAGAGCAACCACGGTCCTCTCAGGAAAACAGAATAGAATGCATAACTTATAAAATGGGAGTATAGAAATAAACATAAACATTACAATTGAAATTAAACTTAATAGTCCTCCAATAGACCTCCAGGCCCCTACACTGAATTCTTATCAGAATTCTCTGACTTCCTGTCCTCTAGTCATTAGAACAGAAAAGATAATCATATTAGGTGATTTTAATATCCACATGGATGTTGCAAATGATAGCCTGGCAATTGGATTCCAATCTCTGCTTGATCACATTGGCTTCTTCCAAAATGTAAATACGCCTACACACCAAGGTAACCACACCCTTAATCTTGTTCTGACACATGTAGAGTACAAATAGAGCAACTTACAACCCTACCTCAACACTCTACACTATCAGACCACTACTTATTAACTTTAAAAATCACATTAGACTATGTAGCACCTAACTCAATCTACTACTACACTAGAAACACAACCCCCAAAACTACAGATGACTTTATAGCAAAAATTAAAATTCCTCTTTAACACTATATCCCATTTAACAAAAAGCAGGAACGAGGTGTCCCATTCCATTCCAATAACTCTAAGCAGCAATGACTTCATGGACTATTTTAATGACAAAATTGAATCTATTAGACTTAAAATGAACAACTACCTAATACAAAATGCCGCAGCCTAAACACTCACCAGGACTAAAAAATATGAACATATCTCTCCTATCCTTGCTTCCTTAGAATATCAAAATCTTCGATAGGAGGAAGAGCCTTTTGTTACCGTGCACCCCACCTGTGGAATAATCCCCCCCCCCCCACATTCAACAAGTGGACACTCTCAATACCTTTAAGTCTAGACTTAAAACCTTCCTCTTTACTGTTTCCCATAGTTAGGGATGGTGCGTGGCAAATCATCACTTCTCATGGGTCTTTTGGGAGGGACTGCCTCTGCTGTGCCCCCAGTTGCGAGGTATGGCGGCCACTGACCATCCCTGCAGTGGTGCTGTGTTGCCACACATCATACCTTAGTTATGCTGCTATAGCCTAGTGCCGCCATGTATATGTTTATATGTGTGCGTGTATGTATGTATGTGCATTTGTGTGTGTATGTGTGTATATGTATGCATATATATATGTATGCCCAAATTACACATTTGCTCTCTGATGTGAGAACCTGCCCTAATTCACTTTCTTCCTCTGTCCACAATTATCTTTGCTGAGTGTCATCCCTGCCTCATTCCGGCAGACTCCTCTTATCTCTGCTGAGTGTCATCCCTGCCTCATTCCGGTGGACTCCTCTCACTCTCCCCTCCGGAGTGGACTGCAACCAACACTAAGGGAGGCCCATGTCAGGACCGACTCTCCATCATAGAGGCCCTTCCTGGACGCCCATGCTAGGCCCGTCTCCCCTTCCTTGAGGCTTTGTGACCCCCCCACCCCCCACAATGGCACTGTCAAATGGACCCTTACTGTTACTCCCATGACCCCAATGTAGCCACTGCTACATTGTCCAGCCATAATTCCTGATAACCACCTATAGTCTGACTACCATATAATGTAAAGTGGGATAACACTCCATTATGAACTGTTATGAACCTCAGCTAAAACCATTGGCAACTTGTAGTCTGTCATGGTTACCACTGATTGTAATTTTTCTGCATGAGGTCAAAGAGAGTTGTGCTCGCTAGCCAACAGTAAATGTAATTTACTATTTACTGTTGGCTAGCTGATAAAGCTGATTACTGATAAAATTAGTTAGGTACATGATAAAACCACATTGCCAAAGTTAAATACCTTTTGCATATTTGTTACGGAAATTTATTGGCTGTTACTGTCCTCTATCAACGCAGACGGACGGCGAAGAGAAATATGGAATGTAGAATACAGAAATACGGTATGAATCAGTCAACAGCCCTGTTGGAAGCTGTCTGTAGGAAAAAGAACCAGAAAACTCGATACAACATAGACCAAATAGCCAACCAATAACTAATGTTAACTGAATGGGGCATTGCGAAGTCTCTGTGCCCCATTCAGTTGGCGTTAGCTATCGACTCGCTACTTGGTGTATGCTGTATCAAATGTTGTCATTCTTTTTCCTATTGACAACACTCAGGGATCTCACACATCAGGGCTATGGATTGATTCACACTAGATTTTTCCTTTAAGTGCTACTTGACTAAGTTAAAGTGAAGTAAAATTAAATTTGTTTCATAACAACTAAGAGCACTAAACAACGTCTGGCAGGTTTTCCTCTCCCTCCAGCTTTCTATGCAGTCAACACAATAACAATTTTAATGGGCATCATTTGTAGGTTGCATAGACCATAATTGGAAAATGGAGACCTTTCCCAAAGAAAACCCACGATCAAGTGTAATTTTTTTTTTTTGAATGAATGAATGAATGAATGAATTATGAATGGATTGTTGGGATCCTGCTCTTTGGATTATCAGAGGAAATTCATTGAATAGTTTTATGGAATATCCTGCACAAAATAACATATCTTAGCCAATAACACTCTTTTTGATGCACATAATCCTCATGTAGTGAGATACTGCGTATAATGATTTCATCTTGGATTTAAAATTAGTCACTTTAATAGTGCACCTCCAGGGTCTAATTCTATTTGTTGCTGTGTTATGCTTTTAGAGAACAGAAAGGAGTTCTGTACTGGTCATTGTGACATCTAAAACACCTAAAATAGCGACTCTTGCTGATGCACTACTGGTTCATTATAAAACCCTCTTCATCCCAGTCAAAATGGCACAACTTATGTCACTGTCACATGTAAGGTGTAAGGAAATTGTATCCACTTCACCCTCATTGTCGTTGCTATGACAATGCAACAGGTACAATCTTGGGTTAAATCATCAAATTGTCTTATTAGTGGTTATTTTGCCTCCTATTATTGGTTATTTTGCCTCCTTATCTAACCTCAATCTACTCCTTCACTTTTCTACTTTTGGGTTGTTGTGTGGTAGTCTTCATGTACCCCTAGATTCAGTCTGGTGCATCTACTGTATCAGTGTATCTGAATAAAACTGCCTTTTTATTGAACTCTCTCCTTTGAGTCCCTTTTAAATTATTTATTACCCTATATGAATCTGGCTGTAAAAATTAATCTGGCGGAAGACTAAAATTTACATTCATATAACAGAAGCTAATAGTAATTCTGTGCTCATATTAAATCACAGAATCAAACTGAGTAATCACGAAAGTTCATATGCTTTTTACACTACTAATCTAGCTATTGTTGCCCAGGAGCTACATGGTATGTACATGTTCTCCATAGGCTTCAAAAATATTTTTGCCACTCTCTAAACTACTGTTGCTGATTAGTAACTGGTTTAGTTTCCTGCAAGTCCTAAAGTGTGCATCTCAATATGGTCAACATAAGTCAATGGTGGATATGGCAGAGACACGTGTCCACACACACACACACACACACAAACACCACAACCCCCCCCCCCAATAAATAATGCTAACGATAATCCAATAATTCATAACAATAAAGATAATCCAACAATACAAATAAATACTAACATTATTGTTATTGTATTTATAATCTATATTGTATTTTGTAATCAATTACAAAATTGTTGCTCAGGAGTAGGGTCTTGGCTCAATGGGTCAATGACTAGTTTCACAGTTCACAAATTAAGAATGACCTAAAGGCTTAAAACATTCAGTTTGCAACTTCTGTTAAAAATCAGTTAAGTTCCAAATAAGTTTTGCAAGACTGCACAAAAATAATGAAATGAAACAGACCTATTGCTAAGAACAGGCATATTGCACATGTGCAAACAACCTCTACCTGTTGTTTCATCATAAATAATCTATAAGCATCAGTACCTTTATTCATTCAGCATTTTCCTTTGTATGATCGTATTATTGACCTCCAGAAGACGGCATGCTTTTGCAGCATTCCAGCTCTGACCTCTGGCAATGTTGCTCAGGACTACACATGTGTGGTGAAATGAGTCAATGAGTCTACATCTCAAAAAATCCCCACTGGCCACCCATGATGTCCTGCACATTGGGTTCACTTCAAGATATTGAGCTGAGGATGTGTTCACACCACAATCAAACGGCACCAGAAAAGTGCTGTATGCTGGAAAAAAGGATTGCCTTATCTCAATCAAATCAATAAATCAACACAAGAATGTGCAGTACAAAAAAAAATCACACAATGTTCCCAATGTGCACATGTAAACAATGTAATAAGTACACCTATAAAATCTATTTTGCACAAAAATCTTGTATTTTTCTAATGGATTCCAACTGGCAAATAATGTCCCATTTTAAGTGATTCAGATTTAGTGACTGGGTGCTTTCAATCCCTTTTTGATGGTAGGTTCTTCTTCAAAACAATAGTCATATGATGATGTCCATTCAGAGGGCGGATTTGGAAAATTAATTCTGCAAGTGATCAGGACAACTGAGGTTTGAGCAAACAAGAGATCAATTTTCAAGACAGGGAACTGCCACATTCTAGACAAAGCAAGTTCCTCAATGCTACATGAGGATTCTTTGCCAGTCTGACAGAAGGCTTGTAAGTGCAATATTTAGCAGGAGAGAACCAAAGGTTTTTCAGGGACACAGGCATAACCAGAAAATGGTGATGAAAGCAGAACCAACAAAGTTCAAAACAAGCACTGCAAACTGACTGCTCTCCTTATTTGCTGTTAAATGCAAACAAAAACAAGACACACTCACTGCTCACTACCATCTGCCAAAACTCAAACATGCTTGTAAGTCTGGACAGGGCATGCCTATTCCAGAAGTCAGTGCAGAAGTGTTCCTGAGAATGGAAAGGCTTTTCAAAGTAAGCCTTTAGTATGATTGAACAATGACCCAACAGCACACCCACACATATAGGAAGGCGTTGAGAGGCTGCAGCAGCAGCAGTTATTAAGATGAACAAACTTTCCTTTTGCTAGTTATTCCTGCTTGGATGACAACTTCAATCCATCCCAGCATGATGGAGGCTAAAGGAGGAGTGTGACACAACTCCCATTTTAAGTGTGATTAAACTCAAGAAGTACATAGCTTAGCCTGCTTTGGTTAGGGATGGAGAGGGCTGCCTCAGTGAACGTTAGCTTATTTCTGGCTCTGGCCCAACTGGCACTGACTTTGTCAAGTACACTGTGCCTTTCCTGCAGGTATCAAGCTAGCCAGCCCTCTTGGGAGAACAAGCAGAGGGGGAGGGGCACATGTTGGGTTGGCATGTGGAACTGTGGGGTGGGAGGGCGTGGGGGGCTAAGAAGTCCTTCAAAAAAAGATGTGTGTGACAGATCACAATACAACATAGCAGTGAAACGGACTGACCCTGTGACTGGTGCAAAACCATTAAAACTGAAGAAGATGTGAATTAGAGGCCCTTTAATACAATTACAAGTGGGTTTTTTTTCCCAGTGCATCAAGATGCATCAAGTGATTACAGTAACATTACCACCCTGACAAATTAGAGCTCCATCATGGGTGTTTACCATAGCCCATACCTCAAACGGGGAAACACAAGTCCAAACAAAAAGCAGCTGCAGTATCTAATGAATAGCTGAAAGGGGCTGAAATGGATATACTGCAGCTCAGTGGCAACAACACAGTGTTGTGCTCTTACCTGGAAATGCACAAATTAAGTGCAGTGCCAGACAAAGAGGGGCTATGCACAGCAAACTAGATGCTGCTGGCACATCATAGCATAAACATCAGTCTAGAAAAACAAATAGTGAGATGATGGTGTCCCAGTACCATATCAGATCTCACCGCTATTTTTTTATCTGCATAGACAAGGGTATTATTAAGAACTTGTAGTGACTGGAGGATGTAAGCGCAAATTTATCACGCTGAGTACAGCAGTTCTTTGCCAAAGAGCACTTTTAAAGTCCCACTGCTGGGTTTTACCTGCCTATATTAATTTTGATTTCATCATCACATCAGCCAGCCATGTCATGTCAAGGGAGCACATTGTATAAAGTCAAATTTTCAATGGTTCTGAGTTACACAAATCACACCTGAATTCCCCCAAGACAGGCAACCGCGTAAATACATTCTACATCTACAATACCTTGGGGTCCATTCTGCATACAAACATGACAGTGAAAACTGTCAAAAACCAATGAGGAATGCAAAGCATGGCATAGAATCGTACAACGCCAGTTAGATGACAGGGGCTTTATATCAGTATGTTCATCTTTAATTGCTCACGATTTACTATGAATCAATATGGGTAATTACAGACACTGTAATTTCCCAGGCTTACATTAGATATTTGCAATCCATTAGCCTCATTAAAGGTGGAAGACCTTGGGGTGTGAATGATATGGAAACGCTTATTGAAGGGGTAAGGGGTAAACAATAACACAATAACAACATCAAGCAAAAGTTCAAAGACAATACCTTTGCATTCTGAATTGATTTGGTTTAAAAAATAATTCAACTTTCCAGATACTAAATGTATGGTACAGAAGCTGATGAATATAGAGGCTTTGCACAAATCTATTTAAGAGTGCTATTTCAGCTTCAGTGATTAATTTAATATATTAAATAAATCAATTTAGTGAATTTAATGTAAAGCTCATAAAATGTGAACAACATACATGCCTGAGAAACACATTGTTCATTTGGAAGCACATTGACAAAGACTGAATGAAATCTGACTGAAATGTGAGGCTCAAGAAGTGCAGAAAAGACATGAATCTTTTTTCATGAGATTACTGACAGGCTGCTATGCCCTCAAGTTGCTGTATTTGACACTGTGCAGGTCTGTGCACACACTGTTTTTGTGTGATCTAATTATGAGAGATGTGTTGCATGGGTCCCTGGGAGTTTGACATTTAGTTTAAGTGATTAAACTCCAAACTGACTCAACAAAGCCTCCCTTGTCTGTGTAGTCTGAGTGAGTCACCTATGCCAAACACAAACAAAGTGCTTTCAGTTTGATTTGGGAATGATTGATGGGTAAATGCAATCTTGTACGAGTAGTATTATCTATGTTTCCATGTCTGGGGTTTTTCTGTGGAAATGGGCCTACTCTTAATTTTTTTTTGAAGGAACTGGCTGTATCATAGCAGCTAACTAAATTAGGCTATATATAACCTTTCAACAAGCCCATAAAGCGAAAAATTGCATAAATTAAATAAACATAAAATCTTTTTATGGTCATTCATCATTTGCATAATATGAGTGAAGCTGCTCTTTCATCCTTGCAACAAGGACAGCAAATAATCTGCATCACAGAAAAAAATGGGACATTTTGTGGTGTAAACCTTACTCCAAAAAAGGAAGTGTACAGTACTGTAAAACAAAGACAAAATAACCAAATACATTTTACAATGGATAAATACAATGCTTGCCTCTTCAACAAACTGTGCTACTCCTGGCTAACCTGTTATGCATCATTCAACCATGTAGCCTAGCATCTACGTGGGCTAACCTAGCAAGGAAGCAAAAACCCATGGGTGGTAGCACCTGTTGCTGGGAGGCTTACATAGTAACTGCCAGGCTGCTGTACTAGCTGACTCAAGTTACAACAACAGTAATGATGTGCCATTCTTATCCATTACTTATCCATTCTTTTTTAAGCAAAATAACAAGTGGGAGTGGGGTTGGTAGTGGATACCATGACGTGTTTTAGCCAAAGGAACGAAGCTAACGGCTTAGCTTTCATACAACAGTTCCATTACCAACTGCCAAAGCTTTAAGACATTAAATTGTTTTTGCTACCCTTTAGTTTTTAATTCTGTTTGGTCATCCTCTACTCCCCAAAATAGCTCCAAGCTTAGCTTAGCGTCCTGTTCCCAAGCAACGCAACAGTTTAATCGATGGCTTGGAAGTTCAGGAAGAGTGGCTAAAATGTGCGTGTGCATACGCCTGCTTGCTTGTCTGTCACACACCAAGCTGCATATTCACACTAGTCCACTAAGACATTTTCTCTGCAGGGAACTGACACATGCAAAAGTTCTTAATGGAAAATGTGGAGTGATAACTAGCTGTAAATCACCCATGGTACGTCAGGAGATTTCTCCACTCCTAGTGATGCGTAGAATGCGTCTCATCCAATCAGAAATTCATAAATAGTTAGACTGGACTGTTATATAAGAAGTAATAATAATAATAATAATAATAATAATAATAATAATAATAATAATAATGAGGGTCACAGAAAAGCCAAAACCACGTCTCTCTATTGGCAAAACAGATCAGAGCAGGCAGAACAGAACAGAACAGAACTGAACAGAAAAATCTCATACCACAATACCACATACGACACAACAAACATTGCTGGCCCAATAGTAATTGCTCAACAAAGCCTAACATTATGAAACAGAAGATCAAATGCACTGCAGAAAGAGGAAACATCATATTGTCATGTTATTTCTATTTTTCACAGTGACATACAAATGACAAATGTGCTATGAACAGCATAAGCAGTTTCATGTAAGATCTTCATGGAGCATATAATTCTATACTGTGAAAACTCTATATGAGGGCTTTTTTTTTAAAACCCTGCACCATCAACGCATCCATCTGTAGCTTGTGTGCATGGTCATAAAAAAAGAAACCTTGTGGCTCTTCAAGGTAATGGTGCATGAACGCTGTGGCCTCCATGACACAATGTTTCCCACACAACCACTTTCTTTGAGAGCTGACCTGACAGGAACCTTCACCTATCAAGAAACAGGGCCAGCTTCAAAGGTCATCCTTGCCATACCTTTTTTTTTTTTTTTGCATTACAGCCCCTGCAAAAACAAGGCAACAGGAGGCAAAAATAACTATAACCATGTCCAAAGCAAAAGCATCAGACATATAGCAAAAAATACTGTCTGAAGACATGAAGGATAAAAGATGAAGAACACAGAACCAGTAAAGCCAAAGCTTATGAAATGTTGAGTATACCATGGCTCATATGGACAGAGTAAATATTTGCTTTCTCTACAGCACAGTGTCATTTCAATCAAAATTGTCTTTCAGAAGATTACAGGGAGATTCTTTGGAGAGAGGGCAGTAAGACAGCATGAAAGAAGAATACCAACAAAACCACAGCTCTCTTTTATAGCTTTTATGGGCAGAAATTGCAGCCTGTTGTTGTTTTACTTACTTGGGGGAGCTAATTTCCTGTTAAGGGGAAGTAAATGTCATGTAAGTAGAAGTCCAAGCATGTCAGGAAGGCCAAAAATGTACAAAACGGTCTCTGCAGTAAAATGACAATTTAGGCTCTGATCAGTCATTTACATGATGTTAGAGAAAATCACTTAAACTGAACTTGGAAAACGTTAGTCCTTCTGTAACCAAACGCGTCCAGGTAATGGGACTGAAACTCCTGCATGCATACGTTCGATCAGACTCAATCTGGCCTAAGCACGTGGCTTGTGTGCCATCATCTGCCTTTTGCCTATTACCCCTCTGACAGGCTTTGATCTATACAGGTTAAATGAATTACGGCATGCCCATGCCATGGACAAATAAAACATTTTGTCCATGAGTGAATCTGATGTGTGCTCAGCTGTTGTGTTGTGAGCTCCACTGAACTATGCATGTAAACACACTACCTCTAGTTAGACACACACACACACCTCAAGACCAGACTTGGGGTATGTTGCTAGCATTTCTTATAATTTTCTGACTTTTTTATTAATAAGAGTCTTGCCTGTAATTGCAACATGATGAAATACCACATGTAGATTATAACGGGCCAACTGAGTCTTTTTGTCTGTGGGCTGCTATTATGCTGACTTTCTTGCCAAGTTGAATGATTCATAGTTCATTAACATCGAAGCTAAAGGCCAAAAGCTGAAACGTCTGTTGCTGCTTTAACAAACATACAATACTGGAATACTCAAAATAATAACACCTCCCACAGTCTTCATGGAAGCAGATACTGCCGCTGCCACTATGTGGAAGCTTCTTAAGCACAATATCCTCCAATTCAATTTTTGAACTAATTACAACCTTGTACAAATTATTTGGATCAAGTTAATTATCTGAGATTTGAGATATGGTTTCTTTTAATTTCTCTTAAAGGTGCAGTGAGCAATGCAGGCAGACATTGTGTTTGTTTATGTTTATATTTCTTGAAAAGATGTTTTTTTATCCAACAGGTTAGTAGAGATATGATCGAGTGAGATATGAGTTTGAGACAATACCGCCACACAGTATATATTTCAAATGTTGCATTGCGGCCGTTTTTTATTAAATACATTTGCTCGTCTGCATCCAAACAAACGCAACTTTTTCTAGTGACTCAGCCAACTTCACTCAGTTCCTGCTCTACTCCTCCACCCCTTCACACACTTTCCAAAATATTTCCTAAAATTTGTTAATCACTAAGAAATCTGCAATTTCAGATTTAGGATCAATATAAAAACATTACAATCTCTGCTTGAATTTTGTCTGATCATTGTCATCGGTAGTACTCACATCGAAAGAGTAGGCTAATTCATAAACCATGAAGGAGGCACCAAACGTCTGCTTTTCACACCTTACCACCTCATCTCTGGGCATTGTTTCCTGATTTCAACCACAATTTCATTTTGTTTTAATTACATTACAGGGTGCAGGCGCCTAAGGAGTATAGTTTATGGATGCTTGATGTTATATATTTAAAATAATAAAAAACTTGATATGAAAATGAATATTACATTTTGATATTACTATACACTGTATGTGTATGTTATCACTATACTTAAAGATGTAACACAAGAGGCTACATGTCAGGCATTCTGCATTATAATACACCAACAGGTAACTCACCTGTTAGTGGTAAATCAATTGCATTGGTTATAAAACGCATTATACAGAATAAAATACTATAAATACAAGACAAAACAAAATAATATATACATTCCCTGTATGAAACTTGAATTGTCTTGTTCTTGTAATAACATTTTCATCATATTCACATAAGGGTCTGGTGTCTAAAGGTAAGGCATGTGAAAGGAGCAACAGGAGCCTTAAGGCTAGAAGGTGTATTTTCCAGAAGATGCATTCAAATAAATGAGACTGAAATCTCGGGTCACCATTGCAGTCAGTCACTCGTACCGTTGTCGTGGCAACTGCCACGGACAAGAATGAAGCGGAAAGTAGATTGATGGGAGAACGTGCGCTCTGTCTATTGGCAGGCAGTGGATCAGGACGAGGAAAGAAGTAAGCATTGGTTATTGATTCAGTGCAGGGGGTGGCATTATTTCACATCCCTTCATCTCTGGACCACAAAACATGGTCGCGTGGCATGACACAAAACTACAGATTTAACAAAGATTTTCGTCAGTCAAAAATTATGTGACCTCAGGCAATCTTAAACATCTAGCCTAATGATTTTAAATATTTGACTGATTTGCAGTTTAAAAAAAAAATGCCTTACAGGAGAAATCACAGAGGCTTGAGTAAGTTTTCATTGAGGCCAAGACAGACTCATCTTTCATTCAACATAAACAGGCACATTACGGAACAACCAAGATTAAGCTCCCTTCCCTAACCCTAAGGCCTTTAACAATAATATTTGACAAAGCAACGGGAAAAAAATATTATTGTACCTTAAATTGGGTGAATTTTTACACATTTGTTTGTTACTCAGACCAAAAATGAGCATTGCACTTTATCTTATGGGCTTTCTATAACCGGCTTCATGAGGGCTGCAAGAGACCCTACATACAGTGGGCTGTGCAGGGGCAATTCATAAAATTGATTTGAAAGATTAGTTTTGGAGGCTGAGGTTACAGTCAATTAGGAATAACATGCTACAAGCCAGCTTTAACTTAATGATGCATTCACAATATAGTGAAATACACATAAAAAGATAGACTATTTTGTGGAAATGTGTCCTCATATCAGGATTAGTAAAAAAAAAAAAATGCAGAGACAATGTTCTCTCAAAAGCAAGGCTCATTTACAATGCCTCCTCTGACAACTCATTTTATCCTTTTGCATCTGACTGTGGAAAAAATAATTACATTTGACCTGACAGACTGGAGAAACGTTCAGCATGGCTCTTTCATAAATGACTATTCAGCACAAAGATTTCAATAAATCAGAGCTGCCAAACCAAAGACACACTTGTGAGAACTGCACTGACATGACCTGAACCAGTTGGCTGTAGCACAAGAACAGTCTTGGAAATACATTGCTTAAAACCTACTGAACAGGTACTTTTGTAGGAAATGACAATTTGTAAATCCATGATCTACCCTAAGCATCAAGAAACATGTACCGATGTAACTTGTAACTGATGTAAACATGTAACTGATGTACAGACTGTTCTTTCCTGTGTTTGATGTACAGACAGTTCTTTGTTGTGTTACAGATGGTCCAGTCTGTGTCCAATTAAAGATATATATGAGTTGTGGAGCAGTGAAGACTGTACTGGTACGGGTGTACAGCAGGTTCCAAGCAGCAAGTCTTTTTTTGCTGCGAGGGAAAATTATGATTCTTCCATTCCTCTGCAGAGGAACAGGCCTCTCAGCTTTGTTGGCAAGTAACACACACAAGTGTTGATTTCCATGATGTACTGCACAACCAAAAGAATGGAGTTTTTTTCATATGATAAATAGCAATATTCACAAGCTACTTGGTTACAATGCAACGCTGAGTTTGCAAAACTGTGAAGAACCCATGTGTGTTAAAATAAACAAACCACGGATCTGATTTACTGCAGCTTTTGGGAAATGTTTGCTTGGTGACTGCACTGAACAATGCAACATATGAAGGGCTTAATCTCAGAGCAGCAATGCACGACAACATAGAAGATAGTTATGAGTGGTGTGACACTGCAGAACGGTAGTTTAACCATGTTCCACACTAACACAACGAGGGGAAGAGCCCCGGTAAGCATAAACAGTTTTATATTTCAGAGAAATGTCTTTAGGAGGTACAACTGTCTGTGGCCTGCCTTAGTTTCCTTCGTTCTAAAAGGCAATTACAGGGAGAATGTACCTCCACAGGGTGCTGTCAAGGGTGAGAAGTCAGACTGTATGAGTCTGCCAGAGAAAGGTGTAGTGGTCTTGTGAGCCAAGGTATTAAACAACCTCTCTAAGCCAGTTTAACAATGCAAATCCATTATGAAAAGTCCAACTTAATCTTAGCTTCTTGTTCAAGAAGATATTGGTTTAGAAAAGAACTTAAACAATGTCAATGTGTCAAATATCAACCAATGATTGAATGATGACAAGTGATTAAACAAATCAGATTACTTGTTGAGTTTGATATTCTGCACCTGTTATAAACAGGTTTCTTAAAGTGATGTGGTTCAAAATGACACATAAACCAAAATTCCTGGGCTTTATTCTTATATTGCTGTTTCCAACAACCCATATGAGCACAAACCTGTGAGCTCCCTGTGTTTCCATGAAACACATTTAGAAACCAGTCAATATTTGTCAGTCTTCTAGAGAATGATGGCCAACTTGGCAACACAAACTGTGAGTATCAAAGGGTCTGGGAAACAACAAACGCAAATGTGATTACCAGTGTTATGGGCCTATTCTCCACACAGACCCCTTATCCCTTATGGCCAATTGTATGGTGTGCGTACTTGTGTGTGTGTGTGTGTGTGCTACAAACAACAGCAAACCAAACAATACATCAGCTGAATGTGACTATAGCAGAGGTGGTGAGTCACTTGGGCACAACTGGCACACAGGAAAGCAGGGTGCCAGAGTACAGGCTGCACCGTTGTCCCATCTACACATGCAGACACAGACCTGGACACACAAAGAAGCACAGCCCATTAAAATATCAGAGAGTGCTCTGCAAGTCCTTGCCATGAGGACTCAAAGAATCATGAAGACATACAGCATGTCCTCAGAAACATTCTGCACATCATATCACAAAACAGCGAAAGCACAGAAGCACTAGTCCTTAAATAACATAGGGACTAGCTAAAAATTCTCTGTAGCAAACTGCTAAGCACAGTTAGCTGTTAAGTCTTGCTGGCAGACGTGACTTAATCGCAGTGGCTACATAAGGACACATTCTGTGTTGCTGCAAACAACTTGTTGAGACAACTAGCTCAGGATTTAAGTGAGGGAGTTGATGTTGATAAAGCTTTCTTATTGAATCCTACTTGTAACATGACCTGAGCACCATCGTCTAACTTTCAGTTGTCCACCTAAACCACTGGGTTGGCTCAGATATCTCAGCTAATCACCTCATCATTTCCACCCACTCTCACTCTTAAGCCATATTTCCCATAGGTGTAGATGTATAATACATGCCTGGACCTTTAAGACTACACAGAATTTGATAGAAGATAAGGCTGCAGAGAAAGTCCCCACTTGGGGGCTTTACAGAAGAGCTACAGAAATGAGAGAATAATGTAGAAATATGTGATGACAAGCTACACTGCACACTACAAACTAAATATGAATGTCTTTCAAAGCTTTTCACTAGAGGAGCATTTTGCACCACATCACAAAAATATTTGAAAAGTAAAAAATTGAAGGACACGGAAAGGTTATTTGCAAGGATGCCACTCACTCTTTTGGAGCAAAAAGCTTTGACATGCCTTACACAGCATCCCTAACAGCTGTGACTATTGCTTGTGCTTTCGTGAGAGAATTAAAAAGAAGTTAACTTTTTTTGAGCATAAATCCAAAAGTATATAAACGTTTCTTTCAAAAGTTATTTTGTTATCGTATCCGAACATAACATTTACGTATACATAAGCAATGCACACATACCTAAGTAAGGGATAATGAACGGCATGGTGTGCGTATATCAGATATTGACGCATGAAATGAAGTTGAGTAATGCACTTCGGAGTGGATTAGTATCTGATATACGCACAATGAATTAATAATAACATCATCTCAATCAGAACTTACCAAGATAAATTGCGATTACTAGTTTTAAATGGATAGCTGTGATGGTCAATAGCAGGTTGTTAGTTTGTGTGTCGTATCCAAAGATTCTATTACGTCTTGGCTTTTGTAAAATCACCATTCCCATATTCTCAAATGCAATGACAGACTTAAAAAACATCTTCGTCACAAGTTAAAATGTTGCTGTGCTGTGACTGGCTGTCAGGCCGCTAAATTGTTACCCTGTATTAATGTGACGGTTTATTTAAGCTTTACAAGGAGTTGAGTGAACCAATATACATGTATAAGTGTAATACACCCAGAAAAGTGGAACTACATACATACTACACCCAGAAAAGTGGAACTACATTCATAGCTTTGCAGTCATCAGAAAATAATGTATGTTCTAAACTGTGAAACAGAATAGGAAATTTGCCCAAGCAGTGATATAATAGAATATGTTACACTTTACCTTAGAAATTGGGCTATAACTTTGTTTTATAGATTTGTTTTTTTATACTAATCAACCCACAGTAAACTATTGTGGCCTGAACTCTCTGACTATAGCTTTAGTGCAAGGACTTACTCTGAGGTTATCGCTGCAGTAATCAGGGTTGTGTGCTGACAACAGCCCAAATTTGTCTCTGATCTAACGAGGCAACTCATGTGAAAGGCCACTTGGCTGCAATCAGATCTCAATAGCAGCTGACTGGTCGAGAGATCCAAGCAGTGGGGAGGGAGGTAGGGATGGTGTTTAAGGAGGCTGCGGTGGGCTGGGGTGTGAGGTGATCAATGGCCATCACAACACCTGCACAAACCCACATATCCTTAGACACATCAATGACTCTAAATAGGACCCCCTGATTGTAGATGTCTGCAGAATTATTAAGTAACTGTCAACACCGTTGAATTTATGCTGTGCAGAACACAGCAGTGCAACAAGGCCTGCCAGCTACTGATTCTGATGTTGGCTGAAAGGCCATTGAAATATACTGGACTTCATGGATCTCAATGTACACAACAGAATAGAAATGTGAGATTAGTGGTTAGGATAATGAAGTTTACAAATGCTATTTTTCTGTGCATTTTCTTCTTTAATATGTGGACTGATGTGAACTGGAGATATTGTCCCCAAAAATGAAAGGAGAAAACACCTTGCCACATTAGTATTCAGCTGAAGGTTTGCAGCAGACAGGAAAAGCCAGCTTCTGCATGTAATGGTTGATAATAACAAATGTTAAACAAGTCATCAGCAACAGACAGGGCCCTTATCAAAGTGCACAGTAAATAGCTTGGTTGCCATGCAGTGTCAGAAACATCTAATTAGTGTGATAAAAATGACCATATATTCTAGAGAAGTTTTCTCTCATCCACACTCGACACAATACAACAAACACACACACACACCACATGTCTGAATCTGTGGGAGGGAAAAGTAAAAGATCAGTTTGCTTTGGAGCAGCATTCACGCGGTGGAACCCTGGTACTGTGACTGAGTCAGAGCTGAATCAGAGTACGCCACCTTGTGTGTGGAGCTTCCTGTGGTGGCTGCTAGAGAGAGTGTGAGTGAGTGAGTGAGTGAGTGTGTGTGTGTGTGTGTGTGTGTGTGTGTGTGTGTGTGAGAGAGAGAGAGGGAGAGAGAGAGAGGCAGAGTGTGGATATAGATAGACAAATAGAGAGAAACTGAGAGAGGGTACTTGAGAGAGACTGATCTGGGGGGTCTTGAGATCAAGACTCACACCCACAGGTCTTTAGGCTCCATCTCCAGGACCTCCAGCCTTCCCTGGAGTGGATTAAGGGTAAGAGAGCCTCCCACAGTCCCTCCACAGCGCTGAGGGAGCCAAGTTTGGAGACCCTGGTGTCATGAATTATTAACTCCGGCCCAACAGTCTTCTGTGCCAGCTACAAATCTTCCACAGCTTCCACCAATGGTAAAGCCCTTGGTTCACAGGGGGCACCGTGGTAATGCTGCGGCACTAACCAACTCACCCTCACTCCGGTCTACACAGAGCAACCACAACAGCACAAACAGCACCAAGCACGACGACTGAGATGCACAGTTAACGGAGAAAAAAATCCCAGAACAGTCGAGGTGAGGTCTGCTGGCTCGAGGGCTAAGCATACACCACTAGTCTAATCACTTTGTCCAAATAGGACTGGCTGGGGAAAGTGTATGCACCAGCAAGTCACACAAAGGCGCCACCCTGAAGCCTGCAGGTCTGAGTGAGGTGGAGGAGAGAGCAGCGGCACATCCTCGTTTTTGCCTAATGTCACGCCTCCCTTAATGGCTACAGCCAGCTGAAAAGGTCACGCTGATCAACCACATCCCACCTGCAGACGACTCGTCTGAGGGCGGCTCTGTTTAGCAACCGCCCATAGTTCAGTGTCGCTCGCTTCTCCGATACTGTTGTTGTGATGGCACTAATTATACCTGAAAGGGGCTCAGAGGGGCTGGTTGTTGTCAGATGGAAAACAACCAAAATAAAGAAAGATAATTCCCCTCGCTTGACTGGGTCTGGAGATATTCTCCCTACTGTCAAACCGCCTGGGTTTTATCTCAATGTGAGGAGGAGTTCAACATTGGCCAAAGCAAGGAACGATACTGACAAAAATCTGTTGGTTCAAGCAGTCTTTAATTGCTCACCAAATTAATAATGGAATCCAGGCAGTAAAAAAGAAATATTTGGCTCTATGTACTGTGATATACATATCTAACATGTGGTCAAGAGAGAAAGATCACAATCAGAGAAAATTTGAGAGTCTTGTAAGCATGTTGGGTCACTGGCCTTTGGCTCAACCACACACAGACATCCATGTGGCTCATTTCTATTGGAAATTTGTCTCTAAAACAGGCAGGGTTAGGCAAAATTAGAAAATGTAAAAATTTAAAAAATAGAACATTTAAAATTAGACTTCTATCAAATGATCAGTTAGGAACTGTTTATCACCAAGAGATGTATGTAGCACGGCCTTTTTCACAACACCCTTAAATGCATTTCTGCAAAACTTATACTGTATTTATTTACATATATTTTCCCATAAGAGTACTTACATGAAGAAACTGACTGACTAAGAACTGTCTCAGAACATCACATCATTATTCATTTAACAGCATAATTTTGAAAGCAAATGATAGACCAGTGTGCTATTTCATCGAAGTGGGAGGAATAAAATACCTCTAACGGCCAAAACACAAACACACACACATACACAAACACAAACACAAACACACACTTATCTCTTACTCTTCAAAGTCAAGTCTTAAAGTAAACAAGCTACCAGAAGCACAACCTTGAAGCTGGGCAGCAAATAACAAAGTGTCAGCTGAAATAGTTCCATAAATATGTGATGATGTGATAAAGATGCTGCATTAATTTGAAAATGCTCACTGCATATACCTCCAAAAGGGTCATCTAATCCTGAAATGTAAAAAAAAAAGACTTAAAAAGAAAAAAGGGCTCGGGTGGATCAATTTTAATTAGTAGCTAATGGGGATGAGAAGGCTCTGGTTTCGGTACAACAGCATTTTAATGTGCCTCTCTATAGTAGGCCAAAGTCAGAGTGCCACTGCACCATTTGAGAGCTTTAGGAGTGCTGGAAGGCAGAGGGGTATTGTTTTGGCAAACATAGCATTGGTGACACCCAAGGAGACTGCAGAGGAGTTTAAAATCAATACTCTAATGACGCCAAATGGAAATAAAAAACACCATTATATGATATATGTATTGTTTAAATTTACAATTACAGCAATCACTACACAATCAAAAATGGAAAAAAAGGACTGTGGCTCTGAAATCACGATAGGTCATTTTAATCTGCTAGGCCTTCAAAACTTCATAAGAATACAGTATATCTTGCACAGTGTATCCAATCAAAAATGTGTTGCCTTTAGGACACAATACACTTGGTCCTTCTTGATCTTCTTCCTTCTTGTACTCTTGTCTATACAGCATGCAATCATCTTAACCACCCTCTCAGGAAAGTATTACTATATATAACACTTTTAGCCTGAAATAAATTGCCTTAAAAAAATGTATTTCATCATTGAAGTTATTTCCTCATGAAATTTTCCAGCAAGTTCTGATTAGTAAATTCATAAGCGTTCTAAAACCCGACAGGTGTCAATGGCAGGAGTAGAACATAAACTCCCGCCATACACACAGAAAAGCACTAAAATGGGAAAAAAGGTGGCCACCTTATGATCTGGGCGGCGATGGAGGTAATGCGTGTGAAATTGTGGAAGGAAAGTAAATGCTTTATCAAACAGGATTCCCACCGTCTTGGTCTTCTTTCTGCCTGGGAGTTACCATGGTGATGCCCCGTAAGCCTGCTAACATAGTCATGGAGAAGCCCCTTCACAGGGACACATGCCACAGACGAAAGGATTACTCCCATCAGTCCCTCTATCAAATATGCCTTATCTGATCACTGCCATCCATGGCTGCACCTCAAAGACATGACTGAGAAAAAGAAAAAAGAGAGAGAGAGAGAGCGAGCGAGAGAGAGAGAGAGCAAGCTACAAAGCCCAAATCAGCCCAGAAAATCAAATTGACTTTTTTAAAAATCAAATTAAATAAGTGTTGACAGAGTCTCATCCCAAAATTTAAGACAATTACAACTGAATATTCACAAGCATTTCAGCATGCAGGGAAAGAGCAATGTATTTTTTGTTGCTGTTATTGTTCTCTTCAAATGCAAGGGTACAAATCAATTACTTACAAACAATAATTGGAACAGAAGGAGTCAGATGTCATAAAATTAGAACAGACCAAAACAGGATGAAAGCAAATCCTTGCTGGTGCAGAAGAAGAAATAAACGATGGGTTTGAGAAATACTACATCACAAGAGCAGAGAAGCAGAGGGTCTCTAACGGAGGACATTACAGCCATGTGGTAGGCAGTGGGGTTCTTATTTATGTGATTTGCCCTCTGTGAATAGGAGCCCTTTTCCCATTGTTCAGAGAAATGTATAAAACGGTTGGGTTCTGAACAAATGGAGACATTTAGAAAAATGAAATGGGACAAAAGTATAGTATATTATTTCCTTGGGGGAGTCAATGAGCACAAGCCAATTCTGGAATTTGATCGAATATAATGGCTTATGCCCTGTTTTGCTGGCATTATTGTTCCATCAAATTAAACAGCTAATCGTTTAAAGCGATTAACTGCAGTGTCAAGAAAAGGCTAAATACTCTGTGAAGACATGTTGGTAATTTGCACTTCACATTACAACCTAATGTGGCAACCTGGCAAATGCGCAAGTCCCACAGACGCAGCATTGGGGAGTCAAAGCCAGTCGAGAGCCTCAAGGCCAAAACAAAAGGCATGAAGTATCACAGCTGCTCACTGCCTTAAGGAATCCAACCGTTATTACAAATCACAGTCTGTTTGAGAAAAACATCACATGGCAACATGGGTATGTTGTACAATTGTCGTTCTGCATACAAAGAGAACAGTTTGGAACATACGGTAGCGATGACGATACCGAGTGTCAAATTTTCTCCACTCTGCTTCTCTCACTGAAGACAAAGTCCATTTTTGGCTTTATTGTGCTTTGTTCCCCCTACACAGACTCTGCACTCTCAACGTGTGAAATCTCATCTTAAAAGATGCTGAACTCACTGCAGGCTATTTAAGATAGTGAGTCATCCATGACAATGTGTTGGGCTGCTGCAGCTTTAGCCAGTGCTACTGTAAATGAAATATCTTAGCACTGAAGAGCTGAGGAGTTTTCAAATAGCATGTGCTGACCACATTTGTTCTAATTGCTAGTCTCCAACATTGGTGGGAAGGCTGTCATCAGACTGCATGTTAACTGTGGCAGTCAGAGCCTTCATAACTGTTCTGCTTCAGTTAATAGTGTAGTGTAGCCGAGAGGAAAACGCTATGGTTCTCTAATCCATTTAGCACCTGGTAAACAACCCGAAAATAACCTGAGGTCCACGAAAGAACAGCTAATTCAAAAACTTCACTTCAAATAGAGACCTTATAGACTTTCCATTGCAAACTGAATATCTTCACTTATCTTAAAGTACTGAATGTATACTTTCCAGATATCTCTATTTCTTTAATAATGCAATGGTAAATGCTTGAATTAATATTCAGCATCAACTACTCAGTTTTCCAACCTCAGCCAACCATTTCACAAACGAACCAGGACAAGATAGACAAAGAAATCTCCTCAACCCACCAGTTTGTGTCACAGAAAGCAATCAAAGCAACCTATAAAGCATCCTTAAGTCTCCAATTTTTTAAATATTTACTACACTGTGTAGTATATATTTATAGTCTGCACAGTAATCAATTAGGCTCCTGTTGCTCCTGAACTTTACATCTGCAGACAGGATAGCTGTGATTAAATACATAGCAAACTTTGCGGCGCAGTCGGTGGGCGACCTTGCCTTGCCGTTTGTAAAGGGTTGTAGAACACTCTGGCACAGAAGAATGTCATGTTTCCCAGGAGCCACGGAATATGGGGGCAGGCAGTGAGCCACGTTGCCTGGGCAATAGTCTTTATTGTGTATACTGGGCGCACAAGGCCAAGCTCAATGCTACCACATACGGCATCTTTGTTGCGGCTCTGCTTCTACCCACACAGACCGGAATATTCTCGTCATAGGCTCACATCAATTCCCCCCACTTTAATGGAATAAGCGTTAAAAGAATGGCGTCAATGCTTTTTTTTTTCTCAACTGACAATGATTTTGTGTGCGCGTTGGCTGATTAGTCCTCTGTGTTGGGTTCTTTTGGTGAGATATGCTGGAAAGCTGCTCATTTCAGTAGGTGTCATGGCCAACCTAGGAAACTATGCTTAATGTTATGCAGGACCTTTTATTGACGTGATCAGAAAAACTTTTTAAAAAAGTGAAGACGTAAAGTCAGCGTAAAGAAGTAAAATGTGCCTCTTATGGTTATGTTGATTTATAGCAACAGGCAACCTTTCCTTGATTATTACGCTTGAATGAGAGTATAGTTCCAAGTCATAATAAAGTTTTAAATAGGGAAAAAATATTGGAAGTCTTCATCACTTTTAAGTAAGATACTAACAGACGAGATGCTAATTGTATAATCCTATTCAATGATCTGTGCTAGGCTGGAGCTAAAATGGCTACCGTCAGACTGAGAGAATGGCTAGATGATCGGGAGAAAGGTAAAGCTCAACAGTTTAACCAGATCACCTGTGCAATAAAAACCATGCTGTTGCAGATTTAGGCATATTAAAAGTCACTTTTCAGGTTTACACAAAGGAAACGGAGGATGGAACAATTGTGAGGAATAACAATAAACAGACGGCGACAATGATGACAAAAACAAAATCAACAAACAGCAAAAACAAAAAAATATTTTTTTAAAAAGCTCTGCACACAGACGCCTGTGTAACCTACTGGGGTTTAATACTATGCACCAGTACTGCCACACACCACAGCTTAAATCACAAGTGCCAGTGTGCCAGACCAAGTGACAAGAGACTGTCAACAAATCTGTCACAACATCAGGTACAGAATTTCAAACCCAGTCAGGCAGGGCGAAATGCTCACTGACAAAATAAATACATCCCCCCCCCCCCGGCCAAACCACCCCCACCCAACAATTCCCTAAACCCCACTTCTTCAACATCAGGCACTCATGGGTTGCCCATCAACAACAGTACCTTTGTGATTTGCTATCAGTCAGTCAGTTAGTGTTTTTTCATTTAATTTGGGTTTCAGGGTCAGTGAGAGAGCCAAGTCTCGAGTGCCACCCACTGATGAGTGAATGGTTGAACTGATTGCTCCTGAGCTCTCACTCTGTGTGTGTGTGTGTGTGTGTGTGTGTGTGTGTGTGTGTGTGCATATGTATGTACACACATGATGAGAGGGGGAATCAGAGCACTAACTCCGGCCAGATCATGGGGTGGTGATTGGGACAGCGGGGTCAAAGCTCCAGGCCTGCCATACTGGAGAGGCTGTGCGAGCAGACAAGGAAAAGAGTTGGAGAGAGGAGAGTGAAGGAGAGAAGAGGAGAGAGGAGAGATGAAAAGAAGAGAAGTGAGAGAGAGGAGAAGAGTGAGGCAAAGTAGAGGAGAAGAGAAATGGAGAGAACAGGGAGGGGACGAGAGGAGAGTTTGGAGTGAGGAGCACATCTAAAAGACCTTTTGCATGCAGTACAGAGGGCAAATGAGTGTGGAGCCATGCAGGTGCCTGGCAACAATCAAGAGCCCTGGAAAGTGCTTGTCTTTTAATGACATCAAAAGCTACCATTATCCACTCTCCGTCAGTTTTTCAATGTAATGCGCGTGTGGATGTGTGAGTGAGTAGGTGAGTGAGTGAATGAGTGGGGGAGTGAGAAAGAGAAAGAGAGAGAGGGAGAGAGAGAGAGAGAGAGAGGGTGAAGGAGAGGTGTGTGTCTCTGTGAGTGTCTGTGTGTTAGTGTGCATGTGCGTGTGTTGGGTGGTTTATGTTCATTGTTGGTCCCAGGCTCTTGTCTAGATGGCAAGCACTGATATGATGCAGATGGTTCATAATAAAAACTCAGACTGAATATCAGATTGTGCAGTAACTCATTTGCAGTGACACAGCTACTTAAAATCAGCAATTACCTTAAGTGAATAATAGCAATATCCTAAATACCATTTTTGGCATCATGGCACTTCACTTGTACACAAGTATGAGCAGATTTGTCACAAAATATGGGGTGTATTATGCTGAGGTGTTTGTTTCGTTTTTATGAACAACAACTGTCACTTTAAAAGACTTTAAGAGACTGTTTGGCCGTAACATAGTATACACATATGCCAACACACACCAGTACAAATATGCAACTAAACATGCAGGACAATTAAAACATCTATTTGCAGATCACACCACACCACACCACACCACACAAACACAAACACGCACACACACACAGACACACACACACACACACACACAAAACAAACACACACACGCACCCTCTGAGATCAAAGTACAGCTCTTAGTACCACTGCCCACCACATTCCTCTGTACTTCAACAGCTGATTAGTGTTGACTTGGCTGGCTTTGAGCACACGATTCAAAGGAAAATCTGTGTCTATAGTGTGTCAACCACAGGCAGCAACACAGCCGCCTGCCTTCATTGGTTGTGAATCACCTGCCAGGCTCAATAAGGGGTTGGGATTGGTTCCTAGGGTTTTGGTGATTTGGAAATGGGTTGCCATGGGCCGCAGAGCAATTTTTAGATTTGCCAGCCGGTGCATGTGGGTTTGCCTAGACTGTGAGCCTTGTGCACATGACCAACGAGACTACGGTACATGCAGCATCAACTGATCATAAACATGACATTCCACGTGTCTGTCCTTGAGTCTCTACCGGTCTTTTTTACTGCAGATGCGAATTACATTGAGGGCTCTGTAGGCAACATCATGTCCTGTCAGCACCTCACACAATACATCACTGCAGCAAAACCACAGCCACAAGTGGACACCAACTGTGGACATTACAGCAAGTACAGTATGAATGACTACAGCATTTATCATGGTGGGGCTTAAGAGAATTAGAGAAGGAAAAGAGTGAGATCACTCAGTCCCTGTCATTGTCAGGGCCCGGTAGGGGTCAGGACTCACAGAGCCTCAGCTGTGCAGACAGGGGCCTCTGCTGGGCTCAGCGCAGGAGGGGAGGAAGAAACCTCAGCAGACCTGCTGGTGGTTATCACCTACCATCACCAGCACCAGCAGCCCACAGTCAAAGCACCACACACAGAGAGCCACTGCTCCTCGTGCCGACCTGGATGTAATTACACTGTGACTCAGCGCGGGGAGGGAAGAAATGAAATAATGAAAAAGAAATGAAATAAAATACAAACATGCAGATCTCTTATGATAATCAAGGTTCAATACTCATCTCCAACAGCAGGAAATGAGGTTTTTGTCAAGAGCGTAGATATTTCCACCTGATCTCAACTAGACATCTCAATGTGGTATAACTGCAATCTGTAATCTGAATCCTGTGTGTAGTATTCTGCATGTAACATACCAGAACACATTCTTTAGTATACTAAAATACACAGCCAAGTTAATTCTGTTGTAAATGATGATCTCCAGTGGTGTCTGTTTCACTTGTTAAAGTTTAGACATATCCTAAGGTATACAGCATACTGTATGTGAAAGATTATTTTGATCCTGACCATTTTAAGCTTCCATGGTGTTAGATATATAAGTAAATTTGTCTGACCAAGTTATTAACAAGTTTATTTTAAAATAATATCTAAAAAATATTTCCTGAAGCATCATAGCAAAACTCTTTAAAAATATCACCACCACTGTACAGTGACTCATTACTGAATCTTATTATATGACTCTCCAGAATGCTGCAGGAGGTTCCATTCACTTTGAATGGGCCTTCCAAACGTTCAGAGGTCAGTTATTTCTGTATAATCACCACGGCGCAAGTATAATGGATGCTGTCAATGGGAACACGTTTTTTTGCTTTAGATTTACATCTGCATATCATCCCTGAGTAGAGATCATTCACTTATCACAATGGAACTTTGATCAGCTGCATTCTAAAGAATGTCTCAAGTTAAAATTGCATTGCAAAGTATGTTTATCTGGGGAAGCCACGAAACGACAACAAATTAAATTTAAACGACATTTGTGTAAAGTTTTCTGTAGTTGTTTTGGCAAGCAGACGTATAATAAGCAGGATAATATATTGTCTGCCTATGATTATGGGAAAATATTTCCCTTCAGGACGAATAAAAAAACACCTCCGCCTTCGGCGTCAGGAAATATTTTCAAATAATGACCGACAGACAATACATTATCCTTTACATAAAACAATTCCACAAACTAATGGCTCTTGAGTTACAGGATCTATTACAAGACAACTTGTTTTCCATTCAACTTGTAAAAAATAGATTGATCAAAATCATTCCCTGGGGTATGGTTGGTGAGTCATCCTGAAGGACTAATAATGCTTCATGTGTCATAATGTCACTTTCATTAAACGAATCAAGCCACATGGAGTTAGAGGTGAGCCTCGATTTTGTGTCTCCAAGCAACAAACAGCATGAAATTGCCGAGTCACGGAATATGGTCAGTGATGACACATGAAAATATTCAATGCTGATGGGGGCTGTAAAACCAACGTAGATGGAGGGGAGAGAAAAGTAGTATGAGCAAGTTGACATGTTTGAATAAGACATAGTTGATAGCTCAGGTTGAGATCATAGGCACTTTGGACTTGCTAACACAAATGTCAGTGGCATCCATTGTATGTGCCAGTGACTGTAAATCATTTCCAACCGATACCCCCTTATCCTAGCAGGCATCACTTTAGTAAATCCAACTTTAATACCAGATTGGTATTGTTCATTACTCTCACTCGCACAGAAAATTCTTGAGGATGGATAGGTACTTCCTCAGAGTGATATGTGATTCTAAGATTGATAGCCTACTCAGAAATAAGCATGGGAGAGGTGTGAGAGATATGGACCTTAAAATATTTATGGTCTTGGTCCCCAAAAATATGGGATTTTTTCGGAGACCCATAGATATTGTGATGGTACTACAGCTGAAAACTAATAACCATCTCTCTTCTTTAGAGCCTCCCAAAACCTCCAAGACACACAAAAATAGGACAGGCTATTGGGAACAAGATCTTTTTTTCTCACGGAAATGATATTACAATCAAAATAATCAGACAGTATAGGGCCTAAGAACACAATAAGCTCTAAATTGTGGAGGTAATTGCCGCTTTGTGGCACAGCGCTGTCAGAAAATGCAGCTTGTGGACAAAGATTAAACTTTTTCCCAAAAGCACAAACTGAAAGCCAGAGACAGCTTATCATTATCCTCCAGCCTTCACTGAAAATGTGCCCACTCTCTTCAATTTTACTGTAATCACACAAAAGCTTATATATGGTTATTGAACAATGCAGAGTTATGATAGTAAAAGCCATCACAAACCTTTTAACACTCAGTACTACAGTACTCCCATCCAATCCAATCTACATAAAAAGACTTTTGGGATGCGGTCGAAAATAAGACAAGCCAAAATATTTCTCTATTTCAAACACCATGCGCAAAACACAACATCTCAAAGGTCCTGTTTGAGGAATACTCATGTTTTAACTTGTAACAGAGCTAAGAAACTTTCAACTAAACATGATGGGACAAAAACTGACAGTAGAATACAGCATAAGCCAAATAATTTCAGGTAACTGAAATTATTTGTAAATTTGTGTTTTGCTCAAAATCCAAAAAAAGCAGATTCCTACAAGGGAGATGCTGTGATTTTAGTATACCAATACGCTTTGAATGACAGTGCCTCAAAAAAAGCTGCACGTCATGATAATAAGCTGCACGTCAAAGGGCCTCATCCATCTGCAGATCAACGGAGAAGAACACATAAAAAGCCTCGGGTCAAGGGTTAAGGACTCCGCTTCTCGTTAGCATTTCATCCACCCTGGTCATTACGGAAACACATTTGCTCATGCTCACCAATCCATTCTGCAACCCCTCTCTCCCTACATTAGCTGCGTGCTGCCTAATGATTACATGACCCTGATGTGTATGACGCACTATGTGCACATGCATGCCTTTACAGAAGGGATAATCTCACTGAATAATGCCGCATGGCAGAGAATGAGATTACTCCATTTACATAATATTGGTCTTTGCCGACTGCAACAAAAAATGAAGGCATCCCAGGGAAAAGCTAGCCACAAAGCCAGCCAAGAAGCACTCTGTTGCACTGGAGTGGAGTACACAGGAGATGTGCACGGCTCATGTTAATTTTAATTTCATTAATTTATATATTTATTTATGCTTTGTCTCCACACTACAGGCAGTCAGTGACATCTCGCCAGTGTTTATTCAATAACTGCTCCCAAATATATCATTAGATAGAGTAACATATTATCTGTTGGCAAGGAAGATGGTTCCCAGGATGTTTGCTGGCACAAGTAATCCTGTATGCAAGCCTTGTCTGGAGCTAATCAGAGGAGACTGGAGTGTTATTAATTATGGCTGCAAATGACGCCTCCCCCCACCGCCATCCCAGGCTCCTGCATGCACCCTCTACCACCACCATCCAAACCCTCCACCCCTTTTCCGCCAGAGCCATTATTAGAAAATGGCAGTGGTTAGTCATCAAACATTTACAGTTGCTGTTGTCTCTCTCTCAGCCTCTTGTAGCACATTGGTATTCTAGCAGGGTTGCTGGCTGTTTTGCATTTCCTTCGATATGACTGACACCTCCGCGTCATTAGTCTATTGCTAGAAGGTAATATCTTCACCCTGAAAACACTTTTCTTTCAACAAATACTTTGATCGAGATGATTACAAAAACATGACTTGAACCAAGTTCAGCAACTGTTTATGAGGAAAGCAGCAAGCTGTTCAAATGTAAATTGTGGTTGCAATATAGAGGCTTAACATTTTGCCAAGCTGTGCTGTATAAGAACAGAAAGAAGCAAACATGCATGTCCTTCTACCAGTCTGAAGTCTTTATTTGATTGTGTTGATGTCAGTAATTTCCTGAGTGGCTGTTTAGCAATTAGGCATAATTAATGGCATGGTCACAGAGTAAAAAGGAATCTTGTAAAGGAAGCTCTAATTCATTTACTGGGACAAGCACGCCCATAGACCACAGGGCCACAATACTACATAGCCTGAATTTCATAGATATCTACAGATTTTTTACAGATATGAAACATGCCTTTCGGATGAAGCTGTTAATACAAGTCTCACGGGTGACTGATGCAGAGTTTAAAAACCTCTCTAGATGTATGCAAACAAGTCAGTCAATGGCTGCTGAACACTTTGCATTTGTTGGTGCTCTGAAATGCTTACTACTCATTTACACCATTCATTCAAGTGCACCTAGTAAAAACTTGCTCCACTGCAAAGAAAAGAAAAAAAAACTACCTATCTCAAATAAAATCATCAACTTTCACAAAGACGTATGAAGACGAATCAATGTTTATCACAAGGTAGTGGCAGCACGTCATCCTTACACCCACCTCCAATATAATGCAATGTTTAACGTCAACAGCAGTATAACAAAACTGATGGTTTGCAGTGGTCCCAAGGACGATCAGCCATGATTATACAAGCATTCCTTACAGTGCAAAACCATTTTAAATGTCAAGGTAGATTGAGTAACTCCACTGAAAGATAAGGCAATGAGTAAAGGAAAGCTTTATACAGTAGATTCACGACTGGATGGGCTCCAGTGGCGACAATGTTCTTCTGGTTATCACAGAAATCAATAGAAAAGTGCCTCTGCTTTTTTTCCCATACATTGGTTTCATGTTTGAATAAAAGGGTACAGAGAGAAAAGCCGGATAGAGAAAAAACTGTGGATAAATGTCGTGGTCGATCCATGGCCAGGTTAAACCCACCAAAAGATCTGAGCCACCAGTATACTGACCAAGCTATAAAATACGTCAACATAGATAATTTGCCTTTCAATGTTAGGTATACAAACACAGTGAAAAACTATTTTAATGTTACATGAATCATCTAGCTAATGTTGAACTTGATGTGAGTTTGTTTTAGTGAAAAATACTGGAAGACAATGTCTACAGTGTCCACAAACCTTTGGTGAACTAAGCATTTGCTTGCACAGTTGTAGGTACACATGCAATGTCATAGCGCAGAAAGGGAAATACTGAGCAGATCCAAATAAATATCTGGGTGAACTTCTGACAGTGTGGTGTAAAACTCATTATGTGGAGATTAAGAAAACGACAGAAAAGATTGAGTTTCGTGCACCTTTGGGGAACTTCCCTCATCATATTTACAATGATTCTGCAAGTCATTTCCCTGTTGGAGTGTCCTCTCCATGTGTCCCATGCACCTTTCCAAGGTGATGAAGTTTAGCTCTGACTGAAACAAAAAAACAAAACAAAACAAAAAAAACCTTTGGCTGTCATGGTGAAATGTCCCTGTGCCCAGAATACTAATTAAATCATTATGTGAAGAGCAAAAAAAGCTACCGTAATCGGCGCGTGACGTAATTGCTCCTTGAATGAAAAATTACATATGGGAAGAGGGTGCATAAAAGATAAGGTTAGATGGCACACCGCTAGAACTGGATTACTTTGGGGAGAGAGAAACAGGGGTAGAACAATAACACATTCCAAAGGGTCTAATAATTTAATAAGAACTTTGACTATCCAACTTAAGCGGCATAGCATGCCTTACTTTAAACAATCCCCATTACAACAACGGCGACAAAGACTTGTTATCTTCCCATGACCTGTAGACCAAGTCATCCTTGTGCAAATGATGGCTCATTCAGTTTATGCACACTGCTACATAGATGTCTGGCAAGATAAAGTTAGATGGAGATTACATGTACAATGCAATGTACACTACAGTGTATTTCAACCATTAATAAGCCTGTTTTGTTACAGTTACAGTAAATGTATACATGAAAGTATACAAAATATTGCTGATAAAATACTATTTATCAATATAAAAATGACAAAAATAATTTTTGATAGGCTGGGAAAAGTCCTATAGAATGTATCTCAAAATTACCTTAAACCACCAGTAAATTCACCAGTAAAAATAATAACAGGGTTCCCATTGTAAGTCATACTTAAATTTCCCTGACCTTTTCATGACTTTTCCTGACTAAAAGCAGAATATCCATGACCTTCTCTATAAATAATTGTACAATAGGCTATACCACCTGGATCTGGAGCAAAAAACAACAAGGCCTTTAACAGCAAACCAATAAATCTGTGATATCCATTTTCAGGTTCATGTGTTTTTACTGCAAAACATTGTTACCAGATTAACTTGAGCAAGGCATAATGCCTGATAAAGACCATGAAGGAAGGATGAAAATAGAGATCACATTTTTGGGACAATTCTCTGATATTCCCTGACTTTGTCCACAAAGTTATCAAATTCCCTGATTTCCCATGTATTGAAATTTCATGACTTTCCAGACATTCACCAGTAGGAACCCTGAAATAATTATAATTTTGTGAATACCAGTTCAGACATGGTTTTTGATGTGAAGGCACAGAAAAATTTCTGCCAGAAAATTGCCAAATTTTCTGCCATTAAAATGTGCTATATTGACATGGCCCCTTAGGCCAGCCTCAGCTAAAAAGCATGGCAACGTTAGCTGATATCTTACAATGATTCAATCTGCTTTCATACGGAGAGACTCTTTGGCCTTAAAGTTTTAAAGTTGGTGTGCAAACATGACTGACACAATGCAAGGTCATATTTATATTTCCATAATCCAATTTTGCATGAAAATGGACTCAATGATGCAAAGACCTTCACCATCTGGAAACAGTGCTGCTAACTGAGGTCTGACTTACTGTGAGAGAGGCGGCTGTGGTCGGTGTCCTCGTCCTCGGTGGCTGGGTGCAGGCTGCTGCGCTCACTGGCCAGGCTGGAGTGGCTCTCAGACAGCACATCTCCACCAAGGCTGACTGGCGCGTGGGCCCGGACCACACTGGAGCTGCCACTGGATTCTATGATGGAGTCATAGGACATAAGAACAGAGTTCTTGCATCCTTCGCAAATTCCAGACTTTTGTAAAGTGCATTTCCCAAAGTCAACTAACTTTTTGTGTTTTGTTAAAATTTTAACCCAGAAATATATCCATATTTTTCAAAATTATTAATAATTTAGACTAATTATGGCTACACTGCAAAATGTAATAACAGCACAGGATTCAAGAGGTGGATGATAGGAGTGGAAGAGTGAAACTTATCACAGTAACACATAATTTAAAAATCTCAAAATGGAGGTCCTCCGAATGCTCCAGGAAGGCTGCCTTGTCACCTGCTTAATGGCTCACGAAACAGTGAGGAATAGCCTGGTGGTGACACAATAACCTCATGTCTGGGCTGTAAAGAAAGGTGTGTGTGTGTGTATGTGTATGTGTGTGTGTGTGTCTGTCGAGGTGGAGGTATGATGCACCTGATCCTCTCCGTGGCCTGCAGTCAGGAGTGAAGACCTTGAGTTCCCCACTACAAACGCTGAGCTCTGAGTCACTGTCCTCACTCTCACTGGAAACCACTGCTGGGAGAGACACATGACACCAAGCCATCAGTCACCATATTCCATTCATAATAAACTTACTAATCATAGTAGTGGTATTTTGTGTCATAATCAGTCTTATGACTACAAAATATATTCTGTCAGGTTTTTGATCATAACATTATCTATCTGAGGTAATGGTTGGCTATGCTGACGTAATGTTAACGCGGGTTACACTGTTCTTGACACATTTCTTCTCATGCTATGTTTTCATATTCTGTTTGTTAGTCCACAAAATGATAGCACAGCAAAAGTTGGATTTCCATAGGCAGGGTAATTTCTGAAGGTAGCACATTAACATATTGTCTCATTTCTTGGGGAAATATTTTCACCCCTATCCCTTGTGACTTTGTTTCAGAGCATAAGGGATGAGAGAATGGGAAGGGTTAGATGAAGGGTGTGGGGTATGAATAGAAATGGTATTCAAAGGTATTCAAATGGTATTCATATTTGTTTTTATACAGACACTCAACCCTGATTCGATAGCTAATGAAATAGCAATGACATAGCTGCACTATCAACTCAGTATGTAACTCTGATTGAGCAAGTCTGTTGACCAAACATGTGCATCGCTGGGCACAGAGGGTATCGGAAGCCTTATCTGGCTGCAGAAGTGCCAGGGTGTTTGTGCCCTCATCTCCATACGTGCACCCACATAACATCGCTCAAGAATGACAAAGGAGGGATGGGTGAGTGGATAGAGAGTGTGAGAGTGTGCGTGAGAGAGAGAGAGTAAGAGAGAGAAACAAAGAAAGAAAGAAAAGAGAGAGAGAGCGCCCATGCTCTGCTTCCAATTTGCCATATCCCATCTGCTGTTGCTTCAATCAGAGGCCCAGGAAGGTTGGCAAAAGAGAACCGTGGTGCACAAACTTAAGCGGTATACTAATAGCCCTCCTCCATCTGCAAAAATCTGCAGCCTCTTTCACTCGTTCTTATGCTCTCCATCCCTCTCTGTCACTCTTGTTCTTTTGCTGCCTCTCTTTTGCTCAGCCTTTCTCCCTTTTCCCTCCCCTCTGGCCATTACTCTATCCATCTCACTCCTCTAACCTACAACATGCTTCTTCTAAAAAAATACAGCCTTGTTCCTGCTTCACTTCTGGCACAGTGAGTCAGAGCAATTCCCTGTTCCCCGTTTGCACCAGCCACGACTCAAGTGCTTAACCCAGGAAGAGAGGCTTCCCGCCGGGAAAATTTCATCAGGAAATAAGTAGGTGAGGAGGCAAGTGCTTGTTGGGCACAGACAGAGGCATTAGTGACATATATAAAGACTCAAGGAAACTTTGGTCAAGTCATTGCCTTAGTAAGAACGATGGATGGCCAACCATAATGGGGAGACCTGGACTATTTTATTTGCAAAGCTGAAAATGTTATCTGCACACCATGTGATGAAGACCAGGTGGGAAACAGAGAGTTGTTGTAAGCCATGGCCTATTTGTTAAGGCTTCAGGCTTGTAACCAAAGGGTTGCCGGTTCGATCCCCTTGAGAAAGGCATCTAACCCCTCACTTCAAGTACCTACTAAGAGGTATTTTCAAATTCACTCATTTAAAAGTTAAATGACAAAAAGTTACCTTATTTAAAAATGTAAGCGGTTACTTGGTGCTTGAACATGAAAGCAGTGAAATTAAAATCCTCTTTTCTGATGGATAGAGTGGATTTACTTTGTACATATCAGGGAAGTTTGGACAGTGCTGCCAACACAAGATGGCCCGGTGTGTCTGTCCAGGAATTGATATAACTACCCGGTCAAAACAGGAAAGCAACCTGTCACATGGAGAAGCACATCCATTACGTTCCATTATCAGATGCTCTATCAACATGCCACAGGAACACGGGACACCGTATAGAATAAATATATATATAATAGGATTAGGCCTATATGGATCTCTGCAGTGCACTCAACGAAATTCTGCACTCGTTTCTTTTACAGTGTGTGGCTTCAACGTTCTGTGGTCAGCTACTTGAGGTAAAAGGACACATACTCATCCTGCCCACGCACCTCTAGCGAATGAAAGAACTCGGCCCCCATCATTGTATCCTAAGATGTTAACACCTACATTCCTTCCAAGTCAATACACGGCGTGAGTCATCTGAGAGGAGGAGTGTGCTTATAATACATCTGCCAAGGCTCTGTGCCAGTGAAATCAATGTCAAGCTCAAAAAACCTATGGCCAGCTCATGCAAAAAATTCCACCACTCTCTTCTTTTAGATCCATCAACCTCTCTGATGTGCTAAGCATTATTTTATGTCCATTTTTAAAGACGGGGAGAGATCAGAGGCAGAGGATGAAAAGGAAAAAAAACAAATGTCCTGTGCAACTCTTACAGTTAATTCCCTATAGCCAGGAAACAGCCCATCATGTGCATTGATGGCTCATGCAATAGGTACAGAGGTATGTACAGTGTGGCTGCCATGGTAGACGTCTTCAATCTGCTCTGCTCCACCATTATCAATGGAACCCCTGGAGATAGGGGACCAAATAAACATTTACGGGTAATTTCTTGCCAACGAGTCCACAGATTGTGTTTGCATGAAATGCTCTATATTTTATCACACCCACATTAGAGTGTCCATTTCGATGGCCACTGGGGCTTTGCACAGAAATGTGCATGGGCAGAAGAACTCTAGCTATTTACCTCCAAATCTAGACCTAGAATGGGAGTGGGAGCAGAGTGGTATCAACTGCAGAATTGTCCCATTAGTCATGAGCACACACTACTCCCTGTAGTAAAACTATGCTCATACTCTGCTAAGCATCTTAAGGTGGAGCACTTCCACATTCATGAGTAGAGAGCATGAGAGAGGTGAGTATCACTGACTATTCAGAGAATACAGTAGGCCTTCATGATTTTCCTATCAGGAACATCATGTACAGACATATGTATTTATTCTCACGCACACATAGGGGCAACTGTGACCTACTGTCTTACGGCTACATACGTGGAACAGAAGAGTTGCCGCTGTAGCAGGTAGCCCACTGCCCTGGGTTTGTGTGTGCACTTCACCTCACTGTGTGTTTCACTAATTCATAACTGGGACAAATGCAGAGACAAAATTCCTTGTGTGTTTAAAAACACTTGTCCAATAAGGCTGATTCTCTACATACCTTACTATGAATATATAGCGAATATTGAGCACAGGAATTGGAAAAAAATATTGATGTTCATATCTCCCAGTAACAGAAATTATACTCTATATCATGTAAATTGATCCTCTAAATAATATTGCCTGGTTGATTGATGGTTTGGGAGTGTGCACTTAACAGAAAACAGAAATAAACAAACAAAAAAACAAAAAAAAAATAAAATAACGGCATCTGTGTCTGTGCCATCCCTATTGCATAATAGCATTCAGTTAGCTCCAAAAGGCCATCAGACTAAATCTTAATCTCCCCAAAACTGTTGTTTTATGCAATTCAAATGAATACCATTCGAAAATTTACATACACTTACCCCGATTAACCCTGGCAGATTAATTCAGGAAAATATCAAATGGGTTCGGAAGATTGAAGTCACAACTAATTAAGTATTTGAGTCTGACATACTCTGTGACTGTGCTGTGGATGTAAGAAAACATTCAACAAACTAATGCTTTTGAGGAAATAAAGATAATTAAAAAAAAAAAAAAAAGTTGTGTGTCGCTTTCTTGGACCAAGGCCATAAACACTAAAAGACTAAATTGATTTTTCATGCAAAATACATCATTGCTTTTAAACTTGAGGTCGATATTATTCGGAAGACAAGTATAAAATCCCCTCGTGTATGGTTAAAGGCAACTGTACAATACAATATAATCAATCTCTCCCAAATGCGCTTGAAAAGTGAAATCACACCTCTGTGTCAAATCCATTTAAAAAAATGTTATAAGCCCCCAGGCTTATTTGTTTGAGGTGTTCTTTGGAAAACAGATATAATAGGATACTGTATTTGAGAAAAATACATAGGGGACAGTTCTATTCCTATTCCCTGCACTGCAAAATTTCTCCATATTGTAAGGAAAAGTGAAAGACACTCTTACTCGGCTGGGGGACTCAGTGACTTGCGCGTTTAGAGTGTTGTGGTTTTAAGAGCTGGTCATGTTACAAATTGCAAAGTTAAAATAGTTAACAGTCACTTCCAGTGGGGAGTTAAATGACCCTACACAGTAACATACACTGAAGAATTCACATACATACATAGATGCATATAAAAAGGTCAGTCAGTGGGATGAATAGACAAATATATCTAAGTACAATAATGGATAGACAGATAGATGGATGGATGGGAAGCATTTTTTACATTAAGGGCTTAACAATATCAGTGAACCAGCGAAGGGCTGCAATGCTAAATTGATGGAAGGCAGCAAAGAACGGCTAAAATACTGATTACTGTTGCTTAATATTGCTGTTGCCAAAGGCATCCTGCCATCAGCAAGCAAGCTAGCTTAAATTGATCAGTTTATCGAATTCACTTATTCTCCACACATTCTCAAAAAATATTAGAACACAAGTTTAGGTATAAAATCTAATTAAAAGTAATTAGTCATCAGTGAGTGCTCCAGGAGATAACCCATGGTTTGTTAGGAAAAACAAAACAAAATGGTTTGTTAGGAAAAACAAAACAAAACAAAACAAAAACTGGCGAAATGTGTCAACACCAACTGTCGCATTGTTGTTCACAAACAGCTGGGTAAGGGCGTGGACAGACTTTTTAATTTCAGACATCAGATTAGTCGCCTCCCCTCTGTTCGCATTCTCTATGGTCCAGATTGCAGATCTGCAGCCCTTACATCCAACACTGCGTGCTGAGATGGCAGCATGTGGTTCACAAGGGGTCACAGACCCAGCTGACAAACCCATCTGATTTCCCCACGGTCATGCCAGGATCACACTAGCATCCGATTGAGTCAGCCAGCTTTCTCGAGAATATGTGTGGAGCCCTCTGCAACATGACAACTCCGTTCTTCAAACAATAAAGCACACCTAAGGAGGTTGTCACGAGTGGATGGACGACATGGTTTGAGGGTCGATAAAATATCTGCCACTGGCACCAGACCACAGCAGAACAGTGAGTTTCAATGGACACAAGCATATGTTGGATGAAAACACTGCTTTTGTGCACAGCACTGGGTATAGTCACACCACACTGATGCAACTGTAAGCTTTAAAAAGCACCAACACAAGTGCAGTGACACGGAAAGCATAACATATAACACCTGGCCCACATTAATTTTAAAATATCCAAAACTCCACAGTACTGGACTGTTTCTAAAATCTCACAGGCACTTCCTGTTATAAACTTAATGGCGCCCCTGTGGAAAAGATAAGAATTCTGACCGAACAGCACATACAGCTGCATGTTCACCAAGTCATAAAGTTTACTGGACATAAATATCTAGGCTTTGAAGCCAACGGCTCCCAGCAGACCTGCAGTACGACACGTCTGTTGTGCATATCCATTTTTTTTTTTTTTTAAATCTACCTGCGGCAATAACAGCATGGTAAGATTTATCAACATGATAGCAGTGCTCCTATCATGCCACTGCATCAAAGTTCTTGGAAGAAGACTGATGTTGAAAGACCATCTTGGATCAATGTATGACTTGGTGGTGTCAGATTAAAGATAAGATATGACAGCCACTGAACCTGTGGTACGTCTACCGCTACATACACATTCTATACATGTGTTTATGGAGAGAGGAACTGCTGCTGAAAGAGGAGGGTAGAAATAAAATGGAATGGGTGGATTCACATAAATCTTTAAAACAGGAAACTGTTGCTAAACACTATAACTGACAATACATCCATCCAGACCTTTGCAGTAACATGATCATCATTGAGCATTCAAGACCATCCTGTGTACAAATCTATAATTCTGATAACATCCACCCAAAGCTGCTGGCAGACAAGCCCATACTGATAGTCTAGATTAAACCCAGAAATGTGGGCAAGTGCTTCATCCTCATGTTTTGGCAGGTATGTATGTTGTTCCTGTTTACATTAAAAGCCATGTGAAGCAGATATTAACTTCTTGCCACTGTTTGTTTTAGGTTGATGGATTCTCACTCTTATGGGTTATTTGGTAATAAAACTAGGGTTAAGGACAGACATAAATCAAAGGCATATTCACTAATTGATAATGAAAAGACATCACTAAAAAACACCACTGTTTTCAGTTCATTTCTGTGTGATGAAATCTGTAAGGGTATTAGAAGTTTCTTGATAAAGCATTTATGCATAATAGTACTTAACAAGCATGTTTCATTATCCTTATTCACACAACTTAAGGATAATCTTCATTAAGCCTCCCTTGGTAAACTAGAGGATTTTTAGAAGACTTCCATCACTGGCACGTTAACTGAATACAATAAAACATGGTTGTAGTTTACGTTCCACATACATTCTTCTGTCTACATACGTGTATGTATAAAAAATGTATTTAAGAGTAAATGTGAAGACACCTTGGACGGTAGGAAGTAACGCTCACTACAGCGTATCTGACATTCTACTTGCAGCCCTCTGTGACCACTGCCACCAACAATGTGACACATTTCATAAAGATTTCAGAGTTATGACATAAATGGACCTGTGGGGGAGACCATAAATGTGGGTGGCTGAGGAAAAATACTGTCTGTAATCGCAACCGTTCACAACCGTTCATGTCCGTCTCAATCATTTAGACGGACATGAGTGCATGACACATGGCACAAGGAAGGAACTCGCTTTCCATATATTTGTTTTCAGATGTACACTTCATTTGCACACAGGGCGAGCGTCATCTACACATGTCACCATAGAGGAAAAAAAAAACAGGGAACAGGGGACATGTAAACTGAATACAAATCCAAGACATCAGGACATAGCTGGTGGGTAGGTGTGATCTCTCTTCTAGACACTTGAGATTGTATGCAAAGGATCTTCTGCCTTGCTGCAGTTAGCAAATAATGAGGCAGTTTTAAAAAATTATGGATGTGTCTCTTATACTCTGAATGATGTAATATTCACTAAAATTTTTAACAGCAAAGCTGCCAGCAGGGGTGGGAAATTATAGGATTTTATCAATATTGATCCTGCTTATCGTCTCGATTTTTGTCATCAACACAGGAACCTATAATGTAGCGTAATGTAATGTATATTATACTGTGTATAAACTATACAGTGCCCTATACAGTGCCCTAGCAGCTTATTAGAATGAAGTGAACCATGTAGCACGGTGTTGTCTATTTCAATTCTACTTTCAGAAAGACCAATCCCCCATGATCCTGGCATTGATAAGACGAATTGATAGTATAGTATATGGTATACACACTTTTGATCCCCTGAAGGGATCACTGGTTGGGGCCTACTTTTTAGGGCTACGGGCTTGTAACCGAAAGGTCACCGGTTCGATCCCTTATCAGTGGACCATGGCTGAAGTGCCTTGAGCAAGGCATCTAACCCCTCACTGCATCCCGGGCACTGCTTTGGCAGGCAGGTTAGTGTGTACTTCAGTTCACAGTGTGCTGTGTGTGTTTCACTAATTCACAACTGGGTTAAATGCAGAGACCTAGGTTTACTAGGTCTACCTTTTTTTAAAAAAATGGCTTCACAAGAAACAAATAATGAGCACTGAACTTTAATGGAGGATCTGTAGTGACTTATGAGTTGTTTTCATAATGGGATTAACGTTCAAAAACCCATCTGTCCCATCTCTGTCCTGAACGGCTAAAATAATTGATCTCAATAAAATAAAGTAAAGTAATAAAGAGTAATTTCAGATTCTGACTGCAGACCTATGGAAACAGAGGAAAACTCTTAATCAAACTCAGCCATTTGGCCTTATAATCTTAATTACCTTAAAGAATAAAAAAGCTAAGGTTTCAAGATGTTCTCCATTACAGCTTTTAGAAAGAGCCTGTTACAGAATAACGGGTTGTGTTTATTATTTGACATCGGTGTCCCAGGAAACGGATTCCACTTTTGATTTTATAACACTATCCGCGTGTATGCTTTCTCAGAGCTGCTCAACAGCATCAGAATGTTCCTTTTACTGCCAATAAAATGTACTGTTGCATGAAGAGACTTCATACAGAGGCTTTCAAACCACGTCATTCGTGCTGTATTATGTTCTCTGAACACTCTGTCATTTTTTCACTTTGTTTTCAAGATGAGTGAAAATAAGGTAAGTGGTTAAGTGAACTTCCTGTTATTTCATCAGATCCTTTACATGCAACAGTACCAGAGAGAACAGTATAAGAGCTACAACACTGAGAGTGTTACATGTAAATTACCATATTTAACTTTGTACTGTACACTAAAATAGATTATTTTTGCATATTTTACTAAATATTTATATGTTCTGTATGATCTGCAGTATAGGGCAGCTCACCTTTGCTGTGTGCCCATTTGTAAGTGCGGTTAATCTGCAACCCAGTGGCTACCTTGAGGTCATTCCTCTCCTTGTTCTGCATCTGGCACTCAAAAGCTCTGTCTTTCATGGGCAGCACGTGCTTTGGCAAGGCTTTGTAGAACCAGGCTCCCGATCGTTTCCACACCTCGGAGAAGCACAGAGAAATTATGCAGTTGTATGGCATAAAAAAGGAATCACTTTTCCATAAGAACTGGGAGGATATGATGATGACATTGTGATCACTCTGGGTGGGTTTTTAATTACTTTCTCTAATTAATTACATTCACTCAATGTAGGATATGAACAGTAGCAGAGGACCTTGTGCATTAGGGCCAATCATGACTGATAACCCTGCAACTATACAGGATGCCTGGCCTTGACCATTTTATGATGCTTTCCTGTGAAGTATTTTGATTTCTGTCTCGCTATCTGCAACACCAATATTGCACTCCGAGGAAAGCGACTGTAGTCTCAATGACCGACATAATGTTCCTATTGTCAGCAGCCATATAATACTCCTGAATGCTTGGGAACGCATTTTCAACAGAAAACATCATTTGCTGCTTAGCAAGGTTAGTGTGTTGTAAACAACCATGTGCAGCAATTTTCATAAATCATATCCTCATTTCCTATAAATAATTTCTATAGTTTAACAGGCAGAGCGAGATGCTCACAAGACCTAGCATCAAGGGTTTAATTCTTACTGTGTGCATCAACAAATAAAAATGGAAGAAAAAAAAAAACAGAACATGTCAATGCAAACACAATGTCAGTCGGGTTTGGTCAGCCCTGGAAACAAGCACTCCGTCATTGTAAAACACTAGAGGCGTGCCATCAACCATTACCCTGGCCTCTCCAATGGAGACTAAGGGATGGCAGACCAAAATGTCAGGTCTGATAGCAGCTGCTCAGTGGTTGGCAGGGGACTCCTTCCAGCTGTCAGCTAATACAACTTGCTAGCCTCATGCCCGATGTCTCAAGGAGGTGTTGCACTAATGAAGTCTATTATTTTAATGTAAATAATGCTTTCATGATCATAAAACTAATTATTAGAAAGTTTATGAATAATGAACTGAAAGACTCTCTATATGACATTAGCCAGTTATTATTTGTTTTGTGTAAAGCATAAATGGACAGATCAGATTACCAGATTAAAAACTCACTAAGCTGATTAAAGTCTCAAGAGACAGATTAAAATGTAAAAAGCTTTAACAAGTTAATTTCACAAATATTAATTCAAAACAATAATAGTTGTCCAATAGTTTTCCCCCAATATACTGATTTACATTCAAATCACAAATATTACTCTTCCTGAAAACATTTTATCCCTACATATAGACATAAACAGTGATCCCATTATTTGAGGTCTTGATCCTCTCTATGACTATCCATAACTCACACAGAACACAGCAGATGAAAATGAACTACTTAAATCTCCACAATAAAAGATGTGTCAGGACCTAGCCAACTGAACTGATGACACAGACAGAACCATACGATGGATTTGCCCTGTTGAATATTGATCTTCAATCCCCACGCACTTACCTGCTCACTCTAGCCAAGGACCTTAAATGAAGAAGAACTATAAGAGTGAAAAAGATGAATGGATGGGATAAAGCTGAACTGACAGAGCCCCTTTGTGAATATCACTTTTGCATTACTATCTCCGTCACTGTGCCCTTTAAAAAATGGTAATGCCATTCTAGTGCAAAATATGCCATTCTATTGCAGCGCCATTTGAATGCACATTATGGCATTAACATACAGGATGGGTTATAATGGTGTGGTAATGCCAAGGAAACTGGACCAAACACTAAACTTCAGAGAGAGAGAGAGAGAGAGAGGGAGAGAGTGTGCGTGTGCGTGTGTGTTGTGTGTGTGTGTGCGCGCACAGAGCTACTACTACTATTACTACTAAGATGGATAAGTCTACATCATGGCTAAAGGAATTCATCATCAACTTTCTTTGTATTCTTTAATGAGCATACTGTATACTTTTATAGTCAAATAAGTATTAGAACACCTTCTATTACACCTACAGGAAACTCAATGACATTCCACGACAAGTTCTTCCACACTAAAATCACTTCAGCATGCCTTTCTTTATGGACCTTAATTTGTCCACCGAGTATGCTGAGGAGGGGAAAATGGCATAATGGTTGTTTATAACGGCACAATGCAAGGTTCATTAGGACATCACTGGATAGGTTTCGGTGGCAAAGAACCCGGAACACGTTTCTCTATGCAACACCTTTTGGATGAGATAAAAAAAGAAAAGGGGGGCTGCCGACAAATTGATGGCTTGCGGATTTAGTCATTGAAATTCATGTGCGTCTAATGGCATAATGGCAGATGCCTCAATATGTTTGTCTTTGAAGTGAACCATCTGCATTTGAAGACGCAACAGCTCACAAGACATCACACACTTTCTTTTTTTTTTTAAGAGACGATGACAGGTCAGCTTTCCATCCATATATTTATCACTGTGCACTGGACGTGTGGAAAGCGTCATCCACTAGGCTAAGTATTATTCATGTGCAGCCTTTAGGAGTTTGGGAGATGTCACTGCTGACACTGCTTTTCACAAGTGTGGACTATAAATGATTATCACAGGAGGACTTGGGGAACCATCAGGGTGTCACCTGAAGGACATTAGAAGGGTAGGAAGCTGAGCTGAATGCATAACACCAGCAACCCCGCCCAAACGCATACACTGACACATATACATTCACACACACACACACACAAACAAGCAGCAAACACACACACATTTCCGCGCACACAAACAAGAACTGTTCAAACACATACACACACACATGCATTCACACACACACAGGATCATATACAAAACTGGTTTGAGTGGCTTTCTAACATATTGGTAAAAAAGCAATTTCTTCACTTGAATTTCTTCACTCAGTGTGTAAATCTACTAACTAAGCATGTACATCACTGAAATCAATAATCTATTTAGAAACTGGCAGTGAATTTCAGTAGGCCACAGGTCTCAGTGCTAAGACAAAGGTGTGCAATAAACAACATGTGAGAGGGAGCACCCCGATATTTACTCTGGTTGGCAAATGCCAATATTAAAAAACAAAACAAAAAAAAAAAAACATATTCTCATATTCACAAGAACTAAAGGTAGGCCAATATACTGTATGTAATGTCTAGGAGAAATTGTCTACCTTGGTGTTAATGGAATCAACTGTATACATTATTTAGAAGTTGCAGGGTTCTGTGGCACAACAAGTTCCAGTGCCTATACGGGCCAGCTGCCCACATGGACCCAGTTTCAAATCTGGCCTGCAGTGATTTCCTAATCCTACCTCTTCACTTTCTCCCACTCACTTCCTGTTTATCTCTACTGTCCAATCTGAATACACCCAAAAAAAATCCATTCTACATGTCACGCATGAAAATCTTTCTCTAGGCATTTCTCTTGGCCCTATTCCTATAGCATCTTGACAGGACATCATCCAATATTAAATGAAATTGTTTCCTGACATGAGCTAAAGCCTCTGCTGTACATCAGATTATATATTTCCACATTCTGTTCCATTACCAGCACCAATAGATCAACTTGCAATCCCTTTTCAAATATCTGGGGAGGCTTTGCTATTAAACGGTCAACTGTAGGAATTCTCTGTGCCAAAGTATTTCATATGCACTGCAATTATTCACCAACAAAGGGATGTGGAACAGCAGGACTCAGAGGGAATACAAACTGAGGTAGTCTTTCCATCCACCAGCAACTACCACTTTGTTAGAGCTGTAGTACATATATAATGCACAGAAGAGCCATTCAATCATGTCATGCCCAGTTTATAGGAGCATTAAACTCTGACCGTAGTACCCTCAGCCTTCCTGTAAGCGCTTCAAGTCTGGTGACGGAGAAGGTTGAGGGAAAACAGATAACGTTGTCTTCATCTCTGCCATGCACCTAAATGATCATATTTCCTCGATGGACGTGATCATTGCCATTGTGGCTGATGGGGGACTGATGTTGCCCGCTCAATTTGAAAAGGGAAGAGAAGGTCATCACTCAGACCCAACACAGCCGGACAATGAGCTTGCCTTCCTTAGGTGAGCGTGTACCATACTGAACATGATATTCCACACAGTCTTATAAACCTGTCAGAATTTTTCTATACATGTACAAACAACTGCAATGCTAGAGGCTAAGACAAATGGCACTGTGGTAAATGGGTTGTGCAACTGATGATGTTAACAAATGAATGTCTCCAATATATGAGAAGCTGTCTCATTGTTCTGAGGCCAAAGAATCTCTCAACCTGATATACTGCTGTACTCCACTCAGTTAAAATATGCTCATTATCCCATTCAGTACCATAACACAATCCAGCTCTCATAAAACCACATAAGAACAGGGGCAGTAAAACTTGGGGTAAGAATTGATAATGAACAACATGGATAAAGTCACATCACCACCTTCAGGTAAATTGGCTGACCGCCATCAGATGAAGCATGTAGAGTTCAGTCAGACCCTTAGCACGGACTTTGTGCTTTCAAACTCTTGCATCACAGTAACTGGTGACGAGCTGAGTGAGCAACCTTCTGGTGGCTGCTTCTCTTAATTATCCTTCAGAACGAATTGAGTCTTCCTGGGGTCTTTCCAGTGGAAATATTGGACTTCCATCTGTGAAGGCCCTGCAGGGAGGAGATACTCTTCTCTGTGATGCCAGTACATATTGGATATGCACAAGCTTGTCTGCTCTGGCATGCATCAACAGCACTCAATTTACAAGCCAAAAGTAAGTCAAGTCAAGAGATGACACTTCATAATGTCCCCCTCATGGGTTCCCATGGGAGATAATTTAGGTTTTTGCCAAGTGTGGAAAAAAAATCCCAAAACATTTACCGTTTTGGCTCAGACTATGTAACAGTGGGACTGTTACTCCATCACTACATGTCACTGAAGGTGACTTGCTCTAAATCACATCAGCAAATGACAGGACTCTGATAGTCCCAGAAGAAACATTCCACAAGTTTTACTCATTCCTAATATATTCAGAGGTGTTCTCTTATATCATTGATTAACCCCAAAAAACTCATCATAATTACTGAGAGAGAGACAAATATGTTTTTTTCGTGAAAAAAGATCCCTAAATGGCCTTGAAATGGCTTGTATCTACTTCCTGGGCCACTGTCCACCTGTCCACTGGCATCCTGAGCAATTTCTACCGCTGTGCGATCGAGAGCATCCTGACTAACTGTGTGACAGTTTGGTATGGAAATTGCTCTGTCGCTGGTTGCAAGGCTCTGCAGCGAGTGGTGAAAACTGCTCAGAGAATCACAGGGACTCCACTTCCTGCCATTGAGGATGTCCATAGGAAAAGATGTCTGCGGCGGGCACGCAGCATTCTGAAGGACACCTCTCATCCTGCCAACAAACTGTTTCAACTCCTCCCCTCCAGAAGGCGCTACAGGAGCCTACAGACTAAAACCACCAGGTTCAGGAACAGCTTCTTCCCCACAGCCGTCACACTACTGAACTCTGTCCCCCACTGAACCTCACACTCTGCTGCTATAGCTATGCTGCTATAGCCCTTGGACTGCATATCTGTACTTCTGTACATACTTAATACATCTGTACATAACTATCTCTATAGCACATCTGTATATACTTAATACATCTGTACATAACTATCTCTATAGCACATCTGTATATTGCCCTTATACTGAATCTATATAGCACATCTGTATATTACCCTTACTATCTCTTCACCTTATATGTATATTGCTCTTCTGCCTATTTATTATTACTACTCTTTTCTGTATATAATTTTTATAATATAGTATAATATAGTATTATAATCTTTAACTGTACATACTGCATATTGTACAAACTGCACTTGCTGCTCTTTGCACTTCTGATTGCATCTCACTGCATTTCGTTACCTGTATTTATACATGTGTAATGACAATAAAGTTGAATCTAATCTAATCTAATCTAATTCCTGTGCCTCATCTACAAATTAGGGATCTAGGCTAACTGCTGCCAAATTTGACAGTGTATACAACTCCACCTGCTTAACAAACAACTGGTTTCATCTTTATCAAACTGCAACACCACTGTCCCGGGTCACTGTCAGGGGGCCACTCACCTCCCACTCAGTCACACATCAAGCATGTACTCTTACGCAGCACTTTCCTGCCAAATTACCTGTCTCATATGCTACTACTTACTAGTGTTATGAGACAGTAAGTGAGTAGGACGGGACTGCTGTTGAGTGGCATGGGACAGCATTACAAGAAAGTGCCACAAAACAGGAGAAAAATGGTGCCAAACATCGAAAAACATGCCCTATATCATGCTTGTGAGCCATACAAGCCCACCCTCACTGCACAGCATGCACACCTGATGCAACATGTACTGCCATTGCTGTTTCATGGAATTAGGCTCATGATACAACCACAAACTTTAACAGTGGTGTCTGGTGTCCTAGACCCATCCCTCTCCACACTCTTGAGGAGTTCACTAGCTAGTAAGAAACCACTCTCTATAGAGTTCTGACCAGCAACATAACAAAAACAAAACATAGCCACTGATGCAGGTAATAACATCAATGAAGTCTGCAGTCATTCCTCTGTTGTGGGGCTTTTATGTTCAGTTTCTTTTTTCAAAAAAGAAAAATAATTATACTTCAAAGCTTTGGTCCATCTATTGGCATGCATGATGGGCTGTTCAAATTCTGAACCTAAAAATTTTTATTTTTTACTGCATATTTTACTAATTAGAAGTCTTGTAACTAGGGGTGGGAATTATATCAGATTTTGTCAATATTGATGCCACTGTCAATCCTGTTTATTGGTCTGATTCTTATCAATTCTCTTATCAGTTCCTTACAGGAGATAAGGCAGTCTTCACAGGTTTTCAGTATCAACACAGAATAATGTAACCTGTATGACTTTGGTAGCCATAACAACTTTGTATAATGAGGTAAACCATGTACAACTCTGCTGTCTTTAATTCTACTTGCCGAAAACCAATTGCCCATGATCTCAAAAACATGCTGGCATTGGTGAGAGCAATTAATAAGGTCAGATGCATATGATTCCAGTTGATTAAAGCATTAGATTCTCGGTTCTACTTTTATACATAGTTCTTGATTTCCATCCCTGCTGGTAAGACATCAAACACACCTTGTGGACATGTTTTTTGTCAGAGAAGGCCTTAAAGTTTAACCATCAAATCACACAATCTGTTTTCTATGTACCGTGATGTTCAACAAAAATACATGCTTGCTGAGAAAATCTTAATAGCCCTAATTTGTACTGTACAATGAGATAAATTCTAAAATCACATTGGTGCATCACTCATGTGCTCTACATGCAAGAGATTTCTGTCATCCAAGCTGCCACTGAAGATGCCATCTAATTAATCACCCTATTCATGTGTGAGTTTGACTGATGATGACGCTCAGCTGACATGCATGAGCTGAATTTTTCTACAAAAAGTCTCTCTGGTTAGCAGAACAGCACCATGGCATACAATCATATATAATACACAGCTATCCTTGTGCTTATGAAAAGCTCAACATCTTTCTCAACATCAACTTTTCTTGGTCTCTTTCATTAGCCTACTATTTATATTAACATCCCTGTTTGAGGTTTCAGCAGGTCTATCTTGAGCCCTGTACGCACTAGGCCAGGTAAATATAAATCTTCAAAAATTATGTATATTAAATAAATTGTTTATCTATTAAATAAATTGTTTATCTGTATAGCCCATGTGTACACACAAATACAGCATATTCCAACACGGAAAACGATGGTTTTGCTGAGGTTGATGAATCTGAAACTCCAGGTTTGTGTTTTAGTGTGTATAGCGAAAAAGAAGAGGTTCAAATACAATGACGTGGGGTTACTACACTGATCAACACTGAACAATATGAAAACAGACGGAAATACTTTTGACTACAGATATGCGCATTTCTATTTATCCGGCTTAATGTGTACAGGTCCTTGGTCTCATTGTTCAGTCTTCTACTCAACTTGAGGTTCTAGAAGAGGAACACTAACTGACATGCTACTGAAGTTTTCACTCAATGTTCTCACTGTTCTTAGCTACTGTCATCAAGCCTGTGACACTCAACTTAGTCAGTGCAAAACAAATGTATTAGTTTAGTAACACCTGACTCAGATTACAACAGTAAGTGTTTGTGTTTGCATGTAATTGGTATCATCATACTGAACCAATTGTCTATCTCATCAGTTATTTTGAGACAATGAATCACCAGAGAGTGGATGAGTGGATCCTTACTTTCTGTAAAAGATTTGATTTCATCCACTTTAAAGTGTGACTAGAATTTTAAACTGACTAATGTCAGCAGAAGTGTGTGTGCGTGCGCACGTGTGTCTTTCTGCAAATGTACTTGTTATAGTGTCATAACGATATGCTATACTGTTCTTTGAATATTTCAGTCTACCCAAATCCAAAGCTCTTTCCCTCTACAGTCACATTCTGGTCCAATTTCCTTACGACCATATTTGAAGAAAGGGGAAAAACTGTACATGTTGGTTGCCTGAGGGGTGGATTGAGAGGACTATTTCATGTCACAATGAAATGATCAATATTTATCTCCTGTTTCAACAGATAAACTGGCTTACAAAATTTCTGCTTTATGGCTCAACATGGTATCAAAATGATATTAGACAGTCCAGTATTTTCCCTCTCTTGTTCAGACTATTATCCTCATGCAAACAATGACCATTACTCAAGCTATTGATAAGGCCAACTGTAACCCTGTCAATACATCAGCGACAGAGAGACTAATTACCACACTGGCTTCCTTCACTGTGTCATCAGAAACTAAGCGTCTATTTCTTTTTCTCTTCTTAACAGACCTAGGAGGTGCTTGCTGAAAGGCAAATCACAGCCAACAATTTCCTCTCGGCATTTTAATTAGCAGAATGATAACATCCCTTAATTTGCATGGCAGAGCCAGTGTTTCGTGAAATTAGTTTTGTGGCTGGCGTGCACCACCACAGGCAGATCAAGACCAGCATTGTTCCCAGACGCACTATGAGCGCAGCCGGCAAGGTCTCTTTTAGCAGCAACTCCTTCACAAAAGTGGTGTCCAGACAAAAGCAGAGCTTGGGCTGAGGCCAATGGTCACAAAAAAAGATAATTGCATAATAGGTGAAGATTGATCCACCGGTATATGTGTTGAAGCTCGTTCAAAGAGGTCTTGGGAAGAGGCCCGACCATGTTAAGAGTGAAACAGACTTTTCTCAGCGTCTGTAGTTTTAATTTTTTTTAAGTTCATTTTCAGGATGAAAGTTTTTTTTTGTTTTAGTTTTAGTGATTTACTTCAGTTTTGCTTCAAGAGCAAGCAGCATATAGGCAAGAGGTTTCACTGTGGACTACTAGATGGCCACGTCTCCCACATGAAGCTCACTAAGGTAATTACAGCATAAACCTTACCCTCCCACATCATTACAGCACAGCACAGTGACACTCAGCTTCATCTGTGGTTATATTAATTTTTCAACTCAAGATGAGCTGGTAATTATAGCCATAACAAGTAGGGGAAAAGAAATTCATACTAGCATAAAGCATTATTTTATTCAAAGTTGAACACAGCCTTTTCAATGTGTGTTACTCTGTTGCTATGAGCACAGTAGAATTCATAAATCCAGTCTAGCCACACATCATAATAAAGCCTCTGCTACAGAATGCATTCAACTAAAAGCAGGGAATGAAGAAATGACAAGTAGGGGAAAGAAAATGAACAGTGATTGCTGAGTATGGCGATGACGCAGCAAGTCTATTAAGATGCATTAATGAAATACCGCAGAGACCAAGACTGTGAGTTGGAGTGTAGTGGAAGTTTTATGATACTGACTGAAATCAGTCTTTCCCTTCTTCATCACAATTAAGACAGATTAAATCCACTTGTTGATCAAATTCAGAGGAAATTTTTATTTAAGTCATTAAAAAGTCAGGAATAAAAATATTCTTAACAGCAAGTCATGCATTATTTGCTTCTCATACACAAACTGCGGCCAAACCCTGGCTAAATCAACTGAAGCGAGACTATTTATTTCATTGACGTGAGAAACTGAACCCTGAGACCCATTTCCCTTTGGAGAATGGTGCTGTTCAGCACTGTCCGCTCTGAATAGATTTGGCCTTGGACAGATTTCAGGATGGCCCCATCCTTCATGGACTGAGACTAAATCTGCATTAATGCAGCCCCATTCTGCAGTGTAATAACTCTGACTGAAGCAGAGAGTTGTTCACCAGCGGGACAGCTCGGCTGGTCACGTCAATAGCTCTGCATCTGCATCAGCTGCAGTTCCCTTTCTGCCAAGTTATGATGAGTGCCATTCTTGGCTCGTTTAATGAAACCCTCATTCATTTGTTTTCTCAGTTCTAAAAATTGAGCCACACTGTGTGGATCGGTTAACAGCTACGTCTACCTGCCAAAACAGAATTAAAAACAACTCCAATGACTGAGCCACATTACACGTCTAACAGGAACAGCTGATTCTGAGAATAAAATAGCTGTTACTATACAGGAAACTCATGAAATTTAGCTTTCTTTAATTAGCTACATCAAAGGCATTCTCTAAGGAAGCACAGCAGATGCTTTTTTGTTATTTTTCATGTCCTGACCCTACTGTGAAAGCGTGATAAGCTGTTGCTGCACCCAAAATCCATCTCATGTGCACCACATGGCTTGAATTCTGATGTTCTTTAGCGTTTCATTTCTGCTTATTATTCTCTGCAAAGGGTATATGGCACAAAAGGATGCTTTTCTCTGTATAATAAAACCATCGACTAAAGCAAATTCTGTAACACATTAAAATTTCAGTGATTCATCGATCCTAACCTCAGAATAAAGAGTATAAAAGGTGCTGCAAAAAATAAATCAAAAAGATTTTCAGATTTTACTTATGAGCTAAGTCACTAACACTTCAAAGTACTGTAATCATACATAGATACCAGAGTGTATTTTAGAATCTAGATTTTAGATTTAGATTTTGGAAATCATCTACCAGTGGGTCTGTGGAGGGTTACGAAGCAGAGGTAGGCTTGTAGCAAGTAGGAGGCTGTCAATGATTAGGCAATCCCTCCCATAAACATAAATACCCCCATTCTGTAGACACAGCAACCATTTTTCCTGACTGACTCATCGTAAATGTACAACCGACACACACACACAAACACACACACACATGCGCGCGCACACACACACACACACACACACACACACACAGGTCTGAATCGAGGGCTGTGTGGTTGATCAACACTGAATGACAGTGATAAAAGCAGGATGTCCTGCGAGGGTGCATGGGGCCATCTGATAGAAGGCACTTTGTTAGTATTGGCTGCATGGCCACACAAGCCAAATGGGTGGGGATATAATGGTGTGGCTCCCTGGACTCTGTCTGTAGGCCACACAAAACAAAGATAAGACAGCCAGAGACGGCTGGACGACTTGGGTCAGAGCCTCAGTAATTGTGGAACAGAGGCAGGACCTTGCGCTAGGCTGAAATCAATAACAAGAATTATTAGACAATGTGGAGCAAATTCTTTGCTCAAAAGATCAAAGCAGACATTTCCTGAATGAGGCAGTTGTGGCTTAATTTTGTGGCATGATGACGGGAACAGAATACCAGAATAAATAAGCAATTTATAATGCAAATAAAGGTATCCAATGCATGCCCATTTTGAAGAGATATGTTGACTGACAAGGTCATAAATACGACTTCATGAGGCTGTGAATAGGAGGAGCTGAGAGAGCTTTAATTCACCCTGTAATGAGTAATTTAAGCAAAAAAGTGACTAAGTTGGTAAATTAACCTACAATTCTTGTATCTTTGTGTACCTTTAAGCAAAAAAATGTGTTAAGTCACTAGGAAAGGAAAAAAAAAATCATTCAGTACTCTGACCTCCACCATCTTCTCCTGAGATCAAGACTGTGACCGCTACTACAGCTGATGGGAGACTGCTTTCTCCCTGGACGTTAGCTACTTTGGAACCCTGTGACCTAACACTCCCCCTCTTTCCCACAAATTCCCTTTCCTCAGCACTCTACATACCTGCTACCATGGCTACGACAAATGATTGACAGGGAGACTATTGTACTGGTTGGTTAGAGACCGCACAGAACCTAATCTTTTTCCTTCATATTATCAGAGACATTTCTTCTACATATGACAAACTGAAAATGTGAGTGCAAGTGTTACACAAACTTATGATATAACCTACTTTCTTCCTTTTTTACTTTAAGCATTGCTTTTATTATTCACTGACTTTCCATGACCTGGCATTTCATCCACAGCTTAAAGGCCCATTCTGCAAGGTTCCTGTATACTTTCAAAATTAAGATTCAGTGACAGATTTACACCATGCAACACAAAGCGTGGTGACACGATGAAAAGATATAAAGACATAAAGATGTAGAGCACAGACGAAAACCCCTCGCACGACAGGCTGATGAAGCTCCAAGTAAATCTCTTCAGAAATCTGCTTAAAACCAATGTCATGTCTTGACCAGTGTATTAGGTATATATACACATGTAAATTATTCTCTGAAAGAAGTCTGTCAAATTGACCAAGACAGAGCTCATTAAAAGAACCAATAACCTCTAAGTACTATTGGCTTTTCTATGCAACTTCGACCAGGTAAAGCCTAGCCAGCTTCCCCATTTCTACATTCTGCACACATAAAAAACAAACGGCAGGTAGAGCTGCCCATCTCTGAGGAAACCTCTTGATTGGTAGCTCCAGGTAGATTAAAAAAATGCCCTGGAGACCCCCAGTTTTTTTCCCTCTGCAAGCATCAATTTCCGTGATGGCTATCAGAAGAATATGAAGTCAGCTCGCTTACCTATTCCATAGAAGCACTGCTTACATCAGCTTTAATGGGAACTCCTCGGACACTACAGTCTACAGCAAAAGATAGGCATTACTTGTAATGGGAGCCACGGCCATTGTCTGGGCCATACATATAAGCAGGGATTTTACACAGAGATCATAAACAGACACCCCCTTGCTGTGTTTCCTCCAGCACTCACTGCACAGGATGTTAAGATAGCATCAGTCCAATTAGATATTTCTGAGTGCTGTCACATGGACCTTCATAGGGTTCCTCTAATGAAAGCATTACGGCAGATGGGAAGATAGAAGCTGTGACAGGAATGGCAGAAACATTTGCAAGTGAAAATGATAACCTGTGACGGAGGCTGGTCATTTGCTAGTCACTTGTTTATGTGGTACTGATAATAAGGAGGGGATGCCATCAAAGCACATTTTCAAGAAGTTTGAGGTAAACAAGAATTCCTGGTGTCCAGTGCTTAATAAACCAAAGAGTCAAATTTTTGTTTTGTCGACCAACTCCTCATTTCCACCCAGTGCTTGACAATGCACTACTGAATATACTTCATATATAAATAACTCCATAACAGAATGGCAGTAACAATCCCCCATCATATAAAATTCAGCAGGCCAATACTGATCTCTATTCTTCATCGCCCTGCTCAAACTCCCAGTGTGAAACCCATCACTCTGGGTGGGTAAGAAAAGCATCAAACTCACAACACGTATTTCATTGATCCCCACAAACCCTTTCTTGACCTTTTCAGAATTTGACAGTGGAAAAGTTTCTGTTGCAATGTCATCCACTTGGCCAGATGGAAAAAAATGGCCGAATGTATATTCTATCTGTGTGAAAATACCACAGTAACTTCATCCTATGGAGCATTCAAAAACAAACAGCGACCCACAGACCAGCGCTTCAGGCTTTGAAGACATGTTCAAAGACAACTCCTGACGTCTACCATGTAAACACAGTGACCACTTCATATCAGTATAATTCATGTTTTATTCAGGAGGAAGACCTGGTGGATAAACCTGACAGAATTTGACAAAACCAAAGCTTTCACTCTGGCTTTCACAGAGAAAGAGAGAGAACTTGCATGTGCATGAGAGAAAGAGACAGAGAGGAAGGGAGAGAGAGAGAGAGAGAGAGAGAGAGGGAGGGGGAAATGATAAGTGAGAGAGCATGCTGGGAAGCATAACCCTGTCCCCAAAATCCAGCAGGAAACCGCCTTTCTGACAGAGTGCTTCCATTATCAGAGAGCATATGATAAGGTGCCCTGTCATTTGCCATTTCTCACAGCCCTAGCCTGCCCTCTCGGCAGCAGGGACGAAAATAAGGACTTACTTTATGCAAAGTATGCAACACACTGTTAGGTAATTCAAAATTAAACACTGTTTGCTTATTAACATTAGCAATTTAAACTGCATGCATTCCCCAAATCCTGGCAGACAACAGTAATGTGAATAATTCATCATTGCAATTTTGCCCATAAGGCCAGCGTGCTGCACCTATCCTCAGCATCAGGAGAACATAGGATTCCTCTCCCTAGTGTCAACACAAGGCTACATGCATTGGTAATGAGGAAGTCCAGTATCTGACCCCATTAGCCAGAAACAGCAACACACAGCATACAACTGGGCTAGGGCTCAAGAGTCAAGTCACGTGCAATGGAAGAACATGGGATTGTGACCACACAGGGAGTGTGTGAGTATCGTTGATAGGTAAACTGACAAAGACACTTTACTGGAAGCAATTGTGTACCATATAACCACCACATCTTCTGTTTGTTGTTATCGTAATCAAAGTGATTACTGGTTGTTTAGTACAACACTACAGTTTTGAACTTTATTTGTCCAGCTCCACACAGTGTGTGTTTAAATGCAGTGTAGCTGTGTGGTTTGCTTTGGTTAGATAAGAATGGAGCTCTGATTTATCTTGTGTACAAGTAATAAGATAATGTAGTACCTCTCGCTGTTCACTGCAGATTTTGCACAGCCACTGGAGTCTCCTCTGACTATTTGCAGTCTCAATTCCACACTTTGTGCACACTTTCTGTAAAAAAGCACAGAGAAAAACTGATGCGTCATGCATATAAACTTCACAGAATGATACCCTTTCAAAAGCCTTAATGTAACACTGTCATGCAAAGGACAATTCAGGTGAACAATTTGCATCCAAAAGAAAAACATCCCTGGCAACATGAGCAAAAGTACAAGTGCAAATACTTGCAGACATGTTTTGACGAGTCCGCAATGAATTAGCATTTATTTTCCCTACCTATGCCCTTTCTAAAAGTGTGCAATCAGGAATTATTTCTCACAGCACGACTTCCAATATTAATCTATAAACCTGCAGAAAAGAACACATAATGATTCATTTAGCAAAGCTGTTGATTGAGAGAAAACAATACTCTCCGCTAAAAAGAAATTGAATTAAGACTGGAAACACCATATTGGATTCTCAAGATTCAACCTTAAGAATCAATTTGAACACAAGGCTGAATATGGCATTATAATAAATACACAGGAAGGATCCCTTAATCAAGCCACATGAAACAGAAGACAAAAGCCAGGGAGAAGTGCTCATAATTACATCTTAGCTGAAAGAGCTTTGTATTTTTAGAGCACTTTCCCGTCGGCTCTTGCTGTGCTACGCATTTTCCACATATAACAAAAAAAAGTCACTTAGTGCTATATTAAACACTAAGAGCTGGCAGAGAATGGCCTGAAGGTTCAGTTTATCTGTAAGCACCGCTATAGGGACAAGTCCTTCCAAATGCCTTCCAGTGAATTCGGGCACAGGTGTGTTGTTTTGCCATTGCCTGGGAACTGTAATGCAATAATATTAAAACATTCCATTATGGATAAAAGCAGATTAAACTTTCTTTCAAGTTACTTTTTTTCCTTCACTGTAATAACTTGCACTCAGTGTCTACTACATTGTGAGACCTTCACTTGACAGTGCATGAGCCTTGGTTATTAAATAGTGATATTAATATAACTGACCACAAATCAGTAACTCTATTTGAATACCTCATATCAACTCATAACAACCATTGTATTATTCCAATAGCTATGCCTCGGATACATGAGGCAGAAAATGGGCCAGGTCACGACACACTCACGACTGTACAATAAATAAAATAATAAAACAGATGCTTCCTCCTTCTCCTCCCTGCCTCCTGCTGAGGTCTGTGGCTACCACCACTCAGGTGCAGCTGGCCAGGCTGGCAACACGTCTGCCCCACTACCCACTCTCTCACACCCACAGATCACTGCATGTCTCTCACGTCTCGGTCCTGACCCATGTGCCGATTCGAGGAGTCGTGATTCACCTGAACCATCTGGACCCGCTGACCCCTGGAAGTGAGTTAAGTCGGTGTCCAAAAACATCTAAGAGAACTTCATAGACCTGTATGCTTGACAAACATCTAAGCGCTGTTGCAGACAGCTGATGGTAGGTAGGTCTACACTGCCCTCTGGTGGAGGCAATGTGATTTACACTCACTTATCTAGTTACTTATCTTCAGTAACACAGGCACCTTTCATAAGGAGTAAGCTAAACAAACAATAGCAAAAACACTGGAGACAGCCAAGGGCATGGCTATGTTTTCTTTTACTCTTCATTGATCTTATCAGGGTTTTTTTCGCATTTCATGGAAAGACTATACGCTGAAGACTAAACACCACAAAAAAGCCTTTGCATTGTTAATATTGTGGGAAACACAAATAGCATAATCAGACAAGCAGCCTTGATCAAAATCAAGATAGCATTGCCTACCTTACCTTTAAAATCTAAGAGATTTATAAATGCATAACACTTTATGTAATATTCAGAGAAAATCTCCTCACAGTATATTTGCTCTCCATTCTCTGACAAAACTCAACCACTTGGCTTTGTCTCTGGTTCATATTATGAACAATGCTTTAGACAAAAGTGTGTACTAATATAAATTTAAGCGTAAACAAACCAATTGTCATTCAGAATCTCTTACCCCACATTCAAACAAACTATGTTATTGCTTGTGATGTGACACCTTGTGCACTTGTCTCATTACATCAGGTAGTGAGAGAGTGTGTGGTTTGATGCACCTTGGCAGTCTGGCACACCCTTTTACCTTGCAGCAGTCCTGGCACAGCACAGACGGGGGCCCCAGAAGGCCTAGCACCTCCCCGCACAGCAGGCACTGGGACAGACCGTTCCCCACCGCGCTCCGCCGCATGTTCTCCAGACGTTCCACCAGACGCCTGCCAGACACAACCCCAGCAGTCAGACACAACACAACACGCTTCATCATCATTGTTCCCACCAGCTCAATCCTTCAGCGGTGTTCTCCCTGAGCCAAACCAACCCAAACATCAGGGAAATATTAATGGCTGTGGGGACAAATTAAAATGAAGAAGCGAGCTGACATCTTGGAGCAGTAAATCTGTGAGATGATGTGTGTGAGATGAGTGCTTTAGGTCCTGTCATACCCAATCCTGTGCTGCTCCAGCTGGTCCAACTGCTCTGCTCTGTGGATGACACTCAGGATGATGTCCAGCTCTTGTTTCTCAAGCACCTGACTCTTCCTCTGCCGCTCTGTTTGGTACGTGTGCACAGACCAGCCAGTCTGAAGTCTACCAAATAAAAACAGACATAGTAGAATACAAAGAAATACAGACAGAGAAACCACACACTTTCCATTGATTAAAAATGATTATACCACCAGGCAGATTTATACATTGATTTTGTAAAATAATTACACAACAGTAGGCTATGTGATTTTCATACCTCAGCCACTTGGCCTTTAGTTTAACATCGAACTGTTTATGGTTTCTGTACATTTTACTTTTAAGAGGGCTTTAGGTATACTCTACATGTCACATGTAATTATTATGAAAGTAGCATTAACATTACACCTGACACTGGTAACCATGTGAAATGACTTTTTTTAAGTAAAGCAAAGTAATTACAGTACTTGAGGTTAATACATAGGTGCATTCATTATTATTGTTGTTGTTGTTGTAATAACAATAACAATAACAATAATAAGTGAATAATGAGTGTAGTAATGATTTCATACTTTGCCCTTAGTGCCAGCTGTCTGTCATTGGGGCAGATCCACTGGTCATTGACAGTACCAAACATGGTGTCAGTCATCACTGCAGGGAGAATGAGGAGTTCTGCAAATCACAGCCCTGTTCTTCACAGAAAGAGAGGAAATTGATATCATAATTCTAATACAATACAGACTTTTCAGTGTTTTTTTGCTTTTTTTTTTTAAATTCTTTCCTATTATCCAGTATAATATACGACATATTTGGGAGTACACAGACATGTAACTGGATTGTTACCCTTTTTGTGAAACTAACTATGATATGAACTAACTATGAAATAATGTTTAGTAAACATACCTATCTACATACTTGGGCCATATCGTTAACCTTTTAACCCATTTGAAATGGAAAAGGGGTATACAGCACTGCAATAAAAAAGAACTCTGCAGCCAGCAAAAGGTAGGTGCAATGGGTTTCGACATTCTGCAGTATGCTTATCCGCCGATGAGTAACAGATGAGCCACTCTCTCTCATCACTTGAGGCAATAACATAAATGCAAGCACTCCCTTGGCTCACTGTGAGCATACTCATCAGGGCATACCCATCCTCTACCTTTAGTCAGAGTCAAGTTATCTTAAAAGAAAAGAGAAGGGTAACTCAAGAGTAATTCAATGGGTATCGCTATACAGACAAGCAACACTGAATGCTAGTTTCAACTCGGGAATGTGCTACAACTATGTTACGCCAAACAGCTGTTCTCGCTCTCAGTAACCAAGGCACTGTGCACTGAGTCACCAATAGCTTCATTAATGAACAACAGGGACTGTTCATCACCTCCAGCAGAAATGGCCACAGGTTAGAGACAGTCAAAACATAGGAATGAACCAAATTTTGTAAGCCTATAAAGCATCACAGCATGGTCAGAATTCCCTCTTCCAAAAGCACAAGACAAAACTACACATCTGCTATATAAATTCTGCTTTCTAATATGGCTCTTCTATGGATGTGATTTAATGCACCCAAATAAATATTCTTTAGAACATTCAGTCTACAACATTCTAATCACAGGTTGTGACAACGATACTTTCTTAAGGTACACTCTGCCATCCTTCATTTATCATAACCCTTTCCTCCCCAGTGACTGTGCTCTTTAATTCACTGCAACAGGTGCACACACACATGCACACACACACACACACACACACACACACACACACACACACACACAGACACAGACATAGACACACTCTAGCCACTCATTTATAGCTAAGCGATTAGGTCTATTTACATTTCCATGCAGGCTAATGGTCTTTGTGCAGAGCTAACTTTCTGGCCTCAGGCACCACTGACAGTTTTAAGTAGCGCTAAACAGATGCAGTGCACATTAAAGCAGCTGAAGCTAATGCTACCAACTAAAGAAAAGAGAAATTACATGGCCATAAACTAACCTACATTTAACATTATCTGCAGGTTTCAGTACAAATTTCAGTATCAAATCATTACCATAATTTTCCTCAAAGGAGATCGCAGGATTAAAAAAAATTGTGCTTAACAGGTTTTTTATTCCTAGTGTGACACTGGTGTTTCCCACTCATGAATCTCCCTACAAGCACCATCTGCTCTTTACTACTATTATGCCAATATCACTGCAGACTCTTTTGTTGGTGCCATTCATGAGTTGCTGTTTGGCAGTCAGGTAAGAAATGCTTTGCTGACACCTGGCGACCAAACATCAAGAGAAGCTAAAGAGATCTATTCACCTACATGAATTTTATGCTTATGTAATGTTTAAATCTTGCTCTGTGAAATATGCACAGCAACCGTATGACCCCACTCCCCACCCCCATCCCAAACTCACACCTTGCTGTTTGTTCAGGACATGGGCACGGGTCAAAATCCCACAATAGCTGTTAGCAAACAGAGTGGCAGTGGAGGGGGAGAAAGTTTTTTTTTACCTTCTGTGAGAAACAGCGGAATCCTGATGCTGGAGGAGAGGAGGCAAGGCCACCTGAAAACTGACCAAAAGAGAGGAGAGCAGAGGAAATTAAGTGCAGCGAAGAGGTTGCTGGCTTTCTGAACACACACACACACACACACACACACACTCACGGGCTGGTTGCCTGCTACCAGTCACATGACAGGAGAACAATTCCCACTGAAACATCCTGTTCCTCCACCGCCTGCTTTCCAGAGGGGAACAACAAAAAAGAAGCCAAGAGGCCAACAACTCACTAGACTTCACTCAGCACTTTGTCTTTCTAAGAGACTTACTATTGACTTGGCCTTTTCAGAGAAAGAACCTGATTTTATTTGCTGGGCCTGTTATACCAAAGCTAGGTCTCCAACAAAACAAAGGCATCCTTGAAATCATGTTAAACATATAGGCTATATGTTGAACAGAAAGGAAACGAAAAGATGCCTTTCATCTTTACTGCAGTCATGTCAGTCTCTAGGGAACCCCATTTTATTCATCACCAGACACACAAATGAATGATTCCATTAGGTTCAACTAGATTAACACTGATGGATGTTTGTTGACATTTCATTTCCTAAGTGACCTTTCTGCATCTCCATCAGCAAACTGCTCTTTTTCACTGAGGCATATGCTCCCCGACCCTAACACAACTCAATCTGAAGCACAGGGGTCAAAGACCAATTCATGTTCAAAAAATGCTACCTGCTGAAATCATCATGAGTATATTAGGCAGCTGTGCAAAGATCAGATAAGGGGAAAGGCTGTGCAGGTCAATCACATTGGGAAGCAATTTTTACACCAAATAAGTATTCTCCCTCTGGTCATTCGCTAAAGTTTATAATCCCAGAGATGTCCAGCACTTTCCAAAACCATCAAGTGGGTCTATGTCATGTAAAAGCAAAAGCCTTAATTTTATCCCATTAATATTGCCTAATTTTGTGATTCTCCTGCAACCCTCAATCCCACAAAACCAAAAGCAAACAGTACTGGATAACTCAAATAGCTGTGTGATCAAACACAGCTCATGAAAGGCAAACAAGACATTTTTTTCTTTGCTGGAGCATCTGAATCTAGGCTGAGCTATACGGGTGAAAAAAAATGCAAGAGCTTGTTCTCTCAGATGCTTTCATGCAATGCTCTTAACATTTTCACGCTTTTCCAGTTAATCTGAACACCAGGGAAAAGGCGAAATTTGCTTGCATCACAATATCTCGGAGTATCAGATTTCCTCAAAGTCTACAATGAACAGTGAAATCTGTATGCAACAGACAACTTCATGAAGGTCTCCAACAAAATGTCCACAGATGTGGACTGATGAATATGCTGATGTACTACACACGCAGGCTAAGCAATGTCAGAACGCAACAGATTAGTCTGTCAAGGAGGACAAGGTCTAAACTCAAAGCCAGAGGTTTTCTTAGGGTAGACTGTCAGGGAGAGAACACAGTAGAAAGAAAAATCACTCACTTTCTCACTGGTAATAGTTCAACGTGAGAATTGTGTGACGTTATCACTGAAGAAGGCGTGAGTTTTAGCTATTCCCGGAGACCTTGCTGAACCTGAGATCAGAACAGACAATCAGGCAGATTTCTTTTGTTTAGGTAAGCAACGCACGAGAGAACAGGTCCCTGTAACAGGTGGGACGACGTGCAAGCTGGTTAGAGCGAGCACATGTCAAGTTAAGTAAAATCTATTTCAGCATGTTAGCACACACAACAGTTACATGACAGTTGTAAATGTATGAGTTAACTACTTACGTCGTTTCAAAGAAAATTGTCAGGCATGTATGCCAACATTTCAGTACACCTGCTAACCAACCATACGACCTTACGTCTCAGGGAAGTGTAGAAAGAGAAAATGTGACTTTTGTCATACCATCTGTACAATAACGTGGAGTAATATTGGCAGGCGTGCTTACCAAAGGTGGAGGATCTCCCCAACTTCTTGCCAGTTAAAAGTGGCACAGGGCGCTACGGCTGTGTCAGTCGAAAAATACACACCTCGCCAATGGGTGGATTAGGAGTGTTCGTCTGAGATATCAACCAATCTTGAGTCAGTATTTCAGCTACGTAACCGCTGTCACTCTCACGCGTACACGGCGCACAAGTTCTGTTTGCATGCATGCTTTTCACATTGTGGCTAGAAGAAAAATATCTAACTACAACTATTTTTTTCACAACCGAAGAACTTGCTTTATGCTTTATATATATAATGATGTATGTATGTCATGTGCATGAGATGTTGTGGAAGCCATAATTTCCTACGGGATACTAAACGTATCTATCTACCTATCTATCTACAGGTATTGAGCCTACATCTTTTATGCATTAATCATGTGCCCCTAAATAGCCAACCACATCAGTGTGCAATAAATATTCAGTTGCCACATTGTTAAACCACAGTAAAACCACTTTCTTATCTATTGTATGATTGGTATTTGACCTTGGTAAAATAGCTAAATTTCACAGCAAGCTTTTGTTCATTAGGTAGATGCTATAATAACATTGATTCGCAACCCTGTTGCTTGCAACCGTCATTATAATTAAAGTTATTAATCACATTTAACAGGGTATTTTTATTTAAAGATGTTTAGTTAAATTATACAAATGAAAATATACTTTTTAAAGACTATTTTGTATTTGTAACAGGGTTGCATTCATACATTTACACAGCAAATAAAACACGAGTACCGTTGATGCCTGAGCTTGATAAATCATATAATTTAGTTGTTTATGACCCACATTTCCTAGATATTCAACTTAACACGAGTTAAGTTGTATTTTTTAAAGAAGTGCACATGCCAAAATGTCCTCTAATTATGGAATGTCCCACTAACTATTATTATAGGTGTAGACTGCAGGCATTATTGTTGGTAGCCTGTCATTTTTATACAACATAAAACATCAATTACACCTGTCTGACTGTCCAGTCAACACTGAAGGCTTTATATTAAAGGTGCAATTGTCCGTACGATTTACCATATATACTGTGAACACCTGTTCATTCTCAAAGGTTAAATGTCCACATGTTTAATGCAGAATGCACTGGAAAGGTCAGCTGGCCTGGTCCTCAGGTAAAGTGGCTTAGGCAGCCACAGCATTCATTATCAGAGGAAAATAGAATTAGTCACAAACAGATGGCCAGCAACAAAGGGCATCCGTCATCCTTCCTCCATTCTATCTATGTCAACGTGTGGCTTGCATTCAACTGTGATAGATTAGGTTTCAAGTGACTTTGCAGTTTAAACTGTTTAAAGGAAAATGTACATTAGCCTTAATACTGTTTTCAGGTGTGCGCACGCATGCGCGCGCACGCACACACACACACACACACACACACACACACACACACCCACCCATATATTCCCTTCTTTATTATATTTGATTTTATTCAGCAAAGCATGTGCCTACAGTAATTTACAAACAGCACAGAAACAGGGATTGTCTTCATACAAACATAACAGCAGTTGTAACATTTACAGTCATGCAACAAGACAGGTGAAAGTGTAGTACCACATATTCTCTTGCAACACTGTAAAATAGTGCCCCTCTAAACTTAAAAAAAAGTAAGCTGGTTGCCTTAAATTTCTAAGTTAAATCAGCAGAATGAAAATTTAGTTAATTAATTACATCAAATGAAGACAGTTGACTTTATTTGATGTAATTAACTAATGTTTCGGTCTGTTGCCCCTACGTTTAGGGCTTTATTTTTTACAGTGAAGAAAGCAAAGGGCACTCTTAAAAGGAACAATGGTCAAGCATCCATCAACGTGTCAGATCCAAAAGAGAGACAGTAACCTATAATCAGAGTCTCTGGCATCTCTCTTCTGGTCTTATTCTATAGTCAACGTAGTGGATCAAAGAGTAAAGTGAAAAACATACACTTGTATTGATGTCCCAAAAGAAATTTAAGCTGCAATGTATGGATCCATGTCGATCCAATGTGTGGATCTTCGTCAGGCAAAGTAGTATAGAGGATCCCTCTGAGCAAAAGACAAATCTATCTCCAGAAACTATTGTCATCAGTTAACCTAAATGGATATAATCACTGATGTGCCAGGTGCATTATGTGAATGTTAATAAATTCAAAATGAATTTCACAGGCTTATGGTTAAAACAGTATGACACTGTGCAAATGTATCAATAGCAACTCATTAACACTTCAACAACAGTTTAATAAACTGCACTCTCTTGTAGGTGAACACTCATACCCAGAATTCCACTATCAAATTTGATAGTTAAAAAATTCAGAATGGAGAAATAATATGTGAATTGGACGCATGGGAAACATTAAATAGTACAGTATTGCTCCTCAATAAGCATTCAAATGTTCAAAGAAAAAAATCTCAGTGCACGTTGCATGTGTTTTTATGAGTTCAAATCATCTTAAAACAAAAACAAATAACAATTTGAAATCACTCTAGTCTTGTTGCTACAGAAGGAAAATTACATTTGAGCTGGCAAAGCAAGACAAGATTTGATCCAAACTATACTGGCCCAACTGCTATTTTTTTAAGGAAACAATAACATGGGGAAATGCCTATGTGAACACATAAGACAAATGAACATTGGACAAGTTTGCGCAAACTGTTACCAGTTACAGCAGTTAATGAAACATTAGGTCATTGTAACAATGACCATCGTCATTACATTGTGAAACAGAAATTTACTATTTACAAAGGTGTCAGAGGAGGCCAGTGCAAAGGCACATATGTGACTGGATGCGTGCTTCTATGATTCACAAAAGTATTTCTGGCAGAAAAGTGACAAGACATAAAAATTGACTATCCTAAGGAGCAATCAGAGAGTAATCTTAGGCCAAGGCATGGTGGGGGGTGGGGGAGGAGAACAGCATTGCCTCCTGACATATTAACACAGCATGCTCCATTCAATTGTAAACCAATTTTGTGTTGAGGGTAATGAGGGTAAAAGTAATGTGCACTAATTATGACAGAATTATTAAATTACATATTTGGCCAAACACCAAAAAGAATTGATATCACATCTGCTCAATTTCATTACAACAGAGCTTCAGGTACTGTCTATGGACCAAAGATAATATCCATCATAATATGCAAGGGTGCATATTGCATACAGTTAGGAGTGGTCAAGCTGGAGCACTAGCATAAAATGAGAAGGCAAACTGTAGTGCTCTGCTACAAACATCTCAAATGTAATTCTTAATAGGGTAAACAAGGAAAACATCATGGTTACGGTAATGAAGAATGGTGTTAAGGCATTCTGCAGTATGGGCCAGTCAAGTCTGTTCACACACACACACACACACACACACTTTGACAAAGGATTGAAGGATAAGCCAATTTAAATACATTTGTTTGACTTAACGTTTCTTATGCCTTCATGTGTAGCCATGTGTGTCCATCTAGAACACAATGGGTAGGTTTGTGATGGCCATGAAACACATCATACATCTTTACCATCACACATATCAGTGTGTGGTGATGGGAAAACGGGAGAGGACCATCAGAATGTGAGGAAAAGCAGAATTGCAAACGCACAATGGAAAGATACCCTAACCAAACAACCAAACACTGGGGTCAATTAAACACCATACTGGGTCACAGGGTGCATGTCTAGGCAGCCATCATGTCAGGCTAGGCGATGACAGTAGGTTTATGAAACCCATACAGACTAATTACTTATGTTTTCACAAAATCATAAAATAAACATGTCTACATGGAAAGGCTGCTGAGAAAACTGTGTGTTTACAAAAACAGATTAAAGGGAACACACTGTCAAAATAAATAAAAAACAATGATGTCAATGACCTTATCAAAAAGAAAAAAAGAATGGATCGGAAATTATGCCGATTATCAAAGTGAAGAGTGTTGCACTGTTGGTGTTAGCTTTGCTGTAAAAATACATTCAGTCCTACAGTGAATTCATATATATATTAAAAAAAAAAAGAGCTCTTAATGACTATGGAGCATTGAAGCGCTAAATAGTACACTGAAACAAGGCAAGTACATAGAGAGTCCTACAAGCAACAAATGTGTAAAACCCAACAGAGTATGCATGAAATACACCCATACACTTAAAGTGCTTTAAGACTCCAAACAACCTTGAGTACATTGAGATATGCTAGAGAGCTGAATGCTGCTTTTTGCTTGTGCAAGGACAATGACACCGCTTCTGAGTAACACAAGTAGGAAGGTTGATCAGAGAATGATAAAACAGGAGGAAATTACAATAAGGGGAAATTTGGAGCCTAAATCTTTGAGTAAGGTGGCCAGAACTGGCTGCAACAGGAAAAAAATGCCTTCGCGCATGACTGGGGTGATATGCCACCCAGCCTCTCTTCAGTACTACATGAGGCAGCAAGCTAGAGAAACATCCAAGTCATTTATCAGCATCTGCGCCAGTCATCAAACAGACCCCACAGCCAGTCTCTATTCACCCAGTTTTAAGACACATTGCACCTCAATGTCACACCCTGACCAAACTCAGGAAGCAAGTGACTCAGTATAAAAAAAAAAAAAAAAAGACACCAAATGGACACGGAGAAGGCAAAAAGAACATTATTTTATGATCCCAGCCAGTCACCCTCAAGTACAGATGAAGCTTTTAAGAACACAGAATGGGAGAACTTCTGCCTCTGGTAGCAGAAGCATATCAGAAGGTTAAGGAACGCGACGGAAGTATAATACAACAGTATGAAGCTCTTTAGTCCCATTCCTCTATCCGCTGTCATGGGGTACCGCTGATCTTTTCCTCATGGACGTAAATGTGGATGGCACAGGGGTGGAGGGTAAGGTGGGCTCAGACACACTGCTTCTGTACTGTATAAGAGTTCTACAAATATATACATAGTAGATACAGGCACTTATATGTCTTTGGTTGGAGGGACCCAACATTGCAGAGAAATGCATTCACAGAGTTTTGTACCCTTCCCAGGGGTTCAGTAGGCAAGTTTCTTCTCCATATATATTTTTTTCCCTCACCAGACATGATTCTGTTTCGGAGCCACTTCTATCCCTCTGATAAGGCCACCTGAGGAACAGATGAATGAGAAAGACCCATAAATATCTAGCCCATTTGTAGAACTACTTCTTTGCTACTGGATGCTCATCCCATTCTCTTTCTTTGAGAAGAATTACTGTCTCAGCACCTTGACCAAAAAGCTAATAAACTGTTTTGCAATACAAATCTGACACCACCATTTTTTACATCACTAAAGTAAACCAATAAGTCATAACACCCAGAACTAGACCACATTTCATTACCCAAGTAATCAAGAAATTTACCAATAAACCTCAATGTACTATGTGAACATGTAAAAAACTTTAAACCTTGTTAGAAACTTTACAAGACATTTTACAATAGACATTTTCATTACAAACTAAAGTTACTTTCGCTTCCGACATGGGATATTAAGGCCTCAGCATATGGAAAATGATAACGAGCTACTCTTTCTACAATCTGTACTAAAAAAACGATCAAAACCGATAACATTTGATGTGGGGAGCAAATGTTTCTCTGTAAAGCCTTTCTAAATATCCCATCATTTAACAGGACTGGCTGAAGGGTATTTTTCTGGTGTCTCTAGCCCCAAGCACTGACAGGCACAACATGCTGCAGATGTTATCTTTAGGTTGGCTCCAATAACACTGGAAAAAGACCAAACCTGAAAAGAACCATGTCATTCCAAGGTCTGAGTGCAACATGTCATGTGAACATTCACTATACCAAAGGCTATCTGGGTTATATGAACTGAGATAGCAATTTGTCAGTGACTAACATAGTATTTTTTTATTTATGTTTTTACCTTGAAGCTAAATTACAGCCTTGTTGTAGCTAACCATGGTGGAGATGGATGACATGAAACCTCTCACTTGTGTAGAATGGCTGTGGTTGTCCTGGGTTGCAAACATTCTGGGCTGTCTTGGAGTGTGACATGTGCCTAGTGTTTGAGCTGTTACCTCGTGAAGAATCAATCATCTGAGCATGCACAGGAGTAAGTGTTAGCAAAACTGGTATCTATAACAAATCTCTGCTCAAACTAACTCATCACCTTGACAATACATGTTTTTTTAATTTAAAAAAGGGAGCAATTTATATTTTGCCTACCTTCTCTGTGCAGAAGTCTGAGTTGTTCTGTCTTACTTTGCCAGGCCGTCCCTTAATGACTGCATAGCAGAACATTGTGATCACCATCACGAACAGGAAGTAGCTGGTGTGCATTAAGTGAAGGTTTATCAGGGAGCGGTCATCCTGGGAAAGCAGGAAATGATTGCATTGCTTGTCCATTAAAAATAACTGACATCCTTGCCATTATCACTGTGAACGAGTTTTGTAAATCACTATTATTGAACTATTATAACTAAAATCACTAACGTATTAAGAGTACATTAACATTTACATGCAGTTTTTCATGGTAGATGCTTTAAGTACCCCTGTACCCCTGTGTAAGTAACACTGCTGGTAGGCAAACTTTCACATCAGATTCTTTAGGATTTTTTGTCTTGGCTCCTATAAATTGTGACAAGGGAAAGCACTACTGAAAACTGCACCACTACTGTGCTCCCATGTTTAATCAAATTGGCTGCCCCTGTGCTTATAAAAATGATTCAGGCCCCTGTTACTCAAGACCACTGTTACTGTTACTCAAGACAAACTATACTACACATCTGAAATGGTTCTGAAATCTGAAATCTGTTTGTCAGGGAAATGAACAGACAAAGGGTAAAATTTGTAGAGGAGGAGCCCAAAATCTGCCCAGTCTCATTTCCAACAGTGACTGTGTTCGTATAGGCACAAATCCATACACAGAAAGTTATACTTCTTCAAAGGTTTCTATATAGTATGGCAAGTTCTGTGGTAAAACATTTCCAGAAAGTCACTACATAGAGCTAAGTAAATACATGCTGAGTACAGCGTCACTTTCTTATATTAAAGGGAAAGCTTAAAAAATGTCTCAAAATGGAACTGATGATAAATGAGTTGTAGTAAAATGTAAAGTTGTATAATGATTTCATTGTTTTACATTTATTGTATCTGTGCTGTATCACAAAGCAGTATACCTAGATGTGTTGACTGTCTGAGGGAAAGGAACACACCCTTAGAACGGGATCAGTCAATGTTTGTATATACTACAGGCTTAACAAGATCATCATTTGAACATGTCGGTCTCACCAATCCTCACAAGAGAGTATTCAGCTAGACTGGCAACTACAATAGCTTTGTTATTGCAATACCTTGCACTGAGAGGCATGCATGCTAACAAGGAGGCTAAATCCATGAACTCTTTTAAGCATCTGCTACTAGCACGTCTCCTTAAGTGTTCCTGACTGCACAGCACTACCCACTGGCTACTGAACACCTGCTTGCCTTGTTTATGAATGGGATTGATGGGGAAAGAATCATATTTCATATTGTCATATTTTTCATATGGTTCACATTTTTTGTGGCTCTGGTCAACTCAGAACACTGGTCATAGCACAGGAGGAGCAACTCAATTCTGATTATAGCAACCTAACCTAATCCAACCACAAACACACCCAGAGTAACTTCAACAAAAAACTTGACACTAAAGCCTCAGCTTCACAAATATACTGTATATATTCAAACACAGTCACACACTAATGCAATGCTGTTGCTAATTTGGACACATGTCTGGGACATTTACGCAGCTAAAAAGCATATCCAGTTCATATATAAATTCGGTTGTTTGCACACATACCATTTCAGTTAAAATTATTGATTGCACTTTTTTCAACATTGAATTTGTAACAGAATTTTCTTATATGGCCTTGCTTACAATGAAGTTTTGTACCATCTACACTGTGCACAAAGCAATTTAATTTACTCACATCTGGGACAATGACAGTAAGCTTGGGGTTCAGTGCATGATACACTTTTCCAATGGCTCCTTTGTAACACCAGAAAGGGTTGTAATCCTGTGTGTATTTGGTGTCAGAATCCCGGGCTGTCGTGAAGATCTTGTACCACGATGTGGCATTGGAGTATGTCTCTGGGATGCAGTGGGGTGGCTGCCTGCAAGGGCATACAATTTTCACATCATTACAACCATTGCAACACAGAACAGAACATCAATCAGAGTCATTTCATCAGCCCTCCAAAACACTTGTTCAGCATTTTACTCAACTTCAGAGAGAATGAAGCACACTGAAGCATGTTTGTTTATTGACGGATAACTCACACTGTGACGGGAAAGACATTGCTGGCTGCAGTGATGGTCATGCATGTGCTAAACACCACCTGCTCACAGTGGCCGTGCAGAACACAGTCATCTGAGTTCCAGGAGGCCGGCAGGGTGAATGTGATGTTCATCTCCTCATGAGCTTCCCTTCCTACGAGACAAGACAGAGCACGCACAAAGATTATGAACAAATTAAACGTGGAATGGACTAAATGCAATTATAGTTTAAAACATCTATCTAAATATCTATATCTATCCGAGCATGATGAGAACAGTGTGCAAATGTATGCATATTGGAACTGCATTTTCCATCATTCTTCAGTGGGCACAGGGGCTCAGCAACTGATACTCCACCTACCTGCTAAGCCAACCTGTTGCCCCAGTATGGTGGCGTACAGGTGGGTGATATTGCGGGAGTAGCCCCCAAACGGACGCTGGGGATCCAGGGTAAGTGTGATGGGCACAGAAATGTTAATGGGGCCCGGATCCTCCAGCACGAGTGGGGCTTGGGTGCTAGAGCGACCCTGGCCACTGGGGACGGTGCTCTCAGGTGTGATGGACTCATTCATGCCATGCTTCAGCGTCTCGTTCTCAGAGATGCAGAAGTCAAGCTCGTTGAAGCGGAGGAGAAAGGTGTTCCAGTCCTACATGGAAAATCGAATCGTATGTTAGGCCCTCATGTTTTGTTGTTTTGTTTTATTGTACTATTTGTAAAACAGTGATTATTACTATATATTTTACATTCATATGATATGTGATGTGCACCATATGACACACATTTAAGGTGCATAACTATTATACATGGTTTGTTTTGTTTATTGTGTAATACCTCAGTCATCTCAGGGGATTTGATTTCTTTGATCTTGAAGAAATACCCTATGGTGAGGAAGGTGATGGCCACGGCACTCACACTGACCATAAAAATGACCAGGGGAGGACGGCTGCTTATGTAGGTCTTCAAATTCTCCAGAGGATTTAATAAGTACACCTGGACACAGAAAAAAAACAGCGAGCAGTGAGGCAACAGCAGACCCCCTGTCATGCAGGATTAGGCTAACCAAAGCCAAGTCAAATTCCAGCATCTGCACTCAGATCCAGATGCAGATGACTATGTAGAGTTGAATTCAAAATATACACTCAATACATCCTACACTATACAGTGAATAACGACTAGGCCTTTTTGTTTACTATTAATACACTGAAGTGAATAAGTTAACATTCCGCATTCAGCTGGTATAGGTCTAGTGACGCTGTGCCTCATCTAAAAATCTGAAGTAAACAACATCAGACCAGTGTCAGAGCACTGTATTTTATGCAAGTGGACATATTCACAAACAAACAGACCCCATTTCCATACCCTCTTTCTCAACACCAACTGCTCACGCTACTGCTAAAATCTACCAAGACACAAACTCAGAAGTGGTAGTGCTGTAAAACATTTGCCCTTCCTTCAATCACAATACTGCTGTAAAAACAATTACTATTCACAGCCAAACTAAATACTACATTCTTTGCAGGCTATTTTAAGGTACAACACATATTCTTGGAATCATCTTCATAACAGAAGATGATGAAGCTAAACATCTCTTAAAGCTACCAAACCCAACATCAATCTTTTTTTCTTTGACAGCTAATATACTCAGAAATAGTAAACATCAAATGAAGCCAGAGAGATGGTAAAGCATTGTAACCTGCTGACGGTTCTAGACTTTGTTGTTGTGAGTTCAATGCAACCACTACTGACGAGGCAAGTACAATGATGGTAGCTTGCCAAATGAGGGCATAGCCTTGCAAAGAAGTAAAGGTTGAATTTTAGGCCTATGCCACAGATTCTAGACCAATGCCCCAAAATCTTTGGTTATAGTCAGCTGAAAATTAAAGATGAACTAACATTGACTTGAACTGGAAAATGAACAACTGTGAGCAGAGCTTAGGTACATAGCCTACAGGTTAGGCGGGCCACCTCAACATTTGGCATAACTAATGTAATTCAAATTGATGCACACTGCAACACGTCTAACAACTCCCAGACTGTTTGTTGAAAAACTGGACGGACTCCATGCCATCTCCATAGCAGCATTTACCAAAGCATGGAAAAAGCCTAGTAATGACAGCACAATCCACCCAAAGTAACATCTAGTCACATCACTGTTGTTGGTTGGTTACACTAGGACAAAGGAAACATTTGTTCACTTCACAGCATGCTCCGCATATTTTTATGGGGAAACACTTTGTTGGGGCCTATAAACGCTGAATTACCTTTGTTCCAGTTTGTTGTAAGGTTATCCATTTATTTACTGCCCATTTATATATATATTTATTGTTTATTTATATTTATTTGTAATTGCACTATCTAGTCGAAAATACACACAAGAGCCTCTTCACCTGATTTTTCGCATTTTTACATAGGAAACACTGGATATTACAAACATAGCAATCAGACACCTCAGTTATCCAATTTATTACTAATTGAGATGTAACATTATTACTTCGGCTTATTCTGGCTAGATAACATGGTAGGACCAAGGCTAGGAACACACAATGAAATATGTCTTAAAACACACAATCTTCTAAGCATGAAAGCATTGGAAAACAGTGCTTCATTTCCATTTTCGGAGATAGGCATGTATTAATCAAACAGGGCATTGGTCAACGCGACATAATATTAGACATGCAACATTAGCATAATAATGCCGCATATAAATATCGCGCAAGCATAATCGCTTTCTATGGTAAAAGTAAATTACCATGTATCATCATCATCGGGAACTTTACCTAAACGTCTACAGTAAATTAAACATTGCATTTCAGTAATCGTTACAGGCAAGCAATTACTGGTTACAGCTAAGCTAAGTTAAACTGCAAGCTCAAAAAATAGGGAGACTGGTAAAAATAATAACAATAATAATATTTTTTTAATAATCTTTGACAACTGTAAATTACTAACCCGAAGACAGTTCAAGTCTAAGAATATCTCAAACTACTGTAACGCTAGTTTTCTAGACTCACGGTAGCTTCATCCATCTGTAAACCTGTGTCCGCCATGCAATGTAACTGTTTCAGTCCTTACAACCTAAGTTACGTAACTGAAATGTTCTCTCCATTGCTGAAAGCTCATCGAATTATGACCATCATCGCTTTATAGTATGTTGAACCCAGAGCATCTAACCATGACCCCTCAACATTTGCTAGCTTTAGGGTTAACATCTTGAGTGTATACATTAGCTAACGTTAGCTGCCATCCAGCTCGCAACCTAGCTAGCTAGTTAAGTTTCAAATCCATGGCAGTCAAACATCGATACTGTTATTAAGGGCATATGCTTATTCCCACACTAATCAAACATACAACGAGAAAACGTGTTGCTAACGCGCACCAAACAATTAGACTATGGATAAATTAAGATGATAACCACTGGGCTTTTACTCACCATTTTCACTCCCTGTGTGCGCACGACGACTGCAGGTGGGTCGTGAGCTAACCAGCTATCCTAGCTAGCTTGTGTTGGCTAGGCTACTGGCAGTGAAGGAGAGGAGGCAGGGGTTTGGGGACAAAAAGGGCTTGCGGTGTTGAAAGAGCCGTGGATACTCCTTCCCATTATTTTCCGCACCCGCAAAACCCAGATGTTTATTCACAAACTGAACTGTATTCAGCTAATGATAGTTATGGTAGCGCAACTCTGCTGTCTTGGATCAGTGTTAACTGCTAACGTCTCGCACTGCAACGGCGTTAAGCTCTGCGCACTCTTAACAACTTGTCAGAATAACGCAGAAACACTAACCATGGTGGATATACCCCACTTCACTTACGAAAACAGCGTAAGAGATGACAGGGCATGTCCATGCCCAACCAGTGTTTACAAAATGTTCCCATAGAGTTCACGTCACACTGACGTTGCATGTAAGCGGCGCGGGGTGGATGGAACGTGAAAGAAAGGTAACGGCGAAAAGGAAAGTGTTTTTTTGTTGTTTTTTTTTTGCTGAGAAACATTTTGAAAGTTTGAATGTCTTCTCGTAACATAGTAGCATCCCTTACACGTGTCCCTTACAGTCGGAAGTTGCATGCATTTGTGAAGGACAAAGTTTATGTTGCGAACGCAACGTAGCTAATGCTAAGCAGTTTTCACTCAAAGTTGTCGATTCAATTTTTAATGCTACGATTTCTCCCACTGACATACAGATGACATGGTGGTCTTGAGAGAGGGTATATGCCCTGGGCTAAATCAGGATGTCATTCAAGCTCTTAGAAATTTGGACATCAGAACAGGTAGGTTATGTCATTGTTCAGTGGGACTCGGGCTCAGGGCATGGAAAACTACATTATTCCAATTTATTGCTAAATGCATGACATGTATTTGCAACATATTCCCTTCAGTGGAGGAGCTGGTGTCAGCCAACCTTGAAGAACTGGCCCAAAAGTGTTCTGTTTCCTACAAGGTTAGTTAACAGTGCAGACAGCGTATTGTTATAAATGCTGAGAGATATTGTTTACTAGCTAACCTGTCTACAATTAACTAGGCTTTGATTGCTGTTCGTCGGGTACTACTGGCTCAACATGCAGCTTTTCCTGTCTCATGTGATGACATGTATGAAGAGCTAATGATCTCAACTGCTATTCTCTCTACAGGCAATCTTGGGTAAGTACTATGAGTAGAAAAGCTGTATGTGAGTTGTGATTTTGCTAATGGCATGTGGAGACTTTGGCAGCAATGTGTAACATTACTTTTCATTTATTTCCAAACTGAGGCTGTGACAGTGTATCTTAAGATGAGGCTGAACTGCACACTGCTTTAGAACTTTAGAAACAGACTCTTGTCTTAAGATCTTGTGTTCCCATCTCTTTCCAGTCTAGATACTCTCTTAGACTCTGGTTTGTACACAGGGGAGATAACTGAGCTGACAGGCAGTCCAGGAAGTGGCAAAACGCAGGTGTGTTTTTCCAGCTCTTTAGTAACACACAACATACTTGTTATTGCATTACACACACAGAGACATAAGACCTATAACTCAGTGCTCTTTTATAGTAATTAGATGTTTGTTGTGTAGGCCTACTATAGACTGTGAACATTTTAATCAGATGCCAGATTTATTTTAGTCACAGAACAAAGTAATTAGATGGGTTATGTGATACTAATGTATCTCTTGTCAGTTTCAGTAAATTGCTCCTTGCAGTCGCCTAGCTGTTTTTATCTATCTTTATGTCATCAATGAAAAAAATAGCTTTATATTTCTTTATTCCTCGCCCCATTATCTTTTCTATTAGGTGTGCTTCAGTACTGCTGTTCATATTTCTTGCCAACTCAAGCAGAGCATTATTTATATCGACACTAATGGAGGAATGTCTGCAAATCGTTTACTTCAGATGCTGCAAGCAAAGACCAGCACTGTTGAAGAGCAGGTTGCATGTTTATGATTTATATCCATAGTATTACTGTATTACACAGTGATACATTAATAGCAATCATTTTACAATTACTTACCATAAATATATGCTTGTTCATTCATAGATGGCAGCTCTTCAACGAATTCAAGTGTTTAGAGTGTTTGATGTTTTCTCCTTGCTTACATGTCTACAAAATATAAGAACTGGGGAAGTACAAATGGTAAGGAGAGGTTTCGTCATAATCCTAAACTGGATATTGAACAGACTGAAGTAAGAAGAGACTTTAAACAATGTTTTCTCCATTCTTTTCTCCCCACTCTTTTCTTCTTAGGAATGTGTTGGAAGTTCAGTGAAAGCCATTATCCTGGATTCTGTCTCAGCTGTACTGTCTAATATGCTGGGTGGCAAACAGAATGAAGGTGTGCTGACAGCTTATTAGGCTTATATCATTTTGTGTAATGTTTACTCCATATATTCAGAACTGAACCAGCCTGCTTAAAAGACTGTATCCTATATCCAAATGCATCTAGAAGATCTGGTAATGTGACAGGAGCAAAATCTGTCAATGTTCTAAAGCAAGTGCTAACACACACAATGTATTAGGTATCTTTACATCCAAGTGTACATCTAACCAGTGTGAATGTGATTCAATGATTCAAATAATTTCAAAACATGCTTGCATATTATAATTCACAAATTATGACAGTCCAATGAATAGCAAGGTGTTTAGGCATCATGAGTATGTCTCATCTTGTCTCAAAATAATTATCAAAAATGTCACACCACACTTAGTTTCTTCTGTTCAAAGCCATATGCAAAATGGTTTATTTCATCCATCATTCATTTCACATTCATGTAATTTAACCCATACATAACAAGACTAGATATGTCTACATGACAAACCCCAATTGCTATCGCTTAATCTTCTAAAGGAGTGTATTATTGTTTTTTTGTAACCCCCTTCTTTGTAACTAAAGTGCTAACATACACTGTAGGCATTTGTTTGAGTCCCACAACAGTCATGGATTTCTCTTTCACTTCAATGCAGGCATGTCCTTAATGATGCAAGTTGCTGGAGAACTAAAAATAATTTCAAAGGACCTTAATGTAGCTGTACTGGTAGGTCCACTGGCTGTGTGGCTGTTTTGTGTGTTAATGCTGTGTTACTTGCACCTGGATTCATTATGATGATTAAATGTGTGTAACTGATCAGGTGACAAACCACGCGACCCGGGATGGCAGTGGGCAGCTGAGAGCAGGTTTGGGTCAGTCCTGGAGCCATGTCCCAAGGACCCGCATTCTCCTGCAGCGAGTGGAGAGACCCGGCAGCTCCTCTAGCCTGCGAGTAGCAGTTCTGACCAAATCATCTAGACAGGTGAGGAGCATTTCAGTGTTAAAAACACCATACAGATATCTGAATCAGTTATTGCCTACTTAAAATAAATGCATGCATTTGTGCTTTATAAATTTTGAAAAAAAAAGCATGATGTGAAAAACTTGTTTAGATGTTTAAAGTAGAAACTCAAAACGTCTTTTTGTCATGTTGTAGCCATGCCACATTGAAGAGGAATTTGACTTAAGATGCTGGGGAGCACTTGAAGATATGAAGGCTGGGTCCTCAGGCAAAAGAAAACTGGAGGGAGACAGCCCTGGAGATGCCTGAATGCTTTTTTTGTTTTTAAAGAATGATGTTATTTGTTCATGATCAGCTCATCAGTCATTGATGAACACCCTTTGTACTCTCTGTGAGTTTTTGAAAATATGGAAATGTGGTTTCAACACGGCAGTGAACAACCTTTTTACGAATATCACCATCCAGCTAATTATTGAAATATTTAGCAACAATTCATTCAATGAATTGCCAAAATGGAGAAAAGGTGTATCCAAGATTTAATATGCAAGATACCATCAGTGATACACTTTTGTTAAAGGTCATGTGAAAAGCAAGTTAAAAACATGCCTGTTTTTAAACAAGACTCCAGAAAGTTGTTGCATCACCACAGTAAAGCAGTACAGCTTTAGGTAACTTTACATCCAAGTGTACGTCTAACCAGTGTGAATGTGATCAATGTTATCATTCAATGATTCAAATAATTTAAAAACATGCTTGCATAGTATATCAATAATACACAAATGGTGACAGTCCAATGAATAGCAAGGTGTTTAGACATCATGAGTATGTCCCGTCTCAAAATAATTATCAAAAATGTACACAAGAGCACACCACACTTAATTTCTTCTGTTCAAAGCCATATGCAAAATGGTTTATTTCATCAGTCATTCATTTCACATTCATGTAATTTAACCTATACATAGTAACAAGAAAAACTAGATGTCTATCACCAATTGCTATCGCTTAATCTTCTAAAGGAGTGTATATATTTTTTTGTAACCCCCTGAAAATAACCATCACCAGAAAATAATGATCTAGTTGAGGATACCGTTGCTGTAGTCATTACAGCAGAGGATACACAATGATACCTAAAAACAAATAAATATGAAGATTGAAGAAGAGACTATTCTGCTCCTATTGTCTCATGCCATGGTCTTAAACCCCATATCATGGGGCACGTTTTTTTGTGTTTTATGTGTTTTTTAAAAATAAATCCCACCAACTGGGGAAGCTTAAAATACTGACAAATATTTGGACATGATCACAAAAACACAACAATCCAGGATGTACTGGAAGTGATAGTATTTTTCATATGGTGTAGTTGTAGATGTAGTTTCTGAAGCAAATTGCTGCTGTTGAAGGGCACTTTTTTATTCATTCCAAAAAGCATTGCAGGTCTCCACTAGTCCAAGCCCTGTTATTAGCAAGGGGGAACCACTCTCCTCTTGCGGATACACTCCCAGATCCAGTTAGAGGTGACCTTCTGAGCCTGGCTGTCTTCATCGGGGTCTGTCAGCGTGTGTGTGGCTGTGGCAGCGTTGTACTCTGGCACCAAGTCTCCATCATATGCCACAAAGTAGCGGTACAGTTTGTCGTAGTCGTCAATGTCTTGTGGCAAGTAGAGCTTCACACCACTGAAAATGTCCAAAAGTGTCTGGAGCAAACAATGACAAAAGTTAAGGAGAATGGAAATCACAATATTCCTGTAAAAATTTGAAGCCATTTCAAAACATGTCAAAAATACATATACTGAAGCATGAATACATTTCTTGCTTCAACCCTATATTATACAGTATACCCACATCACAACACCAATGACATCTGTATGGCAAGTCTGAAGTAATGCATTGCCATGTTACCTTCTCAGGACCTGCTTCCAGCACCTTGGTAGCGCTGCTCTTCGCTTTGCTTTGTCCATTGCTATGGACAACTTCAGTCTTAATCTGAAACATAGGCCCAAATAAACAAATAAAAAAAAAATAGGAGGCATTTGCTGTACTTAGACTATAAAGTCTTCAGTGTACTGCATGTTTTGATTATTTTTCTCTGATGTTGCTGTACCCTCTTGCTGCTGTGGTCCTCTGCAGGCAACTTCCTCTTGACAGGAGAAGGAGTGGATGGGGGTTCAGATTTCACCTGCTTTGCCCTCGGAGTAGCACTAGCACCTAGAGACAATTTGGAAAAAGAGCTTAGATAACCCACAGTATTCAGTCATACATTCAAATTGAGATATGAACAAGATTGCCTACTTTTACAAAGTAGTGATAAAGCTTCTACTGCAGAGGTGACCAAACTAAGGCCCGGGGGCCAATTGTGGCCCTCTGCTCTCTTTTATGTGGCCGCCTTGCAGTCAGAAAATAAGATGTAGTGGCCCATTGTTACATGAATCTACTATACATCCATCGCATATCATAGTTTCAGCACTAGTGTGACATGTTTGCCAGTAATCTCATTAAACAGTGTAGCATTAGACAGCCTACAGTCACTCTTTCACTTGAACCTGGTTAAAAACGAGGCTCTTCATTTTGTATTGGCCCTTGGCAGCTTCAATTTTTCAGGGTATGGCCCGCAAACAGAAAAGTCTGGCCATCCCTGCTCTACTGTAATTGCCTGACTACTGTTTTTCGTGTTTTTTTACACAATGTGGCTGATACTTGGGAAATGACTGTAACTACACTTCTCCACAGTGACTTGTGCGAGTTGCTACGTACTGGCTTTGCTGGGGGTAGGTTTTTTGTGTGACGTGGAGGGTGGGGAACTGCCACCACTGGCACCACCAGAGGAGCTCCCATCATCCTTATCATCTTTGGATTGGCCAGCAGTCACCTCAAAGTCACATCGCTCCTTCGATATGCGATAGAGTTCCTTGACACAAGAGAGCAACACAGTGATTAAAACCCTTTACAGACCTCTCCAATCCAGCCAAGAGGGATCTGGTTGTGACTGTGTGGTTGGGACTGGAGTGATGCTTCTGGTGTCGGTATCTCATCACACTTTACCTTCAGCTGAGGAAGGTTTGTGGCACTCTTCCAGTCCTTGTCGTCACGGATACGTGTGCACCGTGGGAAACGAATGGAGATTCCATCCGCTGTGTGCATCTCAGACTTGGAAAACTCTGCTCCTGTTATCTCCCACACAGGGGCTTGCTGTTTATGAAATATTCAAAAATGTCACAAGTGATAATTACATTAAGACATGTTTAAATGTCAAAACAGCTAAGAAGTGCAACAAATAATTACCGTCCCAGCTTTCTCTTCCACAGGCAAATTAACACTCACCTCTGGATCCCGGATAAGGAAATCTGGATAATAGTTCTTAACGATTTTTAACCAGCCAGGGATTTTGCTTGGGTCCTAGGGAAAAAAAAAATGTAAATAACACCTCAAATGTCATTTGTCATATTTTTGCAGGCTGTTATGATGACTAAATGCACAGTGTGGCAAGAGAGTCTTTTTCCTCCACCTTGCTAATTTTAATCACATCAAGCTCCTTCTGAAGTCTGGCAAGAGTGGCATCATCATAACCTCCAGAGCACTTGGTCACTGTGCACCATTTCTTTGATGCAGGGTCATAACAGCCCATCAAAAAGCTTGACATTATTCCCCCTGTGCAAAAACAAACACGATGGGAATCAGTGTAGAAACAAACAGAGGACAGGTTTGGAAATCCAAAGTGACATAATTCACAACTCACAACTGATTCCAAAGGCTACTGTGGGGTATTACATAAGAACTGATAAAATGACAGTTTCATAACATTAAGCAAAAAGGTAATGCACTCCTGGCAAATAAACAAAATAAGAAGGATAATGCCTTAAACTGTGGGTAAAAGGATCACAAAAATGGGAGTATTACAACACATCCTGAGACTATTGCAGCAGATCCCAATCTCCTTTGTTTCTCCAAGTTTGAGCAGCAGTCAGTGCTTACATGCCAAAGCATACAAGACTGCTGTTCAAAGCAATTAAGTGTTCAAAGGAATTAATTAGATACTGACAGAATATTGAGAAAGTTATTTCAGATAAATAAACAGTGTGCTCTGGACCCCACACTGTAAAAGCCTACAACCCACCATTGGAGCCTTTGCCATAGAAGGCTCCCAGCACCACCAAATCAGCAGTGTCAGCCATGGCCCCCTCGTTCAGGTAGTCCTTCTTCACCTTCAACCAGTGCCGCTTCCCAGGCTCATAGGCCCCCTGTCACAAACATCAGCAAATCTTATATGTACTAAATAATGTTTTAAGACCATGTCTGCGCCTTTAGTTTGTGAAGGTACAGATCAAAGAAAGGATGAAAGGATAAAAACAGAGAAAGAGGAGGCGCACTCAAAGGCTGATACGTTTTGTTTTAAAAGCTGAAACATGTACACAGAGTCTTGGCACAAAAGTTAGAATACAAACATTTCTCTACCGATACAAAATAATGTTTTAAAATCCATAGAGTAATCTGCTCAACCATCAAACAGTAATTCAATACATAAGTAACTGGAGTTTGTTCGGCAAGATACTGCCTAGCTGGTTTTGTTTTCTTTTGTTTTCCTTTGCTTTCCCAAACAATGGAGATAAAGGGAAACTTTTGAAAGTACAGGTGAACGTGACCCAACTAAACATCTTAGTGCAGACATTAGAGCTGATCTGGGACTTACCTTGACATCCTTCAGCACCAGGCCCTCCAGCCCCTCTCTGATGACACGGGTGATCATCTCTGCTAGATCTGATGCTCTCTGTGAGGGCAGAGCCGCAACACCATCAAGCAAGCCAACCCACAATTACAACCAGTTATTACTCTACAGGCAAGAAAAGGGGGGAAAGACAACTTTCAGCTTGAAAAGAAGGGTGCAGGTGTGTAGCACACTTACCGTGACATGTTTCATTTCTGAGAACAATATCCTGTTTGGAACTTCAACCATGTTGTCATGAAGAAACTTCCTTCGTTCACAAAGGGGTCTTTAAAGAAAAGGAGAAGAGGAAAGAGCATGTCATCTTATTGCACAATGAGTTATAAAAGTAATAAACAGTGACCCAATGTGATTAAAAAACAATACTGAACAAACCCTCCCTTCCTAAAAGAATTTACACCCAGTGGTCTATGTTTTGGATCTGTTCTTGATTAATACTTTACTTCATTTTCAAGTCCATGCTTTTTCAGAAATCAACAAAAGGTCACCCCCCATACTCAAAAAAAGGAGACGGAAGACATTTTCATTTTTTACAATTTAACAAATATGGTGCCAAAGAAAATCTAAACTGAAACACTACACTCCGCCACAGCCAGGGGAACTAAAAGCTCATTCTAAGGGAAACAAGCAAAGAATACCCACTATAAACTTTATCAGTATGCTGAGGATGCAAAGATGGGCAGGATTTGTTGCAAATGGCAAACCCACTCAAGTCCCCACTCAGTGAGTCAGCGCTTTGATTACAGAATCATCACAGCTCAACCATACATCTCCACTGCATTTTCCTATCGCATAAATGGCCTAATCCAATTCCAACGGTAAGTAGAGTTACACATCATGCAAAGTAACTTCTAATGAAATGACCGGGTACTTACTTATCCATCAGGCTCACACCATTAAAGTAAATGCAGTCAAAGACGAACAGGCACACTTTGGCGTCTTGGAAGGCAGCTTTCTGCAACACAATATGGACAAGTAATGCAATTCTGCTCACTAGACAGTTAAAAGTATTGCACTGTTAAAATACTCAGTTGTGCTATGTACCTTGTGCACTCCCAGCGTTCCAAAGGGGAGGGGTTTGCTGGTGTTGGTATCGATGAGGAGAACTTCAGCATCTAATATCATACTGTGGCCACCAGCAAAAGCTTGTGGGATGTATTCTTTGAAATGAGCAACCTGAAAAAGAGCAGCACTAAGTACTGGTAACATTTACTCCTTCCAATGTTGTTTTTATATTGTTATTGTAGGGCTAGTTTTTTTTCTCAATCCTTTGATCCATAAGCAATCAAATTAAAATTAATATGTATTCAAAATCTGCAAATGACTTATCCTGTACTGGATTTTATTCACAATATATAAGAGCTCTTGACTGACCTTGTGTGGAAGCACTGGTTTAAGACTGCGGCTGAAATAGCTGAAGTGATCTCCATTTTTGTGGACCTGCACGCGCTCACCATCATATTTGATCTCTGAGTACATCCCATTGGGGCATTTCTTCATAGCGTACTCCACAGATTTACAAGCCTCTGCCTATGGAAGCAGAGAAATACCCCCTTTGCTTTCAACTGAATGCCTTTAATCTCGTCCAACTGTGTTCCATCTTAAACATCTTAGCTATAGTTTTTAAGTAGCCTGGTATGGAGGTAGGGAGGCAGTTTGACAGAAAAGACATTAATGGTGACGTGTCACATATAAAATGCTTCACTGAATCACACTCTGTCACAACTAAAAAAAAAAGCTAAATATAACAGAATTTTTATACACAATCCATTCACTGGTGAAAATCATGCACAGTCCTCACCAGCATGGGCTGTACGGGGGTCATGAGGGTGGCCTCCACACTCAAACTCTTGCGGGGCCCAGTGCCATTGGACGCATCCTGCTGGTTCCGCAGCACACGCTCAATGACATCACCCAGGTTCCGTGAAGCTTTAAAGGCATCATAAGCATTGGGGTCCACAGCATCCAAGCTACAATAAGACACAAACCAAAACCAACCAATGGGTAAATTAGCAAATTCCTGCCGTGCTGTTTTAAACACACATTAACATCTTCCTCAGAATTCATCAGAATTATTGTATGCAAAATTAGTAAAGTAGTCAAAATGAAAATAACTAAATCTTGATATCTGTACAAAATGCTGAAAGAAGGAGCTCACAAACAGGTGCATAACAGTTATCAAAATAATCTGTAATAATTTGTTCGGGTTAAAAGCACATAATCGCTCAACTGTTGTGGCTGGAGTGAGATTAGTAGCTGGTGTTTTGAGGTCACTTACACATGCTTGGCTCCCGAGTTTATTTTCAAATCATGCTTCACAAGTCTGATGTAGCACTTCAGGTCATTTCCTGTGCATCTGTGCAAGAGACAGAAGCGAACAATGTAAGCAGTCATAGACCCTTAGATAAATTAATAGAAGCTAAATCCTTTGTGTTTTAGTTAGATTTGCCACAACACAAAAGATATCATGATTGTTGTCCTGAGACAACACATTTTTTTACTCGTGGCAAGTATAAAAGAGATGCATTATATGGCATTTAGAAGTGAAAAGAAATTGAGATCGTCTTTCTTCCATTCAGATGTCTGATAACATGTGCACAAAGGTGCACCAACTGCAGACAAAAAATATCTTGTTCATCAAGGAGCACTCGATGTTGAGCTTAAAAGAAAGGTATAAAACAGACTAAATGTGCTCACTTTTTGGCAATGTCCTGTAGCTCATTCTGTTGTTCATCTTCCTTCGTCAGTTGTGACAGGCGGCTCAGCGAGGCGTCCACCTCCTGAAGGGTGAGGAGACTCTTGGTTGCTGGTGGGAAGGACTTACTGTCCTCAAAAAATATCCGCACAGTTTCTGACACGTCCCCCTTAAAAAGTGAACACAATCTCACATATTCAGTTGATACATACAACTTTAACTCCAGAATAGGTTTTAAGTAACATAAGTAAATACTTTTTTTCTACAACACAACACAACCACAGATGTATTAGACACAGCTCAAATCAACCTTTGACTTGCTCTAACCTTGCAAACCCAAGCATGCCTGTTTATAGACAGCAGACTGACCTTTTCCAAGTCGCGCACCATCTCATCTTGGTTGCAGTTCAATATACGGCTGAACAACTTCACAATCTGTTTGTCATTCAGGTTGTAAACATTCTTTATCACTCCTGGCAGAAGCAGCTTCACGGTGAGGAATAGGTCTCCTTTAAACTTATCTGACAGGGCAGGGAAGAGAAAATTGACCAAAAACAGTCAACAAAAAAAGTAGCATCAAGACCAGACCATTACACTTGAGTGTCTGCTACAGCAGAGGATACAAGTAGATTTGACAGCCCTTCATGTGGACCACACATTTGCATTAACACTACTAGGAGAAGGTGGCTATGCGAATTGTAGACAATCTCTCAGTGTTCTGAGTGATGGCATGTTAAGTATGTCTGAGTTCACACTTGTAAATAATGCTTTCCTTTGGTGATCATGACCACATGATAATATCAGGTGAGAACAGGCTCTCCCTTGTGTCATACCAAAGAAACACAAAACACAGCACAAAAGTGTGGCAATTTTAACAACCTACTAGTTTTGACTATCAAACCATAAAACTTAACGAGCTACTGAAGTACCTCCACCACTGCCTTTCTTCAAGAAGTTTTGAATGATCTGCGTCTTAGCGTTGTAGCTGGAGTTCTCAGCCACCATGGCACAGAGCTTGCGGAACTCCCGCAGCAGACAGTCCTTATGGTTGGGGTCACACAGCTGAGTAGACAGGACACTACCCTGGCCTGGTTTCATTGCAGAAGGCCCAGGACCAGCAGAACTTCCAGCCTTGGTAGCTATGCAGGTCAAGCATCAAATATATATTATGTAGTGTTCAGTGTTTTTTGTCTTTTTTTCCAAGAAATTCAGTAACTATATATGAAAATAAAATGCTATATTTTTGAAGTATATGTTGGAAGTAGAAATGTAAATGCAAACTCTCTGCAAACTATGTAGGCCTGCAGCAAGAATCCAATAACAGCCTATAGTATTAAATATGCAAACACTGTTTATACCTGTGAAGCCTGAGAACTTGCGAGGAGCATTAACGGATGGATCAGCAGGTGGTGAAGAGAGCTGTCCGCTGGTGTTTAACTTTGCTTGGACTTTTTTCTTTGGGCTTGCATTGGTTTTGGCAGCAAGCTCTGTAAAATGGAAGATAGATAGAAAGGGTGTAATAAGCCTTTACCTTCTACAAAAATAAATAAAAAAATAAAAACCAAGCACTGTGTTATGCTGTTCAGGGAAAAAAATTCAGATCAATCACTAAACCACCACAATTTATACCATAATGGCTCTAAAACTCTGTAAGTTAGTGTTAAAGTGGCCTCAGTACATTCTGTATTCTAAAGCACTCCATTCCCTTTAAGTACCTGACCTACACAGATTCCTTAAAAAAAGGCAGAAGATCAACTGGAGATGTGCATCTGCTGTACCTGAGACATGTTTATTGATGAGATCTTTGTCTTCATCTTGTAGTTCTTCCCAGCCCTCCAGGTCAGTGATATCCTCTATCTTTTTCGTGGTGGCCCTGGCTCGCTCCAGCTTCTCGAAGATGCACTTCACGTGGTACCACTCCTTCATCTCTCCGGCAGACTCACTGAAGGGGTTGGGCACGATTTTGCCGATGCGTACCAGCCCCTTCATGATCTTGTCCTTGCACTTCTTGCAGCCCGCAGTTCCACGTTTGGCATATTCCACGCAGTACCTCTGCTCTGCCATGGTTGGCCTGTTTAAGAGCCTCTGGGGCCACGAAAGATGAATGTAAAACCTAGAGGATGTCCCAAATTTTTGAGAGGCCGGGGAAAATTTGAAACAGAGGGAAAGACTGGGACGACTGCCCCAGTGAGGAGTCAGTAGACGGGGGCACAAAGGGGAATGTTGAGTGCTACCAAATCGCCAGATAATATGCCCTCTCAGCAAGGTGGCAGCTGGACTCCTCACAGTGTGTAATGCCTTGCGAAGGCAAATGCTATGCATCCAGTCAGTAATGTCCTGGAGATCTGTTACCTACAATTAGACATAACAGGCACGCGTGTTCACATTTTGCAAGGGTTTGAAAAGAAACAATGAAACAATATCAATACACGTTGCTAAACGTGTGCGTTCTAGAGTAGCTAGGCATTGCTGGTAATGGTCAAAATGCCTAGGCTACACAGTAATCAGGTCGAACAGTCAAACCAACATGACAAATCAAACAGATCAAACAAAGTCAAGCTACATCATGTGCAAGACCGAGGATACAAAGGACGCTAATCGCAGGGGGAGGGACTCATTGACTGTATGCAATCCAAACAATAGCAACCCCAAAGATATTTCCCTAAAGTGTTAACACAGGTAGCAATCGGTCATTAGCTGTTGGTGACAATTACTACGTCGACAGCTTTGAAAATTACCAGCATCGTAAGTCGACGTAAGCAGTAGACAGCCTAATATTACTTATTGTCGAATGGGTGTGCTAGTAGCCACATGCTAACAAGTTGTATGTATATTCGCGAATAAATGTGAGGTTTCTAATGTAATGTGTGTTCTGTATCCTTGTTATCGGTGTTGGTTTATTTACCTGTTTCCTGTCTGTGACAAGATGCGCCAAACAACTTAGAAACCGCTTTATACAGCTTTATATTTTAGCTGTGCAAAGTGTGTACTACACTGTGCTCCGCAGTGTGCACAATGTACACACAGACCAACTCCCTTTAAATAACACGCATTTCCTCTTTGTTCAGATGAGTTTCCTGTGCACTGCGCATGTGCACGACAAGAAGTTATACAGTATGCCGACAGTTATAACCCTACCGATTGGTAGTGAGAGCAAAATTTCAAGCCCATACAAAAGATTTCATTGAATGCATATCTCACTAGTCAGTTTATGTGATACAATTATGTTCCGTAACACAATACAAAAGCAATGCAGAGCAAAAACACACACACAAAAAAAACAAGCATTGACTATAATATTTTTTCCAAATTGTTTACCCATGATGTGGCCTTGAAACCTTTTGTTTTATTGAGACTGGCATTAGAAGAATTAAAAGGGTCTTCTAGTGGGCAGACAAAGCACAATACATCAGGTAAGTCAGCCAGTAGCCTGTGATTAGGACCATTAGTAGTCCATGTGATCCAACCCTCAGAGCTCATCCCCACTGATCCACAGAGACCATGTAGTCAAGTCCTTGGCCATACAGGGATCATTGAGAGAGAGAGAGAGATAGCCAGATGCTTTGAATCAGCCAGTGAAACATCTATAGCCTGAGAAAACTCATCCTGATCTGTGATTTGATTTCATTCTGCTGCTCAGTATGGCCACCCATTTGCACTTATGGCCACTAATTTGCCCGAGATTAGGGAACCAATCAAATATGTGCTTTTATGCCTGTCTAGATGGAGAAATCACAAAACAACCAATAGAAGCATTTTGATCTACATTCATTGATCCCAAATCAAAAGAAGTAGGAGATGACAGCCAGTTATCCAGACCAAGATCAATCTCAGATTGAGGTAATGGGTTGCGAAAGCAGGCTAGAAAACATCTGCTGTATAGTCAATAGAATTTGGTCAGCCTCTTGCTGTTTTTTAACTGTCTTTTCGTATATGTTATACTTCCATTTTGGGGCAAAAATTGGTTTCTGCATGTTTGTGTATATTTGTGGAGAAAACAGCAAGATAAAACTTTTGAAGGCTATGTCGATAACTGATCTGGTGTGTATAACTTTTACATCTGTTGGACCCAGAGGTCCATTACCCCAAAGCCCTGTGTCAAGCACTATTTTATCAAAGAGTAAACAGAGTTGTATTTCTCCAAGGTTTTTTTTTTTTTTGCACATTAGTCACTGACTCGCTTTTTCCCTGTGAGTCAAAATGGGTCAGTGTTTTCTGTGCCCCATGTTAGCCATCACCACAGCATGAACTCTTCTTGGCATTGATTCCACAAGTCTCTGCAGTGAATTCACATTATCCCAGCACTCTGTCAGAGTCTCCCTGAGGGTGTCTCTGCATGTCACAGTGTGGTTGGCCTTATCCCAGGGCGAGAACCACAGAGAAGTCATTCAAGTTGCTCTTGCTGTTCTTCTTGAGACTCCAAATTGACCTGGAAAATTTTTGAAACATGTTTGGGATTATTAAGGTTATACTACAGGGAAATGAATCCTTCCAAAAAACTTTGGATTTTATGGTGAGCACAGCACAGTGGCTCTGCCACTAACCCAGTCTCTGAAGGGTAGTAAAATGCCTATTTGTATGATTTAGCAAAAAGTTAATTCAAAGTGTGAGATTGAGAAATATGAGTTGACATAATTATTTCAGTAATTGTACATTATGATATATTATGAGATTATGAATATAAGTCTAAGTGGATTCCCAACTTTTGAGTCCTATTTGCATTCTGTGCAAGTTGTCAACTCATTAACCTATTTTCATGGTTCCATAAATTAAAGGAATAGAGTGATTGAAGAGTGTCACCAGTAGAGGGCACTCTTCCTTCTGTCTCCATGTGTTCTGCGGGTGTGACTAAATGAACCACTAAGGAGCAGTTTGAAAGCCTTCTCTCCACCAAATGCAGAATGTGTTTGTTTGCAATACTGCAGGTTATCCTTATAACTTTAAAAGATCCTCACTTGAAAGACTGAGATTAAAAACGATTATGTTGATTATGTCTTTAATCATTTATTTACTTTGTACATAGAAACATCATGACATTGACAGAGATTGGTATTTTATTTTTTACAAACAAATCCAAACTAACAGTGTAACAGTGTAACAAAGTGCACAGTAGGCAGTAGGCATTCAGAGATGATCTAGTACTTCAGTGGCTTAAACACTTCCTTTGCTGAAGCAAACCCAAATGGCCTTTTGAACAGCAAATGATGTTAATTGTGCCAAATCAGCATGGCGTTTCTGGTTCATCCTTTGAACAACAGTTGATCTACTGTAGCACTTTGAAGCTTCTGAAGATTTCAAATAGGCTAAACATTTTTCTCCATAATGACTGTGTAGGAGTATCCTAAAAATAGTCAGCAGTATGCTCAATGTCCAGCTATTCTTTACCAGTGATGTTCTCATTTTGACCAAAACACAACAACATTATAAGACATTTTATGCTTGAATATTGTAATAAAAACCACTGAGCGAAGAAAAACACTGCTGAGAGAGATTTTTTTACAATGTACCATAAAGAGAGAGAGAAAAAAAGGTGGCAAGATGGCAAATGCCCCCTCAGCGACACTGAACCTGACGTGACGCAGTGATATGAACCGATAACAATAAAGGACTTCTAGAGAGTTCTACAGAGACAGGTAATAGGGAAAGAGAGATAAGGGTAGATATTGGGGCTGGGGGGCTGGGGGGTGGGAGGGGGGGGCAGTGGAAGATAAGAGGCAGGTGAAGATAGGCGAGAGAGAATTCCCAAGTAGAGGTGTGTGGTTTAAATGAGACGGATGGAACAAAGAAAAATGTCTCATAGACTAGAGCCAAACAACAGGGAGAGAAGCAGGTGATTATTGTTTAGGTCGCGGGAGAGGTGTGGAGCGGTCTGAGGCAAAAGCAGTGATAGAAAAAGCCTCCAGCTCCCCAGGCACAGAGTGGGGATAGACAGCTAAGGGATTGAAAGAGAAGAGGGAGAAGTATTGATTGGCATCCAGTGGAATTGGTTTTTGTTCATTCCTGTTGATAGTTTTCTTTGTTTACCTATGCAGCACTTCATGCTGTTTTTTTTTTTTGTTTTTTTTTTTTTTGTTGTGGTTGTTGAATGAGTTCTTGATTTTTCTTTCCTTGTCACAGCTTGTTAATAAACAGTCCAGGTACTTGTGATATGCTTCATGTGTTGTAAATACTATTTCTCCTTTTTTCTGCCACAAGGGAGCACTCAACTCTCACAGAATTCAAATGAGCAGCCCAGTCTATTCTCTCCCATGAAATGACAGATTGTAGAGTTTTTTTTAATGATAAGTAAAGCTTGCTTACATTTTTCAGATGCCTTTTGAAAGAATACTTATATGCCCAGTAAAATGTATGGAAAGTTAATGTGCAAAAACAAAAGAAAAACAACAAAAAAAATAATTCTTTGGATGCATTAGGTGTTTCTAAGTCCAAGTATTGCAAGTCTTGGATCAAAGACTGTGTTGTTTGTTTTGGTGTCTTCTTGAATTTAATTTACATTTTTTAGTTCCAACCAGCCATATCCAAATAATTCTTTCCAGAGACCGGCACATCAACAGCCACACCCTGAATTAACTACCCTGCATTAATCACTAGGGCCCACAATGTGTACCGTAATGAGAAAGAGGGATATGAGCCCAAGCAACAATCAATCATAAAACAGAACCATCACTTCTAGTCCATGTAGTCCGGTGTTGAATAATAATAATAATTATCAAGTCACACACACACACACACACACCCATATACACAACTAGCCTCAACCTCAAAAAAACATTTTGTTGGCATTTTCCAAAGCAACAATTTTCTTGAGCCAGTAAAAGTTGCGAAATGCAGTGAAAGTGAATTCCATAGATGATTTGTGTGCTCCCCCAGTCCCCACCAACAACCCCCCTCCCCCCAAGCCCTGTCTTTGGTGGGAGTTCAATAGCTTTAGCAGCACATGAGCCAGCAAAGCTACTTCAGCCCAGCCACACAAATCCTGCAGAGGTAGACAAGCGGGACTTCACTCTAAGCTGAATCTAAACAACAGAATGGAGTACAGGTATCTCTTTGGGGTTGGGCGCTATCTGTTTTAGCCCCATTCGAGTCATTGAGGTACCTCTCCCTCCCCCGCAAGCCATGAAGCCATTTCCATCTCTCCCCTTTGTAAAAAAATATATATCTGGAGTTGAAAACCATCCACCCATTAAATTGGTTCTCAGCACTGTATTGTTTGATTATGTGGTGGACGTGACTTGTGTGTGTGTCTTCTTTTTGTTTCACGTTGCCTCATGCTTTTTTCTTTTTCACTTGCTATAACTGCCAGCATGTTCTGTCATCCAAATCTTTTTGTCCTCTCTGCAGCTACAAGTGTGTTTCCAGTTTCTGCCTTGCAGCACAGTACCAATGCCCTGCTTTCACAGGTTCCCTAATTGAATAGTCTGTAAGCGTTGGTATTAGATCATCATCTTTTCCGCACAAGATGAAAAACTTGCAGATTCATAAGAGCTGATCTTGTATTTATATTCAGACTTGATAAGTCTCGCAATTATAGAATATTGCACCACAAATGGCTGATGAGAACATAAGGAATCTTTCTAATGTATTCAGAGATGGTTTGATGTGCCACCTGCAAGCTGACTACTTCATAGACTGGGGTGTAATAAACACACTGAGAATAACAAAAAAAGCTCCTTCAGAATCAGAATGCCAAGAGGCTGTTGAAAACAATGTTCTGCTGATGTATGCCAAAACACTGACTCATGGAAATCAGCCATCAGACATTTACATCATAATGTAAAAAGGGCTCACAATATAGGCATGCATCATGGAATCACTTGGTTGGTAGGTCTTTATTCAGTTGTATAATTCAGTATAGTTTTCTAAGTTGATGCCACAGTAACTGAAATGTGGGAAAAAATAAACACTGATTCAGAGCTGAGCACACTGTAAGGCTTTAATAGTCCGATATTTAGTGGAGACGGAGAGGAGTACAGTCAAGCGGTCTCAAAGGTATTGTGCCCCAAGCACCCCTGTTCTGGGGAATCATCCCCCGTGAGATTTGGTCTCAGCACAATGAAAGCAAAATGTCATGTGACCACAGATAACAAGGATCCTGGTGAGAGGAGGCATAACAGTTCACACAGCTAGACCTTGCAAGTTATATGCCTCAAATCCACATAGGATGAGCTGTGTGTGTGTGTGAGTATATATATATGTGTGTGTGTGTGTGTCTGTGTGTGTGTGTGTGTGTGTGTGTATGTGTGTGTGTATGTGTGTGTGCAGTGTGCACACACACCACACGCAATGTGCATTGGCAACAGCATATTTACGATAATGCATAAAATCACTCATATAGTTCTTGTACCATGCAAATAAAAATGTTACTTTTTACTTTAAATTTTAAACTGAAACTTTAAATTACATCACTTACTCCCAGTCACATAAGCCAACCCTACCCTTACATTGCAAGTTGCAATTGGCTCTATGCAAAGTTCAAGCACCACATTGTCCATGAATCCTCCCTATTGCTTTGGTATGGCCACTGTGGTTCATTAGATGGCAAATGGCCCTTTCCTTTATTTGGACCCCAGTCTCTTTCTCTTTCTCCCAACTACCTCGTCTCATTAAAAACGTGGTATGCTCATTTGGGTCTGAGCTTGGAAAAATGTTTCAGTGGTAGACAAGATGAAAATGTGAATAATAATTAGGCGACAGGCAGGAAGTCGCCTTGGATGGGCGGTTTTTGGATACTCCTATTACCGTTGATCATGGCAGATATTATCATGTGAGGCACACCTGGCTGTGGCTGCAGCGTTCACTTGCGCTGCACTGCCACCACTGCCACACACTAATGAGGTGTTTTGAGATCAAGTACATGCTTTATCAAATGATTTTAAAATGGCCCTTTCATCTCTGCATCTATGGTAAAGTGGTGTATATGTTAACGTCTATAATGTATTCCAAAAAGACCCTTATAATAGAGATAAGTAGCATTGTAAGGTCACTATTGCCACAGGTAAAGATTTTAAATCACACTTGTTTCTACATTAAGATACAGTTACAATTATGTGGGCTGAGCTGAAGTGTGCAACCTCTGAACACTAAAGTTGTAGCCACTGAACTGTGCTGTGAAGGAGGCTTAGCTTTGTATGTTTAAAGATTATGCTATGTACAAATGCCATTGTAAAGATTGTTTGTTAGGTCTCCTTCCAAGCTTCTGCTATGCATTAGAATACCATCATCAGAAAAAAAACACTTTGAAAGTTGAGGTTTACATCTTCTCATAATTGTCTTGGGTTCATGGGTTTGATCATGGGTTATGAAGACATCAGAAAATGATCACGGGCATGACAAGGACTTTATTTGTTTCTGCTTTCCTATATCTTTATTATGTAAAGAGCTTTAGCTTTAAAAGAATGTGATCCAGAGGTCTCTCATTTAAGGCAGGCCCTATATCTTCAAGAAATGGCTTTTGTCGGCATAAACACACAAAGAGAACTCTTGGTCACAATGGGGAACAATGTGAGGAAGGTCTATCCTTACAGTGACACAGACACTTACTGTTGACAGATGATCGTTAAACTAATACAAGAGACTGACACAGACTTAATCAATGCACCCACAATAAATAGACAGCACACACACACACACACTTCTACCAGACACAGGAGGAATCCTAACTTAAAGTTAAAGCAGTATGACAAGAATCCACATATAGTCCAGTGCCTAAGGCAGGCTGAGAAATTATACAGTTGGTTCACCTGGAAGCTCCACTAGGCAATCCCCAGTATGCTACCATTACCAGTTCCTCCTCCAGTCAGTAATCATAACTCCTAACTTGCATATAGACAGGCATCATCTGCATTAACATCAAACATACCCATGGACTATGAGAGAATCTTAAACCAGAATCCAGAGAGGAATCCAGAGAGGGTAATCAGTGATCTTTCCTTAAACACTTACTTTGCATCTTTAATTTTCTTTTATCATCTGCATGTAAGATTTTAAAATTTAGCGTTAATTTATTTTGAAGTCCTGGGCTTTGTCTGCAAGAATGTACTGTATGAGAAATACATAGGCCACAAATAGTTTAAGGGACTTCTGCAAATGATGTTAAAAATAAACATGTTTGACATGATTAGCCACCTGCTTTTGATTCTATCCCACTAAAGCATGCAACACAGTGTATAATTTACTCCTACATTTTTTCCCACCCTGACTATATGTACGGGAGACTTGTATGTATGTGGTCTCTTGGGTGACAGGTGCCAAATACTGCGATGAAGCCATACATTCATAGTCTGAGGCTGTCTAATTTAACTTGTATCACCACAAGTACCTGTGATAGCCTGGCCATGCCTTCCTACACAGTTACACTTGATTATCATCTCCCTACAGTGCTAGTCTGGATTTGATCCCATTGAGATTGCTGTCTCAGGAGACATTTTAACCTGTCCAATCAGCAAACAGAGGGAGGGGTTGTGAATGCAGAGCTAGAATGCTATCAGTCTAGGTAGGCTATAACTCAAGGGCTGATCCCATCTTTTAAAATTGAAACACCTCCAGCAAGCGCTCGAATCTCACTACCGAATGTCCAGACCCTCTGTACGAAACAAAGTGGAGAATGAGGGGGTGATTTTATTGCCAGACTACAACTGTAATGTTGGCTGTATGTAAAGCAGGATCCATTACACTAAACACCATGTTTAGTCTGTTCCACAATTTGCACCATGGAAGCCCTCCAAACATTGCTACACTTTTTGGCTTGTGGGCCTTGAATGACATTTGTGCTAGTGAGTCACAGAAATACTTTCACAGAATGATTTCTGTCTGAACATTTTCAGAATTTATTTCATGCAAACTATAGTACTGATATCATAACTGCCATCAGTGGAATGATTCTTTTTTGTGCCTTGTCTAGCTGGGTTATGGAGTGTTAGATGGAATATTCTGCTGTAAACATTCTTAGAGTGACCGCCCCTATTCAAATTCTACTGTAAGCATTCTAACAATGACTGCTCACATTCAAATTCATAGAGCAAATTCTTATTCTGCTGAATGTGCAGTGGTGGCTGGTATTGAGCAATCAGTTGTTAAATGATGTTCATCATTGTTTGATTAGAGAAGTAAGTGCTTCCATTAGCAGTGACACAAATCTACCAAGTCATTCTGAAGTTTCTTCACCTGTCTACTTACACAAAACTTGAATGTTGTTCAAATGGTACCTAGTTTAAAACATCAGTGCTCATTAGTGTTTTATAATTTGGACATTCTTGACTATAAATTTTGATTCATAGCCACCACACAGTAGTATGCTAATGAAATGCTACCTCATGTGTTGATGTGCTTCTGATTGTGTATATGTTATTTTCTGCATAATCTACTGCATAGCTATAGCTGTTTAACTACAAATTGGTTGCATGTTGTTTTGTTTTTGGAATTTGGTGGAATCAGTCATGGAACAATCAAACTGTTCATATGTATATTTTTTTACTTGAAAAGTTTGACTTTTCAAGGTCACTGCATATGACGTTCCCATGGCACCTGTAACCATGCCGCAAGATCTCACAACCTCATGTACGTCTGTGAGAGATGTGCTCTTGTTATTGTTCTAGGCCCCTGCTCATGGCCCATAATTTAAATAGTAAATGACTCAGGCCTGACTTCCTCATTCCAACCCATGGTCCCTGATTGTAATCATGCAGGGTACACACCATACAACCATTGAACACCATACCCAAGATAAATCTAGTTGTTTTAATTAAGGCTTCAGCATTAGCGTGGGCATTTTAGAAAATGGAAATTACAATGCGGCACAATCATTTCAGCAGGGTCACTGCTGCTGGCAGTGGAGCCTAGGGTGACTGCTTAATGTACATGGTGGCCGGAAAGCAACCTCATTTTCTTGGCCGGGTGAAAACCAGCACAAGACCAATCATGTTGGTATTGGTAGTGATATGATGCTGTCTTGAAAATAAGTGGATTTCTGCACTATAATGATACATAAAGTCAATCATAATAAGTTATGAGCTGACAGTGTTTATTTGATTGAATGAAGCACTAGGCAACTACTAAAAACGGTTTAATTCAAAAAATGTACTCAGGCCAATTTGTCATTGGTTGTTTGGTTAGGCAAATTAACTAAGGCACAAAGAGTGGTTTAGGTGCTAAGCATTATAAGTATGCTGAGATGATTTGCATGATGGCAATAGGGCAATTTTGCATTCAGAATTTTATTATAGTATTCACAAGTAAAATTTGTTAAACGGCACAGCAGGATAATACCATCAATCTGCATATCCTGATAACACTGTTCTTCTTCTTTTTTCTACAGTGACAGCAATCTGTTTAAGCTTAAGAGAGAGAGTGAGAGAGAGAGAGAGCAACAATCTAAGGCATTGGACACCACCTATCATTTAATTACATCTACTTCAGTGTTTGCCTGGTGTTCTTAATCTGTTCCCCTTGTTCAGCTTCCTTTGTTATCATGATTCTGTCTCTTGCAGAAAGGATTCAGTCATTATGTTACATGAATCACTCTGAACTTGGAGAATTAATTGAAGTAATTTGCTCTAAATCAGGGCAAAACATATATATCATTGTAGATAAGCATTGCTCATTGCTGGAAATAAAGACACAGATTAGAATGCATATACTGTTAATGCAGTGTGATTTGTCCATTTGCATTTCTAACGTTGCAAAACTCTTTGCAGATTTGTGGCCTCAAGGGCTTGAATTTTATGACTGAGAGCTAGGGAGGAATATGAGCTTAGTGTCCATGGTGCTGAGTGAGAGCACGGTTGGCAGACACTCACCGTGCAGGCAGTGTGCCATGCTGCAATGTGCGCCTGCCCAAACGGTGCCCAAACGCTGCATGATGGCTTTTTGCAGGAAGGCGGAGAGCAATGGGGCATCAAAGGGGGTGGAAAGTGCATGAAGCGAAACACAAAAATTGTGTTTAAATGGGACAGGGGCACCATCATTATTTACCTTCCTTTGAAGTTTTTTTCTTCATTCTGCTGTGAAGCTTCCCTCAGCCCCCCCCCCCCTCCTCGCTATTTGGTAATGATGTTTTCACAGGCTCAGACCGCAAGCTCTTCACTCCCTGGCAGGCAGCCCCCCTGGTCCAGGAGTCGAAGCATCAAGGACAGCAATTACTTCATGTCAGACCCCTCACGCCATAACGGAGAGCTGGCAATGGCCACGTGGGCACACAGGCGGCAGGAGCAAAGGAGGGCTTCCTGACAAGAGTCAGACAGGCTGGCACATCTGGCAGCTCAGGATACCGAGCACCTGCCTGCCACTCCAGACTCATCTCTCAGCTGCCATGAAATCACTCTGGGAAGAAGCAGGGAGAAGCCTGGCGCTTGCTAAACACCATGTCACTTCAGCTCACCCTCTGTGTGTGTGTGTTTGTGTTTGCGTGCTTCCCCTGGAAATAATGCTTTCCAAGACTAAAGCCACCACAATGCCTGTCTGGCAAAACAGCCCCAGCCCCCAATAACGCATCCATCCCCTTCCAGTGGCCTCCCATCCAACTCAACCTACGACCTTCAGCCACGTCAGCCATTACGCCAGCTGTTTAAGATTCCTGTTGTTGATGATCGATTGAGCGCCTCTGTTGAGTGCCATCAGTAATTTGTTTACTGAAAAGGTGATTCTGAAGGTTATTGGTGGAATGAAATGCCAATTGCCTTTATTGACATTCAGTTGAAAACATTATATTACATGCCATCCTCTCCTCCTCCACACACATTTAGCAGACGAACAGCACTACCAACATCTCTATCACCAACCCCCCTTCCCACCCTATGGACAGTGCTAAGCTCTCAGTACACAAATATGAATTAACCTTCACTTGCCCTGCCCAGAATGTTTGCCTGTCTACTGATGAGCTATTTATGTCTCTACAGAACATGCTGTTAGCAATGCTTTTTGGATTTTTTTTCATACTGTTATGAAACAGTTGGTACCAGTAATTCATTTAAAATCATAAGCTTATTAGCATACAGTCTCGAGCATTTACAAATTCAAATACCTTTTTTTTGCTGAGGGCAGAGGCGTTCAGAGGATCTGATCACATTGCCCTGTATTAGTAGCTTGGCTGCAGATGCTATGGGTAAGTGGTTCATCGTAAATGCTGACTTACTGTTACAATTATTAGCCAGCTTTCATTTACACTCTGAAAAAGATCAGGACATGCAGAGCAACAATACAATATGCTGTCCTTGACAATGTGGTATAATAAATTACAGCATATGGTCAGTTATGGAGGATCTTTTTTCCTCCGTACCTGACACGCTCAAGACACCTGTATTGCTGGCTAATAGTGATGAATTGTTCCATCAGATGTCAGAGTTGCTCTGTCAGTGTATAATTGTGTGACTGCCCATGCTGTGCACATGACAAGGACTCATAGGTGGAGTTGACAACGTGAAGGTGAGTACATCAGGTTGCCTCACTCTGGCTCGGAACAGAAGTGACATTGACAGGCCATCATGACTAGCCTACTAAGGGGATGGAAGACTACCTTTTAGGCCCTTAATAATATGACAGAAGTGGATAGGTTGTATTTTGACAGCCCCTTTTCCCTCACTGTCATGAGCCTGAAAGAGAAATGGACTTGGAATGTAGCACTTTCATTCAGAGATTTTAAATAACAAGGTCCTTTTCACAACTTTTATTTCCATCACAAAGAAACAAATGTTTGGAAAGTAAAACCTGTTTTGGAAGCCAAGTATTTACTTATTTGCTTTACTTAATCGAATCTAGTCACCGTCTATGCAGTGGTGTGCTGTGAGACTGACGTGTGGGAGGCGATAGTGTTTCCCAAACAGCGAGGAGCCGCCTCGCCAAGAGAACTGATGTCCTCAGTGTAAACAACAAACAAGATAGGAGTCGTCTCTCTCTCGTCCGTGCCCTAGCTGAGGGACGCGTACCACGCAGTAAATCTCAGAGCGAGCGGGGCATTGCGGGCGGGCGTCATCGTAAAAAACACTCGCCTTGTTATCCGGCTGACCTGAGGACAAGGATTCACATTCCCAGGATGCAGCTACTCCAGACAACAGAGAAAGAAAGAGAGAGAGTGACAGAGTATCTTACAATCCCAGGATGCAGTTCCCTCTTTGGGGGAGGGGGGTTGACAGAAGGAAAGAGAGAGAAAGAGCATCTTACAGGTATCACCTCCCTCACATTTTAATGTTGTGTTGCTGCTGGGGTGCAGTGCAGTTCCAACCCTTTGCAAAGACCTTACCATTTGGGAGTTTATTGTGGCTGACACCGATTGGTTGGTGTCACATTTCATGACTGTGTTTTATGCACCTCTGTGGACACAAAACAATCTTGAATCCCTTTTTTATCTAAAGCAAATGAGAGATATGTGCAATTTTAAAAATAAGTGCTGGATAGCCAGACAGAAATGTGGGGCCTCTTTTCTTATCCTTGTCAAATGCAATTTATTCAGTTGAGAATTTCATTTGCCCACAAGCTAGGAGGAGGATATATAATGCCCCCACTATTATCAAATACTATGCAGTAGATACATTTAGAAGGGGAAAAAGAATGTTTAGTGGGATCATAAATTATTCAAAGGAATTAGATAGTGACAATCATTTGCATGTGTTTACAGTTATATTTAAGGCAAACTGGCGAGTTGGGGTCAGTGGTGAAAGTAGTTTTGTATTCTTGCCATTCAATGGGTAGAAGTACGGCAGAAAAAAATTAACCATACATTAATTTATACTATTAGTTGTAGAGCACTCATCAAGGCCCATTATCTGTACCATTCCCACTACATGCTTTCTTGAACCCCCATTGCCTTTCAACACTCCAGGATATGTTGCATGATTATGTTCCCTTTTTTATGGCAATATCTAAATAAGCCAATGAGTTGGTATTGGTAAGATTTTAACACATATCTATTAATGCACTTAGTAAGAAGTAAATGTGGCTTTTAATTTCTATGCACCGTCTCTGAATCTTTTAGTGGTGCAGAGTACTGGACCGTACCTACCTACTTTCACTGCTGGTTGGGGTTAAATCTGACTCCTAAAATTATTTTTCTCACTTGGATGGTGGAATGTTGGAATCATTGACAGTGCATCCCAGCAGATCCATCTCTTGTTCGTCTCCAACATATGCCTCACAAGTGGACAAAGGAAATCATTAAACCTCCACTCCACAGGCTCGGCTGCCAGTCTATGTGTGCTTCAGGTCTTGCACAATAAGTATACTGTCCTAAATGGCATTCATCGCTAAGATTAATACGATTACCAATGTCAGCAATCTGTTTGTAAAACCCTGCAGCACATCATTTGGGGAGGTGAGACTGAAGGTGTTTTCATGACAGCACAGCAGGGCAAAAGCCAAACACAGGTCAAAGCATCTGCAGGGTTCCTGTTACAAAACCTTTTTAATTAAGCATTTTTTAATTGAGCAGGACTTGATATGGTCGTGTTATGACTGGCTCTGTGATGGTAGGCTCATTGTAGGTGACACTGTGTTGCCTCAGCTGTCTTCTTGGGCTACACACACACACACACACACACACACACACACAAACACACCCACACACTCACATCCTCTACTTCAAGTGGAGTCAAAAGCCTCACAGCAAGGTCTGATAGTTCCCCTCTGATACATGCACATCACAGGCAGAAAATGCAGCTTGTGAAATAGGCTAGTTTTCAGAAGTTTCAGAATTGTGCATACACTAAAAGGACTCTGATAGAGAGACTGCTTTTATTTACTATACGTCAGCATTCAGAAAAAGTGTGGCATGTTGCAGTAAACAATGCACTTCCTTCCAGTGAAGTTGGTACTGTGTGAACTATCTTCTATAAGGTACACTACTATACTGTAGGTAACAGTGGTAGAATAGTTAACAGATCCAATTAGAAGATGTATTTCATGATGGTTGTATAGCTTGCAGCAGGGACATAAATAGCTTTGTTCTTGCCAGAACACAGAAGTTCATATCCTGGGAGAGTCTTGCACAGCTCAGGAATATTCCCATAACACTGTAAAGGGGGAAGGGGGAGGTACACTGAACATACAGTAAAAATACGCTCAACATGCAATTCAATGTTGGCTGCACATTAAGTGATACCAGACAAGCATCCTCATCAAAAGCCATAGTTTTTTTATATTAGTAATTTAGGCCTATTTCTGATTTTGGACCACCTGATGTGTTCTCTCTGCTCACTTAGCAATATTTGGGATAAATTAGGTCAACAAGATTTTTTTTATATCATTTGCATTTGTAAAATATTTCCCTTTATGCTGAGGGTGCAACAAATGAGAACAATGAGCAAAGACGTCATGTCAGACAGTGCCACAAGGCTTATTATACAATATATAACACCGTTGCTATGGTGACATCAAGCAACATCAACATGTTAGAGACAAATTGCCATATGGTGGTTTGATGAATCTTTCAAGGCAAACATGCAACAAGATGTAAATTAACTTTTAGTGTCACAGTGATGAACTTTCAGCACCACACAATGAAGAGCCCTTTGAACCACTTACTGGTATCTCCCCTCCTAAGACATCATCATTAGAGACTTAAGATTGTGTAAATATGTTCATCTGAGTACAATGTCATCTAATGCATCATAGCATCAGGGAACAACATTGAGGAGAGGAGGTATCATGGTGAGAGCAGTTTATGAAAATGACATGAGCCCATGACACCATGGGGGTTAATTATATAAAAGTCAAACATGGTTTAATCAAATCAAAGTAACTAACATGAGTGGCAATTAACTTATTATGTCTCAGCATGCTGCGAACAATGGAAGCCTCTGAGGCCCAAAGTTTTAATTTCACAGCCTGTTACTCTTAAAGTTAAAGCCTTGTTTTAGTTATGACACCACAGCCAAGAGACCTCTGTTTGCTGTATGCCACCCAAAAGCAATGCCAAGGAAAGCCATTCTTTGCCAATGTCAAGTATAAACTCAGCAGTCCACAAAAGTTTTCTTTGCGTTTGAAGTAGAACTTATTCATCTGTCCCAAGGCCAGATGTTATAACCAAATACAATCACAACAACAACAGCAAATAGCAACACAGCCAAGCAAGCAGCTTGACAAGCAGTTGCCAAACATGTCAAACAATTTTCAAAACAAAACCTACACTGAGAATACACTCTAGTTTCTCAGAATAATGACCAGGGATTTCGAGGTCAGCCATTTCTAATGAAGTGACCGGACGGCCTGCTGCTTTGCCTGTATTTACTCCTCTGTTTTGGAAAGGGTTCAATAAAAGGAGTAGCACACAGGCCCAGGGGAGTGCTGTTTACAGATGGAGATAATTACTCGTATGGAGGCTGCACAGCGAATGATGAAAAACCTTGGGGTGCCGAGCAGTAAATCTTTTAAGCTGAGTTTGGACTTTCCGTGCAAGTCTATTGACTCTTTGAAGAGACAGAGAGAGAGAGAGTGTGAGAGAGAGAAAAAGAGAAAGAGAGAGAGAGAGCTGATACAATGTAAGCAAGCTTGAGGAAGGACGCAACTTTTCATTAGAGGGAAAATGACCTTCTGCCAATTGTTGTCACCTCTGCACTTCAAAATCAGGTGACCTCAATTAAAATCTCCTTTATCCGCTCACTTCCTGATATATACTTCCTGATATAGCCTAACATTTCATGTATAATTATGTATACATGTATATGTACCAGCAATGTTTTCTCAGTTGCACATTAAAGTGAAAACTTGTATCTGGTTCCCTCCTGGTGTCCAATGAGCTGCTGACCACTCCCTTCGTATGTAGCACAGTCTCAGACCATTCAAATATCATGCATGGCAGCAAAGGCATTCATGACAGTCTGTCAACACTGATATGTCAATTAGAATGATCAGAGGAGTACCATTAGTGGACGCTAAGAAGAATTTCTTGTGCTCTTAAATGCAGTGACATTTGCTCTGTACCACAAAGTGACAGCTCTGTTGGGTGTCGTTTTTGGCACTGCTCCTGTGAAGCATTTCATTGATGTTATTAAGGATTAGCTGCTCTTCTCATTATCATCTTTCCTACTTGGCTCAGAGTGATGTCTTGGCATTTTCTTCTGGCATCAGTATGAAGAAAACCCCTAAAAAAGCACCACTTTATGTGTGACAAGACCTTGTTCTTGTCAGAAGCTCATCTAATAGTTTGGATTCTGAATACAAGTGGTCAGTAGCCTTTGTATCATGCCATTTTGGATGAAGAACTTATGTTATCCACATCCCAATAATTATAATAATTAATAATCATATGACAAGTTGTTATTTTTATTGAATCGTAGGCTTTCTTTTAGGCTATGTTTGACACAAGGGAATTGTTGGTGATGTATCTCTCTTGGCAACACCACATCATAGTACAATACATCATGCTGTATTTTGTGGCAAGTTCTTCTCATAATTATAAGTGATCTACTACATCTGTGTTGCATTGGCATGCGGTGCACTGTGCTGGGCCTCTGTGAATTCACCTCCTTTTTCTTATAAAATGTCTGAGCTTTACTATCTCTTGTTCCTGCCACAGTCAACATGATCACACATCTTTTGATGAGACAGGATGCTCTATCTGCAATGGGTGAGAGAGCACTATGTTCAAAATGCACTAGTTTTAAGTTATCATGGGGCATCAAACTGAACACTGGCTTGGGTAAAAATGTGAGTAATGCAGCAACATCCTTCAGATTTCTATTGAAAATGCCTTTGTGCACATATGACAACATGCATAAGGTTCAAGAAGTATATCTATGGGAGTAGAAGAAAAGTTTGAAATTTGAGATTTTTTTGAATTTGAGCATTTGTCTAAAGCAACAACACAGCACACATGGAGGAGAGTCTCAAGGTTCGACCACAGTCTGGCAGTCATTTAGCATTTAAGAAGTCACGTCACAGTTATATAACGTGATTTGTTTTGGCTCAAACTGTGAATCTCGGTGCCTGTGGATCTATCATAGCAGAGGGAAGGATGGAAGTGGATGGAAAGCAGGGAAGATTCTAGAAACAAACAGCTGCTCTGACATGAGGGGCTAGCTGTCAGAGCGCGAGCATGCAAGGTTAATGAAGATAATGACAATGATGCAACACTGATATTTTTCTTTTTCTTTTAGACAGCATGGACAAAATAACTGCCTGCATGTTGACATGTGACCCTGGCACTGTCTAGCGAAAAACTCAATAATTGCCTATCAAAGATCACTAAAATCACAACATAAAAAACCTTAATATAATATAATCATAAACCCACTAATACATGCATGCATACACCTATGCACAATTTATCTATATGCATTTTGCATAATAAACTATAACCAACTCTGATTCCCTGAAAGGATGCTTGTCTGTGTCTCTCTCCATGTCCTTTGGGATGTGACTCAACAGCTTGCTAAGACATTCGCAGTCTCACCTTTCTCCTCCACCAACCCACACTCTCACTTCAGACTGAGGTCATGGTACAATTATGTAGGTGTTTTGTGAAGGAGACGGATGAGAACAACTCACCTCACCCTGGCCTAGTGTCAGACCACCATGCAAGGCTGTGCCCCTGCTCTTTGCCATTAGTAGGAGATCTGTTGCTTATAGGAAGAGGCAGTGTTAAAGGTGAGGATATGAGCTGGCAACTTTTTGAGCACTGTTGCCAGGCAACCACATAACAGGTTCCATGCATTCTGATTCAGTGATCATGAAATTTGGCTGATAATAGCCTTCAAGTTCTCCAGACAATGGGAGCCCAATATCAACAACAACAACACTCAGGAACACTACCCAGTAACGTGGTGCAAAAAGTTGATTTGTGTTTCATCAGTTTGAGAGGCATCAGCAGCAAGTTGTCAGAGCCATTAGCATTAGCAACTTGCTAATTCATTATCTATGTCAGTGGTTCCCAAACTTTTAACTGCCATGTACCCCCTGAGACATTCTATGTCCTACCACGTACCCCCTGCACCACAGACAGCTTGCCATTATAATATATATTATAATTAATATTTTTCTGCTGCATATACAAAATTTGTGATTAATCTATACACGATTCCTCTGTGATTTCTTAAGCAAAAAGATGAGTGCCACCATGGTAGACTTAATTCACCTGTTTGTTATGTTACAAGACTACAAACACTGTTGGCCGGACATACAGTATAGTTGATAGGGTTGGCTGGCCTGTTTGTCAGAAGAGCCTGTTTTAGCAAACCTTGCTTTTTTAATAGTTTCATGATTAGATTTTAATTCAGTGTTTAATAAAAAAAAAAAAAACATCATGCTGTCAAAGCACACATGCACATGCACATGCACACGCACACAGAATCTAATGCACATGCTTTCTTCTTTATTCCCATATTGGAACAAAAGCAAACAAGTCACATATCAATAAAACAGTCTTCTAGCAAGAGCCATTTTACCCTTTTGGCTCATTGGTGTACCTTAAATTCCAACTTATTTTTTTTGCATTCCTCCAAAATTGCCAAACAAGACTAAACCAACTGCAACACAAACAAACAAACAAGCAAACAAAAAGAATGCAAACAACAAGAAACGGAAGAACTGCTGTTTTGTTCCGTGAGCATCATCACAGATGCTCATGCATGCGGCGGGTAAATAGTTTCATTTTCATTAGCCCACTCAAGTGTAGGACACACCGACACCAGGAGCTCAAGTGCCATTATCATTATTTCTCCCGGCGGAGCTGCTCTGGTCAGCCTGGAGCTCAACTGTTGCCGCACAGGACCTCACCACTGCTATTTATAATTCATTAGGACACAGGAACAAAAACAAGCCCCATCAGCAGCAATCCTCCTCCTGCTCCTCCTCTTCCTCCTTTAGTACTGCTGTTGCTGCTGCCGGCCTCTCCGGGGTCTCGTGTTGGGCTGTAAACACAGATGGAATATAGAGAGGAATACTGGCAGCAAGAAACATTAGTGCACAGAGTACTCGCCACCACACATATTGTTACATGCAAATTTAAAAAGATGAACAGTTAAGGATATACTTGCAGTTGTGGATACTTGCACTCAACAGCTACTCACATTACACCTGTCCTCTCCTCTGCTGAAGTATGTGTTGATTGCTCTGATGTGTTGATTGCCACTATGGTTCTCTGACAGAGCCAGAACAGTGTATTAACACCAAAGTTTTTTGGCCACAGGCTGTTCGACGAGGGGCAATTAGCTGAATTTGACGAGAAAACGAACAGGAACTGATGTTTAAGACACATTGATTTCCAGACTGTAAATTGACAATAAAGACAATAAATAAGTACCAGTCTTCACTGAAAGATAAAGCACTCTTAGGGCTGGTCTCACAATAATGTAGATGGGATACACAATTAAATCCATTATTGGAGAGATTTTATCAGCATTGTGTAATATGAACCACCATGAAGTAAAACTCTGTCATGAGGTTTGTGAGGTGACTGCAAAATGCGTGTGTTTTAATCTGGAGACAGGAAAGGCCAGCTGATAAAGCCATGTGCCTTGGCGGCCAGGCTGTGTCCTCTACTTCTACTGTGTGTGAGGTCACTGGAGATAATGATCTTGGCTCAGTTAATTGGCTTATTTTCAGAATTCCAAATTTACGGGTGCTCATATGAAATATTCAAAATGCAGGTTTGTGCTGACCTGGCTGCATAATTTATAAAAGTAAAATGAAAATCTCAAATCTCCAGCTGTGCAGGTTGGCCATTTATTTTTTATTCATTTAAGAATGCCCTAAATAATTAACATCCACAAGTTGTCACATACTTTAGGAACCAAGCACTGTTGTTAAGGGCATTATGCTGTTGCATACAGCTATTGCAACCTATGGCACCAGGAGTCAGTTAGCATTATTGTCAAAATGAATAAGCATTGCAGCATACTACTACTACTACTACTAATAATAATAATAATATTGAGGTAGTAGTAGTAGTAGTAGTAGTAGTAGCAGTAGTAGTAGTAGTAGTAGCAGCAGTAGTAGTATAGCAGTAGCAGTAGTGGTATTAGTAGTAGTAGTAGTAGTAGTAGTAGTAGCAGTAGCAGCAGCAGCAGTAATAGTAGTAGTAGTAGTAGCAGTAGCAGTAGTGGTATTAGTAGTAGTAGTAGTAGTACTAGTAGCAGTAGCAGTAGTAGTAGCAGTAGCAGTAGCAGTAGCAGCAGTAGTAGTAGTAGTGGTGGTGGTACTGGTATTTTAAAAAGGAAATCTTCTCTGATAATTCTCTTTCCTCCCTCTCAGTCAGACAAGGTGAAATTCCATAATTGAGAAACATGAGAGCGCTGCATTCTCATTAGCAGTTTGCATAAAAGCTCTGCCACCCTTTAAAGGACTGGAGGTTTGATCATATTTCACCATACATCAAACCACTCCATCAAAAACAGCAAAGCTCCACTTTTATCATTCAAAGGCTCATTGTGCAGAGGGGGAAAATGGGGTGAGCAACACTACAACACTCTACAAATGAGTGTTTGACTACCATATGCTCATTCAAACAGTATTCTCTGACATTTGTGAACAGACTTGGCTGATTATCTCTACATACTGAATAGCTTAGCGGTCATTCATTTGTTTTTCCTCTGATTTATGGTAGTACATGTCCTGTCATGATACACATCAGACAATTAACAGTTGTTCTAACCTGATAACAGAAATCAGCTAGTGAGGATAAGGGCTGGGGAATTGTTGACTGCAGTTCCGCCACCATACACTGCACAAACGGAAAATATGAAAAGAACGTCACAGGAAAAGGATTTGATTAATGCTAAAAAAAGATGACATAGAAGGACAACCCATTTTATTTAAATGGATCCCCAACTAGAAAGACATGCTGGTCTTAAGATTGACGTAGGCATCGGATTTCGAGTACTGGCTTCTGTCTCCTGCTGATTTACAGTTCAATCAGCTTAAAACGGCAAAGACTGAACAGAAGATGTGTTTATTTTTCCATACTGTCCGGTTCAACCAAGTAATGTCACTTTTTACCCCAAAACATAAACAACAATGCCGGTTGTGAAGTGAAAGGATTTTCTAAAACTTTACATAAAAACAAAAACGCTTGGGTGTTTTTAAATCATGTTTATATAGCTGATGCCAGCATCAGACTTATAAGGCCAACATGTCTTACTTGTCAGGGATCCTTTTAAGCCAGTAAAGGTTTTTTTATTCTTTTCATTTGATTATGCAGTAGTCTATCTCCTTTGAAAGCAGGTTAAAATCCCATGTGGACATCATGGACAATGCATTCCATTATAGATATATAGAATAGATTATATCCTGATTAATCTGCCTGAACTGAATTACGCTTACACTGCTCCTTATTAATTTTTTTTTTTTTTTTTTTTTACTGATACAATCTTTCACATACCTATTAAGAAATCGGCAACTGATAAGATGTTTTTTTTTCCCTCCCACATAAGCCTACCTATGCAGAAATAAACTATAACTAAATTTTTGTGCTTGTTTTCAACTTCTTGTACCCAGCTGAAGGTGGTGGCAGAAGGCATGTCCCTGTGTCCACTGGCGAGCTATCAGCAGATGTCCTGAGTATTAAAAGCGTGTGGCTCCTGACTGATGAACCTCTCAGCCACATGCTCAGATATACCAGACCAGAGGTAGAGTAGGTAGAACAGCAGAGCGCATATTCAGCCACAGAAACACATTGCACTGAAACATTTTAAGATCTTCTCCTTCATCGATCATCTGAATTGTAAATTTCAGCATTCTAACATAAAATTTAAACAGGACCTACTTTTAAAACTTATGTTAGTTCAGGGTCATTATCTGTAAGGTATAATGGCCGACAAAGTGACCAGTTTGATGGAAATAATGGCAAAGTGGTGCCGAAGAACTCTGTCTTGGGGTTGCCTCCGCCGAGTCATTATTTCCATCAAATTGGTCACCTTCAAGGTCTGTTTAGGATAATTTTATCTATTTTTCTTTATATTTAGGAATCATGTGTATTAACTACAGGAAATAACCTATTATAGCTACCATTAAGGGGGGAAAATACAGTGCGAAATACTTAGCTACGGCTGTTATGGTTACCATTCATAGGCGCATTGATATGGAATGGTGATTCAGTTTTTTCGGATCTACTTCAAAAGTAGTCAGTTATACACAGTTAATTCCCACCTCATCAGCCAATCAGAAAAGAGAATCCCATTGCTAAGGGAGATAAAGTTGCGTTAATCCTAAGTAAAGTAAAGTAAAAGTAAAGTTTGAGTGTCATATAATAGCTATACTGTATCCTCATTCACAAAGTTCACAGTTATGTGAAACCTCACATCAGTAATCTGACATACCAGACTTCTGTAAGCAGATATGGTGACATGGTGCTCTGTGAAAATATACACAAATATACTAGAAAAACATTTTAAGACCTTCACATCTGCCATAACAACACTTTACATACATGAATTAATATTTATGTAAGCTAAATCATGTTCCACTTGACTGAAATGTTATCATTTTTAAATCTTACAAACTCAGTGAAAGAACAAGTTATCTACAATGAGACCTTACATACACATATGCAGACTCACACATAAGGATATATATATATATATATATATATATATATATATATATATATATATAGAGAGAGAGAGAGAGAGAGAGAGAGAGAGAGAGACAGAGAGACAGAGACAGAGAGAGAGAGAGATAGAGAGAGTTAATTGCATGATGGCTCTCTAAAATTAGTTTATTTTAAATGTAGGGCTACTTTGTGCTGCAGTGTTAGTCCATCATGAGCTGTGTGGGCCAGCGCCTGTTTGTGGAAGCTGATTCATACACCTGCCTTCAGCAGCTTTCACAGATGATGGGATCTCACACACCACCGCCATTGCTTAACAGGCCAGCATACTGTTGAAGTGCCTCTGAATACAGATTCAGGCTATTTGTTATTTTCCTTTGACATGTGACCTTATACTACACTATTTCACGGTCCACAAGAAGAGCTTACAGAGTGTGTAGGTGTGTTCATTTGAAGGGGCCAACCCAGTTATGCTGTAAGCTAAATTGTGTGCTTCTTTAACATGTAACCAAGTAAACAAGATGTCTGGAACCTAAATGTTTTCTTGAAAGTATGCAGATTATACAACAGAATATAGGTAAACAAGAGGTACTTATTTTGAGCCCAGCAGGATTGGGCTACTTTACGGGATGTTGGCTTCAGAAGAACCTTCTTTAAAATATCTATTCAGTGAATCCCTAAGGCTCCTGGTTCTTCTCTTTTTCTCTTTTCTTTTTTGTGTGTAGGACAATAAAGGTAAAAACAACACAAATAATTTATTTAATGCAAATATTACACAAATAGGCATATTTTGATATAAAATAGAATAATTATTCTGCAATTTCATAAACAAGGATGATACCCGTTTGTCCCCCACTGTCGGTGGGCCTGTATCCACGCATAAAATCGGAACGATTTTCAAGGTAAGGTTAGAAATACCTTTTCTGTTGTTCTAAACACCTTTTTTCTTAGATTGCATTTGCTAATAACATGAACACTAGCTAGCATCGCACTCGTACACAATTTGCATAGCCACAAGCAATATGCTTCCTCTCTATGATTGTAGGCAAGCTGTTATGTTATGGAAACTGGATATATTGAAAATCGTTGACATATTTAATTGTTTTCAAGCTTGTAGTATGTGTCCGCTAGACATAGGCTACAGCTGAGTGTCCCAAATGAATAGGCGAAAAGTGAGTATCCCAAATTCATGAGGTTTTATTGAAGGCTGTTGTGTGCAGTGATAATCTATATCTTCTTCTGTGGTTGTTTAATGTTTTGAACTAAATCATTAGAATATGGTAAAAAACCCAACAGGGAATTTAGGACACTAAACTGCACTATGGTCTGGTGATGTTTATATTTTATGATGTTTTAGGTGTCACCATCGACTGTGGACTAACAGATGCCTCCAACATGGCGGTGTTCCTTTCAGGCAACCGGTATTTTAGCACGGTAGATTTGATGCCCCGAGCACAATATTAGGTGCATGGGGCAGCCTCTGAAGCCCTGCAACTATCAGAGGTATGTAGAGTTGGATTTGTTGGTTAGGTAAAACTCAATCATTTCATTGTTTTTTGAGGGATATGTATTGTTTATTTTCAACTTGACGATGGCAACATGTCTCAGAAAAGTTGAGTAATGCTGAACATAACACCAGAAAGGATCTGTTATACCTAATTATGGTAACTGGCACAAGATAATTAGGCCTATGTGGTAAAAGAGCATCCATTCCTGCCCAATACAAGATTTTGACTGTCCTACAGTCCATTGTCTTCTGAATAATTTTCCTCTGTTCTTGCACCAAATGTGAAAAAAATATTGACTCCTAACAGGTAATTTTAGATGAATTATGAAACCTTCTCTAAATTGTCCATGCTATGCATCCCATGCCATTATAGATGGGAAAGATGGATCCAGATCTTTACTGATGATTCAGATGATGCTCTTTTACATTGTACACTATCATGTTGGTACATGAAAGACTTCAGCTCAGCAAAATGTTTGTCATTAGGGTGATGCCACTGTGCAGAGTGTTCTGACAAAAGTCCAAGATGCCCTGGGAGTCTGTGACCCCTTGGTCCTGACAGATAGGCCGGGGAATGAGATACTTGATTTGGAGGGAACAAGAGGTAAAAAAAAATGTCTTTGTAGTCTAGATCTGGGGTTCTTAAACTTTTACAAGCTTGAATATTGTGTTGAAGACACTGGTCCCTCCAAAAAGTACTGGGTCATTTGAATCATAGAAAGAACAACATCTATTTTTCATCTCTGTAGTATTGTGGATGTTTTTCTTGTCTGACTGCCTATCCATCCATAGATCTATCTGAAATACTATTAACTGTTTCCTCTCTATAGGCTCTATCTATTGGAAGCAGAATGCTAGAAAAAATCTTGCCATGCCAGAGCAGCAGTTTGCCGATATGAAGACTGGGAAAAAAGGAAATCAACATAAGTACCCTTAAACAAATGAACTCTCAATATAATTGGTCTGCAAAGCTATTTATTCAAAGCTATGAATGTTCTTCTTGTTTTTTAGCTGAAAAGATGACAAAGCAACAGGCCTTCAAGAGGTTTATGATAAAATAGAAGAGGTTGTGATGGCTGCCCAGTTTCTCCAGGATGTGACTGAAGCTATAAAAAACCTGTCTGAGCTGGTCATCGGGTCAAGAAACACTTATGTCTTGATGGAGACACAACCTGAGCATGGTCATGTGACATTCAGCTGTTTTGTGTGCAAAGGTATGTTGATTTTTACACTTTCAAACAAGCTAGTTCCCCTAAAAGTTGGCATGCTCCTTAAAGCAAACAGATGTTTTTTTTCCAAATTCAATACAAAATGCCACCAAAATGTTACTTATAATCACTACTGCAGTATCAACATTATTCAAGCCCTTCATGACAAATGCCTTTTGTACTAAGAAGAGCACTCTTTTACTGTAACAGCCTACTGGAAATGTTAGCCACACACCAGGGCTTGGTCTCGTTCCTGTGGAATAGCTGTTCAAATATTTTGAAATATTTAAGAAAACTTATCACCCATAAAAACACATGTAATACAGTCAACCACTCATGGTGTTTTTCCATGAGAAATAGGTTACTAGATCCATCTTCTCCCTCAAATACTGCTGGTTTCCAGTGCTAGATGGAGCAAAACAGCCTTAGTGCATCACTCACGTTTTGCTATCGACATAGTGTACATATTCTATGTTTTGTCTCACAATTCCACAGAAGAAAATCCCCAAAGTTCTTTGATTCATATACATTGTTTTGGTTCAGGATTCTTTTTGGACTGGGCCTATGCAATAGTAGTGTATCAGGAGGAAGAAGAAAGAAGAAAACACAGAAGTCCACCGTCCACCATGACGATGATCAGGTGATGCTTTATTTTCTCTGGCACACAGTAGTCTGTGAAGGGGAAGATTGATTCATTCATAAATTTGAGAAAATATAGAGAAAATATTTCCATTTATAACAGTCTATACAAATCTAAAGTAAGTCAACTAGAGGCTATCAAAGTATGTTCTAATATTCTTTAGGAGCATTCCCAGACCTGTTACGTGGATATCAATATGCAGCAAGTACAAAAGACACTTGCCTTGTATATGTGGATCTGTCATTTCTTGCGTTGGGTGGCTACCTGTATTGGCAATTCAGTGTGGGAGTTTGGTTTGTGTGGCCGCTTGTCTGGAGTCACATGTGGCAGGTCACATGACCACCTGGGTAGTTATAAAGTTTGGGTTTTCTTGAGATCACTCTCTTGCTGCTGTCATTTGCCACTGTGACTGTGGGCGCATCTGTCATGCAGGTAATGAAAATGAGGTTAGATGTTTTAACTTATAAGAACTGAATTCTTATACTTGTTTTATTTTAATCAGGATGATTGCGAGGACTGTTGTGTTTCACACTTCATGGAGGACACAGAGGTGCCTGCCTGATATTTTAGAGTTTTGACCTCCTGTTGAGTAGCTGAGCTACAGACATTGATGTTTGGGTAAATCATTTTATATCATGACTTCCTTAATGGTTTTATATTGATTTTTAAAATATACTGATTATGCCTCTTTGTATCTATAGCACTGGAATGTTCCAGTATCCTCCAGTGCCACTGTGCTGTTGAGAATATTGAACGCTCTTGCAGAGTAGGCCTGCATCTATTGTACTTGTGTTTTTTATTTGTGTGCTATGAATGAAATAAGGATTTGATATGTATTGTTTCTTTTGCAAAGGGACCAGTCCAGCCACTGTTCTACTGTTGGTTTCCAAGCTTCTTGGAATTTATTTTGTTTGTTTGATTTTGTTTCTTTTGTTTGGTTGTTTTTATTTGTCCTTTAATTGTTATCCTTTATCTGTCCTGGGCTTCCCTGCCTGGATAACATTTTGTAGTCTTGTAGTTTTACTTAGCTAGAACTCTGGTCAATGTGGCGTTGGGAGCTGGCTGTTCTCTCCTTGTCCCTGTGTAAGTTGTCTCTGTACAAGGCCGGATCCGCACCTGTCTACTGCTTCCTTCTGTTAGGGGTCCACACTGGGGGGGAGCACTATCTTGGTGTGTACTGGTAATCTTTTAACACGGTGTGGTATACTGTAGTGATATTTACAGATTTTGCGTGTACAGTGCCTGCTGTGTTGCATGCTTGTGGTGTGGGGTTTGCGGTCTCTTTTCCTCTCATTAGGGCCTCCTGAGAGGGGAGCTGTGTGTGCTGACTTGACCTTATTATTCTGAGGAGTTTCAGCCAGTTACACTCTGCAGTTTTTTCTATTTTTATTCCTTTGATTTAATTGTAATGATACTAATTTGTAATAAATTTGAACTTCTTGTATATGCCTCCTGTAAACTGTTCCTTTGCAGGGAGGGTCTAGACTCAGTCACACAAGTAAAGAGTTAAGGGCTTTCTCCCGCCTGGACTAGGGAGTGGCGTAGCCAGATAATAAAGTAGGTATTCTGCATGTCCGGTACCACACATACACTGCAGTAGTCATTTGAAGTGCCATTTTGGCTGCATTTCTTTGAATAAGTATGTTGCTCAGAGTACTAGTATTCATGTTTTGCTTAAAAATGAAACATTTCGGGTGCAACCCTGTGTCTAAGTACTTCTCATCTCTGTGTTGCAGGGCTAGTGATGGAACCGAGTCTCTCAAAATGCTGCAGAGCCATTATTGGATGCAAATCATGCATCAATCACTCACTGCAGACATCAACTCCGTGCCTTAGATGTAAGGCAAACAACTTTGCCATCAACATTGTGGAGGTTTCTGAGGTCTTGAATACTTTTAAAAGACACATTGGGTGAAGTTTATGTTTACATTTTGGCAAGTAGCAATCCCCAAAAGGGATAAAACATTGCATTGACATCCATTTAACTAGTCCTACATAAGTGTAAAAATCATATACAATTCTTTTTCATTTCCCTTGTGACTTCCAAATTAGAACAACAAATGCATGGAAAAGTACATGGACCTAAGATCTCTTTATTTCACAACACACAGCACATGATGACATGACAAAGATGACAGTATTAGCTTAATGGATTTAAATAAATCAAGAATAAATTAATGTTGTCAATATGTGTGTAAAGAAATAGAGCACTTTTACCAGACAGCGTTTAATTGACTGAACCTGCCAGAATGCATCCGAGCTGCTCCCTATGGAATTGTCCTTGACTGTACCGTGCATGATGGTAATTTATCTTGTATTGTGAGCTGGTAATGAACAATAAGCCTTTGTGGAGTGTCAGAGGTGGTGTCAAAGAAATGGAATACTTGTTCCTCCCAAAACAAATCACAATTTGTACGCTTATCGTTATCAGGGAAAAATATTTCTTTTGATTTATGGAGTGACTTCCATTATCACTTCTGGGCCCATTATTTAAATGGCATTTCATGATGGTGATTGAAGTGACTGATGAGTGGGTTACTTGGAAGTCATTGCAGTTACCAATCTGCCAGTAACATCCTTAGCCTACTGAGAATGCACTGAGTGGACAAACTGAATTGCTTGTGCAAAAGTTTGTTTATCGCCTGCTAAAATCTTATGGTTTCACCACAAAAGTTTGCACACATTTTAGAACATGTGTCTGTTTTTTCCTAGTGGGATTTAAGGAGTCAGAGAATAAAAAAAATCAGAAATGCAATTTAAGATGTACCTTGTAAAAAAATAATACAGAAACTACTGTATGTATCCCTCTGAGAATTCAGGATGTTTACGACTTGACGGAAATGTTTTGATGGGCGTCTCCCAGACCACAGCACTCAGTGGAATTCCTGTGTTTTGTACATAGTCTGACTGGGCATCTTGAGGGATGAATACCACTGAGCGCTGTTTACTCTGCAGGGAAAACATATGAAAGAGGACAAGAGAAAGCACTGCTGAAAGGAATTGGAAGAAAGCTGTTTACAGATAGAAACAGAAGGCCTTGCCAACTGGGCCGAGAAATTAGAGCAGAGAAGAGGGAAGCCATATGTGTAAGATGAGGATTGACTGGTTATTTTATTAGTATTTAAATGAACAGAGAGCAGAGACGTGGGCTCTTAAAGTAAAGCAGGTTTAGCATTTTCTTGTTCCCATGCCCAGTAATTACCCAGCAATTTGGTCTGCATATGGGTGCATAGTTTTACTTTGGGGTAATTACTTTGTCACTTCATATACACAGGCACACAGTTTTGTTATGATGACAATCTTTTAAAGAAAATAACTAAATGAATAGTGTGCAGGTAACCAGCAGTGTGAATCCAACAAGGATGTTCAGACATGAATGGTACAAATAGCGCAATTAGTTAGAATTTAATGAAACATTTTTCTTTGATGAGCAGGTGCTTGCAGAAATTCAGACCTTTAGAATTAGCTTTCATTCAATTCAGGAATTGCGAAATAAAATAAAATAGGAAAAAAATGAAATAAAATTTTACATCCTTACAGTGTCTGAATTGCAGTTATGCATCCTGTTTGCTACCTCAATTCAAATTGAACTGAAATCCAGGAATCAGTCGCAATTAAATTCTGATCTTTTTCCTGAAACACTGTTCCCTACTGCTGATGAGGTTCTTTAACTCATAATTTTACTTATGCATTCACTTGTCTATTTTCCACACATATAGCAATAGTAATATGGCATTTCTTAATTGCATGGTGTTAGATAAAATCTTGATTAATTGTTTGATTGTTATGTAAGTTATTATGTAGGTTTGATTGATATGTACTGTTATGTAAGCTGTCACTGTGATGTTCTTAATCATACTGTTTATACATAAAGAGGTTGACAACATCATCTGAAGCAGCATTACAAGGCGTCAGCAAACTTTAACCAACAGTCTTCTCAGTGTAACCCCTAACTGCATGTTCAAAAAACTCTGACCCTAACCAGCCTAAGTGTATGTGTCCCTTATACTTTCAGCAGTGTGTGTGTGTGTGTGTGAGCGAGCAGATGGTTTGTTGATGGTCTTTGATGGCCCATGAAAATGGTGCCAGACCAGACTACCTCCCATTTGTCACACACACAGCCATTATCATTTTACATGGATCAGCTCCTCTAACAACAAACACAAGTGCACAGACTTCACATTACTTGGCTCAGAAATGATCGCACTAATCCACCATTGTCACACCACCTCTATTGTCCATCTTTCCACCACAATCACCCCAATGGACTAGGGCTCTTTCTGTGCCCATTAACACAGACTAGGCTCCTAGTTTCTGTCAGAACAAGGAACACTTGCCCTAGACTTGACCTCCAGTATGTGCTGAACATGTCTATCAGGATCACCTCCTATTCTGGCCGAACAGTTGCAGTCTCTTAATGACAACAATGTCAGTGATTGCAGCTGAGATAAGGGAACCTTTACACAAGCCGTGCCCCTTCACCTATGCCTATACAAATCTCATCACTTATCTCAACATTTATCAACCCCCCTCCTCCCCTGGACATTAATGGACAGCTAAGTCTTTGTTCCCCATGGGGGTTAAAGGCTTGGGAATTAGGTTTATATTCTCTGTTGGAAATCTTTAGTTTGGTGGTCACGTCTGTGCCAGGCTACTGTCTGAATGAAACCCTATTCACACATTTATGTGGTTGCACCTATCATTTAGACATAAATTGAGATTTCAGTCACTGAAAACAGCTTCCTTTAAAAACTTGAAAACTCTGACTTCTGACGTTACACGAATATGGGGAAAAAATTGCATTGTGACGTGATTGCCCTTCCACGGTTTTCAGATCTCTGGTTGGCTTTCTAATTAGTTTGACATGTTTTTGACAGCTTCCCCTGGCTCTTTATAATATTGTGTAAACTGAATTGTTTTCTCATGTGGAAAAGGAAAATATTAACCAGGTTAGCAGTGCCTAGTGCTTCTACTCAATTTTTTTTAGCTCCACCACAGCGTCACAGGCTAAGCTTCTGTCGCACTGTCTCTGAGCTCAGACGATAACATTGAATTCAACTGCATTCCAGTGTGTAACATACATGTGTAACATGTTGTGCATTATATCAGTTTAAGTCTGACATAATTTCAATGAAAAATTTTTTTTAAACAATAGCTGCGTTCTGAACTTTTCAATGGAGCTTGTTGATTGGAGCTCGTTGATTGAGCTTTTCCATTCTATCTTAAAGGCAGCCATAGACACGTGCATGCGCATTTCAGTGTGATTTTCAAGTCAGAGCACTACTTGTCTGTTTTTGAATCAAAGGAATGTGTGCTTGTTTGGCTAAATTGTATAGGTCACGCACTTTAAATTGTTAACTGAAATAAAGGCTCTGCTTTGAGTATGTAGTAAAATGAGAGCACATTTTTTCAATATATAACAAAAAAATGTCTAACAATGGTACACCCAAGGATGTATGCAATAAGTTGTACACCAGTAGGCTATACCATCTCAGGAAATGGCCACTGAATGCCAGATATGTATAGTAACTAAGTAAAAATACTTCATTACAGTACTTAAGTATGTTTTGGGCATATCTGCTCTTTACTTGAGGTGTAAAAATCTGTCAATTGCATAACTGTTAATTGCATACTTTTGCTCCACTACATTTTCAGTCGTCAGTATAATTACAAGTTAGCCTAGAAATCTAGATGTACCCTAGTGTAGCAAATGGTTTTGCTACACGCTTCGAGAGTAACTGGTGAGCACTTGGTTCACAGCGTGGTTGGATACATAGGGGAACATATGGGAACAGCAATGATTTTGGCATTAAGTATGACAATATAATCTCTCATTCTGTCTCAAGGCCCATGTGTTAAGAGCAGTGTTTTACCCAGTGAAAAGTAGAGGATTTCTGGGCTGGGCCACAGTCCAATGATAGCCTGTGTGAGTTGGTGTGATAATGGAGAAAGGCTTCTGTCGATGCCTTCGACTGTCACTCCAAAATGGCAGATTCAGCTTGTGTATGAAAGAGATAGCCACAAGCCACCTGGACTTCTGTTCAAGTGTTTAGGAGCTGTTCCAAGCTCTTTGCTCATTCCACACCTGTGCCATTGGATGACTAAAGACAAGTTGTTGTTTTTTTACTGCCATTTCCCACTTTGGGAGAGAGGGTTTGACCAGGCATTACAAAAAGATTTCACTGTTGTTCTCATGACAGCTATTGACTTTGTTCACCCAGAGTGACCTAGACCTGGCCATGTTGAGCAGTCCTGGGCATTCATTTACTTCAGTGTACCCATTTTGAGTGAATGGTGTCAACAAACACAAATGTAGAACAAGCTCTACACATGATCTATTCTATGAAACATTAATAGAACAAGAAAGTTTAGTTATGCTTTAGTTAGCAACCGGTGAAGTACTGGGTACTGAGTAGTTAAGAATGGCATAACAAAAAGTATCAAGTGATAAATTACAGCTTTATACTTTTTTTGTACGTTCCTTCCCTGCTCCTTACAAAGTACTTCATGGCTCATAATCTGTCTGATCTAATCCTAATCCAATAGTTGTTTGCAATTCCATCCTCTATTTAGATTCCTCACCCATAGTGATTCAATTTATTGATCTGTGTGGTACCTTCTTATTCTTTCTTCTTTTTTTGTTTACTAAGAAAGACCTATGAATCATTTCCTCCTTCAAAAGTCACCATTTAACCTTGAATGAAAGTAGAATGGAATCCAGTTTGCTGGAATGTACTGCAGCTTTCTTATACTATTGTAAAATAGAGAAAGACCCAGCCCAACACTTACTGTACTGAAACATGAATGGATGTCTTAAGGCCAGAACCTAGAAGGCATTCATGTAGGATGTAGAGACGAATCTCTTTCAATCTCTCTCATGCCGAGCCTTTCACACAACGTTACTTCAGCTGGAACTGAGTGCAAATCAGGCAGACTTGGAATGCGGTTGTGACTCAAGCGCCGGACACTGCACAGAGTGCTGTAGCGATGACGCTAATGCACAGTAGCAGTGCAGCAGGTGTACCGGTGCTACAGCGCAGGGACATGTGGGTGGTGCGCACACTTCCTTGTCTTGGAGGCTGCTAAGGAGGCCCGAGGGAATCACCTCTCAAGCAAAGCGTGACAAACTACAACCATGAGGCCACACTGAACGATACAGATGGGGATAAGTCAGTAAGCCATGTACTTGGATCATGTTGAAAAACTAATGGAGTGTGCATCTAGACGGGTAAATGAGTTTAATGCATGTTTAATGTATACTTAATTTGCTTTCCACTTTACACTGACGGGATGAATTTTAATTTGTAAAACAAGTAAAGCAACAGGCGGCAGTTTGACCAGACTAATCAGCACAATTCAGATTTATTTAGACCCGCAATTACTCAGGGACTTGAGCGCAAAATATGAATTATTGCTTCATCATGACAATAATTATACTCTGAATAGGCATTCAAGTGAGGTTTCCATCCCATCCGTGTCTTTAGGTTGCTTAAATTTGACTTCTTAAAAGATCTAAATCCAGACCATAAAAATGTCTCAAATAGCTCATTAGGCCATACATCGTGATGGGATGTCTCTCCCAAAGGGGTCTTGCAGACTTTCTTCACTCTATGAAAACCTGTAGGGGCTAATAATAATAGATAATAATGCAACAGAATTACAATGATGCTCTTCAGCATGAAATTATGGAGAATAATGATAATAAAGAATATTTATTGGATGGCCATAATCTTCAGGGCCTCAGATAGCACTGCACTGAACGGTTTGTTTCTGTATAGACGATCTTATGTTTGTAAAACACAGTTTAATTTTAGCAGTGCATAAATGCAAAGTTCATCCTTTGTTGTTTCTATGCAACAAAGGAGAAGTTCTGCTTGTGTTGCAAGCCACATTCTCATGGAATGGCTGACATGACTAGGCCAGTTAAAACTTTTTCATTCAGACTGTTTTGCAAGAAATATCCTTACTGTTGTATAACACACACACTCACATGAGAGAGAGAGAAAGAAAGGGAGAGGGAAAGGGAGAGGGAGAGACAGACAGTAAAATGTCAAACTTAAACTGCAAAACTACAAAGACATGGATGTAATAACTAAAAATAGAAAATTACCTTAACAAATAATTCATTCTGAATCAGTATGCAGGCATGGATCCAGTGATCTGGGCATGGGGGAAGGCCCAGTGATTCAGTTATAATGCTACACAATAACAATGAAAGGGGCCTCTTCAATTTTGCTGCAGAGAAGAATATTTCAAAATGTGACAAAGGACTCTAAATGTTAAGCCCCAGAGGAGCTCAACTAAAATGTTGTACTTAAATAAAGCAGAGCCCTGCAGATGTGGTCGTAAATCTGACAAACAGACAAAAAACAGGGTAGACAACAGGTTTACCAGTCATAAATGTCTACTGAATATCATTTCCCACAAATACACAGTTACTGAAGTTGTACTGCAGCTCAGGTTTGCTTTGTGCAAACTGTATGCTGCTTTGTAATGACAGCAGAATGCAGTGTAAACATCATGATGACTTATAATGTGGGGGAAAAAAAAGGTGAATGAATGGCAGAGAGCCTCATTAGTACAGAAAACACAAAATAAACAGAGACGGCATATGATAAGGATGCTAATTATCAGCGATGGTTAATAAGTCATGTAATAATCAAGAGAGATATGAAGAATGTGATGTAATTCTGATAATATACAAATGGATCATGAAAAAACATTACCAGCTATACATGGAGTTGTACCTTTATCAAGTGTACAGGAAGGATGCAGATACAATGGGGGATGACCATGAGAAGGAACTGACATTTTCTTAATTTTCTGAAACTGTTTTAAAACATGACTGTACAAGCAGGCTACGTGCCTGGAATATGTTTTGTTATTTGAGAATCAAACAACAACAGGGGAGGGAAGGTGGTGGGGGTGGTGGGGGGTGTAGTTGTGTTGTAGTGTGAATTAATTTTCACATCAGAACTATTTACTTTATAAATGCTCTATTTTTATTTTTTCTGGATAATTGCAAATAAAATATGGTTATTTACCATGTTGCCATGAAAAAAAGATGACGAAGATATACATACACAAAAGTACATATTTGTTTTTAAACTGAATCACACTCTCACTAATAACATCAGTTTATAAACCTAGTTTTGTTTGTCTTATTGTTGTTAGTTATGCAAACCAGATCTCCCGCTTCACATGAGAGGCTGAGGCTAATTCCATTCATTCCCTGGAGAAAAGGCTTGATAAGGCCACTGAGAGAGAGCAGGATACACTGGCCAAGGTCTGAATAAATGCACTTGACCTGTCTGAGAAGCCCTCTCCATTAGAGAGCATTGTGTGGGCCCTTCCATTAGGTATGCAAAAATAGAACTGCATTTTGGGTACATAGCTGACCCTGCCCACAGGCGACAGTGATATAATCAGCACTTCCTTGTGAATGCAGTTAAGGCTTTGCCCTGTCCATGCCTGATCTTCAGACAGGAAATTGTAGCTCTCTGTTGTAGCTGGAGACATTTTATGTTCTCTCTCAACATTTTGTACTGGTGCTGATGCTATCTCTGGGCTAAAAACACACACGCATCAATATTTCTGTATCTGGTTTTCTTGTGTGAGTGAAATTGCTTCTTTTCATTTAATCCAGCTATTGGGGGGTGGGGGTGGGGTGAGGGACTTGCAAACAAAATGTAATTTACTGTTTTAAAATCATTGCATAGTTATATTTTACAGAATGATACAAATTGCTTTGTTTTTCATGCCATTTTTTGGGACTTCTTTCATGAACCATTAAGCAATAGAGGTGCACTTATATTTCAGCACATAAGCAACAGAGAGACAGCAGCAAGGATGTTAATCCATTAAGATATACAACAACTAGAAAAGAGAAAAATTGTTTATTGGTGAAAATTCAGTGTTTCATCCATCATGAAAATTGTTTGCTTTTCCTAGACTGCAAAACAACTAAAATAAACTGACAAAAAAGACCCTTTTTGCACCTAGGTATTAAAATGTTATAATTCAAGTATAAAAATTTGTGAAGACTTTTACGACTTCAGAGACAAGTTAATTTATACAGCTCTTTTTTTAATGATTATTACAGGTATCACAACTTGCAATGTTGTCCAGCATCTGGCCAGGGAAAGAATGGACTGCATGTGACATACCCTCACCCTGTGTGATCTAATGTGACGTGACGTGACTAAATCCATTTTACACATGACCGAAGCCTCCCCTCTCCTGCCCGTATTTGTACGAGAAACTCTGAGGGAATTGTCAGATGCTACCAGACCCTTGATAACAAATCCAGAGCACTCAATTCCATTGCCTATCACAAGTTATGTGACCACATACATGTTTGTTCTGTCTGTCAAAAAAAAAGGGAAGGAATCTTAGAGCAGAATAGTGTGTCCAAATGAATCAAACAATTTCTTGTCATTAAATATGTTTACATGACAAGTAGTTGTCACAAAAAAGCACAGATAGATAACCTCTATGGGCAGGAAATGTGACACGTTTGAAATGTTATTCAATTCACTGCTCTCTCCTTGAAGTTTGTACAACTGTGATGCTTGAAGTACTCGGTCACATGTTTCCTGCACAGTCAAGCAATTCTGAAATGTGACTAGATGTAAGCTTTACTCTTTCTGCACTGTAGATCAAACAATATGTACCATCACCTTAAAAATACAAAAAAAAACATCCACAGTCATGTGGAACTGCATTGCAGACATCTTCTTCTGTTGCTTGAGGGCTTGAATACATATATAAATGGAGACGCCAGGCTTGACCTCATGATGAGAGGTTGAATATGCATCTAAGGCCACAGTGAGTCCTGACTAAAAGTCAACCTTCCAGAACTTTCTCGCTAGAGTGCCTTTGTCACTCCATCCACCAATTAGGTTCCTCACCCCATGGCTATTCAGTTCATTGAACTGTGCTGCACTTTTTCCTCTCCTTTTATACTGTGAGAGAAAGACAGAGAGAGACAGAGACAGAGTCAGAGTCAGAGAGAGACGGAGAGAGTGAGATGAAGTAACCTTTATGTATCTGTGCCATCAATATTCATGTGCTTTCAATGCCCAAGGCCTCAATAATCAAAATAGAATTGCCTGTGTGTACATAGACAGTATTAAGGTGGAAGAGGAAAACGCTGCCACTCAGTGACCCACAATGAGATTCCTTAGCCATTGTCAGACGCTTAATAGGCAACATGCATGGCTGCCTCTGTGTAACTCACAGCGTGGACTAATGCAGCAAGACTAAAGGTAGGAGGGAGGAGAAATAGAAATGCTCTGGACTTGCCTCAGAGGTACATGTTTTCTCATATTCCATACATTGTTTTGTTTCTCTCTATTTTTTAAAAATATTCATCAAAGGCGCTGGCATCTCCGTGCAGTTATTTCTGGATGGCAGTCTGTAGCGAGAGTGTTTTAAAAAAATCCTGAGAATTTGTCATGCTGTTGAGAGAGAGTGCCTTACAGAATAAGCTTTTATTTTTACTTTGCACTGCTTTTTAAGAAATGCATTATTCCTGTTTGTATATCCCTAAAGAAGATTTTGAAAATATCATACCATAATTCAACAACATATAGGGTCTAGTGGCGTTATCTCAAGTACAATTACTAAAATGGTTTTATCTTTATAAGTTTAGGAAAAGGATGTTCAAAAATCATTGAATAGTCATGCTGAGTGGGTAATTGTGATCTCACTATAAAATAGCAATGGTTATGATTACTGGCATAATTGAGCAACCAATGTAGTGTTGCTCAGTAGTAGTGTTTATCTCATGTGGTAGTCCTTTCCATATCCTCTCTGTTATTACAAGAATAGAATATCCAGAGCCTTTCTTATACATACTGTCTCAATTGTGACGACCAGTGATGGCCAGCATTGTCACTTTTGCATCCACAATCATAATGTTATCATATCCCCTAGACACTCATGTTGTGTTTAGCAATAAACGTTCTGTATTGAAATTTGGTTTGGTGTTGGTGTTGGTGTCCCTGTTATGTTTTCAGCCTGCGAAAGCCTGGGTTGTAACACAATATATATTGACTCCCAAAAAAGTCAATTTAAAGAAGACAAATGCAAAAGGCTGTGGGATGGCCTTGGAAAAGAACTTAACTTTTGTTTGTTTGTTTGTTTATTTATTTATCTCTGGCGTGGGAAATATACAGAGTGGGTCTGTGTCTGAGTGACAAGCCTCTCAGTGTTGGACAGACAAACAGAAACACCCTGGACAGCTTATGCTTTCAAAAAGAGAAGTCTTGCAGCCTCACGCGGGAATCTGTGCAAATAAAAGCAGGTGCACTTGTCAGACTAGAAATGACAAGAAAGCCCATATGAGCTAATGATAGACCCACAGTGGTGCCAGTCAAACACCACTGGGAGATGCTCTGTTGTTGTGATCTGGGTAACCTCACGGCCTCAGACACTTGACCTCTCAGTGGCACCTGGAAGTTCCTGGAGTTCCCCTGGCTGGTGGCAAACTGCTTATATCCAACCCCAAGCAGCAGCAGCAACAAGAACCAGTTAGGCCAAGGCAAGACACAGGGTATGTGAGAGCCAGAAGAAACCAACGACATGTGACAGCTCTCTGTTAAACACTACATGCAGGTGCGCAGAAAAATATGATGACTGATGACACTTTAGGTGGCTCTCGCAAATTGGAGAGCATCCATCACCCGGAACAAGAGCTGTCTGAATGGAGCACGAGGGCCCCTCTCGAAGGCAGACTGGTTGAAGTGGAACAGATTGGTTTTTGGGATGAGAGATAAAGATCATGGGTAAAGTACGACATGATGAAGTGTTGTTGCCAAGCCAGGAGGAAAAAGCAAGAACAAGAGATGCTGTAGAGGAGAGAAGATAGAGATTAGTATGTACTTGTACTATATATGTGGAAGAAAATATGTCAGATGTTTACAATGTCAAAAATATTTAAGTGTTATTGACAAATTGGGTGAAACACAGATCAAGTCAAAATGGAGACATTATTTAGAGAACAGCAGTCAAACTACACAACAAATCAACTGTGGTAGAGCCCTGAGTGAATGCAGAGAAGTTGCTTGGTCTAACAATGTGTAAACAACACAGGGGTGAGGAGCATAATGAAGATGCAAAAAGACATCATTTCTTTCTTTTCCCCTCTCCAGGAAGGCTCATTTTTCTTCTGGAATGTTCCAGTCTGTTACCATCCATATTAATTCACAAAACTGAAACAATGCTGTTTTTCAAAATGATGTGTTAGGGCTTGCAAATTACCACTGAGAGTTGACTGACTTTTTTTTTGCCTCCAGTGAATGCCAGACAGTTGGCAGCACAGGAGGAAGGTAGTGAGGTGTTTGTGCTATTCTGGGTGTCTTGTAGAAAAACAGTGCAAATTGATGGGATCAACTGAGTGAATGAATCGAGAATTGCTGTCAGGAAAACCTGTTACCTTCACCTTGACAGGAGGCTGACAAAGTCGGCGGCCACCAGAGCCAAGAGCAGAGACACCACGAGTTCAGAGAGAAACGATGAAAGGCTAGGCTGTGCCGTGATGGACCTGCACTCGCGGCGTAATGTCAGAAGTTAGCTTCAGAGTTATGATCATTAGCAGACCACAAAAGGGTCCCTCCACCCCCGCCCCCCTGCAGAACTTGCGCCCACATCCCCATGGACCGCATAAAGTGAGCTTGTCTGGCTTTGTGGTGTCAGTTCGCCGGCAAGCCCCCATGCATGGAGAGGGAGTATTCGTGTGGCTGCCAGAGGAGCGGAGTGGAGAGGACAGAGAACTGTGGAGGTGGAGCGCTGGGATTAGTGGTCTAGTTAGTGGGAAAAGCGTTGAGAAGCGATCCCCTAGGAATGGGAGGAAAGAGAAGAGGAGGTATGGATGAGATGTAGGCGAGAGATGGAGAGAATGGAGGGAATGTGCCAGAACAAGATACAGTGGTGTATGTGTGTATGTGTGCGTGTGTGTATGTGTGCGTGTGTGTGTGTATTTGTTTGTGTGTGTATGTGTCAGAGAGAGAGAGAGAGAGTCTCTTAGTAGGATATGTGGTGAGAGACACAAAATTGTCTGAAGAATACAAACAAACATTGCTGTTGACTACTGTTTTGGGCATTCAGCACAAGCTTCTGCAACACTCTATATTCCATAGGCCCTTGTTATGGTTGTCTGTATGCCAGGGTTATGTAAGTCCAGAGTATCAAAGTTGCATTCAGGTAATTGGTGTGGAGCACCATGCCTAATGGCTTGGTTACAGTCACACTTTCCTCTTTGTAAACATGAGAATGTTAAATAAATACACCGAAAATCTTCTCAGTATATGCGACACAGAAGCAGTTGTCCTGTGTATGAGTAGCCTCAGGGAAATAATAATGCACTGGTAAAATGTATTAGAAAGCACAAACACAAAAATACAGCCAAGTTAGTTGAATTGGAGGCTGAATGAACGCAGACAGGTGTTGTGGGGGGGAGTGTTGGCAAAGGGGAACACATCCATCTTGGTTGGTAATCACATCCTGCATCACTGGAATGCATGGAGGATTTTGGCCACACATCGGCTCTGGCGCTGTGTGGATGCTTGTGGCCTGGAGGGGCCCAGTGAGTCAGCTGAAATAGGTTTAATGATGGCACCCCAGAGGAGTAGAAAAGAGAGGGAAGAGGTGAGGAGAGGAGAAGGGCGGGGGGACAGGAGAGAGTGGTTGCCGGTGCTGGCGCCGTCCTCACAGGCCGACTCTCCATCAGATGGCCTCGCTCCTCGTGGGCCGTTGGGAGGAAAGGAGACCAGACCTGCTCGCCCTCTAAATCAAGAGCGAGCCAATTCAGGTCATCAAACCAATTGTGTCAGTTGGCCTTGCTGCTGCTAAGCAGAAGTCAACAGAGCCAACCTTTCCATGAGATTAGCAGTGGTATATGAAGTAGGGGTATGATGCAGAAACAGGGCGCAACACACACTCACACACTCACACAGATTAATGATGACACTGCGGATATAAACATTAACCTAGTAAAAAAATATGATTATGTATAATGATTATACTTTTCCCTGCAAGCGGCACATTATGATTCCTTTTAATATGCCATAAACACACATCTCCAATTCTATTATGGTCTTTTTCCCACAGAGAGGGGTTACTGTGACAATGCATCTTTTTAGTCGCCACATTATCTTAATGGAAGTAGCACAGCAATCATAACTGAACCATTGCGAATGTAAACGTGTGATTGCTTTAGTGAACAAAGAGTTTGAGTCTGTATTGTTTGCAAAGCACAGTGTACTGTGTGAAGGCTGAAAAACACCAACATCGGTCTACTGTTTTGTAGTTTCAACTGTTACTAAAAACCGTGTGGTTTGTAGACTTTCACCCAAGCATTTAGAGCTGGGAAAAAAAACATTAAAATGGGCAGTAGTTTACCATTATTTATGTTTGTTCCTTTCTGTTCTTTTTTATTGCTTATATCTTTATGTTGCAGATTCTGAAATTGTAAACAAATGTAAACACTCAAAGAACCAACTCAGTGAGCAATGCTGGAGAAAACAGTTTTTAAAGTTCCCTCAGAAGCACATGATTATCATTAGTCTAGATGCACTTTAACTGTATATTTCCAGAAATAATACACAACCTATCTTGACACTAATTAAGTAAATAAGTATAATGAATTAAGTGAACAATTACATTAATTCATGGGGGAAATAGGATGATCTGCATTAAGATGACCTTGAAAGTGTCGTTCAGACTCAGACATTTGAGATTCAAAGCTTTACCATCTCAATCTCAAAACAGTCCCAGCAGATCAACCCGCCACTATAGAGTGATCTGTAATCTTTTTCTTCCAGGTATGATGCTGATCTCTGAAGAATCTCTCACTTGTTTCTCCTCAGAATCACACTAATGCTAAAGCCCTATTTATGACATGATGATGGGTTGTCAAGGAGGTCATTACTGCTGATGAGAGATCAGGCTTCCCATAATATTAGCTATTTAGTCCTTAATAGATCTTCTCTTCCTTAGAATACTAAAAGTATAATTATGATTTGAACAGACTGATAGAAGCCTGCACAGCCAATTACTTGCCAATGTACCTTCTCAGGTTTCATTACTTCTGTGAATCCACTATCTGAAATTCTCCCTGTTGAGATTACCATCTCAAATATATTCCAAATGTATCTGAAACGGCAGCATACAAGTGGTGGTAGTTATTAATTTGCATATTTTTAGAGTGCTTTCTTACTGCCCTAAATTTAAACTACCAAATCTCTCTCAACCACTAAATGCTTTGAAATAGTGAAAGGTATTGCACAGTGTTTCTCATTAACCAAACACTAAAGTAACCAAAGTGAGCAGTTTGGCCATGTAAGTAAGGAATTATGTAACATCAGTAACATAGTATGGTAGTAGCCTGAAAATCTGTGGATTTGAATGTTGGCTGCCACCGTTGAGCCCTTGAGCAAAGCACTCAACCCAAAGTTGCTCTAGGGGAAACTAGCCTTGAAGTAATTGACAACTGACAAAATGTTAATTGCTTAGGAAAAAAGCATCTGTTAAATCCACAAATGAAAATGTGAATCCTTTAAAATTGTGTTGCAGCTCTGAACCTGGGAGTACAGCATTTCCAGTGTGAAGAGACCCCATTGGGTCGATTCTAGACATTGTCTTTTCAACTTGCTGACGTTAGAATGACTGCTGATTCAGTCTCAACCTAAGACGAGGTGTGTGTGTGTGTGAGAGAGAGAGCATGAGTGAGGGTAAGAGTGCCACTGCACTGCTCAGCTTCTCCAGAGCCACATACAGCAAAGAGTAGAGTGGAGTGATTTACACCTGGCCCTGCCTCTACTGCCTCTGCTTTTGTGACAGATGGCTAAATTCAGCCGTGTGTGGGGAACGGACAGAGAGAAAGAGAAATGGGGAGAGAGAATGAGAGAGAGAGAGCAAAATGGGGAAAGAAAATGAGAGAGAGAGAGAGTGAGAGAAAGAGAAGCTGGCATGCTCGCTCGCTAGCTGGCTGACTGTATGCCACGGCGTAGGCAGGGTCTTCACTTAACGTCTGCAGTCTCCTGAGCTCCCCTGGGGACTCATGTCACAGCGAGGAATCAGTGCCTAGTCAGGACCACAGCATGGAGATAAAGATGGTACCTGCACTACACTTACAGGGCATGGAGGGTGTGGAAGGATAACAATGACTTTTCACTTCAATATAATGAGGACTTGGACTTGGACCACAAAATGTTTCTTGCTAACACTGACACATAAGAACTGATAGCCTACTGTACTTGAATAAGTCTTAAAATAGGTAATACTTTGTGGAGTTGTTCAACCAACCAATCAGAATTTGTTAGTGATCACATTATGTGGACATCAAAAAACAAATGGTCTTACAATTGTTAATTAAGGAATTAGGCCTGTATACTGCACTGGAAATATATACCCAATTGAAAGGAAAAACCAAACCAGCAACCAAAAAATTCAAAATTCCAAAATTTTTGCTGGGGAAGGGGGGTGATGACTTTGCTGGACAGAATAGTGCTCTTGCTCCATTTGGCTAGTATGACGTCCTCATCTACCAGGAAACATCCATATAGTGACTGGTCAGCAAAAGAAGTTGGCCTGCGTATATGCCCCCTCTCATTTATCATACTGGGGGGTGACACATCTGTTTATGTCATTCAGGTGGCTGGAAGACGGTTTCACATTTAGAACAGGCCACCTTGTAAACTGCTGCCTATTGTGAAATAGCACTCAATCTCACTTTAAGCTTTCTTGTGACAAAGCACTTTTTTTCCTCCTTCTCTGCGACAAAAAAGGAGTTTTGTTGAAGCAGTTTGCGCCATTACGTTGCCTGGCCTTGTATATTGTTACAGATTTTTAACACTAGATGTCAATTAGCCTAGTCTAGCCCAGTAGTTCATGTTGGACTATTGTTTCAAATGTTTTGACATGATTATCTGTGCACTGTTTCAAATAGTGCTGTCAATGCTAACGCTTTAACCCATGTGATTAATGACAAAAAATAAAGGAGAATTCTGGAACTTTAAATTTGGCATTAATTGTGATTAATTGTGAAGGACTTAAATTTTCTATTGTGATTAATTAGATTCCATTTTTTTAAACTATTGACAGCACTAGTTTCAAATTATCTTGACGTGTTAATTATTCACAACTGAGAAAATAGATTTAAAAATAAATTTAATTTAATTATGTACACCTTAAAACTATTTTTTTTGCATCCTAGTATTTTCAAACCTATTATTTCCAAACATTCTTGAATGACAGACAACTTATTTAATTTATGAACCAAGTATAATGAAAGACATCAAGGAAATCTGTTTATGGACTGCCCTATGTATATGGTACTATGACAATAAATGTTCCACTTATATAGTTCTTAATTGCAAACTAAACTAATTTTGTATGTAGCAGAAGCTTCCTGGGATGTGAGCTGTGCATTACAGTGCAATGTACAAAGACAAGCCACAAAATGTAAAAGTTTATGCATTGTATTGTCTTTAGTAATTACATAGAGGGGGAAATACAAGGGTTGTATTTTTTTGAGGAGAATACAATAAGTTCAACAGTGCTCTGTACATGACCAGTGTCACAGCAGGGAAGCTGCTTAGACCGTGCAGATGCAGGCCTCCCAAAAGGGTGCAGCTCAAAGTATTCAACCACAGAATCTGGCCAGGTCAAGTCCTTAATAGCAGCTCACGAACAACTAAAACAAGAAATCAAATCAAATAAAAATAATGTAAAAATAAAATAAAATATGCATGTGATGCACATGTACACCAGTCACACACTACAAAATGGTTTGCATATACATATATACATGAAGAAAAATATGAAACAATCATGAATGCAATAAAAATGGTGCTAACATGTTACAGTATATTTTTCTGGTGGAAATGAACATGAACAATGAGAGCTAAGAGCTGCTAGTAGAAACTTACCACAGGAACACATATGATCAAACTATTCATCTGATGGTCAAAGTACAGTTGAGAGTTATACATTCATCCTGAGACACCATCACTGAAAATGTATGAAAGAAATTTGGGTCTAAAATAAATTTCCTTTCTTTTAGCAACTTTTGATTGAAGTCATCATATCTAACCTAAAAATTACTTGTACAAAGGGCTAGCCAATTGTGGTGAATCAAATCGTGAAAAAGAAGAAAGAAAAAAAAAAAACACTTCAACATAAGCTGATGATTAAAACATTTTCACATTGCCACAGCTGGACTAATATGCAGACAAGCCCTTGGACACACACACATACAGGAGAGGTGTTGGAAAATTAAATAAGGCATTGGACTCATTATTGGGTGCTAGGAGTGCCAGGGGGACAAAAATGTCAACAGGATTGAGGTGCAAGAGGTACTTAAATCGTGCTTGAGGTCTAGTACAGTGCGTCTTGGCAAGAGCAGGACCTCTTCCTGATTATATATGTGATGAAGGACAAAATACTCTATGTGTGACTTTGCAAACAAATGAAGTGTGAGAACAGATCAGTCTGACTGTTACAACTGAAACCAACCCCTGTTAGTGAAGGAACCCATGAACATACAGCAAGTGTGGGGTTCCTCATAGAACCATTTTCCTTTCAGAGTCACTACATAACCAACTCAAAGCTTTCAGATTGTGACCTTCAACATTTCTACACTAGTAAATGTCATCAAGTCCTTCAGGGGACTGATGTTAGTGTCAACTCCTAGGTCTACAAGTTTTGAAAGATCTACAACTAACTTATCCCTGCTATAGTCCTTGGAGACTACTTTTGAAGTTACTGTGTTAACGTGGCACTGCCACCAGCCAATCACACTAGCATTTACTAGTGTGAAAAAAATAGGGGGAAAAAACACATTGCATTAAAAACATTCCTGAATCTATGTGCCTGTCACATAACACTGCATTGAACATTTGCCAGACAGAATGAATGGAAACAATGGAACTTAGAACTAATGCATGATTTGGCAAGTGCCAATGGGGAGTAACATGATCCCATATCAATGCGGACAAAGTCAACAGAGGTTTTAGATCATGACCCCTTTGAAGTTTGCCTTTTAGTTTTTCTAATTAATCTTTTCTTTTTGTTTTTTTTCCCTCTTTATAAACTGGGGTTTTAAACTGTACAGTTTGTGGGAGTGGCAAAAAACTATAAAAAGACCAAATATTGAAGCGTTGAGTCAGAACATCCTCGCTGCTTCCCCAGCTGGGGTCCCCCCTTCCTGCTGTCAGGGATCTTTGTACCACTGAGGGTTCTGCTCCAGCAAGGACTCTTCAGCTGGCCATGGTATGTATCTACACATGGGGAAGGCAGGAGAGCAGACCCGGCGCTGCATGCATGTAATGCATGATAACATACAGTTACGTCCTTTAGTATTGTTTATGTATGGTTAGATAATTTGCTACAATACAAACATTTACAAATTTTGGAAAAAACAAAACAAAACAAAACAAACAAAACAAAATTTTTGTTGATTGTGCCTCATTATCATGCAAAGAATGTTGGAGAGGATTATTTCACGGTCAAAATGTACAAGCTCCCGCCTTTCCCCTGATGTCGTGGTTCATGGAGATTTACCCAGAATTGGTACAGTAATAGCTCCTAACGTTGGACAAAGCAACGTGTCACTCAAGTTAGTAGTGACTGCCGTAATCTGTGGAATAAGGCATCTGACTGAACTAAGATGGGTGGTGATTTTCGGAGTATGAAATTTAGCAAACATATGAAACTTATCTGAAACAAAGCATGTGTTGTAACAAGAATTAATAACAAGAGTCATAAATCCGGTTAATTAAAAAACAATTTAAATAAAATAAAATGGAAAAGAAAAAAAAATCCATTACATATGCATGACAAGAACTCTACTTCGGAGTCAGTTGCTGAGATGGCATAAACCAGTCCTCTTCAAACCCTCAGTTTAAATGAAATCTGCACATCAAAGGCCTCTTAGTTGGAGTAAAATAGTTGGATTTTTTGACAAAATTAGGAAAACTGAGCCAAGACATAATGCATTCCACTCTTGTATTCATCATGTCCTTGTCTCAGCAAGCTCTCGCCCAAGCGAGGAGTGACGGAGAATTTAGGAATTCCGTTCCGCTGAACGTCCTCATCTTTGAAACATTTGTTTCCCTTTCAAGATTGTACTCCGCTATCATCCTTGGGAGAGCAACCTGACACATGAAGCCATTTAGCTAGTGATTGAGAATCTCTAGTCTTGTCTTTGGCTTTCCATTTATCCATTTGTTGTTTTCATTTGTTTTTTTTGCCATTGTTCATTAAGTGTGAATGTGTACGGGTAACAGCACTGTGCAAAGAAAAACCCAACAAAAACAAAAACACTGTAGTTGGCCTTTTTGTAAGTTTGAAAAAATACCTCCATTAAAGTGAAAAAGAAAAGCAAAAAATATAAAGAAAAAAAGGTCTTTAGAAAGCTCTATAAAGCCCTGAAGTGTGACAGCACACACTAGGCTATGTCCTTTATCCTGCGCATGTAGTCGCGTAGCTCTTCGGGGTCTTGAAAGCCCATGTCTTGGCAGACCCACTGAATGTCCTCCTCGTCAGCAATGGGGATGGAGTTGTAGGGCAGGTCCTCGGTGGGCAGTGTGGTGAAGGTGGTGAATTTGACTCGCTTGCGCTTGGACGTGGGCGAGCTGCCGTCCTCGCCATGCTCCTTGGTGGAGCCACCTGAGCTGCCGTCACCGCGGCCATGAACCTGGCTCTGCACGCTGGTCTGCGAGCTACCGCTACTGTGGTGGTCGCCGTGGCAGCATGTCTGTACGCCCTCCAGCGGGTTGCTGGGGGTCTCCACCTGCTGAGGCGACAGGTCGCTCTGAGCGCGCAGTGGCTGCCCATTGCCCAGGAACACCCAGTGGTGCGAGTGGTCCATGTTGGCCTGGCCCTCGGGCGGGATGCGCTTGTGTCGGTACTTGAGGACGAAGACAATGCAGTTGATGAGGAACACCAGGATGGCCAGGCAGAAGACACCAAGGAGAGCGTACATGCCAATTTCAAGGTCAGTCATACTGCGTGGCAATGGTGGATAGTCGTCATCATCCTCATCCTCTTCTTCATCCTCCTCAGTTGGCGGTTCCTGGTTACCGGTAGTCGGGAAGTTGGTGTAGTCGATAGGAACACTAGCAGGCTGCCCATTGGATGGTACATACCCTCCCCCTCCGATGTTGGTGTCAATGATTGGACGCCTCGTGTTCAAGGGCTCCCTGGTCTCCAGCTCGCTCTCCACCTCCTCCTCTGAATCTTCCTCTGGTCCAAAACGGACTTTGATGTACACTGAAGATGTGGCAATAATGCTCTTGCGTTTGGTCTTCTGACATGCCTCACAAATGGTCATCTCGACACGCACAAGGTCACCAGAGCCCTCGCCCTCAGCCGTGACAACGGGCCACCGCTGGAACTGCTGGGTCACAGAGGCGACCTTGTCGTCAAAAGTGGAGGCATTCATGTTGTAGTCCTTAGGATCGTACAGACTCAACGGAGCCACCGTGTTGTCACTGTAGTAAATCCACATTGACAAGCTGGCTTCCTACAGAGGCAGATGGCATAAAAACAAACAGAGAGAGAGAGAGAGAGAGGGAGAGAGAGAAAGGAACATGGAGTGAGTTACAACAGCTGATGAGACCAAATGGTTTCAACATCCCACATTCATTATCTGTAGGCATCCATATTCAAACAAAAAAAATATTTCTGCCATCAGCCTGCTCATATCTGCCAGACTGATTCTTGCTTGTGCCATGAAACACTTACAATATGTCTAACACAACTTTCTTACAACTGCCTATTTTTCGAGCGAAAGTATTCTTCAATATCTGACCTTGTGGAAAGGTAAGACAAACTTGCATATCTTTGTCATGCAGTAGAGCAGAGATGCAAAGAGAGTTCAGATGTTTTCTGTCACAGTGAAAGGAGGGGGGTTGCTAGGGAGCAACCCAGGATAGGCACTGGCCATTGTTGTCCTGGGGGCTGCAACAGACAGACCTGCCTGACTGCACAAGACTTATCTGACAGATCGTGTATGGTCCGTAGAACAATAGAAATAACGCTCTGCCAGAAATCATGCCTTGGCAATACAAGTTAGCTTTCTGAGGGGGAAAAGAAAAACTCTTTGCTAAACTGTAACCGGAGAAAAACAACAGTTTCTCTCTGTCAGAGCCTTTTTAGCAACCAGCTGCTGTGGCTGTTTTAATCAGCGAGGCAAGAATGCACTGGTCTAGAACAGGACACTGGAGGGTTGGGGTACTGACAAGCTCCTCTGTCACAAAGCAGCCTCAAGGTTTCCACTGCCACTCCTGTTCCCTGGCCCTGTTCCTATCATCTCCACTTGTCAAGATAAAGGAGATCTTTGAAAAGGATGATCTGAATAATGCAGCCAAAACAGCATCGCTCCTCATGAACCTGGCACAATTCTGCCACATTAGAAGCAAAAATCTAAAAATGGGAGGAAGGGAGGAGGGAGGTGGCTAACGATTTGCACTCCCTGCTAATCATTGAAGGTATGTGTGTGTGTGTGTGTGTGTGTGTGTGTGTGTGCGTGTGTGTGCGTGTGCGCACGCGCGCAGCACAGGATATACCTGGGTGCATCACCCTTGAACCTGTTTTATTATGAGTATACATCACCACATACCCAACAGTGTGGAATCTGAGGGAGAGTTTAATTGACCGGAGACATTCGGCACAAGAGGCGCGTGAGAGCAGATGTGCCTCTGAAACGAGAGGTTTTACGACCTTCCATATACCACTTTGGGCAAAATCTTTCCAGCGGATGAACATTATGTTAATTACAAGGATGGTCAGCGGCAGTACTTCAAGCCTAGGTGGAGGCATTGGCGCCAACAAAAAGGGCAGGGCCTCACACTGCGTCTCACAGAAAATGTGTGTAATGTGTGAGTCAAGCATTCTGAAATAGCAACACAGCAGTCGCTTGCTTTTTTGGCCTTGTGGCAGGTTGTCAGTCAAAAGTGGGGAGCAGTCAGCGTTGCCCACGTTGTCGAGATTATGGTGTGTTGTGTAAAACTGCTTCGAGGAGTGGTCTGAGGATTGCGTTCCAGAGCAGGAAAAAATGCTTCCTTTTATGGTGCGAGCCTCGGAGAGCAATTAGGACAAGACATTACGCAAATTAAATCTAAAGGTGCTCAAGCAAGGGGCGGCCCCAGAAATTGGCATTTAATGCAGAGCCGGATAGGGGCCCAGACTCGTCTGATGTTAGATTTGGCCACAGGCAGGGGACTCAGCAGGGCAACCCTCTGCTCTCTGCTTGGAGAGAGGGAGGCCAAGCCTCTTTCAAAATGGAGTATGAGTGTGTGTGTGTTTGTGAGTGTGTGTGTGTTTGTGAATGTGTATGTCCAATTATGGCTTTGGGAGAATAAGAAAGCAACGGAACAACAGCCCACAGGTGCTGGTTGAGGGGAAGGAGGCGGCATGCTTTTGGCCTCTTATTAAACAAGACATTCTCACACCGGGAGCTGAGTTTCTTGGCAGAATTTAATAAACCTGAATATCAAGCAGACTGTGTTTAGTTATATTTGGCTTGGGTGTGAATGGCAAAGCAATCAAGGCCTGCTGTGGTCTACATAACTAAGTGTTTGGATATTGAGGTGCATAGACTGTCTTGGCATTTAAACCTGGCTTAATCTGAATATGTTTAACAAACAACATAACTTCTTGATCAAGACAGCCACAAAATGATCCCAACAGTGTTCTTGTAGGGAGGTGGATTTTAATGCTAAATGACTGCAGTTTTTGGCATATTTTTGGCCAAACAAGACAAACTGAGTCAATTTCATGCCACACATAGGTCTAGTTGACATGATACTTGAGGGCTCTATTTATGAAATCCAACACACAGACAGCACTGCTGAACAGAGCTGAATGAATAGCAGTGTGATGCAGTGCAATAGGCATAAGTAAGGTATAACGTTCTGCGAAGCGGTCATTATCGTGGAATAACTCCTGACAGAGTGATGCGAGAATCATTCTGAAGGGAGTTATTCCAAGATTATGACTGCCTCGCAGAACGTTACCCCACTTATTACACAGCTACATATTGAAGATGTCAATAACATGACAACGAAGCATTGTGAATCATTGCTTTCATAGTAATCTTAATGATTAAGATAGATAATAGCGTCTGCTAAAAAAAAGTAGTCCATTTCCTAGTAGACCAGTTCCTGTGCCGATCTGCCAATTAATTTGTGGCAAGTAATTATCATGAGCATTACGCTTAAATTCGACTTAACATACCTGCTTGGGGGTGGTTAGAGTCTGCAGACCAGTTGCCTTAGCGACCATTGTGTGGCTGTTGCCAGGACTGGGCTGCAGTGACAGCGTCAGGCCAGAGATGGCATGAGCTCGCAGCTCCAGGATGGATACCTTCTCATCGGTGACAGAGAAAGGAGCCTCTCCCAGCACCGCCTCCACAGCAAGAGGGGATTCCACCTGTGAACAAGCAAACACATATATATATATATATATATATGACTGTCAGCTTGATCTATTTTTGTGTTTTCACATGGGTTTAAATAGCAGTTCACTGATTCTAAGCTTTGAAGTGGATGTAGATTCTCATAAAACAGTAGTTGTCAGACTGGAGAACTACTACCTCTGGGGTGCTCAGATCAATCTAGGGAGTATGCAAAATAAGTCTGTGATTTGGTTCTCAACTTTCACCAGCATACAGATAAACTACAGGTGCTATATATGGAAAAAGATCTCAAGCTATCTACACTACAAAGCAACACTGCCACTAACCCATTACATATATACCATGTATCAGAATATGGGTGTTTACATTTAGTTTATGCAGCAATAATAATGAAAAGATATTAACTGTTAGGCAGGTAGAGGGTACCAGGGATACGTGATGAAACCACTTTTGAAACCACAATAGATTAGAAAACCCAAGTCATTGTGATCATTAAGAGTCCCTATACAAGCACTGTCTGATGTAGTCCAACCTGGCTGATGTTACAGCATCAATATGAACTCCTGGTGGAACTCCTGGATATTAAACACTGCTATCTGCCTCCTGTAAAATTAAAGAGGCAGGATGTAAACTACTTTTACTATTTTGTATAAGAATTTCTCTTTAGCAGTCACTGTACAAAAAAATGAATTTGCCTCTGCAACACTGACAGTCTGCATCTTTCTTCCTTCAAGTCACAGATGCTCAAAGATGGAAGACTGACTAATGGACTGGAATGACAGTTACAGCTCATTGACCATTCAGCTCTATATGTAGGCAGTTACGTACACATGTTCTGTATGTCTTGGGGGGATGCAGTCATATATGTGTGTGTACATGGCTTTAAAAAAAATTTGAGTTGATCCGCCAGCAAAGTCCATGAGTATCTCCACGCATCGGTTCTTTAACTAGACAGAAACAGCTGATGCAAAAGCCCCACACAGAGTCCTTCAGAAAGTTAATGGAGTAATCTGTGTGTGTGTGTCTGCCGTCCATTTGTAAAAAAGATACGATTATGACCACAGGCTGATCACTAGGAGTGATCATAGCTGGACCTGGCTGTCTGTGGTTTTTCTGATTGTATGGCCTATTTAAAGGTTGTATCAGCGATTCTAAACACATTCAGGGGGTCTCTTTACACAATCTGTCAACTACTACTTGGGCCCATCCTTAAGAGGTGCACGTTCCCAGTGAACCTACCAGTTCCCTCAAACCTCAACAAACATTGTTTACAATGTTCCGGCCAATCAGAGTGGGTTTCGTGCATTCTATAGCTGTATGTTCTGTCCATCCCAAGGCACTCCCCTAAGAAGAAACAAATCAACCTATCTCAAGTGATGAGTCACAAGAGATGGCAGAAATTCAACAATAAATGCTCAAATGATCATTAATGATCGAGAGATACAATGGCAAAAAAAAATCAAGCAAGCAAACTAGTTGTCCAAAGTTGTTAACTAACAGCAGAGGGCTATGGCAGCCATAAATCAATTGTAGCTTGCATGTAATGTTTGCATTGTTTTGAGAAGAACACAGCATCTAACGCCAGTATCCGCAGTACACGCACAACAAAACACTGCTGACCTGACAATGTCCAGCTACTCATTTCATGTTAACTCCACAATTGCTATTACTAATGTCTAAATATGCATCTAGACAGGACAGGGGTGGTGGTAGTGTAGTGGTTAAGGAACCAGTCTAGCGTGTAAGTAGCCTGAAAAGTTGTGGGTTCAAAATCCAGCTGCCACCGTTGTGCCCTTGAGCAAGGCACTTAACCCTAAGTTGCTCTAGGGGAGACTGGCCCTGAAGAATTGATAGTTGAGAAGTTGTAAGTCACTTCGGATAAAAGCGTCTGCTAAATGCATAAATGTAAATGTAAGGACAGGTTTTATATAGCATATAATTTAAGTGTTTTTTATTATTGTCCCTTGATAGCAGAAGCCAAAATATATTGGCTGTACACTTGACTTGCTTATACAATTCAGGTGTACATAGGGTGACCACGACAGACAAACATGACAGACAAAACGGACAAATTATGGGACATAAGTAATAACTTTAAGCTTAAGATATAATGTCTATCTAATTAACCAAAAAACATTTTATTTTGCCTTTCAACCCCATATGCCAAAAGATAAAGATGTTACCCGATCAAAAGATAACCCAAAGGTTGCTACAGCTTATAGCATATAAAATATAAAATACTATAATTTTGCCTTTTGTCTTTATTGGACATTATCAAATTAATGAATTGTCGAAATGACCAGGCAATATGCAACTAAAAGTCTGCTTTCACAAATCATGTCATAGTTTTGACCAAATTTTATTTTAAAATACAAGGCACAGAAAGTACTAGGCCAAGTTTAAGAATTCTCTGTGCAAAATATTATTAGGCCTAGCCTATACAAACAGACTACAACTGTGTGAAGGCCCAGGTGTTTGTAATATTATTTTAAAAAGAAATGCTACTGATATAGGCTATAGATAAATGGCACCTGTCACTTTAAGATGTTTCAAGTTCCACCAAAATAACTTGGCAGCTTTGGATATTTCAAATAAACAACAAACAAGATGGAACCGTTTGTTAAGTGTGGATAATGCTAAGATTAGATCTAAGGCAAAAGATAGTGACTAACTAGCTTGTCAGCAGTCAAGGTATGCTATGTGTTCTTTTTTGTGTTGGAATGCTATTTTACATAAATGGATTAAATCATAGGGTAAGCAGTGCATGATCTGCGTGGCTGTAACTCCAAAATGCAAAAAGCTCCCTCTGTTTTGCTATCCACCAGTCTAAACTAGGAGTAGCCTATGTTGCAGTTACGGAAAGCTTTTCTTTTCCATGGCCACACTGGCTATGGCTGCCTGACCTGAACGAACAGCATGCTCTTAGATTTGAGATTGCTGACAACTTGAGAAGGCACTTGTGCGTGTGGGAACAGCTTGACTGTGACCTGTATTACTGTAATTATGATCAGTAAATTGTGAAAATGAAAGGCACAAATTTGTGGTTAGAATAAATATCCTTTCTACCCCAGTTCTATTACCTACAAATAGGTGACTGGGAACATTATGTATGGGCCTCAGATGACACTAGTTTCATCAACCTGGGCCATTAGAATGTTGAAAACTGCAGGTTCTTTTGATAGTGTAATAAAAAACCAAAGTGACCATTTTGAATGGCAGTTAATGTAAATTCTTGTTCTGTAAGGTATAATTCTAGAATTATGAAACTGTCAAAAACTACAGTTGCTAACTCTGATCTTTGCACAAACTATGCCATTTTTCACAATGTTCCACCACTTTGATTTTCCTAGACTTTTAGTATGTGACAAGGTTTAATGAACGTATACATCAAAATAATTTCTGTCGCAATTCAGTCTAGGTTGGGTAATATTTCCTCACAGATTAACTGGACTAAATACAAACGGGGAATATGCAAAATGATCTTGACTGCCCTTTAATTACCGAAGACTTTAAGATATTAAGTTCACTAGTGTCCATTCTCATGCATGTCAATGAGAACATTTAGTACTACAAAACTTTAGTTTCCAACCAGTGACTGCTGAAAATGGAGATGGTAAGATTAAACCTTTGACAATTACCAAGTTTAATTGATTGTCTAGACTATGCCATTACTTGCCTTTTGTGTAACTCATTTAGTTTCATGAATGGAAAAAAAGAAGAAAAACTTTCATTGAAAAGTCAGTGGAAAGACACCCCAATTTTCTCCTGCAAGATCGAACTCTTCAACAACCTGCTAAAAGCCCATTTTAGAGATAGGAGCAGAGGGAAAAAAAAAAACTTTTTTGTATTTGAACGGGAGAAAGTTGCATTCTTCAAATCTGTTTCAGAACTTTCCAGCACATTGTTCTATTGTCAGCTATAAATCAGTCATCTTGCATGGCGGCAACATCATCATAACCCTGTTTGAGTGACCCGGCATTCACAGCAGATGCCGAGCCAGATGAGCAGGAGTGAAGCTGCTGTGAGAGATCATCTATCATAGTCTGGAACATTCTGTAATGGGCACTACAGCATCCATGAATCTGAAGGGAAGGGATGATGTGTGCACTTCAAATAACAGTTGCTTGTTTAAGTGGCCAAATGTTCTGGATGCTTAGGCTAAATTGCATTTATGTCCTTCAATTTCAGTAAGAGCTGACAGTAACCCTTTAGGATCTTATTTAAGAATTTACAGGCATTTTTAGGAAAGTAAAGCTAAAATGTATTGCATATGTCAGAGTTAAAGCTGGAAGTGAGATGGAATCGTTAAACATGACAATAAACACGTAAACATAAACACTGTATTCTATTTGGTGCTGTGACAGTCTGGGCTGACTGACCTTCAGGGAAGAGGATCCAAGCTCCAGGCCCACCAGCACGGTGCGGTCCACCAGCTCAGCCACGCGTGCATCCGCAACCTTGAGCGAGTCCTGCACCAGGTCGGTGACATCCACCTGCCAGTCTGGACCCAGCATGGTGATGACCTGGTTGGTGCCCTCTGTGGAGGTGGTGTGGAACTGCGTCAGCACCTTCACCTGGGCACGCTGGTACTGCAGGGCACAGCCGCGGCTCATCTTGCGGTCGTCGTCATCATCATCTTCACTGTCACGGGCAGTTCTGGGAGGCAAAAGAAAAAAATAAAAAGGTGGATGGGTTTACTACTATGCATATGAATCTATGACAGCTGTGCCTACATTGTCACGGTATATATCTCTATAGCACAACATTGCTGAAAGAGGATGTCGGTTAACTATGAGCCTTTGCATTCAAATGCAAGCTAGAAGCCTCTAGCTAGCCAGTGTGTATTTTAAAGAGGACTTCCGCTCAACGCAGAGGGACCTCGTAAAAACCCTCCCTCCCCAGCTGTGCCCGGTGAGCTAATTAATCTCCACTTTGACGTCTCCTCAGACACCTTGAGAGGTACAAGTGCAGGTTGTCTGTCAGGGACTGACAAAGCATATCCATCGCATTGATTTCAAAAAGGTGGAGAATGTAGAGCAGAGCCGTGAAGGCAGTCTGAAAGCGTAAACATCAGCAAGAACATGTGTTGTGTGCTGGACACACAACACTGCTCCAAGGGAGAGGGGGAGAAAGAGAGAGCTTATTTGGTTTGTGCCTCGTCGGCCCAATCGGGGAAGGGAGGGGGCAGCCTTGGGGAGGTGAGGCACGTCAGTTAAGGAGGCAGTGAAGCTAACAGACGAGTCCTCACTTTTTCATCGGGGAGGGTGGAGAGGCCCTCTCTTGCACTCTCCTGCTGTGATCTTCTCCATTGAGGTCACCAGGAGTTTGTCTCCGAGTGGACGTGCCAGGACATGGGAGGAATCTTGAGTAGAGGTTTGTCTCTTCTTATTAAGATCCTCCACAAACTGATGCTCCAATACCCAGTTGCCTCACTTTGCAATGGTACTTATTTCACTTGGTCTTAAGCAACACATTAGAATGAAAAAGCCAGTGAAACAATTAATCCGTCGGCTTTCAAGCCTTAGTTTGAAATATGTTCCGCAAGTGTTGATGGAGACTGGGAATGGTTTGCGCAAATTATCTGAATGAGAGGAAGCTAAAATTAACTAGACATCTGCATAATTAATGGCCCCTGCTGATGACTGTCAGCCGTTCAACAAGCAAGGTGAAAACACACCATGTTCAAGTTTTCGCTCTTCTGAGAGACTCTGTAATGACAGTTTTAATTATTAAAGTGCTGGAGCCTCCTACGCTTTGTGAATGTACACAAGTTTGGGTGTGTGCGGTGATGTTTATCTCTTGTTAGCTCCAGAAGGGAACTGTGTTAAGGATCTGGATCGCTTGGTATGGATTTACCTTGAGCCTGAATGGGATTAAAGTCAGCAAAAACGAGATTCCATTTCAATCTTAATGGTCCATTTAAAGCCATTCAATTAAAAGAAGACATTTTATCAAAATGTGAAAACCAACTCATCTGCATAAAGACAATCTGATATGACAGCCAAACCAGTGCTAATCTCATTACACAGTACACCTTAAAATATGGAGATCCAGGATATTGCTCAATGCACAGGAATTTGATCTCATCATAACCAGCTGGTCTGACACTCAAATGCAAGGATTATGCCTGAATCCAATAAAACCAGACAGACTTGAGAGAGAGAATGAACATGAACATGAACACACACACACACACACACACACACACACAAAGGGGCTGATTGAACTAAGGCTGCTTACCTTCTGTCTGGCAGGATGGGGACTCTCCAGCCCTTGATGAAGCTCAGTCGACTGTCGGAGAGCTCCACGCTGAGGGGCAGCTTGGGCACCCACACAGTCAACTCCAGTGCTGCGCTCAGGTGCTCATAAATGAACATCACCCGGGCATTCATGGAGCCACGAGTCTCCTTGCCATTCACATAAACATAGTCGCAGCTCATGGACACCTGGAAGATCATTATTTTGTAAATGTGTAAATTTTTCTCAAGTAAATATCATGCCTTTTTTATCAAGGCACCTGTATAGCAATGTAGATTTCTATTCATTCAAGAGAAATACTGTCAAATGTACAAGAATGCACATACATTCAACCCCTCCACCCCCATAGATACCCACAAGAATTTTAAATTAATTTGAATTTCTGATCTAAATAGACCACAGATACCATATTATAAGCACTCTTTGGACATAAATTATGGAATAAGAAAACTTGTGGTAGAGAGATGAGCATTTGCCTGCTGTCTCGAAAGTCAGCGAACAGATTCTCATAAATGCGGCACCGTTTATCAATAAATAATTTACTGTAATAGATAGCTTGGTTTGCTTTGGGGATACCATCTATGATTTATTGGAGGGTCTCTGGCAGCTGACACTGTAATCAGAGAAGCTAATCTCCCGCAAATGGAGGTCGAGATCTGCCGTCTTTTCAGGGCTGGGGATTCATCATAGTGTGGTATATCAGTGTAATAAAATACTGTGCCTTCCCAGACTCCCCACACGGTGTATCCATATTATCAATAAAAGGGATTGATCGGGAGGTGTTCCCTAACTGTCTCTCAACATGTGGCTGACCACACAGTGTGCACCCACACACACACAGCCAAGACTGCAGACGCCAGCAGGTAGCAAGGGTCACATATCCTACGCTGTTTTCTGCTTGAATTTATCGCTGTACTCAGTAAGACATCAGTGAGGTCAAATAGTTATCAACAATTGTCCCTAATTTAAGAGATATGAAACACATTTTAGCTAAACACAACAAAGAGATGCAGCCTAGAAAGACCTTTTGATAATTAGTACATTCAATGGGTAATTTATTTTCTTGAAAAAACATCATCTAAAAATGACCAATACATTGATAGGAAGGTATTCCGTTCAGCTACCTTTTGCATCATAATTTTACAAATAACGTATATTACATATTATATTTTATGTTACTGTGTATTTCATTCAACATTAAAGCCACTTAGCTTAGCTGCAGAGTGACAAAGCTGGTTGCTTGGCAACATTTTATGCGCCATACTTCACAGGGTTTCCTACACATAGGCTTTACCTGGGCAGGCCACCCAGGTAACCCCCCCCACCCCTCCCACCCCAAGGAAAATCTGCTATGCATATTTTTTCAATTTATTTTTTTACTTTGTTTAAAAGAACGATGCACCACCCGCAATTCATGGCTGTACTAAAACAAGCTAGGCTTCTGCAGCCTCTTGAAAAACTTGGTCACCTAATTGTGAGTCAATGGGCTGTTATGGGCTGCGGGCATGGCGGGGGCCCTGGGGGGGGGGGTGGGGGGCGTGATGAAAGTACTATCATGTGCAGGGCCAACAGCCCACGTGGCATAGGAGCACTAATCTGTTGTGGCACCATCCATGGTGCCAGCCGAGTGCTGGGGATGAGGTCAGGGCAAAGTGGCACGAGGACTGGCGTGCCCCGAGTGCCCCTGCCCCACTTATGCCCAAAGTGCGAGGCAGGAGGGAGAAGGCGCAAGGAGGAGAGCCACTCAGCTAACCCTCTCTCCTCCTCTTGCAACCGGACATTGGTAAGACAGGCACTGCACTTAACATGGCACGGGCCTGTGCACTAGCTAGACTCTTCAGCACGCACCAAGGAAAGCGGGTTAGCTGCAAACCCCTACCCATTCTCATTACAGTACACATATTGTTACTTATACGGAAGCAAGCACATTTGGCAAAGCATGTGGCGTCTCAGTGCAGGTACAGCACTTTTTCCATATAATGGAATGGCTGGAAAGCATGAAAGACAACTAAAAAGAAGCAGGAAAAGGAACACCCGGTTACCTTTTTTTAACACCTTTCATCTTTTCTTTCACCTATCAGCAGAGATAAACTCAGCTGCTCACTAACAGTCTGACTCTTTGTGTCAGGCTTATTCAGGGGTGAAAGGTAGACGTGTCATGTTGGTGAGTAATGCCTGGGCAGGGATAAACTCGGCAAGCACAGTAGATGACGACCAGAGCTGGGAATGTGGGGCTGTAGTGTGGACTTGTGCCCGTCCTCGTACGGCCAGCGTGACTAACATCGCCTTGGGAGGAAGGATCAGCTGGAAGAGTGGCACTCAGAAAGCAGTGCTCAGTGTCACAGCCCTACGCCTGCCGCCTGCCCCCTCCACTGTCACACACTCATACAAACACACACACACACCCCTCACTGCTACCAGCTCAGTCCTTAATCTCAGCTCTGTCTACACACATGTCTTAAGAAATATTGCTCTCATAAACCAGCCATCCTTTACATGGGCCAGGCTATTAATTTGACATGCACTAGTCATAAAATAAAGAAAGAAAACCAAAGATATACTTCATAAAGGCCATTTTATGAAATGACCACCTATTGACCATATGGGCTCAACCAATTACCATATGTATTTGCAGGCCCAAATAAACTTAAAGCAATACAATCCCATGAATTCATGCATATACTAATCTAGTATGCATGACTACAGGCAGAGTAATGCTACTAGGAACATGTACTAGGCCCAGGACTGTCGTATCTGTTGTGTGAACCTCTCCCATACAATGGAGAGTGTTTTATTGGACTGTCAGGACTTGTGTACATCTTGGCTTTAAGGCCTCCTTTTGCATTAACTTCCAGAGCTCAATGACCAAGCTAGTCAAACAAGCCTACTCGATAACACAGACCCCAGACAACTACCTACATGCACAGTGTGGAAAGAGTCAATAATAATTCTAAATTTAAAATAATGAAAGAAAAATGTCTTTTCCCAGTGTGGCCATGACTTAATGGTCATTTTTCTTAAAAAAAAAAAAATCCAATTAAGGGTGCTCATTTCCAAAAAAAGCTTTGCATTCATTTAAGGTTTGCAAAGACCAGAACCTTGAACCAATTCCAAGATATTGTACGGCAGCAAACTAAATTACCCTATAGAGATTATTAGGAAAGTTTTAACATAAAGCAATAATGTGTAACTGACAATAGTCATACAGGTTGCACTGTAATTGTCACACTTTATAAAACTAAACAAAAAACTGAACAGACAAGGGAAATCTCTTTCTAGGCACTACAAACCATATCCACTTGAGGAAAAAGAACTGGCTGAAAAGGATTATTCAACAGACAAATAAGGGCTTAGAGGCTACACTAGGATGATTATTTTATTGGCAAGGTGGGTATGCAGTATTTTAAGTCCAGTCCCTGGGGGTGGCAACCATAGAATGGATCCCTGGGCATTATAATGCTTTATGCCTACCTTTACTGTGCAAATTGAAACACATGAAAGAGTAATAGAACAAACATACTAATTTGTGTTTAAACACACAAACATTTCTCATTGTACAGCATCAAGATTTAATGGTAGGTAAGGAATCATTTGGGGATGGTGTCATAATCCCTACTACTCAGAAATTTCAAACTCTTGGAAGCTATTAAATCATGGTGTGGGTTTCTAATTTATGTGGCCATTTGGGAAGAAATAATAATAAAAAAAAACACACACACACACAACTCCACACTGACACATTCTGGAGATCAGAGGCCAAGAGTCAAGAGCACGTAAGCGTCTCTTTAAGGAAGTTTTGATGCCAGCTTGATGGCCATTTAAATGCAGCATCTTCCCATTCATTTAGCGAGGGGGGTGAGTGAAGATTGACCGATGCCTCGGGGCCTGTCCGTGACATACCTTGACAATGTCTTCATTAGAGGACTTGCACTGGACAGCAGTGGACACATCCGTGACAATCCCGCTCATTTCTATGGAAACCACTTTCACCGGAATGGCCACAGTTCGCCCGGTGAGAACAGCTGTGTTGATAATCTCAGTATCCTGGGGAGAAGAACAGGAGACTCATTAAAAAGACACACACTCACATACACACGCACACACACGCGCACGCACACACACACACACACACATACACACATTGCAATGTGACACCAACCTTATCCAGTGTGCTAAGTGTTTGTCAAAGTTCTTCACTGACTACTGCTGTAAATATTGCTCCAAAATTAACCTGATGAAAGTACAATAAATCTGAAAAAAGTGATTTTACTGAAAATGTTGTGCCTTGTTATTTTTACATCAATCATGAAGACAGAATTTGATGACAGCTTGTGGTGTCTATCAAAACTTATCCAATTATTCTCGCAGAACTAAGCACAAAATGCTATAGCATGGCCACTTCACTCAGAGGGCAAGCTAACAAATGGACACAAGCATTTCCAATAGTTAGTAACCTAGCAACTGCAAAAATGACTACTCACGACTTAACTGACCAATTGGCAAACAAGGTAAAAAATGCAAATGGAAATACCTATATCCACCCAATTAAAAGAGCGCACAGGGTCCTTTTTCTTGTTTGCTGGCTGAATTAATTCATTACTCTGGCAGAAAGCATGTGGCAGAGACAGACATAACTCTTTTGACTATAATTTATTTCCCTTGTGGCCCTTGGGGGGAAAAAAGCAAACATTATGCAGATTTCCCCCATGTTTCAATCAAAACTGCACATTTGAAGAAACTCCATGGCCACTCGTCTCTTTATCTTGAGGCTAGAACTATGGGAAAATACTGAATTCATTCACTTTGTCTTCCTGCCTTTTATTTCACAAATACATAAAAGACACATAATAATGTTGCATGAAAAAACGAGCAGGGATGCTTCCTTTCTCTTAATTTCATTTCTGCTACGACATGTGGTGACTAATGTACCGCATACATGCAGATCCTCAGGACAGATATGCAAATGTATACATAACTACCATATACCGACTTGTAGCAAATTAGTTCAAAAGTAAAAGGCGACAGAAACATAACACAAAAGCTCTGAGTTGAAAAAAAAAAACACACACAGGCAAGCACAAACAAAACATTTTGGCCTACACAGCCTTTAAGGGAGACAAGTACATGAATCTAGCAAAGACGTCAGGCAACATCTTGCTCTCATCTGCCGTCCGAAACGTAAATAAGCAGTGGAAATTTACTGCGGCAGTAAGTGGTTACCCGCTCAGCTTGGATTAATAATGAGGCCGGACTCCCAATGTATTAAAGGAGCATGGGGCTATCAACATCAGCACTGGCATCATTAAACATGCTAGATCAAGTTTGGACAAGGTTAACAATTTTATACCACCCACATTAAGGTGTGCGGTGAGGATGCATTTATCAAGCCGGCGCCGCTGTGCCAGTGGACACCCCATCCGCGTCCCAGCTTGATTTACAAGTTAATAGCTGGTGAGAGACTGCATGCATCCACCGCTCCTGAATACCTTTGTTAAAGCCATTTCTGACTCATATAACTCATAGGGCTAGTTTTGCTGCAGTTGCTGTTGAAACTGCTGTACTGACGGGTTTGAGGGGGATGTGTTTGGTTGCGTGGGTTTTGTGCAGCATGAAACAAACCCATCAAGCCGTGCTGACGTTGATTGAGCTCTGTGTTTTGCCAGACAGGGGAGGATGCTCCAGCCAGTGAAGGCGTGCCACCGGCCACTGGTGAGGAACACGCCATGTTTTATTTATGATGCTGCTGCCCCTGCTGTTGCTGCTGCTGAGGAGGGAGGGAGATGTGAAGCTGCCTTGACTGCCCCTCCCTCAACCAACCCCAATTCTGCACTCACTCACTAACTCACTCACACACTCACGCACAAGCATACACAGAATGCAAACACAAACCCCCTGCCCACACACACAGACAGACACAAAACATGGATTCAGGCATAGACATATACATAAACAAAAATGTGTGCACCAAGACCTAATCTTTCACACACACATGCGCACACACACACACACACACACACACACACACAAGCACAAGCATACACAGAATGCACACACAAACACACACAAAACATGGATTCAGGCATAGACATATACATAAAATAACATAAAAACAAATGTGTGCACCAAGACCTAATCTCTCTCACACACACACACACACACACATACATACAGACAGACAGACACACACACACACAGCCCTTGCACCCCCCCACCCTCGTTAATAAGTAGCCTGGGAGATGGTTGGGGATGGCGGGCACTAATTGTGTCCAGGCTGTGACTGCCAGGGGAGCTGGGCTGACGGAGTGAAATGATAACCCGGGCTGATTTAGCGCTGGCCTCCTGCAAGATGGTTCACCACACAGAAACACACACACACACACACGCGGGAGACGCTGCTCCTGAGGTGCCAGCCGAGCCTCTCCTTTCCACCCACGGCTGAAAGACAATCTGCTTACCAAAGCTGTTCTGTGCTCAGAGACTGAGTGTGAGTGTGAGACTGAGTGAGTGCCTTGTGTGTGTTTTTTTGTGCGGTGATGAAGAGGTGTGTGCATGTATGTAGTGTACTACAAAACCTGTGAGCAAAAGTATGTAGTTACAATTGGTACCGGGGTTTGCATGTGTGGGATGTCAGTATTAGTGTGTCTATATGTGTAAGTTATGGTGGGTGTATTTTAAACCCATCTCAGCACATCAAGTCAGTTAGCAATCCATTCATGGCCTTGAAATGTAATGACTTGGGCCATTTTTATTGTGCTTCTAAACATTGCTGAGGCAACACCTTGGTTTGTTTTGCACTTATCGTCTTGCAGAGGACATGAAGAAATCAAATCAAAATAACACTGTAGAACTCTGCTCAACAACACCACAATCACAGTGTTTCTACCACAAATGTACCTGGGATAATGTGGTCTTTTACAGCAATTCAATACCTGTAAATCCAGGGAAGTGAGAAGCTCTATTTGTGCTTGGGAGTCTATTTCCACTGCACACAGACGTTGATACACAAACAACTCAACTCACCTTCTGAGTGGCTTGTACATCTCATGTGATTTGATCTTTTGAAGTGAGTTTCCTCTGTGCGCTCCAATCTAGTCATCACCTCTCTGATCTCCTGTCTTGCCTGTACTGTGTTCATGGGCATCACACATGCACTCTTATATGGCAGCTTTCACAGCCAGAGAGAGGTCATGGCGCGTTCGCTCATTAGGCATCACCACACTGCCATGACAGCGGTGCATGTCGGGCCCACCAAAGGGGGTAGTCTTGCACTAACCACGCCGAGGCTTTTAAATATATATAATAGGATGAGTGTTGGAGGGCGTGTGGGAGTGGGAGTGGAGGAGGTGTGCAATTGCTCTGAACTGTGGAGAACACAGCTGTGAGGAGCAACAGTTTTGACCATTCCCACCAACCAGTTGAATTTTAATGGCCCTGTAATGGAGCGTCCCACTCCAGGAGCTGTTCCTCCGGCATACGGCAGATGGCCCGACCACGCAGCAGACACTCTGACCTTTCAGGGCTCGCCACTACAGACCTATTAGCTGATAAATGTCTCTCATTAAGCCTTCACGCTTTACAGCCCCTTTCACCAGATAAGGAAGAGCAACACAATTAGCTTGTAGAACAAAGGGTGGCTGAAGTGGTGTGTCTTTAAAGAGTGCTCCACACTCAAGCGACATCTAAAAAGGTTCACGAGATTTAACACGAAGCCCAGAACTGTGGGACGCTCAATTTCAGTATTCGTCCTTTCCTTCTTTTCTATGGAGTGATGGTGGTGCAGGTGGTAGAAGTGCTGTTCGGCAACCGGAGGGTTGCCAATTCGAGCCCTGTCCCCATCGAAGTGTCCTTAAGCAAGACACTGAACCCCAAATTGCTCCCGGTGGCAGTTTGGCACCTTGCATGGCAGCCTCTGCCACCGGTGTGTGAATGTATATGTATGAATGGGTGAATGTGAGGCATACGCTGTAAAGTGCGTTGAGTCCTCATAGGAGTAGAAAACATCTAAAAAGGGTGATTAGATTTAACACAAAGCCCAGGACTGTGGACCAACTGTGGACCATATTACTCATCACTTTCTTTCATGTATGTATTGCTAGTGCCATAGTCTGATGTCTACTTACCATAGAGAGAGGAATAATGGCCTGGATGTCCCTCTGCACAACCGTAAGCTCAGTCACCACCTTTTCGGAATCGGGTGGTGGATTCTGACCTTGGTAGTCGATGTTCCAGTTGATCCTCCTGGTCACGGACTGGCTAGTGAAGTTCTCCATTTCAAAGTCCAGCTGCATGATTTCTATGTTGCCCATAATCTCCCTGGAGGACAAAATCATTTCAGGGGAGAAGGAGGGGGAGGGGAGTGGGGAGGGGGGTGTGGGAGAGGATGACAGGGCATGAGAATATGATCCATTACATGGTTGTTTAACAAAAAAATATGGCGAGGCTCATGACCAAATTCCAACATTACGTTAATTTAGAAGCAACTAATTAGGGTCAGGGAAGCGCTTGATCATTAAATGCCGTAATGTACTGGCCATTGGTACAAACAGCTGTTCTGTCATGTATAAGGCATTATATATCGAAACAATCAGCAAATGAAACAATTAGGGAGTTGCTTAGGGCCCATCTGTTGTTTTGGAATGGATTATTTATGGTAGAATCCAACTGTTTGCTTGAATTTTGCAGGCAATCAAACACAGGCATGGCTGGGAGGTTTACTTAAGTGGACTTGTGCACACTGTGTGTGTGTGTGAAGAAGTTAAAAGCAGCATTATCAAAGTGCTCCAAAAATTTCACCGAAACGGTCACTCACCGTCACTCGGTCACTCAAGAATTATGATTTGTTGGAGCAGGGAATGGCTAACCAGCAAAAGTGGCAGTAAGTAGAAAATGTCAAACCACCACAAAACAGAACTGCACTTCATAACGTGCATTCTGGAACAAACTGACTGATGAAAAAAATAAAGCAGTCCTTGTTTCTTTCAAAATCAATAATGGATTTCATACAGACAAGACAGACATAAACACACACATAGGCAAGGAAAGAGAGTACTCTTTCAAGACATCTTTCCAAGGACCTCTTCTTGCATGGCTTAATGTAATATGACATGCTAAATGAGTCCTGTCTGTTTCTTTCATGCTCAATCAAGGAATATCATTGCCTTTACTGTGACTTATACTGCACAGGTAGCTCCACAAATGATAAATGACAACTGTGCCGAAAACACAGCATCCCACAATGTTATTGTTTTTTGTGGAAGTGGGACAAAAAAGAAGAGGCATCCAAGCCCCCATGAAATATGGACCAGGTCTTTGATGAGCCAAATGACTGAGATATTGGTGGATAGGAGACACCACATTGGAGACTTTCTCACACGGACATGTGATAATCAGCGTAATTTATTTTTGTTGTTGTTGTTCCTCGCTCTCTCTGTTGCTTTCTTTCATCTTTTGTTCACTCAGAAAAAACTAAAAGATTGATCTCTTGGAGGATTTCAACAGGTGTGATCCTTGTATCCTTGTATAAATAAAGAAAGAAAGAAAGAAAGAAAGACAGACAGACAGACAGACAGACACAATGTCTTTTCAGTGTCTGTCCATTCGATAGAGGAGACAGCGGATGATGGTCGGTGTCTACTCATGAGTGCCTGTGCCTGTCAGGGGAATGTGTGTGTGTGTGTGTGCTTGCTGAGTGGTACACTTCAAAATGAATTGGAAATGAATCAGCTATCTATCGCGCTCAGCTGAAGCATGATTGTAATGTCCTTAATTAAAAGCTTTAATTATTTTGGGGATTATCTGTGATTCATTTCTTATGCTTGCCTGTTGGAGGGCTGTAGTGCATCTTACATTACCAGCAGAGAAAACGATGTTGACCGCTTCAGTCCAATCTAAACCAGCATGTATAGTTAATGAAGATAAATGACAGAAGGCAAAGACAAGAGAGTCTGCTTTGGGCACAAATCATGTCAGTCAATAGCCTTCCATTGCATCCCCACACAGGTACAATGAGAACAAACTACAACTTTTAAAACAATTCCAAGAGAATCAATAAGGAAGAAGGACAAGGTAAACATTGTAAAAGCATCAATACAAAGTTTGCCCAAATGGCTAATTTTAAAAAGTCAGTCTTGATGGCTTTTTGCAAAATAGTCATCTATATTCTAGTCTGTTCAAATCTATTGCTCCCCACATTCAAAGTTTAAAGGGAAAAAAACATATCAACAAATAATTAATTTACATCATAAAATATCTCTCTATGGGAAGCAGCACTTACTAAGTTGATGTTGCCATAATTAGCAGGCCACTGCCAAAAATCAATTGCCAATTACAATACACAGAGGAAGCTGTGGAGAGTTGTCAACAGTTAGTCATTAAACACTGCATTAGACTCAGTGTGTCAAAACACTGCCTGCAACAGCCCACAGACTTCACTGCAAACTCCACTGATCATCATTCCAAGTTTAATAAACGGAATGTCAGGGCAGCTACCCTACCGTTATTTTCAAGGGTGATGGCCCCAGTCTGTGTTTTCATTTTCATATAGTGGCAAGTCTTTCACCTGTGATGACTAGAATGGAAGAGTGTATTGGTTTATTGGGAAATAAAAATAGGTTGTCTACTGTCATTCCTTGATGAAAATTATCCATCAGATTAAGAAGACATAATGACTTGGCATCAGAGCATCACAAAGCATCAGCAGCTGTTATGGTGCTGTAGCATTTGTCTCTGGACTGAAGTAGACACCTCGTCTTCAGAAGTTAAGAAGTATGTCACAACACCGATAGCCATGTTTGCGCTCACATCTGTCTGCGGAGCAGTTTGTTGCTAGCGCCTTGAGGGGGCCGCAAACTGCAGCCAGCTCTGCTTTGATCTACATTCATTGTCTAGACAGTCCCATCCACAGAGCTAGAGTTATCAACACCCCGCAGAATTACGCAAGATATGAAATGTGAAGAGCAGAGGCACACTATACCAGCAGTCTGTATACATTATGTAAGGATTAAGTGCTTGGTTGAGCATCATCTTCAGAGCAGAAATCCTTCTGCAGGCAAATTGGCCCAGTGTATCAAGTTATCCTCCAAACACTATGTATATGTTGTATACTTAAAGGTATCACTGTGCCTTCACAAAGGTTTTTGGGACTGTAGCCTTAGGTTAGTAAGTATCAGCTCTTCTAGGCACTTCAGTGGAAGGTACTTTGAATTTAATTGCTAAATAGTGGAGGGTTCTACTAAATATAAAGACATAGAGACTGAATTTTACATATGTTTTCAACAGGACTTTCCTATGGGGGGGAGATTATAGGAACTGATCAAACAAAATGAGGCCCTGTTCCAGTCATTTTGGTGCTGTGAAACTGCTCACATTGATGTTAAAGGTCACATTGATGTTAACACAATTTTAGGTTCATTTGCCATCTTTTTGGCCACTTTTGTGGTTAAATGACTCATTGTGGGGCAAATGAAGACTCTCTTGGTTCCTTGTGGTCTCTTGGTGAATTTACCACACATGCAAGATGCCAACGCTGCCCCACTGAAGGACAAAACCAAAATTAACTCACATTTTAGCCAAATTAAATTGTGTTTATCACCTTGTCAGTCAACACATCTCTGAAAATCATCATCATCATCATCGCTGGTTCTTTTTTTTGGTTTGTAAACAAATCCAGATGTATCAGCAAGAATGTGGGGCACTGATATAAACTACAAAACAAATTGGCGTCTGTAAGGGAAGATCCATAGGATAGACTTAGGACAGCATAGCAGTACCTTTAAATAAGCAAAACATGGATTTGTTTACCACATTCACAATTTATCGTCCTATCCCATTGTCCATACAAATGCTGAATGTATTCTGTTTTTTAAGCTTCATTCCAATTTTTTCTAGTACTTCAACTGTGTGGTTGTTAAGTATTCAGAATATTGATGCATCAAGTCAGCTTCTCTGCAGAGTGAACCGAGTCCAAGAGCGCAGTGGGAAAGTGTCTTCAGAAACATTTTTTGTGGTAAAAGCTAGCCATTTTAGAGTCATGCCCCTGGAAAGAACTCAAAAGTTCTGAGGAGTTGGCATAGTGTGCCATCTTTCCTCATTGTACAGCAAGACTGACTAGAACTCCTGGTATATGTGTTACACAGTATCCGTTTGTTTTGTATCTGTTGGAATGGTATTTAAATGCTTCCAAAATTGTCACAGTGGAGTTATAGCCTGATTTGTCCCTGATCCGTGATCATTCAACTACTTCAAAGGCTGTTGTCTCTATGATATCAGGGTGCTACATCTTTGATGTTATAAAAGTGTTCAAATAGTATTTTGTGGACTTGTAGTACTCAATACTGGCATCATTATTATTTTTGTTATTATAGTCACAATTGTTTTTCTTCACATTTTACATTCATGTATTGTTTCCTATAAACTGAATCAGTTGAGTTGCACATTACCACAATGATGTGAGAGTTGATGCCATAGAAGTTGATGCCAAGAAGTCATAAATATATATATTTAACTCAAAATATGTGGCATGTTAATGCTGTGTAAATTACCTTTAATTTGATCCCATGATGTGTCTAATTTTACCAACTATTTTATTAATTAAGACGGCTGGAGCTGTAGTCTGAAGAGATAAACAAACAGACTTACCCAGGCTGTATATCTTTGTTTTTGCTGACGGTCACTGTAGCAATAGAGTGCTTGGCTCCAGACTGCCTCTCCCACTCCACTTTCCAGCGAGGGCTCTTGGGCTCCGTACTCAGAAGGTTCACACCTTTTTTTGCCTTAACCCTATAAAAAAACACAATCAACAGAAGATTAACATCCTGGTCACTGTAGAGTGTCAAATAGTTTAAAATCATCACTAATTCACAGCACTAATTCACATATACACTAATAATCAATAACCTATAAGCTGTTTTAGAAGGGTAGACAAACACAGAGGTCCACAGTTTGTCCCAAACTAAGACAAGGCATCTTTAAGACCATCTACATGATGGATGGCTAGATGGATGGATGGATGGCTAGATAATCATTTAGTGGTTTTCTGTGATCATAAGCAAGTAGACTTCCAGAACTTCATAATAAAGAACAGTGACAGGTACAGAGAAAAAACAAATCAGTCAACTTGACTCCATGTTCCCCTGATAACAAAAGAGTTAGAGACAGACAAAGATGCAACACTAATTAATTTATGTCACAGATGCCCTCTGTCGAGTCAGGCTCTCTCAAGGGTTGTGCCTAAGTGGCAAACAACAGAGCTAGAATACTCAGTCACACACGACACACAGTCCTTCAGCTTGCAGTTCATTACCGGGGAACACAGTGAGTCCAGATGTCTAATGGAATTTTACATGCAAATGCAGGGACAAACCCATAGTCACGCAGATACACACACACAGACACACACCCACACACACATGCACGCGGATGCACACACACACCCTTGCACTTCAAGAATCAAGTTCAATTTACTGCAGCGTTTCATTAGGCTACAGCATGCCACTTTCAAAGAACGCTGATTGTAACACTCTGTTCTGAACCACTCATGAATCCTTCTGTATCAATTTAGTGATTTCCCAGCAGACAGATGTCTCTAAATGGCATTTAATGCTGCAGGTAACTAGAACACCCTTAAAAAAAAAAAAAGAAGAATTTTCATGTTTTGCCTCTGGATCCTTGCCAGCAATCTCAACCATCATCTTTTTTGCACTTTGATGACTATCTTGTGTATCAGAGTGAGCAAACAGCTTAGAGAATCCATGGCACCAAAGTTCCACACAGCTGCAGTGCTGGAAGGTGTGCTAAACTGCCAGGAAGACTTTAATAGGATACAGGGGGAAATCAGAACAAGGAAGCCAAGAAAATATCGGCAGATGAAACTACAGCTGCCATGGCTGACATCAGATGGCAAATTAGTTAACATCATCTGCACATACGTACCAACAGTCTGATATGTTGACTGGCCTGTGGAAATATTTCAGGTAATTAGTATTAAATGATAATTGCCTGCTGTTCTGGGGTTTCTGTCAGTGAAAAGAGATAAGACTAACACTAACCCTGGGCTTTGCTCAAATATTAGAATAATGTTAAGTGCTGGGAAGAAATGTAGAAAGGTCTGAAGAGATGCAGTCAAGACTGGCGTTACACTTATGTGCACCATGCTGAAGGGTTGACTGAACCCCTAAATGGGGTGGAGAAAGATCCAGTGTGAAGGAAATCTTTCTGCTGCATTACCTTCCAACAGGGTTTAAAAAAGCCCTAGCTTGCCTGCCTTTGAACTGCAGGTCTGAATGCACTTACCTGATAAAACTGCCACTTCACTTTGAGGAGTGGACCATGACCAAACACAAGCCACTGCACTCATAATACATGCAATGTGCATCGAAGGATAACGATGAATGATGGTGGACCATGCTCTGAGGCTCGAAATGTTAAATATCGGAGGCAGAGGCCAGAATCCCCCTCAGTTCACACTTCAATGCATGAATTCCTTCAAGAGGGATTCTTGCCCTACCAGATGTCCCCTTGTTATGTTTTGCATGTGATGAGCTTTGTTTGCCCTGAGGTGCAGACTAAAGGTTTTGACTACTGGGGTTTACTACTAAATAATTTAATAAATCAGCATATTTATAATTGTGGAGGCATGCAAATAACTTAACAGATAATTTAACACATTTGCATGCGAAAGGAAACATCCAGAATTAACTGATGGATCTGATCAGTGATGAGACGTATACAAGTTGTCAAACAGAAGAGGACAAACATTTAGAAATAAGGATGTGAGCATAACACACTGGCCATTTTTACCACAAGTCTTAAAATTTGATCTTGGACTTGATCTTAGACTTTGGTTTCTTTGACTTTGGTATACACAAGGCAGTGTATTAATACTGAAACCCAGTTGTTGGCAGCCATACCAATAGATACCGTGAGCTGTTTCAGCTAAGCAGGTGTGGGCTTAGTGAGTACTTAGATTGGAGACCTCCTTGGGAAACTAAGCTGCTGCTGGAGGTAGTGTTGGTAAGTGACTAGAAGGTGGCAACTTTTCCTCAGACCAAAAAGTCACTCTCAATACCCTAGCGCACTGATGAAGACCCTGCTTTACTCTATGCCAAAGTCCTTACTCACGGTTCAAAAAAAAAAAGACTCTATGGCACTTATCAGAAAAAGGGGCTCCCTTAGTGTCCTTGCTAGCTTCCCAAGATGGCTCATTCAACCTGACCCCTGACTTATAATGGCTGCCGTACATTGTACACTACATGGGTACTACACATTAATGGTGGTTAGAGGTTCTTCCCCTTCACTGTAAAGTGTTTTGGGTGCCATACTTAATGGAACATAAATGCAAGTTGTTGTTGGAATGCACAGAGAGGAAGCTTTCAGCAAGTTAATTTATACTGAGTGACACACTTTACAAAGAATTACAAACATACATTTCAAGTCAATTTCTAATGTAGATGTTCAGCAGAATGCTTCACATTACTCAGATGACTTTTGCTTCATTTTGTTGTCTTCTCAAAAGGCTAAATCAGCAAATATTGATTCTCACTGTGTGGTTTCCACAGCATGGTACCCATGCACACAGTGCACTGCAGGAACAAGTTAGTGCTCCTGTTTATTATTATTATTATTATTGAAACAACAACAACAACAACAACAATAATAGTAATAATGTATTATTATTATTATTTCTTCAGGATACCTATTCAAGCTCCATCTTCCTGATTTGAACACCACTGGCTGCATGTAGGTGTACTACCTTCAATTAATCGAGTTGGAAGGATAAGACACATCTGTTACATCAACCCCATCTAGCTCAGTCCATTCTGTGAGACTATACAGTGAAGATTTAAATCAACACTACGCTAATCACACGTGCACTGAAAAAACAACAACAAACACTTCACAGACGGCAAGAGAAGCTCTAGTACAGATAACTACAGCCCTCACGTCTGTAGCCTCAGTAGACCCCACACTAAGTATAAGCAAGACAAACAAACACACACACAGATGCATACACGCGTGCATGCAACACAGTAAACAAACAAGAAGCGAAATGTCAGCAGTAGCACGTCTCAGAGGCATTAGCCACACTCCTGCAACATTGCTGCAAAAACAGTCCCTCCTCTCCACAACTAAATCTGGCCAACCAAGCCTTTTTCCACCCCATCTGCAGCCCGAGGTTCCATTAGTTTCTCCAGAGGGGCACTTTGCAGACAACTTCACTGTTCCAGCTCTGCAGTCACAACACATCCATTCAAAAAATGTATATATTATTTAGCCATCAATGTGTTTTTCTGTGCCACAGAGCTGGATGGTGTGTGTTTTCTAAGACATCCAAACTGAGTATGTTGCTCTAATGTTCAACCATCTTTAGTCTGTAAAACATACTAAAGGCATGCATGCAAGCCTGAGCGAACCACAAAACATTATATAACATTAGCGTATGGCCCAGAGCTTCCCAGTGGCACATCACACTTAACGTTTGTTTTCTATTAGCCTTTTATATGGACAACAGTGATCCAATGAAGAATTTTGTTCGGCTTTTGTTTTAAAAAAAAAAACAAAGGTAACAATGACATTCGGAATAGCGATGGATCAAGTGATGTAGGCTATGTTGCTGACTCTTTGTGATCATAAGCTGAGTGTGCCTGACACAGCCTCAGAGCAGAGTGAGCAACGCCATGGCTGCCTGATCATTGCTCAGGAATATGAGAATCTCATCAATATGCAACCACGCCTTAGTAGGAGTGCTTGGTAGGAGTATGTGTGGACATAGTGTAATTGCCACTGGAGTGACAGTCATTCTGAGCACAGATGTTCATGTTCCATGGGAAACACACATACTCAAAGTCAACAGTGCTCATCCCAGTACTGGGTACCAGACCACCGATACAACTGCTTAGAGGGGTACCACACACTGGCAGAGTGAACTCACACACACACACAAAAAAAACTCCCGTCATGACAAATAAGCTGTAAGCAAAAGCAAAAGGGGTGACAAAAGCAGGGGAGAACAGTAGGAAACAACCCGACAGATAGGATTTAGCCAAATCTGATAAATTAGAGGATGAGATAGTAGAGAGGCAGCGTGGCACCCGTCACAAAGCTTTTGTGCCTATCAACACAGATTATCGACTTTAAATTACAACAAAACTGGTTATGATGACAAACCAGCATGACTTTTTCTCTCTCCAAGGATGGAATTCAATTTGACAAGATATGTTGCCTATGATATCCAGTTGCGAGTGAGAGACAAAGAGAGAGAGAGATCTACAAAAACAAAACAACATAAAATAAAAGGGCATGTGGGGACTTGAATCTCAATTTTTAATGGTGCCATTATGGAAATCCTGCCAGCAAATGGAACCCCACAAACTTTTGAATCAGGTTCATCTCATGCAGGCATAAGGGTAAATGCTTCCCTTCCTGACCCCAATCCCAGGCAAACCAATATCAAGCTTTCCAAATGAGCAGCAACAGTGTAAAGCATTACAGCTGCTGCCTACAATGGCTCCAACCATTGCCGTGGAGATGGCTCCCGACCTACAGCAAAGAGGCAATTATGGGATGCAAACAAGGCCTGGCAAACAGCGAAGCCAGCGCAGAAGGAAGCAGGGAGAATCCTGTCTATGAGGTTAAGTGCTGGTAAGGTGATGTGTTCCTCCATTCGGTTCCAGCTCCAGATTGTACTGATGTGGGATGCCCCAAACGTGGAGCGGGAAGAGAGAGAGAGAGAGAGGGAGTAACACGGGAGCCACAGTGGCTTGCAATCCGCCCTCTCTGAACACAATTATTCTAAGTAGTTTTCCCATCAGCTGAAGCCAGGAGCGGAAGACCCTCGGGTGAGCCAAAACCTTTTTCTGTGCAGGCAATCGGGAAAAAAGCCGCTCTCCAATTTATTTGATAAGGCGAGCGGAGCTCAGGGCTGCCAGCAGTGGCGGAGAACAAGGAAATCACCCTCTCTGAAACGGAGGCGCTGACATTTCATTGGCCACGTCAGTGTATGCAGGGCTTGGGAATAATATTTTTATGCTGGGCTGTGGTGAAAAGTCACTCAGTAGTGTGTGTGTGTGTGTGGAAGGTCCCATCCAGAAGCTTCGGTGACTCCATGTAGATTTCACCAGGGAGAGGCTGAGATGGAGAGAGCCACGCTATTAATACAGATTACCAACTAACTACAGACGCGGCATTGAGAGAAGATGAGACTGTGTCATGGTAAGTGCACTGACAGGAGAACCTGGGCTTAACCTGAATACTAATCAACCAGAGGAGTTGTCGTGATTGGATAAGGGGGTCTTGAGGCCCCTATCCAGAATTAGCATATTTAGGTATAATAATTTCACAGCGTCAAGAATCACGCGAGGATGAAGTAGAGGATTTGGTGCTTGAGAGATTCCCATTATTGCAGAGGGGGCTTAGAGTGATTTTCCATCAACATTCATGCACTCTTACGCTGGCGGCCCCCGAGACAATCTCTCCGGAGCACTGGAAGACTGACGCCGTACATTAATTTGATGGAAAGATAAATGTCATGTCAACCACTTCTGAAGATCGACCAAATATCAGAATCTTTTCCCGAGCTGAATGAATGTCAAAGAAGATAATAACGACTAGTCGAACAAGAGGATGGAGGGGTGGAGGAGAAAAAAGAAAAACGAAAGAGAACAAAATAGGAGAAACGTAATCCACAGATGCAGAGGCGGTTTGTTGTGTGACTAACACTCCCCCTCTATTCAGTCTGCTTAGTCTTGCCCACATTGATTGAACCACTGCACAAGCAAGAAACAGTGGTTGGCTGTGGCTCCTGATGTTAACCTATATCCTTAAGACAATTAGGCAGCACGGCAAGGCAAATGACAAATGCACTTTAGAGTGAGGTTTACATCCATTATTAACCAACACCAGCACTTATTACAGTCAAGCCCTGTTAGCACGCCCACTCTGACTCCCAACACCTCACTTCCTTCCCTCTGCTCAGATCTGGTGCCTAGCCTCCTAAATAAATCACTTACAACTGCACAGCAGCTCGATGGCACTTCCACCAGGCTTTGTCCGATGGCTTGTTTGGCTAATCAGATTTCATGCTGAATGGAGGAATTCTGCATTCTGTTTTTTGTTGTTGCCAATCTGCTAGGGCCCTTTACACCGACAAATAGGTCAGCATCAGAGATACTTGAAGAGAAAGGCAGCACTTGTCCCATTGTTCCACAATAACCCCCAACCCCCGCTATCAACCTCAAAACAACTAAGCCTCTGGCCACTGCTGATCAGAGCAAATGCTCAACCATGTAGTCTTACTTTAACCTAATTTCCAGGGCCCTCCTGTCATATTCAGTGGCTAACGTGGGAGATGGGAGACTTAGAAGCTCCAAGTCTGCAATGAAGTGGTCAGACCACAAGGAGGCGCCCCCTAGCACTGAAGGCCATATCCAACCTGTCACTGATGATGGATGCTCCACTCACTCTCTATTACCTCTGCTTATATTGGCTATGGCAAACCTGCACCCAGGTCTCCACACAAAAACATGCTGGCAGTGCAGTGTAAAAATCCCAAGCGCAGCACACTTATCTTCTTGGACCAAAAAGTTAACATGCTGCACAATCCTCAGGCATGACTAGTGAACAGGTCTAAAAATAAAAGATTTTAGTCCACCCTTCAAGGGTGTGTTTTTTTATTTCTTTTCTTTTTTAGCCGAGAAGGGACGATGTAGAACCAAAGGAGAAATAAAAGAAAAAAAGAAACAGGAATCAGGCTATTTATGTCCAAAACCAAGCTATTGAGAACGGAAGGTGGTAGAGAGGAAAAAAAGTAAATTAACCCGTGCCCGCAGAGGAGGCCTGAACTATTACTCGTGGCGACCTCGGCTTCACCTTCACGTGGCCGTGTGCCGCTGTTTAATATACTCAGACCCGTCCTCACAGCAACCTCTCCCTAATCTACTTCCCAAGGCTCTTTTTAAGTCGCTGCGCTTCGGCTCCCTGCGCTCTCTCTCCCTTCCACTCATGTCGCTCTCTCATTTAGAGTTCCTGTCTTTCCATCCACAATTCATTTGAACCATTTTCCTTCAGTTTCTTTGATTGGCTTTCAACCTGTATCCATCGCTTCCTTGTTAACTGGCAAGATAGGATTTATGAATGTGGATTGTATACCAAGATAACAACGCAGCGCTGCTGTGCCGATCGCAGTCTTTGCAGAGGAGAAGGGACTCATTAACAAGCTATTCCACAAAGGCGATCCATACCTGTCTGCTGTGGTGGGTGTTATTACACCTAATTCAGTGGTCACTACTGTTATGTACTTTATGGTCTGTGTAGACCCCAGAACTTCAACCAGAGATCCATTCTGTTATAACTCAAACACCTGACATCTCATTAGGCACCTGTGCCACAGTGAGGAGTAGGAGATTCCAAGGTAAATGAGGTAGATCCCCCATGCATTGCTGGTGATTGTAATTGTAATTGGACCACGGCAACGATAACGATCGGTGACCGTCCACTGTAAAACTACAACTCCCCGCCAAAGCTAATAAAACGAGCGAGAGGATTATGAAAGTCAGCGGATTCACATTGGGGGAGGGGCGAAGAGGGGTGGAGGTGTCGCCCTATTACCGAAGACAGTCAGAGCAAGGGATGGTGACCCTGTCTGTGTTTTAATAAAGGCCATTCATCTAGGAAGCGAGCCCCTCCTTTTTAGCACCCAGCCACGCTCAACCCACTCACCCATGCCATCCCTTCTGCTTTACGACTCTTTTCATTATGTGTGTTTGGGCACAGAGCGATGCCAAAAACAACACTGACGACAACATCGTCGATGACAATAATAAAAAAGGAGGATAAGAGTGGGAGCACTGAGACGGAAGAGTGCCCCCTGAGCCGGAGTCGGCGCCGTCGTGACAGGCGGAATTCTATTTTCTATCAAGGGCTCAGACCAGATTACGCCGCATCAGGGCTGATGAGGCAACATTTACTTTTCACACGCTGTGGGAGCCGTCTGCACTCTACTCCCAAGTTTGCTCAAATGCAACAAAGCACTCTTTCGTTTGTGTAATGAGGGGATTTTTCACTTTTCATGAAAGGGGAGTCAGGGGCTGAGGAGCAGCAAGAAATGGCACTTTCAAATGGGCCATGGATCCACATCAAGATCAGAGTTGAAAAGATTCCAGTGACTGACTACCAGATAATAACAGAGATACATCTCTCTTTGGAATGGAAGGGGATCTGATCTTGAATGCCAAAGAAATTGTCAGATGGAACAATTTCTCTTTCAACCGTGTTTTTCTTGAGGCAGAACCACCAAATGGGGATAACTCAAAATGAACCAGAATCAATTGGATGCTCAATCAATTCTACATTATAATAAATGAGTATAAAATCACTCATTTTCACCAGGGGAAATAGGCCTACCTCTGGTTACCATGGAGATAAATGATGCAATGCACCCAGCAAATTATTTAATAATGCGCACCAATTTGTAGGGAAATGAGTTCATTCACTTATTTTACGTCTTTTGGCAAAGTATTAAGTATTAGACTATCAATTCTCAGACTAACTGCAAAATGCTATGGGGATGGATGCCTGTACACTTGCAAAGCTTGCTTGCATTTCTTTATCTGTATCGCCTCACAATTTAGATTTTACTAACATCTGTAATGGATACTAAAACTGTTTAAGTATCTACACTGGGTATCAGGAGACACTGAATTAATTAATTGCCATGTATTTGTTTTGTTGGAAGGCTGTTGGAAGGGCAGAAAAGAAACCGTTGCATACTAAGAGAAAATAACTAAATTAATAGTTAGAAAAAAATATTCAGAGCTTCTTCCAATTCAATTAAAAAAAGGAAATCACAAGAAATAAATAAATAATATTTTATCCAAAGAGTTTACTTTAAGAGAATGTCTTAATTTAGAGCTTGCCATATTAGTTTGGATCACAAGATCATGTCTTTTGGCATGTTACACAACTGCAGTTTTATTAAACAAACAAAACATTGGAATGTATAGGCTATGTGTACACATTCCCCATTTCAAACACCCATTAAAGCTGGAGCAAGTATGACAGCATGTCTTTCGATGTTTGACGGAAACATAGAGAGGGGTTACTCTGACAGATGATGGCACTACATCAATACACAGGCACATTGCTTGAGTCACCACTCAAATTGTGTAACATCTAGTAGCAGGGCTTGTCACGAGCTGTAGGCAGCTATGGGTGGATAGAAGAAATGCAGCTGCAGTGTAGGACACACAGAGACAGAATACACCACTTCTTTTCAGTTTTTCTTTTTTGTTTTTGCTGTGGTTGTGTTGTATACCTTATGCTGCAGCACACTTCTCTTCTTTCAGACCTGTACATGTCTTCACATGGCTGAGCCCTCGATGTCTCTCTCTCCCTTTCTCTGTCTCTCTCTCTCCCCCTTTCTCTCTCTCTCTATCTCGACACCACATGATCTCAGGCCCTGAGGGACCCGTCCAGACGATAAGCAGAAAGCCTGAGGTGTGCCAAGTCTGCTGGAACAGGGGCTGTCTCTTCCCATCAGCCCACTGCTCCACACCCAGCGTAGGTCCAGGGTGGCAGAGGAGGAGGAGGTGGAGGTGGTGGAGGAGGAGAAAGGGAAAGAAGAGGAAATGGGTGGGGGTGGCTCTTGTGGTCAGGTGGGAAAACTGGGAGCGAACTCTCTCAGGAACTGATAGGAGCAGACAGCCTTGGCTTCCAAATGGCCTGCGCAAGTGCTGGCACCCTGGTTTGCTGTTTAGTCCCACTGAGAGGTTGTGGCATTGTGCTGCTCTCACCCTCTCCAGAGTTGCAGGTAGTGGTATAAGAACATTACCTAATGGGACGTTGAGGAAAAAAAAAAAGCCCACGGTTGTCAACAGTACACTCGAAACAGCACCTGAGCACATGTCCCCTGAAGACGGGTGCAGGTGGGGGGATTTTCAGGAACCATGTAAATAAAAAAAAACGAACATACGCCTTTGTGGGAAATGTAGGTTAATAAGGTGTATAAGCTGACACATTCTCACACAAAAAGCACAGCGTGACTACCTTACCCGAAGACAATACTTACAAACGACACATTTTGACTCTTGGTTAGAAAGCAGCTGGGAGAGAGAGTGAGAGAGATGCGCTGTGGTTTCCGCCTGACGTCTCATGCTTGTCTACTGCACTTTAATAATGGCCATAAAAAAGAAAAGGGGGTCACGGATCACTCATGGTGGAAAAAGGCGGACAGACGAAGCGGCCATTAAATAGCAGCACAGGGGCAATGGAAATTGCCAGGACAAATCTGGCCCAGTTAGCTGGGAGGCATCAATAATAAGGACATGCTCAAATTTACCCCCCCCCCCCCCCTGCCCTCCACCATCACCACACACACACACACACACACACACACACCCTTAAACCATCCTCATGATACACAGCCTCCCCTGGATCGAGAGACATGAATGTTTCAAACACATGGCAGTCAGAGTTGTTCATTTTTTTGTTTATTTCCGCCAAGAGGTTGGATGAGTCGTCTCTCTCTGACAGAGAAAGGAAAATATTAGGAACAAAACCAAACCAAACAAAACAATGAGAGAAAGAAGGGGAGAGGAGTGAGAGGAAAAAGAGAAAAAAGAGAGAGAAGGGAGAGAGAGAGAGATATAACATTGAGGCCTTGTCAGCTGAGGCAAGTCACTGCAGCTGCATCTCCTAACACACTTCCCTCATGAGCGCTGCTGAGGCGAGGCGAGGTGAGCCCGGGGAGGATAAAAAACTTTTCTTGCATAACCACAGCTGGTAGTCTGACAAGTGATCGCAATCGTGTAGATATATGAAAGCGCCGTCACACTCACACAAGAAAGTTTGGGTCTTTATAGGACGCAGGGTCGGTCATGACACCCTGTGGAAAAACATACACAAGCACACACAAAAAAACCCCCACTGCTATCACTATGTCACCACACTGTAAGCATAGTGGTACAGTTTACGCTTTCACACATGCTAAAAAACCTGTGAAGTCACACTATTCTATGCAATCTATTTCCACCTTCCTGTTTGTGCTAAGGGCTAACATGCTTTAGTAATAAATTATATTTTAGTATACTGTAAACACTTCAAGTCATTTGGCTGTGGACCATCTGGACACGAACAGTATAACTCAACTGTCTGTAAAGTTTGGTAGCCGTCAACTGAAATGGCCTACAGAGTGATTAGTAAGTAAGTAAGTCATTTTAATTTGTATAGCACATTTAAAACCGAAAAGGGGTTGTTCATGATATAGTTTGGAGTCAGACTATTCAAAGCTATAAAAACTTTTTTCTGGATTTTTTTAATACATATTTAAACTTTTATATTGGACTTTTTGGATATTGGAAATTTTACAGAAAGCCAGTGCAGAGTTTCCAGAATTGGTGTGATATGGTCTTGCTTCCCAGTCCCAGAGAGGAGTCTGGCCACTACATTAGCAAATGCTTGTGACCACTGAATGCTCTTTAATCAGAAATGGAACAAGACCATTTCAGCAGGCAATGGTAAGTCTGTGGTAAGTGCATAGTGCAAGCAGTGGCATGATCTTTAGATTAAAGATTAGGAGGAAGGAGGATGAGCTGATGGTTGTTTCTAGTCCCTCTTACCTAACTCAAACTGCACACGGTAACGACAACTTCAAGGATGCTCATAATTAATAGCTTCCAATAATACTCTAATCAAAATTTAGAACAGAGCTCATTCTTTTCACAAGGCAACCTGTCATGGTGTATGGCAACAAGTAATTATCACAGTACTAAACAGTATGAAATGGAGAACAAAACATTATTTCTTAATGCCGAAAAAATAATGAGGCATGAGGCATAACTGTGCCAGTAACTCAAAGGTGTCCACATTTAGGGTCTTAATGTGCTCAACTCAAACAAACTTTGGAGAAAAAGAGTGTCGGCCCTGTTGGCTGTTGCTCCGCACACACACACGCACGCACACACACACACACACACACACACACTATTGTGTGATAGTGGAGCATGAAAAACATCTGAGCTAGATGAGCAAGTGATAAAAAAGTGAAGGGGTGGCTGGGTCCAGGGGCTGGCGGTGGCGTGTCTCTTGGTGGCTTGAAGCATGGAGATTAAATTTAGAAGTTGGGCTTCTTTAGAGAAGTCATACCTCAGCAGGACCAATCCAGAAACACATTGATCACTCTTTTGAAATGGCAGAGGGGGAATGATATGACCATAATACGCTTTAGCAGGCCCCTCCGTTGTAAAAACTAATTAGGTTGAGCAGACAGAAGCACAACTGACAAGTCACTGGCTGAATGCCCCTTGGCAGCTCTCTGGAAAAAAAATGAAGTAAAAAAAAGTTTTCTTTAAAAAAAAAAAGATATTATAAAAGAGGAAAGATTTTGCAGTGTTGAGTGAGCTGTGATGTTAAAGCGTGAGCTGCAGTCTCGTTGCTGCGGGGGGGGGTGGGGGTGGGGGGGGGAGGGCAGTAGCACGCAGGGCTTCAGTGCCAACACATCCAAAGAGATATGACCATTACACACAGAGGTGTGTGTGTGTGTGTGTATGAGAGAAAGAGAGAGAGAAGAGAGAGAGAGAGAAGAGGAGGAGGCCTTTGGACTTCACTCGGAGCGTTACACACGCCAACTGTCTGGGAGCCTGGGTGACCCTCATGCACTCAGAAGCCTCTGACTAATGTGCAGCCTCACACACAATCGTGTTTGTGCATCTGTGAATTTAATTCTGCTGGGTGCACATCTGCTGTCGACATAAGTGTGTGAGTGTGTGGTGCGCATGAGTATATTCGTCTCTTTGGTGTGTGTGTGTATGAAAGTGTAGGTGTCGCGTGTTTGTGTGTGTGTGTTTGAGCGTGCGTGCGAATGTTTGCAAGTGTGCTTGCATGCGTGTGTTGGACACGTATCCAGGGATAAACTGCAGTGCCCTAAAGCTGGGCATACAGACGCCCTTCCTCCGCTGAAGCAGCTGGGGATGAGGCTGCCTTATCGGCAGGCCCCAGGCGGGCACCCCTGGGGAGATTGTGTGTGCACCGGAAGAGGCTAGAAGTTGTGTGTTTGTGAGGTGTATGTGTATCTTTGTGTGTGTTTGTTGATTGGAGAGGGAGGGGGAAGGGGGGTGGTTAGTTGAGTAGTGTGGGCCTAGTAGTTCTGGTTTGTGCTGTGGTTTTCCATTGTTGTTAAGGTAATTACTGTAAAGCGCACCAATTACTCTTTCCACTGGCCTTGTGCAAGCTCTGGAGTTCAAACAACTTCGGCTGCTCACCACCTCACCCCACTGAACCAAGACACAGATGTGTACATGAAAACAACACAGTAGCTGCAGCCTCAGCCTTGAGGTCACTGCCTCACAATTAATATTATTCTTTTAATTCTACCAGCCACTCTGGCTGCTGTTCAGCCGGCTGTCTGTCCTTCACCCAGGATAAGTCACTGGAATACAGATGAATTGCCCATCTCCACAGCCACAGGGGGCCTTGATGAATGCAACAAGGGATACATTTTGATGCATTTAAATGTAAGTAGCAGAGAAGCACCATTCGATGAACCACCAGAGAAAACATACAGGCTCAATGTTAATGTGATGTAGGTAGCAGAGAGATGGCATGGGCCTCATGCTGCTATACCTCCCCCCATTATAATGGGGTGAAAAATGCAATTCATGCATTTATAATCATTATGAAAACTCCCTTCAGCCATCTGGAGTAGATATAAACACACAAACACACACAGACGTAAAGAAACACACAAACACGCACACTACCACACAAACAATCAAAAATAACACACACGCCTCCCCATATTGTGGATATTGCCTCAAATTCGCCCATGCAATTCAATTTTCTCCTCACATGTGCCCGTGTATTTATGGAATTTATTTCTCTGCGTGGGCACTCCTCCCTCTTTGGCACGGATCTCCATGGCACCCGGTGCCATGACTGCGGCTTTTCCTCCTGACCATGCTATTCCATGTCGATGTTTATGTCAACAACACTGGTGTCAGACAACCAGAGCTCCGCTATGAGTCTCCATGCTCTTTAGCGACTGCCAGGCACCCGTGTAAACAATTACAAAGATATTTAATCAGCAGAGACAAGAGAAAAGGATGCGCTAATGTAGCTCACTCAATCAACCCATTTCTCAACAGTGAGAAATTGACCAAGGCTTCAGCTACAATGAGCTTTAAGAGCAGATATCTATTACAGCAACTAAATTTAGCTTCATGAAACATGCAGTGAGATCATTCCCATCACTGTCCACAAAGAAAGTCTTAATAGAAAAAAGCGTCATTCTTATTTATAAAAGAACATTTCAAATACAATGTTTTGTTCTGGAAACGGTCATATTTTTTAAAGTTGCTTGTTTGCATCAGTATGCGATCATTTCATAAGACTGTTCCGTGAGGCAGAAAGGTAGTAAGAGGAGAGAAAGATGTTGTGTACAGCTACATTACCACAATCAAAGGCATCAGAGACGGCACTCCTGCCCTGTGGCTGAGACTTTGATCCGGTATCAGGTAACAGAGTTACAACATGACGCAACTGCCTCCTAGATAAATGGTGCATTCAAATAGTGATCCTAATGATCACAGATTGGGCCCTAGTCTTAGTCCTCTAACAGGACTTCTGGAGAGCCCTGTCCATCTCTGTCCAAAAGGCATAATCCAATTGGACAGAGATGGACAGAGACTAAATTACACTGCGAGACTAATTTGGAGTAATGATATTCCCTCTCAGAGGAAAAGAAATCTCTCGCCCTGTCTGTTATGAACAAATGAACCTGTTAAGGTTATCATATTGTTCTGCCGATATTACAGTACCAAATATGATTACACGACTTTCTCAAGTGACAGCACTTTATCTCTGTGGTAGAGGTTCATCAATAGAACTTATCTATCTAGTGTCTACCTCTCAGTTTCATCCATACATTTACTAAGTAAGTAAGTAAGTGCTTAACATGTGCAGAATTCAGTATTATTACACTTACCACAATGCATTTACATTTTACTATTACATTATAAAGGCATAATTTAGATACACTTTTTCAGATCACTGATACACATAAGATCTAGAATAATTACCTAAAGCAAATTACATTTTTTTAGTGAGTTGAACCAACATCTTTCTTATAACCACACAGTAAACAGAGAAAACTTGATAAGTCAAAAAAGAGCCTAAGGTTCATGTTTAGTGTTAAAGTTGGGTGATGAGTACAGCTTCTCTGTTGAAAGGGCCGAATGTGAAACCATAGCTACAGTTTACAGTTCACAGATTCTCCAAAACAGCCCTGAAAACTAGGATTGCACTTGAATTAAGTATGTCTTGGCCTGCACTTCCTGGAAACCCCAAGGTTGGGTAGGGAGGGGATGCGGGAAAGGGTGCACAAAAGATAAGACCTGTATGAATACCTACATCCTTGAGATTTACAGCCAGGCCGTGTGTTGAGCTGACTGATCTAAAAGCCACCATGGTCACTTCATGTGAGGCAGGTGCATCAAATGGAGGTGATCTCCAGCTCAAATCATTTAGATAAACTGGAAAAACGTGATACAATATAATCTGAATGACAATCAGATTAGGGATCGGGATAATGTGCTGTGGGCCACACATACATCTACGTGCACTGCATAAAAATACAAAATATAGTATACACAATATATGATGCTCCAAATGGAGGGATAAACTTTGGTTCAACTGAAGTAATAAGGATTTGTAATAGCCAAACAGAAGGTTTCATGCCCCATATAATCCTTGTACAAGACCTACATGTTTAAGACCTCCAGAGTTGGCAGAGTCTCAGACCCCCACTGCCGAAAGCTAAATGGTTCGTCAGGCAAATTTCTCCTTCATAAATAGCATATTGGAAGTGGGAGTGGGAGGAAGACATCGCAGGTGGCATGCTCAATGAAGCCCAACTAGTAAACAATAAAAGAGAGGTGCCAGCGGACAGCCATATGATTGGATACGGTTGCCTATGTGAGGCACTTGCCTGGAATGAGGCCTGTGGTGATGGGTGTGGTTGTGACATACTCTGACATTGAGAGAGAAAGAGAGAGACTGGGAGAGAGAGAGAGAGAAAGAGAGAGAGAGAGAACGAGAAAAAAATAGAAAAGAGACTAGACTAGGCTAGGCTGAGCAAAGGCCCAGAGCACATGGAGCAACCTCAGGTACCCAGAAATAGACCCCTTTTAGGCAAAAACCTGCACATGTTCCTAGACATGACAATCACCCCCAGGGTACGGAATATGTGTCATGACTCAGAATTGCAACCCCAGCCCCTAACAATCCCTCCGTTCTTATCTGAAGAATTACTTATCTGCCCTGGGGATAAACATACTTTTTCAGCACGGCATGCTGCGTCTCTCACTCTTAATTCACAAGGATGCCTGGAAAAGACGCCTCCCATGTCAAATGCAGAAATTATGACATCAAGGAATGGGGGTAATTCTGTACCATTCATTAAGTCAGCCCCACGTTTTCAGAGGATTTGTGTGTCGTGCTCTGAACAACTGCAAACGTTTCAATCAGAACAAAATGTATGCAACAATCTGATGAGATATAATTTACAGCTGCTATCAAAGTTGAGGCACAGGATGACTATGACAAGTTGGACACAGAAATGATTAAAACTGCATTACCACATTTCCATGGCAACAGCAATCTAAGCTACAAGAGGCACATTTTGCATGTTTCTCACACACACACACACTTTCACATATAATTTGTATGTTTCTTGTGTCATATGTGGGTGTGTAGTTTCCTGGGTATTTCCTCACAGTCAAATGTGATCCTTGCAATAAAGGGCAGAAAACAGGCAAGCCCCTTCAAAGGCACTGAACATAAAAAGAGGCTGAGAAAAAGGAATTGTGGGATGGAAGGGTGAAGGAAGACTTCTGGCGACACTTAATTCATATTTAAAGACTTCCTTTATTACATCTTTAATAGACTTTTTTGCGGGTTACCCTCAACCATTGGCTCCTGGCACTGTGAATTCCTATTCTGTCGAGCCTACCGAGTCCGAGGCGTCTTTTTTTCATCCTTCTGTCCTGACGGAAATTTTATTACAGTGCTTTTCCCCTCAGAGGAGTGAAGTCACAATATTGGACCCTGCGCCCAGATTGACTTGCAGAGAATGAAACCAATGCATTTCTCCACTGTTCTGGTAGATCCAGGGCGTGCTTTAAACTAGCTGACATTTGACCTTGGTGAAATGGTACCGCAGGAGTTCTGCTTCATCATTTACAGAAAGTCTCTCTGCAGCATGACCAAGCATTTAAACACATTTTTCCATGTTTGTAAACTGCAGAAACTAGTTGCTAATATGGGTGTCAGTGTTATTTAATGAGACCTGCTCAGAAATTATAAATGGATAAATTCTCATCACTATCACTACATTTTTGTCAGATAATACTAATGAACTATCCCTGCCTGCATAAATCATAGTGCTGGCTTCTCCCCTTCTGCTTAATGAGTTATCGAAGCTTAATTAATTCACGGTGAATTCCTAAATTGAAGTCTCAGAATTTCCATTACGTTTTGGTTGGCTGTGTTTACGAAGCATTGCACCGACATGCCTGAAATCCCAGCTAATGTCTACCCCTCCCCCACCACCACCTGCACCCCCGCTTTGCTGTTCTCATCTGGGGAAAAAGCTCATTTTCTTCTGGCTTTCAAGGATTTAAATAATCATTTTCATTCTCTGGAACTCTAACCCTCCCATTATGTTGACGATGAGGAATAAATTCAACATCACACAGGGCAAGTGTGTGAAGCCATGCTTCATACCCCCAAAGCTCTAATTCAACAAGAACTGGGTCAGCTTGTGAGGAATTTAATTTGAACAGATGTCAATTAATACCAATTATGGCTTTACTCTGAGCTGATGAAAAACCCGTCCCCAGTTCTGAAGGTGGGTAATATGGCAGAAACTCAAAAGATGTTACAAGACGCATGCGCGCGCGCGTGTGTGTGAGTGTGTGTGTGTGTGTGTGTGTGTGTGTGTGTGTGTGTGTGAGAGAGAGAGAGAGAGAGAGAGAGAGAGAGAGAGTGTGTGTGTTAGACATTTCAGTGTACATTCAAGTGCCACTCAGTGTTACAAAAGAAGTTCAGTAAAAGCGGCCACTGTGCTGGTTGAAAAAAGGGACAAAAAGGGACACTCACTTGAGAGAAAACTGCTCAACGGTGGAGTTGGGAACCAGGAAGAGGCTGATGGTCAGAGTCTCGCCTGGCTTCAGGGGCTTCTCCGGTAGACGCAGGAAGATGTTCTTGTCTAGCTGCTTGTCCACAACCAGCACCTCCTGGCTTGGCTGGTACAGACTGATGCTTCCGATACGGAGGAGAGGCTGCTGGGAAGAGACCTCTCCTCTCCCGCCTCCACCACCACCTCCTCCTCCACGGCGGGGGAAGTTCTCGCTACACTCCCCACTGCCATCCGGATCATGCAAGGTGTAGTAGAGCTCCACCTGGAAGGTCTCGCCACCACTCAGCTCCAGGCTGTCTGAGGTCGACCCTTTCCGGCGGCCCAGGGGAGCCACGTTGGCATTGAACCAGGTGATGGGGAGCTCGAGCTGGGCTAGGCACTGGGCCAAGTTCCCTTGCAGCCGGCAAGACGTCTTGATCTCCCGGACGTCCCTGAAGGCATGGAGTCGCACACAGGGTAGGCTGTCCTGTGCCCTGAAGTCATCCCAGTCCCGTCCAGCGATGTAGAAAAACACCTGGACCAACGGGTTGCTGGCGAACACCCGGGACTGGACGATGAACGCTCTCACCTTCCAGTTGACAGTCAAACGGCCGGGCACGTCTAGGGGGCTGGAGGGCTGCAGGAGCTCTTTGGAGAGCACCTGGTCCTTTGTGAACGGTCCCAGGCTGATGTTGACTGCTGGCAGATCCTTGGTTTGAAACACCACAAAACTCTCTGACCTCTGCAGCGGGTGGCCTCCTTGCCTGCCTGTGGTCGTGGATGAGGACCGGGTCTCCTGCAGAAAGAAGGCCAGCTGGGCATTGGAGAGCTTGAAGCTGGCAGGGAGGTACACCTCAGGGGGAGTCAGGGTGGCACCAGCAGAGGGTACACTGAGAAGAACATCCGAGTTTGTTGGGGACACTTTACCTGTGACTGAACAGAGAGAGAGAGAGAGAAAGAGAAAGAGGGAGAGGGAGTGATGGGAGAGAAATTATTAATTGTGAAATTAATTATGCATAACCCGGCATAAATCACAGGTTAAAATGTCCAAACAAAATATTCACTGAAAAGCTTGCAATACATGGCACTTAATATACTTCCCCCTATACTGTAAATAATATCCATACCTATGTCTAGTACAACAATAAAGTCAACATATTGCATAGATAGAGCTCGTAAAGGTCCTTATTGTTTAGCCATTCATGATCAATTGAAATGTCAAATGGATGGCTGCTGTGTTTCCAATAACCTATTGAACACAGAGACGACATTGATCTCTGTCTAACAAGTTCCCAAGATAAACTACCTGACACTGCATTCTAAATCGATAAGTCTGCATGTTCAACCCATAATCACTACTTCCCACTATATGAGTGTGATGATTCAGAATCGACAAAGGATGTGCACTTAAAACATTAAAGCTTCATATTGATGGAGAATCTCATGGGACACCACACAAAGGAAATCAAAAACACCCACTTGCAAAGAGTTAATAAAAAAGAAAGGAAAGTAACTTAAACAACATGTTACAACGTAAACAAAAAAACCCTCTCTTTCCCATTTGACTTCTTATTATAATTCTTATCAAGGAATAGGTCTGTTCTGATTATTAAAACATGACATACTTATCAAGATCACCAAATGTAGGGTGAAAAAGTGTAATCTGTCTTTCCAGTCCACTTCAGAGATTGGAAGTCCCATAATTCCAAAATTATTTGCATTTAGTCTCAAATAAATTAAACTTCCAGCAAGTACAAAGGTAAATCCAACTCCAAAATCAAAGTAAAGAAGAAAAAAAAACTAAAAAGTAAAATCACTACAAAAGAACCGCAGTTTACTTTGAAAGACTAAAAAGTTTACTCCGGTTCACAGAGAATGGAGAAATACAAGTCTTAAAATCCCAGTTTTCCACCGATATGCAAAACCTGTTAAAATCCAGCACTGAAGCTTCAAACTTCCCAACCGGTTAACTGTGGATCACAAGTCCTTTATGCCATATTTGGAGTCTGTGGTTGAAAGTAACGACTGCTCGGGTGCCTGCCTGATCCCAGATCCCTGTCTCTCCTGTGTTACTCCAGTCCTCTTCACAGGCACCAGACAAAGCCTCTGACACCGCCCCGTCTCACCACACCATGCCACACCTAGCTCTGCCGACTGTAATCTCTGCTTTTACCGCCCAGGCTGCACTCAGCAACAAGGGCCCCTCACAGGACGCACAACACCTCGGCACTGCGAAGCAACGCTCTCCATTTATCTTCTCCCACTGGACGTGTTGAGGCAGACTCAGCATGAATGCAGGGTGTGTGTGTGTGTGTGTGAGAGAGAGTGAGAGTGAGAGAGAGAGAGAGAGAGAGTGTGAGTGTGTGCTTGTGTGTGTAAGAGAGACAGAGAGGGGTGGGATGGGGGAGGGTTGTATTACTTAGAGTGCCTTCAGGCAAAGAGAGCGGGAGAGGGGGGGGGATTAGAGGAAGATCATTGACGAATTAGCTTCCCTCTCCTCCTTCCTCTTCCCAGAGCCCCTGAGAAATACATCTGAATGAGGGTGGAGGTGGGGAGGAGAAGGTGTTTTTTCCCCTTTTTTACAATCTCCCTATTCACCCTGCTTACAGGGAATTCTACAGGAAAAAAAGAGGGGAAGCCTTCAGATGTGCATCCAAACAACAACAACATCTGGGGGGAGGGGGGCTGCAAAATGAATGACGGAGGCCATTATGCTCGATAATGAATCGGACTAATACTCTAACGCATTGTCTTCTAAACAAATAAAAACAATAATATGTCCTCCACATTTAAATTCTTACCAAAAAACCCTTTCATTTCCACATCTCGGTCTCCTAACGCCTGGAACTGACTCTGAATCCTTGTTTGGGACACTTTTGGCAGTACTGGAAGTATTACAGCAGACAGAAACTGCAGCAACACAACCTTGGTTCCCTCTGAGTGCTATTGCAACACAGACACATTAGTAATCTGGACATTTCCCTAACTCCACTCTTTATGTTTTGCTTTGTTTCCCCTCAATCTTTTTATGTCATTTAGTTTTCTATTATTCACTGTTATTTGCCTTTATGTTTGTAAAGCACATTCAACTGCCTCTGTGTATGAAATGCACTATATAAATAAACTTGCCTTGCCTTGCCTCACTATTTGACATGCCTGGCTTACTGTAGGTAATGTACACATCCAATTGTCTGTGTATAACGTCCCATAAGCCAGCCTCGGGGGTAACCCTCATGAGACAGATACCTGATTTACCACCCAACTTTGCCAAGGCGCTCCCTGTGTATTGTTCTGCTACAGAAAGTAAGGAGGCAGATGGGATTGCATTACGTCGCCATGAAACCTTAGCCTTCCTTTAGCTTCCTATTAGACCTCTGGGTGAAATGGAGTGTCTGTTCTTCCTGATGCACTCAGTTACATGATACACATCTGTTGGGGGTTTGAATGTGGCTCTGGCATCTCCTCAGGGCTTTTTCCATCTATTGGATGGCCTGGCCTCATGTGAAATAATGAAAACATCTACTTTCTGACATGTCGAGGTTGTGGCATTTAATTCCAGTGGTGGTTACACAAAAGCCCTGTACAAAAGAAGGAGGAAAATGCTTGCTGTTTACAAGGCCAAGAAGGTTCCTTGGTTTCAAAAGTTTGCTGTGGGACTGCGTACGAGAGTTGGGTTCACTCTGTTATTGCCCAGGGTGAAGCACAAAGTGTTCACCAGAACAAGGAACAAAACATTTGCCAGGATTAATTATGAAAAAAAGACTATTCATACTTGATCAATAGCACTGAACTTCTTGATTCCTGTTCTCTTTCAACTTCAAAATTCCTCCCTCATTTCATTTCAGACAAACTCTGTGTTATAAAGAGAACTATTTTCAATATTGACTAACACGCTGGAAATAACTTGCATCGCAGATCTCATCTTGATAATGTCCTTGATAATGCCCTATGACATGGTACAATTTACAGCATTAGGCCTGAACTACTGTAATTAGCATTAATATAAGCGCAAATGGCCAGAAGCCAACTCTCAGGCTTTCTGTGTTTTATGAATATATCTCTGTGTGATTAAAGTTTATAAGTGAGGCTATTCAGGCCATCTGTACAACAACACAATCTGTAAAGATTAGTGGAATATGCTCACTGTTCCCAACAGACCCATTGCCTGCGCTATGCTAACAATCTATCTGAGGTGCTATGTTTCAGGCTCCTCTGAATAAGTTGGAGTTGAGTTTAGCATGACAAACAACAGTTGCAAATGAGGTGATTAGCATGAGAAGAAGCAAAAGCCTTGGCTTGCAAAGTTAACCAGAAGAACTTTCAGGCCTCTGTGCCTTATACAGCCTGTTAGGGAAATAAATCCCCACAATGCTGAGTCTGAATCAAGGACTGTAGCATGACAATAAAAACACAGGCAATGTCTCCCCAGCTGCCTAGCTAAAACATGTCTCTGGAGATGCAGTGAAGCCCCCCACACACATATTCACACTAACCCAATCTCAACTCTCTAACCTGCTAGTTATTCATCTCAGTTAGGCTCAAGGAGGGGTGCTGCTTTAGTGCAATGAGATAATGGGATATTTGTCATCAAGCTTGTGTGCTATGAGCCAAGACTGGGTTTGCAGAGTGTGCTTCAACAATCTCAGCACTAGCTTATCACCATAGAGCCCTCTTGTTTATCCATTCCACTCTTTTATACCTCCCTCCTTTGCTGCCACTGGCCTCTTGTCGTCAACAACAGCTCTTCAGATTCCAGTCTTTTGCAAATGGCTCCCCTCACACAGCCACAACAAGTATGACTAAAATACTGCAGGCATACAGCATGCAAGTGCTGGAAACTGATATCTTTCACTCCTTAATGAAATTCAAAACCAACAAATGGGTTTGAACAGAAGAGGGGCAATCTTCACAGAACCAGCACAGCACACAGTATTAGACACAGATTGCAGATGAGAGTCAAAAATGTGCTATTAATCTGTAATAAGGCCAATGAACACATCAAGAACTTCATTTGAAAATATAGACCATAGGGTAAGTGAAAACGCAACATAAGAGTGAAACTAAATTCAGTGATTTGGTAATGTACATATCGATTAATCAAAAGGAAGGAAAGGCTTCTCAGCTGAAGTAAATCATCCTACCATGTCATGTAAAATATGCTGCGATATTAATAGCACACTTCTTTGGTGCACATCAATGCCTGTAGTACCTCTGCCTCTGACCTGATAACAGTGGGAATGACCCTTTGGCACTGCCATATTGATTTGATTGTATGCTCCTTAAAGGGAACACTGCTAAGAATATCAGCCTTGCCCACACATCCCCAGTACCACAATTCATACACTACACAAGCATTGACTATGCATAAGCTTTCTAACATGCAGCTTTCTTCATAAGAATAAGGCCCTCTTTTAGAGCTATAGTGACTTTAAAGCAAGAGTTGAAATCACAAAGGCTGAGGCTTGGTCCTGCCCAATGTGCAAGTCCCTGATGTGGATGTGTCAGCAATATTCTGACAACAACATGAGGGAGGGCCTCTGGGAGGAACTTTATGTTGAGTAATGCACTGACCTCCCATTTAAATAGCCATCATATCCTGGTTACAGTCCAGAATAAACTTTATCTGCATCTTTTCCACAGTATTACATTACATTACTTTATAACCTCTATTTCAACCATAACTGTGCATGTGTCACATTGCTTAAACAAGTTATAGGTCAATACATACTTGCATAGAGACCGTATACAATAAGTACATGGACTGTTCCAAAGCAAACCAAGAACAAAAAAATAAGAACATGGAAAGAAAAATTGCAAGTTAGTTGGTGTTTACAAATTGAATGGGAAGGTCACTTTACTCATTCTATTCAGTTGAGATAGATTCATCTTTGGTGGGCTGACATTTGTAGTGTCTGCTTGTTTTTATTATAGTCTGAAACTATGGCTGCAATGCAATATCGCTAGACTATTTAGTCTCCTTCATTGAAAGAGCTAAGTGAGAAACATTAATTTCTAAAATGAAATTAATTGTCAAATTAATTTAGCAGTCTCTCCAAAATACCATTTTCTCTAATGTCTTTTTTATGTTTTCAAATTTATGAGAGCTTTTTTAGAACATCTTAAAGGCCAATCTGATATCTGGAAAAGTTATACTGGGGGGGGGGCACTGTTGCAGAATTAGTTCCAGTGCCCATACCATAAATGGACCTGGTGCCCGTGGGGACCCTGGCATGAATCCGACCAATGGTCATTTCCCAATCCTACTTCCTCTCTTTCCCCCTCTTTCTCTTTTTCTGTCCATCTCCATTATCTTATGTGCATATTGGTTGAGGTCATCGAGTACTGTCGGTAGAGAAAAGAATGAGAAAATGCGGCATAACATAACCTGAATAGCGAAACAGCAGAAAAAAACTATCCAGTGTGGGGAGAAGAAACTCAGTTTAAGTTTAGTTTTTCTTTGCTCCTATCAGTTATTTTTCCCACCAACAGCTCTCGTTGACTCTGAGCAATAGGGCTATGGGTAGAAATGCACTGGTATATCCCTTTTAAAAACTTTTTCACATTAGCAGACATCCTAATGCCTAATCAGCCTCACCTGTAACACACTAATATGAAGGTGGTGGCTCTGATGTGTTGGCTGTAGTAAAGCATTCACATCTTGGGGACAGCTTTCACAGCTTTTATACTACGAAACCTTCTTGTATGAAACACTATTATCTTTGATGTGATACCTATGATTGACACACTCAGACATCAGACATCAGAAAATCACATGGCTAGCATTACACGGCAAAAGCAACATATCAGCAAAAGCTGGGTTTTGAAGTCTTGCCCAAATGATTTCAGATACAGAGTTCAGCAATGCACTATTGTTATCACTCTTGTGTGGTCATGTTGACATTCATGCAAGGCAGAGGACTGGATACTCTCTCTAAAAAAACACAGCATCAAAGGATAGACAGATAGAAGGATTTAGTAAACATCTAAAAAAGTTTATTCCCTCTTTTATGTGACTAAACCCTTCATTGCATCCTCTAGGAAGAACATGACACATGGCATTTACATGGTGTTCAGTTATAATATTTTTGTCTGCAAATTGTTGACCAAAAATTCAACATTCCTGCTTAAAATTCCTGTTTATTCAAGAGGGAGAGAGAGAGATGGGGAGAGAGATAAAAGGAGGGGGTGAGGGAGAGAGAGAGAGAGAGAGAGAGAGAGAGAGAGAGAGAGAGAGAGAGAGAGAGAGGGAAACTTGCACACAAAGGATTGATTACACATTGAAGACTTTTTAATGACCATGGGAAAATAAAGCAATATGGATGAATTCCACCCCTTGGGAACTGTAATGAGTCCATTGACTGAAATGGTGTCTGCTGTATGTGATAAATGATTACAAGTAGAACCTATTCCTTTCACCTTCACAAGGCACACAATCTGTGGAATCTCCAATACAGACACTCCTGAGACTAATTGTGACCTCAGTGTACCTCAAACTGAACATGAGTTTTATGACTTACTCCTGACTTTTAATTCCATGCAGCGCAGGATTTTTTTTCTTTAAAAAGCATACAAATAACGAGAGTAATGTTCACACAGTACGTCACCATGTTGTGCACATCGTTGGAGTGGGAGATCATGGCATGAAGGAAAAAAGGTATCTTTGTCTTACATGACTTGGGTCTCACACACTGCTTTTATTTCATCCGTTCCCATGGTGATGAGCCCTAAAACTCTCAGCCAAATCACCATAACAACCAGCTCAAAAGAAGCACCAGTGCACTACTTGCCAGGGAACAAGGGAGGCTTAAAAAAAGAACCTGATTCCCTCTTCTGACTCACAGGGCATAGGTCTAAGGCTACCACCTGGGTCATCTGGGTTGCAAAAGCATCAAAATTTCTGAACACGAATAATCATTTGTTATTTATTTCAAACATGACCACAGTGCACTAGCAGGTAGAAGCACTACTACCTAGGCTACTCAAAAGAACTCAATGGAACCTAATTACTTTTAAGTGTGTAAGTTTGACAGATACATTGATTAACTGAAAAAAATGTCACCAAAAATGTAGTCTATATTTGAAAACTGAAGAGAATACCAACTTGCTGCACATCCATGTTGACATCACCATGGAATTGTCAAAATTCACTCAGAATTCTGCATTCTGAGATTCTGTATTCTGAGTCCCATTATCTTTGGGCTGGAAGAAACCATAAGCAAACATCTCGAAACATCTGCTATGACTAATACCAAAGATGTACTCAGAACTCAAATAAAAACCTCAGACTTAATGTGTGAAATGAATATCAAGGCAGTTTTAATCATACTTTTACATTACATTACTTGGTCTAGCTAATGACAAGCTAAGCCACTGTTATACACATACACTATATGCTATAATAAACACTATATGATAGAATATACTACCTATGAAGTAACACATACTCAAATTTTCAATTAATTAAAAAAATACAGTCCTAATATCACTAAGAAAATTGTAGACTTCCTGCTAATTCTCTGGTCTCTGTCAGCCAATTTATAATGAACAAAATTGCAACAAATTCTTAACATCTTTAAAGAGCTTTAGCATGACATGACAAGGTGTACGGTCCAAGCTTCATCTTATATGATGCCCATCAGAAAGAAATCCAGACCCCTACTGCATACTGTCATTCTGATGCGGTTATGTGAGTAATATTTTGCCTACTGTGTGACGCTGGATTCATTAGTAACCATATTTAACTGGCAAATAAATATAATTTGTCTTCCCCTTTAATCAAAAGTCCAGAAACAAAAGTGCAAATAAACCAAGTCAGCAAAACATAAACCTATAAACAAGCAACTGTTCAAGCAAGTTGTCCTTGTACCGATTAAAGGAATGGATAGTTACAGAACCACTAAGTCTTGTCCAAATGACTGAGTTTAAGGCAACACCACACATTACACACATATTTTCTTTCTCCAGAAGTTGAACTAATTGTCATAGATAATTTCACAAATCTGACAATTAAAAACAAACCAGTTTAACTCTTAACTGCTCAACCAGGCAGGGGGACAAAACCTGCATTCCAATCTGTCCTAATCGCAAGCGATGGGACTCGAATGTTAGGAGCAAAATCAGCTCAATTACTTTATTTTCAACTTGAATATCCTAACTGAATATGGTGTGACGCAATGCTGTGTAACGCGATGCTGTGTGACTTTTTAGCAGAACTTTTGCTATGTCCTTTTCTATTTCTGTTACCTTGCTCGGCTAATTTGAATGGAAAGTCTCTCCGAATAGAATGACATATTTAATTGACCCAGTGTAGACAGAGAACAGTCAATGGTACATTACAACCCGACACTTGCTTGCAGTTAGGTAACGGTGTAAGTACTCAATAGCATCTTTTATTGACATTGTTGCATGTTGTGAAGGGTTACCACATCTGTTGCGTGTATGGATGTATTTGCGGGTTCAAGTCTACCCCCTTCTTCCCTTTAGGCTGATGGGGGGTGGGACAGGGGGAATCAGGAAGGTTAATTGCTTGATTCGAAAGCAACACATCTCCATTAGCTATTTCAGGCTTGATGACAACACTCATGTGTCTCGTGGAAACCTTAAACATTCACTGACTCCTAACCAAGCATGGTGTGATCATCGTCACGGACACAGACTCTAATAAGATTGGCAGCATCTGATCCTTGGGTGCTATTTAATCCTTTGAAAGGTGTTTCTGTAAGTGGATTAGCACCTGTCCTCTTTAAACAAGAGGAAGCCAATGAAAGTGCACAGGAGCACACAAACACACAAGCCATGGCACAGAGCCACAGGTGATGGGAATCCATCCACTTGTGTTTGGCATAGTGGAGAACAGACTTTCCTCTTTCTCTTTCTCCCTGGGACATAATTGGTCATGCTCCTTTTCAATTTCAGAGCACCATGTGAGGAAGGAATGAGTTCCTGCATTAGACGGAAACATCAAGCCGGAATATGGCGGAGCCCCTGATAGGCCTCTCAGTGGAGACCTGAACCTTCCGTCAGTTATCTGTTGCCCTTCCCTCAGCAGAGACATATCTCATGCCGTTCCCTTTAAAATAATCTTCCCCTGAGGTAGGTCTGTGGGTGTATACTGGTGATGTGGCCTTTTTCTTGTGAATGTATAACACCACAGTCTGATATTACAGCTGTGCAACTCAACATCAACAAACACTTCTCAGTCACTTTTTTGCGTAGGTCAATCTGGATCACTCTAGAAGCAAATGGGTTAGCATTTCACACAAAGGCATTAAAGCTATTCTAGGTCTGGGCTTTGTTTCCAACGAAAAAAAAAGACTTGGATATTGGACATGAGAGTGTCAGCCCGACTCCCCTGTGCTTTCAGGTTAGCGTTTCAAAGTTTCAAATCGACTGGATAACAGGGCGCTATTCAAAGTCAATGGTCAGGGAAGATTTCTTGATCTATCTCTATGGAGACTGTAGATAAAAGGAAACAAGAAGGGGGAGATTAAATATTCACGAAACTCTTACAAGCAAAGCAAATGTTTTATTGATTGGCAAATGGGAAACAATAGAGGGCCAGTGTTTCAACTTTTTAAGAACCCCGGCGAGACCAAGAGGGCAGAACTTTTATGTGCCGGACATATGAGAGAGCTGGGTCTGAATCACTCTCAAGCCATTTCCCTGCTTCTCGACAAAGCTGCAGGTTAACATTTTACTCCAGGGGCTAATAGAGTGCATGGATAAGCCCACTTACATGCGTGTCTAGGTCAGTGCTCGCTTACAATGAACCATGAGGGGAGATGTTAAAACCAAGAAGATATTTTTGGTGAGAAAAAAAAATAAAAGGAAGGAGAAAGAGTTGAGAATAGAAGGGAAACGCTGAGATAGCATATATCTAAATCAAGAAGCAGGAGGCCTGGGAATACCTGATGTTGAGGATCTCACTGACATGAGGTGCTTTATAAAAACTGGTGTTTCATGCAATGCAGAGCTTTGATCTTTAATGGGCCACAGAAGAAAAGGAGCCGGCACTCATATTTTTCACTCCATTACATTTTGATAAGCCCATAGGAGCCTCTACAGCAGAGACAAAAGCAACAACTTGCTGCTAGTGCTACAGCTGGAATGTTAAACTAAACCCTAAACAGCTGACCAACTTACTCAGTGGCCCGTCACTGTCATGTAACGCAAAAGTTAAAGACCTCGGGGTAATTATTGACCAGGACCTCTCTCTAAAGTCATGTAAAACACATTTAAAAAACATCTTTTTTCCACCTACGAAATATTGCTATGGTTAGAAAGTTCCTATCCTTTGAGGATGCTGAAAAATTAATAAATGCGTTTATTACTTCCAGGCTCGATTATTGCAATGCTCTGTTCTCTGGGTGTAGTAATACCTGTATCAAAAACCTACAACTAACACAAAATGCTGCAGCCCGAACACTCACCAGGACTAAAAAATATGAACATATCTCTCCTATCCTTGCTTCCTTACATTGGCTCCCTATTAAAAGTCGAATTGTTTTTCAAATACTCCTCCTAATCTACAAAGCAATTATGTACTATTATGAACCTTAGCTAAAACCATAGGCAACTTGTAGTCTGTCATGGTTACTACTGATTGTAATTTTTCTGCATGACCCCTGGCAGTTGAGTCGTGGATCTGCCCAAGGTTTCTTCCTAGATTAACTGAACATAAGGGAGTTTTTGCTTTCCCCTGTTGCTCTGTGAAGCACCACGAGACAATACTATTGTAAAAGGTGCTGTATATATATAACTGAATTTAATTAAACTGAAGGGGCTGGAATTGGCATATAAAGAAAGCACATAGTGGTGAATGGCATCTACGGTGTACTGGGCATCCAATCCTGCACTGGTGTGCTTTGACAGAACTGGTGCCGCTGTGTCATGTCATATCCATCCATAACATGGGTGTTTGACACAATCTTAAGTAATGACTATGCTGGCCTATTTGCATGGCAATTCACTAAACTGAAGAACTTTGCCTGTCTGATTGTGCTGATCACTTGCCGTTTGTCTGAAATGTCACCGAAGTGAGGTCACTTCATTAAATCACATGCCGAAGCCTTGCAGCATGGGCTGGAGAGAATGAAATACAGAGCTTTGAATTTTTACTTCTCCCTCAGTCTGGGAATGCAAGGAAAAAACAACAGAAATGCTCTTCTCTTAACATTGTGTTCAAAAACAAGAGCATTTCATTTCAATGAACTACAAAGTCCTTGTGCATGCTTTTTAATTCAAAAAGCAACTGATTTACTCAATCATACGTTGCTAGGTTGTCAGAACTGCCTACCATTGTGTGCCTCTGCATTCCAAACCTCATTGAGTCAGCCTCATTGAGGAGAGAGCCAGGCGCTGGATAAACAGTGCTTGCAGTTTTGTCAAAAGGATTTCACTGCTTGTTGTGAGGCAGTCTATCACATCTCCCTCTCTGTCATGGTGATAAGAGGTGTGAATGAGAGATTAACGGTCCTAGCTGTGACAGCTTTACCTTGGCTCTGCCCTTTCAGAAAGCTTAGAAGAAAGGAAGGGCTAAAACCTTGGGAAACACGTCAACTGTCAACTGCCAACTGCCACAAATCCCCCCCGAGTGAGTGACTGCAGGGAAAGCAATGCTACAGCTAAACTAAGATTCCCACAAGGAGATCCTGCATGTGCAAACACGACGGGTTACCTTGAACAGGGGTCATCTGCTCAAATGAGGCATCAAGATTAATGACATCGAGAACTCCTTGACATCAAAACCTCCTCCTATTGTGGTTCTACTTTACAAAGTCTTCCATTGAAAGGCCCAAAAACATCTCCTGTAATCATTCCTATTAGGTTCCAAATGACTGACCCCAAACGTGGTTTATCAACAATAACGAGTGTCAGCAGTAACTGTATATGTTGCAGTCCTGTGTCACTGTGAAAGGACAGCACTCCTCCATTGCCTGTCTGCCTGAGACATCTGATTCACCATGACAGGGAAGTTTTCCCTGTCACAACCGAGTGACTTCAATTAATATTAACATGCTGTGTGACTGGTGTGCTCATGAAGTACCGAGCAGAACAAGCCGATATACATCTGTTTGTGTCAGATCCACTCTCTCCCACATGACAGACTGTCGGCATAAAGGTCCAAACATTTCGAGCCTCCTGCAACAGCCTGGAACAAAAGGAGGGCTGCTTGTTGCAATTACAGTTAAGATTCACTGATGAGGTCCCAAGATGCGGAAGAGTCCCTTAATTATTCATGCGAAACCGCATCAAAAGGACTCAGGAAAGGTTTTTTTTTTTTTTGCATTCTGAAGGGTGGGGGTACCTGCTTGGCCTGCCTCTTTGGCAGCATGCTTGAAGAACATTTGAAATGCATGCGTAGTTTTTTTTTTTTCCTCCCCTTTCCCTCTCTCAGCCGTGAGTTTAACTGGTCATGGTGCAGTATTTCTTGATCGAATCTCTTTGAAGAAGCCTGGCAGTGTGAAAATTACAAACAATAGCCCACTGAGTATGCTAAGCATGGCATATAATAGCATGATTGTCACTCCCATTCCGGATACTAGATTGAATTGTTTAAACACGCTATACAATATTCTACTGCTTACAGATATGCGACAGGGCATGGCATGTACAAATAAAATTACAATCCAAGATCTGAAGGCTACACTCCACAGGCTGTATTCTGATGGTAAATTTCTGAAAAAAAAGATTCATAATTTGTTCATGACTGCCTTGAATATATGACTGCAGACTATGGTTAGAATGAGACACAGTCAGTCTTGGATACAATATACCATAATATCCAGAAAAAAGTCATTCTAACAGAAGGGGAAGAGGTACAAAGGCAGCCTTCTGGAAATGACATGTAATGGCTGAATAAGTTGCTCATTTATAAATGTAGATTGAAAATCGGTGAAAATCCATACAGTGATTGACAAAGAAACTTGAAACCATGAAACAAAGAAACCATGAAGTGGACCAGATCGCCAGTTAAAAGCTGCTGTAATCTCCCAGAGATGGACAACACTGACAAGGATTTTACAGAGAGTATATTTGCAAGTAAAATACAATAGCCTTCAAATATACTCAGCAAATATACTCAGAGATACTGCTTGGTAATACAACTAAACATTATCCCTCCAGTCAGAAAGTGATTTCAGTCCAAACAAATAACACACCAAGAAAATAAATATAGCTGATGCTTGTTGTAGCCACATGCAGTGTAATTGTGTAGTTCTACAGGATGCCTAGCGCTGTTAATAACTAGCTGGTGGTCATGCTTCAGTTTCAAAATGAAGGTGAGCTAGTTATCAGCTGGAACTACTGTGGAGATAAGAAATCCATCTGAAGAGACAGATTTGTGTGGATATGAAAAAGAAAGACATCATGAGAGAACCTGATGAATTTAACAGGAAATCAGGTGCAGGTGTGTGCCATGGAGAACAATAAGAAACTATCAGAAAAAGAAGAGAGAAAAGAGAGACATGGCCCCTACCGAGACACACACCCACATTAAAATCACACAAAGAAACAGGTGTGGACGGGGACAATTAGAGAGCCAGACAGAGCCAGAGCAACAGACAGACAAACAGACAGAGACAGACAGACAGACAGACACAGACTAAGACACACACACACACACACAGTGGGCATCATTGTCTGGGTAGTTGTGATGAGGATGCCTGACTTTGTTGGCACGCTGAACTTCTGCATGCTGCTCCACTCATTAAGACTTACTGACAGCTGTAGCTCCCTTGCTTTGACTGTAGCTGGTCTAGCCTATGCTCTAAGCCACAGCGATCTGGGCTAATTAATCTGCTCTGTAGTGAATAAATCCTTTCAGCCATCCTCTCGCCACCCTCACACAAGGGTTTTGACACCGTCATTGCTGCGTGTCTCAGTGGAACACGACAGAGTGGCTGATTCCTTGCATACCTGTGTCAAATATGTATAGCAAGACAAAAGCATGACATTTTTGATTTAGTGCTTGATGAAATCTGTACCACGCTAATTTTAGGGAGTGATGCTGTATTTGCCACCTCTCAGTCCATTACTGAGATACAAGGCTCAGTAGCAGATGACATTTCTTTTGTTTTCTTGTTATGGGTTTTTTTTCTCCCCATTTCAGCACTGGCTTCATAAACACCTCTGTCATTTACATGGGGGTGCCTGCCAAGAACTAATAGAGGAAAGATGCTTTTGAATGTTTTTAAGAGATTATAAATATAATGGACCCTCTGCTTTTTGAAAGTAATTCTTAACATCTGGTTAGTTGGTGAGAACATTAATGGCATTAGTGCTAAAATGTTCAACTCAAAAGATGGTCTGGGGCAATGTGTGATCTAACTGAGTAATTATTTGCATTACACAGCCTCTCGGTCTGTAATTTTGTTTAGAGTAAAGATTTATTTGAGAGTTACATTACTCATCTTGTATGGTGTGCAACACTGACATTATTTGGACCCTTCCAGACAACCTACAAATGTATAGGATTAAACCCTTGAACTACATGGGCCCCAGCAGCTGTTCCCAAGTAATTTAGGAGTACTTGACCTATTTTTTTTCCTTTTTGATAATCCGCTTTCATTCTGAATTTAGGCAAAAAGAGAAAATGCTATCTAATGTTGAATGGTAATGGGTGACTTGCAGCAGTTATTGGACTCCTGGCTAGTTGCTGCATGGTAAGGTTGGCATGAGACAAATGGGGAGAAATCCATGTTTAAACCAGGGCCTTTCCTCTGACACATGGGGTGCACAAGACCCCCCTCACCAGTGAAGAAAAGGTTGAGATCCATGTGCAATGCTTTGAAAAAGAAAAGTGTTGTATGCATTTTTCTTCTTCTTTGTTTTTCTTTTGATAGTTTAGGGCATATACACAAGGTTGGATGCTTATATATATAAAAAAAATATATATATATGTATATATATATAGTATGTTTTCAGGGAGGTGTTGTTGTTCAAGCCTGGCTGGAGCTGAAGATGCATTTTTGATTACTCCAGAGCTATTAAAAGTAACTGTGCAATATGGGTCTCAAAGGAATGGCCCTTCAGCAGCAAAAGTGGGGGGAAAAAAAACAAAATAAAAAAAGGCAAAGATGAAACGCTGCCATCTGCAATTCCAATTCAAAGGTATTTAATGAAAAATTGATGAACTCATGGATCAGAATCTGAGTAAGTTGTCAGTTTAATGAGTTACAAGTGCATTGTTGTCTCAGAGAAGGTGCTCAGTTCATTGTAGTTTTCTGTTTGATTACAATGACAATGGTGTGTGTGTATCTTTCTGTGTGTGTGTGTGTGTGTGTGTGTGTGTGTATTTGACAGACCTAAACAGCTGTTTTGGGATAAAAGCAGAATATCAGTGTGTGGGGACTGATTTCATGCAGCTTTTAAGACCATAATCACCTTCTGAAATGTCAACAATTGTGTGCATCACTATGTCGCTTCAAGCACTGAGATAGAAAATGAAAAATGGAAATATACAAGTGTGTTGTGGATGGATGTTACAGATGTCCTTGTGGCAAGTTTAAAGCAGATATTAGATAACATTACCTATACAAAGCCATAATTCAGAGGATAGCTGTCTTGTTTGCAATTTAGTTTGGCATGAGACCATTAACTGAGAAAAAAGGCAACAAGATCCAGTTCCTTAGTTCAAAGCAGGGCAGACACCCAGCCACTCTGCCGACTAACTCCCCCCAACGCTTGTGTGTTGCCTGCATATGACTGAGACCTGGGGTGATTCACTGCTTCACACTGTGACACTGGCACTGCGTCAGTGAGATCAGAATCATCTCATTATGCGTACAGTTTGCCTTTCGAAACAGGATGCGTCTATCGCCTGAGCCCCGAATCGGAGATGCTGTCTTCAGTGCCGTCTCACTAGCTCTCGGTGACAGTGCTCCTCCTCTCCTTCTCTGCTCCTCCACTCCACTTCACTCCTCCTCCTGCTGCTCCACTCCCGCCCTCTCCTCCAGCCGAACGCCGTCCTCTCCTCTTCTATCCCCCGCCTCTCCTACCATCCATCAGCAGCTATGACAGTCTCTGCTGGCATGTCACAGCTGCTGTTTGTCAGGTCACCCAGACAGACATGGAGCCTACAGCCATGGGGATAGGATGGGACGGTTCACACACACACACACACACACACACACACACACACACACCGGCAAAGGAACTGGACTGACCAGGTGCAAGATGTCCACGCTCTGAGCACAGTAGAAACGCACGCCACTGCACAGACGTAAAGGGGAAAAACACTGAAGCAGCTCTCTGCTGGTTTACACCAAATGCAACATGACATGCGCCAGAGCTATTCATGCATCTAGATAAGACAACCTGGGTGTGCAAAATCATTGCCTTTTCTAGACAAGAAGGACCAACCATCTGCCTTCCTTGGGTATACATTATTTCTTTATTTAACCCAAACAGTGGGGATTATGAGATGAACAAAAAGATAAGAGTGTGAGCTCGAAGCTGCTGACGTTGGATGTTGATCTGATTGGATCCAAAGCTGCTCTCGGGTGCTGGGCTGGATGACATGACACCGCCAGACCTCTATTCTCTGTCTCTTTCTTTTAAAACCTTTTTGGCTGCAAACCCATCAGAACTGATCATGATTTGTGTGCCTGTCAGGGTGCTCAGGTGATGCAGCACTCCGAGCCTCTAGTATTCCTACCTTGAATTCAAGTGACTGACACTTCAATCCAAAAAAAAACAAAAAAAAAAACAACAAAACAAAAACAAACTTGCTTTTGCAGAACTTGTGAACCTTGCTGAGGTCTCCCTACAGGTGTACTCACGGATGCAAACTGTTCATTAAGAAAACAAAAGCAACTACTCACGGATGCAAACTGTTCATTAAGAAAACAAAAGCAACTGCTGAGTCTCCTAATGTTAAATAACTGCATAAAAACAGCAAAGGTCAACAGAAAAGGTCAAGGACAACACAGACGGTATTCACCAAGCCTGCATACTGGTTTCCCTGACTGTCTGACTTACTTCTGCAGATCAGCTGAGTGGCCATTCACTTTACACAAGAACAATGGTGCTCAATAGTAATAAATTAGTCTACTATAGCTGCACAATGGCATTCAGCAGACCAGGGCTTTGTCTAGATCTTAGGAATGATAAGATGCATACAGAGTTTGTTGAATACATGGTCTGGAATGTATCCCTAGACATTTTTGGCAGTTAGACAGAGCAAGTGGTTTGGTTGTCGCTGCCACAATAGACGCCTTAATACCTTTATACCCGACGTAAAAGATGGAGACATGTGGAGTGTTTTGCATATCTTATTCGATCATTTTGTCCATATTTTTGCAAGAAGCGGGGGAGCAATAACATTGAAAATAGTGGGGGGCGACACTGTGTTGCGGCGCGCCCTGATACAAAATAGAGATGAAGAGTAATTACAGATAGGACAGATGAACAGACAGGACAGACGAACGAAAAGCGGGTATAAATGGGTCTTTACTTTTTCAGCGACCATGTGAACTGTCCAGGGTTATTGAGTGTGTTGTTGCTTACTGTTCTGGAGTACTTGGTCTGACCCAAAAAATTTACATTGACTAGGGTCACATGCACAGTGAATTTGGAATAAGGTCAATATCCTGGTTAGGGCAAGATCCTGAATAATCTGTTTACATGTGTGGAAGAGTAGTGTGCAACAGGAATATTGTCATTTACATATCAGTCACTATATTCCAGTTAGGTCACTGTCATAGCCTACAAAGTTGCCTTGTATTGGATGCAACTGAACATGTGAGAAAAAACGCTCCAGTAAGGAGCATTTTCTGATCAAGGTGTATACATGACCCTGAATTACGAAAACAAGAGACTCATACTGACTGATACACCAATTTTCAGAAGCATTGAAGGGGTGTATTTGATTAGCTCAAATATCAACAATTTTTCAACAGGAACAAGGACTTGACCTTAAGAATTGTGCAGTTCAGTTCTATTATGCATTGCTGTCTTGCTTTTGCTATTGAATCTGTTAGCCTCCATGAGTTCCAAAATTCATCCCCAAAAGACAAGTGATAAATTGTGAATCACTCAGAAATAACAGTGTTATCTGAGTTGGTGGCAAGCAAAGTAGTTTTTAAAGCAGGTCTCACTAAATCTTTGATCTCAAGAGTTTGAAAATTGCTGTAAGCAACAAGCAGTATTTAATCAATAGACAAAAAACAGTAAGCAACACTAACAAGCTTACAGGCATATGTTCAGGCACAGTTTTAAGTCTGATGCTGGTTTTAAAATTAAAGTGATCCAGTGATCACACTGTGGTTACCAATGATATTTTATGTTATTATATTGCAAAAATATTGCCAAGTTCTCAATCCTGAGCCCACACAGACAAACTCTCACTTTATTCACACTCTCTATCACTCTCAATGACCACACAAACACCCACTTAAGCCCTACAGCTGAATTTTGTTTGCCTTGGAAGTCACTCTCAGATTGCATACACAGTAACCTCCTTGCCCTTCCTCCTCCTCCTCACAACCTGTTTGACGGGACACTTGAGAGGCGCCAAGGACGCTGGTGTCTGATTGGAGTGCAGCACATGTCCATGGCTCCTGTGTTGCAGTCCTCACTGTCAGGGCAGTAATGGTGGCCGAGCCCTCAGACTGATACATGGTTAATACCTCCAAAAAGCCAAGGACATCATGTTAATAGCCACAGAGCAGAGCCATCCCAACAGAGGGTTTGGTGAGGATGGGGAAGGGATTGACAGACTGCTGATGCCATCGCACCCAAAGTGGCAGGCATGTAATGAAGTCCCAGTGATATATCTGACAGACGATCTAGCCGAGATGGAACACTGTCCAAATATATCCACGTCCCACGGCCGTGAGGAATATTACACTCATATAATTTGTGGAGAAACAAGAACATGGCTTGGTGCGTCTTATCTACTGGTGGAGTCTACTTAGCTAAGGTATTATGCACATTCTCCATTAAAAGACATTTGCATTTTTATCGATTTCTCATGTAATAAAGTACCAGAATGAAGAAATAAATGTTGAAACAAAGAAGAAAGCGAGCCTTTCCATAACAATTCCAATGCGAATTACAAATAGGTAACATTCATTTCGGCGATCAAAGTTTGCTGCTGTTCCTTACATTTACGTCAAAAAAAATTCTGATGGTGTGGTGGGTAGCCTAGATATTATCTTCTTTGAACAAGAGGATAGAGTGTAAATCTAAAGGCTGGCTCTAAAGCCGCTCAAGCCCTCTGGCGTCAGGCGAGTCGGACCCATCTGGCACGAAGCAGCCCGATTGTGCAGCAGGATGCTGGGGCACTCTGAGCCCTGGCCTTGGCCCCTCAGCAGGAAGTGGTCCATAAACATGGCACAGTGCAGTCGGGGAGATTTAATCTCCCTGGGTTGGGGAGGCCACACATTACCAACCTTCTTTTATTTGGTAATGGTAGATTCACGAGCACAGAAAAAGCACTGACACACACACACACCATAAGAGCCAAACACTAAGCCTGAGTTCTGGACCCCTATTGAGCTAGGGGGCTTAGCACTGGGAGTGTGTGTGCGTGTGTGTGTGTGTGTGAGTTGTTGATGGTCACTCACCACTGATCTCCCATGCGACATGGATGTGCTCACATTCACATTCTCTTTGCTGACACCTGGACATGAGCGCTGTGGTGGTCCGAGTCATGCGGCGACAGCCCGCAACGACATGCAGCTGTGACTGAGCGTGTATAAGCAGGGGAGAGATAAGGCCCTGTCTGGCACACATCACCTGCTAAAAATGGCCACTCTCTCCTACCAAGCTAACAGATGGTCACTGTTTGCAAACAGTTGTATTATTTATATAAAACCTTCTTTAAAAGAGACAACCAGTCTGCAAAACGGGTGTTAGGTAGGAGGTATGTATTTTCTGCTCGGTCAAGCTTAGCTTTAGCAGGACCCCACTGACAAGCCTGACTCAGCACTATATACCCACCAAGCATATGCGTGTACATATGACCTAAAGGTCTTAAACACTGAGGGAGATTGTATAAAATTCATTTTGATGTCTCGGAACTGGCCGGTGCAGACAGTGAAAAACAATAAGTAACGCTTACTTTACTGTAAAAAACTAAAAAATTTAAAAACTAGTCAATAGAGTTAAGTAAACATAACTAGTCTCTTTCAAGTTATGTTTACTTAACTCAATTGACTAGTTATGTTTAAATTGTTTGAGGCAACGAGTTTCCACCAATTTTACAAGTAAGCTGTATTTGAAAGAGATTAGTTACATGAGGCGACGAGTTTCCACCAATTTTACCAGTAAGCTTTCAATTTTCTTTTTTGCAGTGTAGCATAACTTGAAAGAGACTAGTTACATTGACTCAGAGACTAGTTACTGCGCATGTTTTGATGATTCCATTAATTGGGGCACCATTAGATGTGCTAATTACACCGCAGGGAGCAGCCACGTGAGTCATAAATGTGATCAGTCCAGTCATCATTCATGCCTCAATCAACCTCTGTCTGACACCTGCCTCAACCTAAAGCAAATCAATCAGAGCTCCATAATCTTATTACTCTCTGCCCGGGGCCTCCTGATCAAACAAATCAAGCTGAGGGCTAAGCACAAATGCTGCCAGCAAAATGTGCAAGGATTTAAACACACTGTGACAACAGAGCCATGCACTGACACATGCACAGGTAAACATGAACACACGCACGCATGCACGCACGAACACGGACATACAAACCTGCTACTTCAAAACCCACCGGATTCCCATCCCAATAAGCTAGCAGTATTCATTACAATTAGAACAGAGTAACACCAAATTTTTGCATTCACAAGCTACAAAAAATATATAATGAGAAATGTATGAGACATTGCAAAGCAGTTTCCTCATATTAAATCATGAACTAAAAGCATAATAGCATATTGCTAGGATAAATAGCCTCAAGACATAAAGTGTGTTTACACAAAACAGGAAAACGGAAGGTTCAACTTTCAAAGCACATTCATGCTCTGATAAACAGTACAAATAAAAAGTCAAAGCAGAAGCCTACAAAAGGATTCCTCCCACCAATGCCAGGTGAGGAAAAAGTGATACCCCTCCGCCTCAAAAGCAAAGAAAAATCAACAATTAATATTTCATTATAAAGGCGGAGGAGATGCATATAAAAGGATGATTTATATGTGGTTTGGATGAATAATTCATGGACTTGGCACACCTTTGAACGTTATTTACTGTCAGGATGTAAATCCCGAGCTGACAGGGGGGAGGAGAGAGGGTGTGAAACATTACTGACTGTTACATATTCAGTGATGTCCTCGCTGGACAAAACACATCAAGTCAAAGTACACAAGTAAGAGCTCCCGGAAGCTTTCAGCTATTAGCCCTGCAGCGACAAACAAAAGAAAAAAAAAAAGCACTGAGGTGTAAAATCAATGTTTATAATACACACACCAATTAACCCAACAGTACGTAACACACACACGTGTAGCATGTACCTTCTGCAAAATTGCATATTATCTAACAACCATAGTCATATTGGTAATTAGATCAAAGCACCTCATATTATTTATTATGGTTCGGCAGCAAAAATTCTGTTGCTGCAGTCCCTGTTCATGGCTCATCATTGTCTGAGTTGCAGCTGTCTTTCTCCCTCTCTCTCCACCCCACCCCCCTCAAAACAAGTGAAAGTAATGAAATTAGACAGCATGGTTAGTGGCAGGCCATTGTTCCCCCTTCACTGTGGCTCCACTTGCTGGTCCCAAGAGCGGGGTTACCAGGATATTGCTAATCGCACACAAAAGGCAGATTAGCAAGGGAGGACAATTGCGGGCTTACGGTCAGGCCACGTCACCTGCTACTACACCCCAATGCCCCCCAAGCCCCCCCCCCCCAATCACCCAGTGCTTGACTCAAAACTGACACACAAAAAATTGACCTTACACACGTGCCCCCACCCTTACAGGCCACTAAAGAACTGGGAGAATACAGGCTGGACATGCACAACACAAGCAAAATAACATCACAATATCAACAACATAATATCAACCTGTCTCTATTACCCGAGAAGACACCTTCATATTACACAACAAAACAACAACAGAACAACAACAAATAAAACAATAAAAAAAGAAAAAAACAAAATAGACAGAGGTCTTCCCTTTCTTCCTTTTGATTTCATGTCAAAAAACCTTTCCTAAATTAATTCATTATGCCAATTCAAGGACTATTACGCTTTTAAGGCAAACATTCTTTTCCTTCAACAATAGAAAGAACATAAGAGATCTTTAGTTAGTTAATTTGCCCTTAATTTTCTGAAAGATCTGAAATTTGGGTGCAGCTCGAAGGCTTTAAATGTTTTCAAACTATTTCTGCAACTATAAAGAGAAGGAAAACACCAATTCCCAGCCCCTGCCCAAAATCCAAGTTAAGGATTTTGTTTTTTTTCTCCATCCCGAAGCCCCCATAATTTCCTACATTGTTTAATCTACTGAAAACCTGCCTGGCTTGAATAAAAGTCACTTTTATGAAGACAAAGCTTTCTCATCACCTTTCTCTTCAAAAGCTTGCAGTGCTGGAAGTCAGTGTGAAGCTTTAATTGCCATGCTCCACAAAGATTTCCCTCTCTCAGCACACCGGCTCAGGACGGGGAGAACAACTGCCCCCACTTGACATTGAGTGCATAGTTTTTGCCACTGTGTCCTTGATACCTAATTAATAGAGAGACAGTACAGTGCATCTCTTGTGGACGTGCATGTTATCACAAGATTATACTTGAGGCATAGTGTTGTGCGTCATGGCGTGTTCTTAGATGAGAATTGCTAGCTCTGTTATTATGCACTAGTATGTGACTGTAGTTTATGAAGTAGATATTGGTGACACAATTAACCCTATGCACTGACAACCCATCTCATCTTGACCAGAGGGCTGATCAATAGTGATGTATTTCGAGACACTTACGCAACTGTCTTCCGCTTCCGTCATGACAACCCTCCAGGGGACACAGATGGTCACCGTCATCAATCAACAAGATGAGTGACACACCTCCAAAGGAAGGGTGTCAAACTGTGGTGACTGTATGTCTCATTGTTTTCAATGTCATGGAATCATTAGATATGATCATGGTTTATGTTGCTTTATGTCGCTATTATATTGCTTTCTTTGTTACATCCAACAAGAAGTGCTCATTACAAAACAATTGAACATGACAGCAAACGTGTTATTATTATTATTATTATTATTGTTATTGTTATTACAGGAGGCACCCATGTCAAATCATGGACCTGACAAAATCCCATTTTCTGATATTTGTGCAACTTGAAAAGTTTGTGGCGTGTATCTGCCTTCATGTTTTATTCAGAAGCCTAGACTAAATCCTTGGAAGGTTTTCATTCGCTGGTCTCTCATGCGCGTCCAATTTCAGACGAGTTGACTAGTGCACTTGGGGACCAGGAGAGATGTTTTGCCGTCCAGAGCTTTTGGAAACCTGGTAATCTCTGGGGTACGGAAATCAAATCGTAGTGAATTTATAATGCGGGTGGGTGGAGGGGATGTGGGGGAGGTTACAGGAGAGGATCAGCAGCAATCCTAATTGGCGTGATTACTGTGACCTTGACTCGGGTTTGTCCATTCCGTCGGGCAGACCCCACTCTTGAGTCAAAGCAGCCGTCACATCTGTTTAAGAGGGGCCGATGACAAAGCCCTGCCAAATGTTCCACTCAGTGAGACAGATAAAGCTGGTGTGAATCTGTGCATAATTCATGAGCACACCCTAATAAGCACATGTGCAAGAGCATTGGAGGCTATTGTGTGATAACTCAGAGCCAGAATAATCTCCAGCAATCAACATGGTAAAAATACCACAGATGCAAAGCCCACAACAGTTAATAAACACTACTCACAATAACAAATCTGTACCACATTGTAGAGGCCAGAGAATGTGTGCAGACTTCTGTTGCAATGTCATCCACAGCATAAATGATCATCACTGCTTGAAAGATATGACATTATACTGCAGGCTTTGCACCAGGCTATCCTCTGGGTCCTCTGGGGAGGAGCCGCGAGCGCAGAGTGTCCTGGACCTTGGACCGGGAGAGGCTGGAAGAGGTTAAGGTCCCTAATGGTGACTTGGCACACAGTTAGTTTTTTAATTGAGACTCATAAATTAATTGGGTGACATTAAGGTGACAACACCGAGCATCCTGTAAGGCTGTCTAATCAAGTGATACGACATCTGATAATGTGCGAGTCCAATGCAATTAGATGCCATGGTAATCTTTTCTGAATATCATTCAGTCCTCTGTTGTCTGCGAGTCCCATAACAACATGTCAGTTCTTCTCTAAGTAAGCATTAGTACAGAATGGTGCCAAGTAAGGGAGAATGGCCGACAAGGTGACCTGTTCAATGGAAATAATGGTGAGGTGGTGGCGAAGAACTGCAAAGTGAAGGTAGCCTCCGTTGAGTCATTATTTCCATTGAACTGGTCACCTTGACGGCGGTTATCTTGCTTATCTCCCGTTTGTATTTAGGATATAATTTTATCTATAACTTTCTTCATATTTAGGAATCATGTGCATGAACTACAGAAAATAACCTATTATGGCTACTGTTAAGGGGGGAAAGTACAGCGTGAAATACTTTACTACGGTTGTTATGGTTACCATTCATAAACGCACTGATATGGAATGAAATTTTTCAGCTATACTTCAAAGGTTACCAGTTATACAAAGTTAATTCCAACCTCATCGTCCAATCAGAAAAGAGAATCTCATTGTTAAGGGAGATAATCCAAAACTTTTTACATACTGACAAATGATTATGAGACAATAGAGGTGATCAAGTAAGGCTTTATCTTTACAGTAGAGACTTGTGTGTGATCTCTGCTCCTGTGAATGGATAATTGAACTGTCGAGATGGAGGCTTAATTAAATTAAACCCTGAAAACAACTGTTGCTATGGCACATCTCTTGCAAAAAAACGACTATTTAATTGGTACATGTCACAGAGAGATTGCGATAATTCACTCATGCTTTGTCCTCCTTTGAAATATCTCCCCAATGATTCTGAGGACAAGACACCTTGTTCTGCAGATGCAGGATAAGACATTACTTGACTGTGGGGGGAACAATCACACCATGGCAACTGCTGAGGTTTTGACAGAGAGAAGTGCAATATTGGCGTCATCTGCCTTCTCGACTGAGTGCGCAACTTTACTTGAAAATTCCAATCTGTCATCTGCTTCCCTATTAAGTTTCCCTCCAAAGTGCATCTCCGGGGACATTTGTCATGAGTACCAACTGCCATCTCAGGTGTTTCTACCTGACGCTGTGCATTCAGAAGAAGGTTCATACCCCTGGAGTGCCGTGATTTTGACAGCAGGGAACTATCATGCTGTATCGCTCTCCTCCTCTCAGCTAGGACAGAAAAAGAGAGAGAAGGGGGGAATTTCTCTTTCTACTTTCATGCCTTTCCCAAACACATGTATAATCAGTGTCCATCTGCTGATCCATTTCGACTAGGTACCCTCACATCCCCATATTATGGAGGAGGATCAAATGGCATGTGCTTGGTGAATAAATGATCTCTTCTGAAGCTGTGAATCCTAGGCTAAACAACAGTTGTTGCAAACTCTCAGAAATGGACAGTTTCGATCTACCATCCATCTGTCCTATTAAAGTGCAGTGATTCAGCAACAGGACGTGCTGCTGGGGCATAAACACCCGTGTGCATGAACTTAAAAAAAATAAATAAATAACACCAAAAAGAAATCAAATGAAATGAGGTAGAACCATTGTACCACCTGCTAAATTATGCAGGGGAAACATAAATGCAAAGGGAGGGTCTGCAGACAGAGAGAGATGAGCGAGGCCTAATTGCACCAGCCAGAGGATTGGGTTTCAGAGTGTAGCAGCAGTGGCTATCAATTCTGCCATTGAAATCAATAGAAAATTGGGCCTCTGAAGGCTCAACCTGCCTAATGGAGTTCCTCACAATCTTCAGTCACATGGCAAAGGGAATGTTCGTACCCCCCTCCCTCGACTCCATCTCCACCATCACCAAATCTTACACACACGCACACACAGACATACACAGACGCAAATCTCTACCCCCAAACCTCCGACACATACAGTACACTCATACACTCAAAAACTTACTCGCACAACCATATGCACACACACTTCACCAACGGGGGGGGGGGGGTTGCTACTTGGGAGATATCGGAAAAGGATGACTGTGGTGGTGCTACTTGTCAAAGTATGCTCTTGAAAAATCTTTCCACACAGAAATCCTTTTTGGTGGGGACTTTGAAGTCAAGTGCAAAAACTACAAAGGATCAGAAATATTTTATCACTGAGACAGAACTCCCATAACAATATACTTATCATCAATGACAGCACTTCAAACAGTCAAAAGGAAGACTGGCAGTCTCCAGAGGATATTAGAGGTGAATAGTGGGCTTACTTAATTGTATGTCTATACTTCCTTATGTACATACTTCTGGACAATTACATTGATTTTGACTTGAGAGATACCAAATATTAGCTTTATGAAAATATACTCTCTCTGTTTAGCAGATGCTGTTATCCAAAGTGAAAATTATTAGATGAAAACAAGGAATTAGCAAAAACAAAGAAAATCAGTGGCATTAAATGACCAAACAAGAAAACACCCTACACTTTACATAAAAAAACAACAACATTAAATTGACGAATATTATACACAATTTACATATTTAGACATTGTGAGTAAGGTTTGAGAGATTAAGTTTATGTTACATTTCCTTTCTGATATGTTTCTTTTGCTATTCTGAAAGAAATCTGCTGAGAGTTTGATGTAGTATCCACTTGGCTGTAAACTTTGCTGTGCTATTCATTAAAATACTACACAATAGACTTAATTCACTGCAAGGTATTTATCAAATCAGTGTTGTGCATTACAGATCGCTTTGTCAAAATGAAGAACACATATACTCACAAGACAGCTGGCTGGTTACTGGGGATATTTTCTTTGTTTGTTTGCCTTTTTTGAAAATCACAGGCAGACTGCTGACACATCATATAGGTTATATGGGCTTTTGAAATTGTGAATGTAAGCAGAACAGAAAATTGTGCTACTGTGCAAGCGTGATGCGCCTCCTTCCTGACAAACATATGTGTGTTGTGCAACATATATTAACCAAATCACTGTGTTCTCCTAAAAGCATTTTGATTTGTCCCCATGAAAAAGTGCCAAGAGTGAGTCTAGCCTGACGAGAATGAGTGGCCTAAGCTGTGCAGCACGTCAAAGTCATTGACATGCTATTAGGACCAGAGCACAGACACCGTTCCCAAAAGCCAGTCAATACAGTCCATTAAGGCTGATTCTACCAATCAGTCTAGCGCCAGTAACCTGTGATTCCAGGCTCCGAGTGAAAACAGTTGGTGCTTTAGGATTAAATTGACTGAAAGGCACTTCTGAAAAGGAATTTATCTGGGTGGTCCAGTTTAACAACTTGGATCACTTGCGCCCACTGAGGATCAAGTGCAGGAAGAAGGCTCTTGAGATTCCGTTCAAAGTGAAAGTCCAAATGGACCCAACAGAGACAGACAGATAATTTGAAAATGGTAAAGGGGGAAAGAGGATATAGATTTTATTTATCAGGAAACATGATTTTATCATCAAAGATCATGCACCTAAGATTAGTCATCTATGCTTGTTTAAGGCACTGGATTGTGCCTCTCAAGGGTCTCTCATCCAATTGTGAGTCTATGAAATCTTAAAGAATGGTGAAAATGGCATCTCAAACATCAGTGAGGAGCCTTGAACAGAGGCACAGGGACCCTGTAGCTTTGGTCTAAGCTGATGCTATGGGTTAGCATGGAATGTACTCAATGAAGATGATCATTATGCGACAGACTATAACTGTATAGTATCCACACGTTTTTGTTTTGTTTACTTGCTTTTCAAAGACTGTTTGACTTTGACATTTTAAACAGAGGAAATTTGTCCTGTTCTAACTATGTGTTGCCCACTCAGTTTATGACTCCAGGCCTACCCAATATGCTTTTATGGAAATAAATAAGTAAACAGAACAAATGTTGTTTATATGAACCTAAAGTGACTTACATGCCATCTCTTCTTCGGCTTAGCTCTTATTTCGCATGACATCACCTCTGCTCTCAAGAACCAATCATATTTTAAAAGGGTCAAGGTTCCGATTGTATACTGCTTGTTTTCGGCTGTTTTTTTTTTCCAGAAAAAGAGAGCACACTAATAGGCTAAGTTCATGCATTGGTATTGCACTGCATTTGAAATCTTTTTCTGTCTTTTGGGATGTTCCCAAACTTATATCAAAACAGAAAACACACAAAAGTAGAAAATAATACAAAACAATTATTTAAAAAACATTCGTCTCCAACATGTTATGCATCAAGTCTTAGCTTACGGCTTACTCTTCATGCTGCTCTGGCAAGTGACTCCTTAGAACTGAAGGCGAAAAGTGTCTGGCAGCTCCATGCTCATTTTTAATCAGAGCCAGAGACACTTTTTCTTTTCACCCATCAATGCAAAATGCTAAAGACAATGGTCAGCATCTCATTCACTTTAGACAAATATCCACCAAACTTCCAAGTGTACAAAATCAACATGTAGCTATAAAACAAATGTGGTTGTTTGTGCCCACGATTGTTGAGACCCCACAATACTGCATTTTCACACAGAACTGTGTCTAGCTCCTTTGAATCTATCTAAGCAACAAGAACAAAAAAAGTTTGGCCTCCACAAGGGCCCTGCACAAGGAGCTGTATTCTTCTGAGACTAAAAAGGAGCCATTCATTATGCAAGCTATGTTCCCCCTTTTCCTTTATGGCTTTGACAATAGAATCAAACCAGATCATATTAAGTACTCACACTGGTCCGTGTGACACTCTGTGATGAATATCGAGGCCTCCAAATATACTACTATGGAAATGGAAAAGAGAACCTTCCATGGGCAAAGGGGAGCTTTTGATTTTTTTTTTCCGCACTCCCTTTATGATGGCAACCGCTCAGGTCACCGACCCCTGGAGTCATGATATACGACGCAATATCCCCCACTCCCACCCCAGTGACAGCAAACAGACTGGCAATGAGGAATTTAATTTGTTTCTGTAATTCAATTTTATTTTGTGCCTCTTTCCACCCCTCGCTCTCATCCCGTGTCCATCTCAGATACAACAGAGGTAACAGCTGGCAGGATTGCTGACCTCTCCTGGGTTATTTCATTGTCAATGACTGATGCTGGGTCCTAATAGTATCAGTGTGTTTGTCCCTTAAGTCAAACACTATTTGCTGTGCGTAGTGCGGCTAAAAGCTGTGCTATAAAAAATATTCCGACTTCCATTATCCATTAAAAAAAAAAACACTCCCATGTATTAAGAGAATACTATTAAAAGAAAAAATAAAAGCATGATCATTCATGATCAATGCCTCAACTCTGAAAAAAACATGGAGAGTTTAACATACAGAATAAAAATAATGATAACGATAATCAGAATTTCATGAATTCTGTTCAGACAGCAGCTAAGTGCTGAGGTACTCTAGTCCTTCACTCGGCCTCCAGAGTCCTTTTACTGCACGCCCGTCAGTAATCGAAAGTGAGATTCCAAAATATGCCTGAATAAAACATGGATGAATCAATTTGGTGCTACCTGCCGGGAGAAATACTGAGCATCCTATTTACTTTGGTGTCTTACACACTGTCCTTTCACAGAAATGTTACGAATCTCCTGGTATTGCTGGCTCCAGGTAAAAGGGAGGCACAAATGTCTATGCTAAACACATTAAGGGCATTACTGAGCATTTTGAATTCTTTATATATACTGTGAGAATGAATTTTCCACTTTACATCTACTCTATGCCATTAAAAATATTCTGTTTGTAGAAGTAATAGATGCTATGACAAATAACGCTACAACAAACTGAAAATGGAAATCTCGTATTTGCCATTTCATGTTTATTTCTGAGGCTTAGACTAGGGGAAAGGAGGCACCGGAAACAAAAATTTAGGTCCCTACTGGTGGCCAATAATTGACTTTGGGTGCCTAGTCAGTCAGCCAAACTGCAATAAAAGCGTAGCATTAACATAGTAAGTGAGATCTTTCAGCACAGAAACTCCATGGAGAACTTAGCTAAGATGAATCTTTCTCTGTCCTGAACAGGAGTGGCTACTGCTCTCAGGTCAAAGCCTTTCGTCCTTGTTGTGGATATGAAGACCAGCACCTGAATGTGTAGCTATGAATCATCGAAAATGGCCCTTCTTTTGTCATGACTTTGACATAAATTAAATGAAACCATCACAGAAACAGACAGTCTCATTTTTTTATAAAAAATACATGTGATGTGGCAAAGTGGTTCATTAGAATGCTGATATCCAAGGCTGCAAACTAAATTTTACAACACTTTCACAGGAAATCTCTTGCAAGTCTCCATTCATTATATGCACTGGCTGCTCTAAAGCATCAACGGACACAGTTAGGATGAAGCACACACAAAAAATGTGACTCAGTGATTTAAAGATAACGTGATGGGTTGTTGCTGTATAATTAATGGTTGTGTTTAAAGCGGATGGGGGGAAGGAGAAATCTGATTCTTATCATCTGCAGCGACTATTATTCTGTTTTATATTGAGGGGCAGATAAGTGGATCTATCAGCGGGATATGCACTGGCTCTGACGTGCATCACGCTGATCCTGTCCTGTCACAGTCTATAGACGACGGAGCAGCAGACTGTAAGAGATGCAGATGCTAATCTGGATTATCTGGGCACGCCTGGCATGTTGTGTTTTAATTTCCACCCCTCTTGTTTTCTTTGGTCATGAAACAGCACAGCATGGGACATGGGACAGTCAATGTCTGTTGGCCATGAAGAAGAGGAGGAAGAAAAAAAATGTATCCCAAAAGTATTAGAAGGTATAAAGACATGATTAATGAAAGAAACAATAGCTTGGTAAATCTCCACTGATCTGTGGTGGTAACTGGACAGTTTGTTTAATAGGTAAATGGGGCATTGCAACATGCTGTTTGCTTATTCATTAGTCTGACTGCTAACATTTGAATGTTTTTTTCTGCACTGGAGAAACAATAATAAAAAAATGTTGACATGCTATTTGTCTTCATATGTATTACAGCTCTGGAGGGAGATGGCATTCTTACAATTTCACAAGATAAATCTAAGAGTGAGGCAAGGAAATGTGCTAATTAAAAAAGTTTCAATCATTCGCAGGGGTTTAACTTTTGAAGGAGAGACGAGGAGGGAAATATTAAAGCCCTAAGGTTCTCCTCTGAGGATGACCTTTCCTCTGTGTTCGCTGCTTCCATGTAGTCCTTATTGTACTAGTCTGAAAATTTCAGAGGGAAGCTATTTATTAAACTAAATAATTACTGTCATCATCCCGCTGAGCCATTCATCATATCTCTCTGGAAATGCCAGGGAACGCAATGACTTGTCTGAATTATAATACCGCTTTTGAACATCACTGTGGATTTGCTATCACTGGCTGACATTACCTATAATTTCCGGTCACATTGGATCATTTTAACCTTACTGGTCTAGCACTGGTGATTTTTTCCCCAGAAATATTGAAGCTATAAGGATATTGAGAACATGCAATTGCACAGTCCCTCCCACACCAAAAACAGATGGGGAAATCGGAAAATGCTCAGAGAAAAGGGGATGAAATGAAAACTGCCCACATGGTAAAACATACCTGATGATTTCTTTTGCTATTGAAAAATAGTTTTCATCTCATGGATGCACTCAGAGAGTTTACAGCATTTCATGCACACTCTCGTTTGACTGGGAAGACAGTTCCTATCCCGTGCCGCAATAAAAAACACAGCACACACATATCAATTTTGCATTATGCACAGAGCCTGTAAATTCATGAAGCCATTCATATGACTAGCATTTACCTTGTGGGGTTCATTTTATGCCTGGGCAAACACCTAAATCAATATTTCATTGTTTGCCTCGGTCAAGTCTGGCCCTTAAATGTGGTTTGGGCTGGGAGGGGAGGAGGATCCTTTGTGCAGGTCTAAAGTCCAAACAGTACATGCTGCTCTCTTAGTCTCTCTGACATCATCTACATGGAGATGCTGAATGAGAGATGCAATCCCAAGAGGCCCTGGTTCAAATGTACTGTATCTTGGTCAAGATCATAATGGGATTGGGTTAGTGATTTTACAAGAGATCCATACCCTTCAATTATTTCAATTTAAAGGGTTAAAATCTGAATTTAAAATAGGGTTTAATGTTTAATCAACATAAATTCAAACGGGTTTCCAAAACAGATTCAAACATACAACTAACACCACACAAACATTTAGCTGTCAGTTTTTTTTAAGTGGATATCCAAATCACCACACAAGAATTATGGACTCTGAAGTGGAGTGGAGGGGAGGCTGTGTGTGTGTGTGTGTTTATGTGTGTGTGTGTGTGTGTGTGTGTGCGCGCAGCAATTATGTCTTTCTTTTCCAGGAAATAACATCAAAAGGCTATATCTCTAAAATACCTGCTTGCTGTTCTCCATACTGCATGACTGGGAGTGTATTGGATGCTACCCAAGAGCACATGCACTGTTTAAAATTGCAAGGATGTTCTCTGGAGATATACCAATGGCCCATTTCTTCCTCAAAGTTACCCGAAGGGCTGCTTGCAAGCAGCTGGTAATTACAGTGCATATGGCTTAAGTCCTTAATTAGCACTACAACTTCAAGGTTCTAATGAGTGTCACTTGATTATATTCTGTTTAGGAGACAACGACAACAAAAAAGACAGTGAAAATAGGCTTGACATTTTATGAGGACAATATCCCCAGAAATATTGTGAAATATCTGAAAAAGAACTAACCATTTATGAAAGATAGCATTTTATGCTTCTTTTTTCAGATTATTTTGGAAATAGAGGTCTAGAAGTAAGCTTGTATGTTCTTAGAAATGTTATTTATCAAAGTCAATGCAAAAGCACTGCTGTTAGTGTTAGATATCATGTCTTCTGTGTCAGAGAGAAAAACAACTTCAAAAATATAATTTGGTTGTGCCATTTCCGCAGTACAGTGGGATCATAAATAGTATGGGGTTTCTGTTTACTGCTGAAAGCATCATCATAATGCCTGACTAAGTAAGTGAGTGAAATAAACCATTAAATAATTATGAGAGCTTTTTTGATCAAAACACATTTGAAGTTTGAAGTGGTCTTTGTTCAAAGTGGTTTGCGCCGAGTAGATTTCACAGGTCAGTGCTACTGCACATTGCATTTTCCAATCTTTTCAGAGGACTTAGAGGAAAAGCAGGCGCCTGTTTCTGAGGAGGGACAACAGAAATGACTGACAGCACAGCGCCACAACAGAGGGGTGACGTTAACTGATAACTGACAACTGATACACAAGCCACACAGAGTAAGAGTCTAACAGGTACATTTATGCTTTAGGAAATTCAAGGCAGCTTCAATACATAGAAGATGTTTACCATCACCCTTCTCTGAGAGAATATTGGCAGTGCAGGCCTTTCGACCTTCTAAGTTACTGAAGGACATTTACATCTAAAGTGAAATGATCAAGTTGAGGAACCATCGAGAGGGGTGGGAAATGTTTTAAAATTCTCCACCAGCTCTTCCACTTACCCAGACAGTGATTGAAAGTGGAGGCCATTTGAAGGGAGAGAAACAAACGCATTTAAGTGCAGAGGATGACTGGCCAAATATCTCTCCATCTCCATCTCTGGAGACTAATTAAAATCAAGAGATGTGGCTCCGAGGCTAACGGAAGAGCTCTCTGTGCAGGTCTAACAACCCAATAGATTGGAAGTGCAACCGTCCCCCCCACACACACACACACACATGGCCGCTGGGACACTCGAGCCTCTGGCCATCACTCAATGGCGCCAGGGAGACCTTAGCCACACACAGCTACTGGCCAGCACTGCCCCTCTTGTTAGCTGGACATCAACTTAACAGGGCAATGCAACTAAGTGAGCCCAAGACTATCCCTCTCATTAGGCCTGGTCTGAATTTCACATTTTACTGTGACTGGTCATGCAAATATTTTGCTTAGCAATTATAACAAACAGCAATCAAAATATTTGTTTAGTCTCTTTAAAAAAATGCAGCTGTAACTTAGCTGTATCATAACCTAGATGTTATAAATTCCTTGTTTAGGAGCTCTTTATTAAATAAGGGTACATGTGCTTTCATGAGGCTTTAACACTGCAGCGCACCAAGGTGACCATGAATGTCAAAGTCCTGCTTTATGCGATTGTCAGCCAACCATTTCCTAATAATGCATAGTAAAGGAAGAATACACTTTAAAGGTTTCTGCTCTGCCAAGTCTTATGCTGGATACCAAGGAAAGGAATGAAATGGGTGTTTTGACAATACATAAAGGTTCCTGCAAAGCCTAACATACAGTATATGTGTATGACCCTTTGACCCTTATTTTTCCAAGTGAAGCATTCTCAATCAAAGCCTGTCCATTTCAGATTATTAAATTCTATCCAGCAAAACAAACAGCGAAAGGTTGTAAGACCTTCATTGATTTTGAGTTCAGCAGCCCATCTAAAGAAGTAGGCTGGGCTGAGCAACTTCCATCAGCCACGTTTCTATGAAGGTTGGGCTATATATAGTCCTTGCAGAGAGGTCATCCATTCAGATTAGGTTAAACAAAAACAAATGGTTCCAGTTCCAGCATGGACTGGTAGCTCATAAAAATGACTTACCTGAATCAGGGTTGCAGTCCGCAGAGTGGTATCAAGGGGATGCAGAGAGAAGAAAAGAAAAAAGAAAGAAAGAGAAAAAATAAAGAAAGAATGAAAGATGGAACTAGTAATCACATCACATGATCACATGGTCAAATCAGAGCGGCATTCTTTACTGTGAAAGTTTTTTTTTTGACTAAAAGTCTCATCATCAAAGCATGAAGACAAATATAGCACATATCTCTGTAATATTTCAAAATCGAAACACACCCATGTGTTGAGGAACAAACAAGATGATGGATGGAATAACTATATGCTAAGAAAATCCACTGAAACACTGAATTGAGTAAACTCATGCTGATCTTCCCACCTCCATCCTCCCAGAACAGTGTGGGAGACAGAATATGTAATTACTTTGCACAAGGCTGGGAGGAGAACCTTAGAGGCCACGCTCCTCCTCCATACTTTCAGTGGGATTTTTCCTAGGTTAGAGAACTGCAAACAAGCGATCATGAGCATGTGTGGGTTCAATGAGTGGTGTGGGCTATGACCACCACAGTGAATAGACGCCATGACCTTACTTCTACCTACCACCACATTTCAGTGATACTGAGATGGATTTCCTGTGACATGCTGCACATTCGAAAATGAGGTCTTAATCATGCCCTAAGGCTAAGGCCAAGGCCGTGGAGGAGTCTTTTTCCCCAGCCTCATTTGAGTGCATGGGAATTCATATCTCAAGAGGCTGGGGTGGGATGGGGTGTTCTGCAGCTTTAACCTTTTGTCAAGTTTATACAAAAGGTGATAAAGGATTATAATCACAAACTGATATGCCCTAGGTAGAGATAGCATCACATTTGACAGCTGGTTTGTTTATTCGAGTCACATTCAATTCACTGGAGATATACAAAGGTGTGCTAAAAACCCAGTCTAATAAACAAAGCATTGTTTCTCCATCAGACACCCACGCATTCACCCACTCGACAAAAACATTGCCGTGGTGCGCTCGACTTGATTAATACAAAGCCTCCCAACAGTGTTTGCATTCATGCAAGTGCAGCAAGCTAATTGGAGAGGGAAAACGCAAACCTAAACCACAAACTAATTGAGAGTACAACCGCTATGGAATGGAATTCAGTTTGGCATCCCCCAACCATGCTCGTGCCTCAAAAGAATATATTTACAGTCTGTTTGTATGTAATACAAACAGACTGGGGGGGTTGAAATATAGGCAGAGTGTGAATCAGCTGCGATTCTTCAGGAAGTGGGTTGTGCTGCCCTGAGGTGACTACCCCTGCAGAGCCTCTAAGGGAAGCAACCACACAACACGAAAAAGCCTCAGCCACTCGCCCACTCTGGACAAAAATGTCACATCGACGACGAGAATGACTCATTATTCCATTTGACATCAGTTATTTTATTAAGGATGCCTTGGCTTTAAAATCCTTTCATACTTTTTTGTCTATGTGTGTGTGTGTGAGTGTGTGTAGTTTGGGGGTATCCAGTGAACACATTCAAGCATATCTTGTCACACGTTTTAGGGACGTTGTGGTTAATTTTCTTATTTCCATTTAGGATACATTTCTGCAGGATAGGCATAATTCTTGTGTGCTGAAAATGCTGTAGCGAGGCCTTTTTGCAAAGAAAGGGCAGCAAAGAAAAAAAAAAATCAGGCATGACTACAGGCCAACCTCGAAGAGTGGACCTTGGTTATGCAAACCTCATTGTGTACTCCAGATGTTGTCCCAGTTTCCTGTTCACACCAATTTGTCACCCATGATCATCCAATGGCCACTGTACACGGCTGACCTGCATGTTATAAACCTTTCATAATCTTCGAAGAACAGTCTCAAAAACAAAAAAACAGCCAGTGTGACTGTAACCAAAATGAAAACTCCTCGGTGACCACACAGAAAAATATAATAATATAATGAATAAATATTTAGAGGTAGCTTTCAATCACAGTCCAGTCAAGGGGAGATTTCTGGCAACCTGGGAGCAACACTTTGTTTTAAATGGTCCCCAAACTTGGCCTTTCTGCTCTGGAAAAAAAAGTGTCTAAATATGGACAACCAGCACAGCATGTCAGAGGACTGTGAGTCACTACTTGTTATATTTTATGTGTATTGGGCCCAGTGCCTTTTCTCCCGCTCATCAGTTCCCTGTCAGAAACCTTAAGAAAGGCCTAATTTATATGACATAGATCAGCTCGTCCTTAATGCTCCTGACAGCCATCTTGATGAGGTCTCTACAGAGCGAGTCCAATAGGTTCTTCCCGCACCGAACAGTTTAATTGACCTGCTCCTCCACATTTTATTCAGGGCTAATAGAGTACCACTTATCACCGTCTTAATTTGAGAGCCGACATAGTTAAAGGATTTGTCTGTCAGGTCAATACACTGACCTTGGATTCAAAAAAGCGCAGTGTTTCGACTCGGGTGTGACAAAAGTCAAGCAAGCAAAAATGAAAACAAATGAAAGCGATGAGCCCTGACGTACCCTTGCAGGCCAGTGTTTTATGAACTTGAAATAATGTCTCTTGTGAATACTAGGCTACATCAAGTTCACGGTTTCCCAAAACTCGGAACAACAACAACAACAACAGAAGAACTGTCAATCAGAAAAAATACTTTCAAACTGGCAAAATTAACATATCTGTTATTTCTTTCTTTAACCAATGCCAACAGTAAATAGCAAGAGAAATGCAGGACAGCAGACCAAACATACAAATTGAGGGAAAAGATTTTTCTGTCCTTATTCTTCTTTCATAACATATAGTGGGCAAAGTCTAATGGCCAGAGAATGGGGCCCGGTTCCCCTCAGGGGCCCATTAACACACGGGTGCACTAAAGGGACAACAGCCCCGGCAGAGTCGAGCGGATGAGACCGGCCCAACCTGTGCCACTGGCCGATTTATCAACATTCGCTGGCTCCCTGGGCTACTCCTGCACCCTCATACACACTTTTATACACACACACACACACACACACACACACACAACCACAAACATGCACATGTGCACACTCACATGACCATGACCACAATGACACAAAACAAACAAACAAAAAAACAAGATCTTTCTCTCTCTTCCTCTCACTCTCTCTTTCATTCATACATTCACACACACACACATACACACAATCTCGCAAACACACATAGAAATGACCACAATAACAAACTCACATACACATACACAGACACAGATATGTTTGTGCATGACTGAGCTGTCCCCAAGTGTAAACCATTGAGGTATTCTGGGGGCAAGCACAAAGGTAAGAAGCAAGAAAATGGCCTAAGGGTTAGGAATCCAGTTTATGGTGTTTTTTTTCCCCTCTTCCACTCAGAACACAATCAATCTGGATGCCCAATCCTCATCAGGTCTTTTGTTGTTTATACAGTGCATCACTAACAAAACACAGCACCTTTATTGTTCAGGTATGACATCACACAAACAAGTTGGAACTATTTCACACATCCAGTGAGTGAGGTCTCTCTTACATTGAGGCTTATTTCAAATTTGCAATAATGGAACTGGAGGGAGGGAGACAGAAAGAGATAGAGATAGACAGATGCATAGAGAGAGAAAGATTGAAAGAGAGAGAGAGAGAAGGTTAGTTTGAAACAGGAAATCAGAGATCAGCCATTTAGCTTTTCCTTTGAACGAGTGGCCTTTGGTGAGAAAGTTGGCATCAACAGCATGCGATGACGTCCATGCCAATGAGGCACTCATACCATGGCCCGAATCCAGAATCAGGCAGTGAGGCTGACCTCCTGCGATGCACGGACGACGTGGGGCGTGGGATGAGGGATGAGTTTCGCCTCGCGATTCTTAATTACAGCTAATGAAGCGTCGTAGTTTACTAATCCAATTCCACCCAAGGCCTCAGAATTCTTCTGGTCCTGGCGATCTAAATTGGATCTTAATTAAGGACCTAGCCACAGTTCCCCCCCACACCCCTCCTTAAACAGGGATCCATACCTATCAGCAGCTAGCCTGACAGCACTATAGGAGGGCGCTCCACGCAGCTGATTAGGAGTCTTCAGGAAATCCATGCAGGCACAAGGGAGAGTTGAGAGAGTGGGGGGTTAATGCAGAAGTATCTGGGAAAAAAGAACTTCGAAACAAACACACTGGCCTCCCAGACCTCTCCACCAGCTACATGAACTCTATAGCTAACCCTCTCATGCCCCTCTCTCTTCCTCTCACAAACACTCTATATATGGCTCGCTCTCTCGCTCTCACACTCACTCACTCACACACACACACACGGTAATTCACTCCCTGAGCTCCTTCTGCTCTCTGTAAACATACCATCCACCCCGTCCACCTTCTCTATCACAACACAACACACCAAGGTCCATGAGCCTGAATGGAGCAGATTTGGTGAATGTGAATGAATGAAAACCAGTCTCTTGGCTCCCTAAATCCATTGCACAAAAACAGGTCCACGGGGGAATGTTTCCCTACTCTTTCTGTTGTTGTCATATTTTATTTTGCTCTAGCCCCCTACTCCCCACCACCCACCTCCAAACTGGAGTAGAAGACAACAGCATGATGGGACACTGAGTGGAATCAACTGCTCGGATACCTCAATTGGATTTACAGATTGCCCCAGCTTTGATTTGCGATTGCTGCCTGTATTTTTTTCCCCACAATGAGCTCAATCCTCTGACTTGTGCTGCTGTGACTCCCAGGCAAAACAGCATTACTTCAGAAACAGCGCAGAGACAAAAATATGGTGTGTTGGGGTCTGTGGACACACAGCACCACCATAGTCGCAGCACAGTGCAGTTCCTCGATGCCTCAGTAGAGGGAAATGAGGCAGAGTGACCTTTCACCCCCTTCAGAGCCCTTGGGTGTCTCCACTGCGGCAGGATGGGAGTTTGTCTGGTCTGGTCACCCATATATGCTGAACCTAGCCTTCGTGTGCGGGCTATTGCACGCAGACATAACCTTTGGCGCTTCACAACTGACTTTCCAGATGAACATAAACATAACTCTGAGACCTATGACCTGAAACATGTGTTGTTGCTGGTTTGCCCGATGCAGCTCAAATTTTTTTTTCCATGTGCACAATGCTTTACTCCATCTGACTTGCTGTTCCCACAGAGTCAAACTCTCAAACAATATCAATTTCACCGAATTCTGAAAGGGTTCTGCATTATTCATCCACATCTACATAATTACAGCCTTATTTCACTAGGGTAAAAATATTTTCGGTCTCAACATTTACAAAATCCAATGAATTTTGTCAAACTGGAACTGCATAGCAGGGTATGGGTCAGAGGTAGCAGAATATGTCAACAGATAAAAAAAATTATGTAAAATATGTCGGATTGTATAGTATTCCATGATGAATGCAACTTTTACTGTAAGAATTATTCCACTGACATTTCAAAGCCACAGATGATTTGTTCAAATCATATGCATGACTTGAACTTGGTAGGCAGAGGGTAAACAAAGGGAACAAAAACAAACAATAAAAAAAAATGTATGTGGCAGACAAACAAATCTCTGATCTCTGTTGACTCCCACAATACACCTGATGCCCAACCCTGCTGAGGAGCACCCACCTCTACTCACAACCGGCATCATTCTACACTGCCCGGATGGGCACAGTTGGCTCAGACAGAGGGAGAGGGAGAGAGAGAGAGATGACACTTCTTTGTCAGCCCCTGACCCCATTAAGCATTTGTGGCAGCGTAAATTATGCAGGAGCGTGAATTCGTTTTTAAATTTTAATTGTGGCCAGTCTAGGGCCCCCCATGCATTAAGTGGATCCTCCTAAGTGATTCTCTGCAACATAGGACCCATTTTACAGCTTATAATGACGGAAGGGGAGGTTTTTGGGAGGGGGGCTGACTGGCTGGCAGGCAGACAGGCAGGGAGGGAAGGGGATGGGTGGATAGATGGGTTTAGGGATGGGTGGGGCTCTGATGCACTGCCAGTCTGTATCCTCCCTGGAGGGCCTTTGTGTGCCCCTCCCCCTCCCCCAATCCTCCATCAGCATAGAGAACTGTAATGGCCTTCTTCTATAATCACAGCAATTAACCCACATTTAGCAAGCGTGAAATAATCTGGTGATAAACTAGTCTCTTTTTCCGGAGGAGCACCACTCATTCAAAGACAACAAATGGCACGGAAACACGTCACTCAGTGATCATTATCGATTCTTGTGATAGGATTCTAGTGGACTTGCACTTACTCAGAATTTGTCTAATATCAAGGCTGAAAATAAGCAAATAATGTTGAAGGTATTTACAGGTACCATCAGCATTTAAACCTATCTAATTAGTCTAATTAGTACAGCTGCAATGTGAGAAATATCTTACAGATATCTTACAGACAGAACACCACAGAAATCAAATCATTCAAAAATAAGCTGACCTACTGTGTCTGCAACCCTAGTCAGTTTTCGGTGATGGTGCAAAGAGCACTGGGAGTATCCTGATGCTCACAAGTTTATAGGGCAAAAATGAGGAGCAAAAGGTAAATTAACTTAAAGTCCTCTCTGGGTGCAACACATTAATGAGGCCTTGCCTTTGGGCTGCATCTGCAAGCGAGCCGTTTGTTTGCCCTCGGTCACCCTGTGACACACAGATCCGCCACCCTAATCGGCTTTGTAGGTTTGTGTGTATTAACAACACGGATTCCTGTCAGGCAGGTCATTAACATGATCTCTTGATCACTGCAGATATACACTGAATGCAGTGAAGGCCTGCTCATCTCTGCAGTGTAAACAAAAGTCAGAGTTAACAGAGACTAAGAAGGAATCCAGGAATTATGCAAATTACAGAGGCCAGCACAGAGCATGTTTACTCCATGTTTGTTACAAATTTATCTGCCCATTTGGGGTTAGGCACAGTTTGTTAGATGATAGCCCAGGGAAACAGTGAAAATGTCTAGTTACTATACATCAGTAGCGCTGCCGCTGCCTTTGTGCTTCTATCGTTCTTGCTTGACATTTCTTTTTGTACCGGAGGGCCAAGGAGAACGAAAACTGCAATATGATTGGTCTAAACTTTTTCAGTAGGCGATCTTGCAGTCTGCAGCAGCATTGGAGTCTGTCTAAAAATTTTGGTTAATAAGTAAGTAAGTAAATAAGGCAAACTCACTATTTTTGTGTACTTTTAAGTGGCAATGTGTATCAGCATATTTCAGTGTCAAAATGCATGGCTGCTATGCAAAATGCGTACAAGTTGGCAGGTCTTCATCAGTATTTTGTAATTCATCTTCATTTGAGAAACTCACAGTCAACACGTATGCTGTTGGATAGGAGGGTCGCCTAAACCATCAAGTCAGTACATTTTGGACTTTGAATTTTGTTGCTTCACTATTTTAATGCTGGGGAAAAAATGTGAAACTGAGAGGATATGGTTCAAATCTAAGACAACGCGATGAGAGTTACATTCTGTTGGTCATAGCCAAGGTTACATTCTTTGCTAATTAAGCTAAATGTTAGTGCAACACTGGGAGTCTTTTGCTTCAAAAACAAAAAAAATGGTTTTGAGAGCAGAAACTAAGTAGCACAAGCCGCACCGAGCCAAATCTGAGAAAGTTTAGGCCTTCTGAGAGTGCAAATGAAGGTATATTCATCCTGTGACTGTGTCTACTCCTGGGACAAGACTAATTCCTGTTATTCCAGGTCAAGGCCGTGAAAAATACACAAGAGAGACACAAAAGCATACTCATCTAACCACAGCATCAGTCTCTCTGTGCGCCCCTGAAGTAGAGCTTTGTGTGTTTTTTTGTGCTTTGTTTTGTTTTTGTTCCAGGGGACAAATGACAACTCAAAGTAGAGGGATGAGAGAGGAGGTGGGGCCCACGCAGGAGCCCTTTTTTAATTGCATCAAAAAACGGATGTGTAGCCAACGCAGATGGGTCTTTTCATACCCATACACTCTCTGAAATGAAGCCTCGCTGCATCCGACAGAGAAGGGGTCAGTACAAGTGCTCATTTAAATGCAGCTTCAGTGTTTTTTGTTTTTCCTTCTATTTTGACAATACAAAAAAACAGTTCTCCAGTTGGGTAGGTGAATGGTTCAGTTGGGTTGAGGGGAAGGGGCATGCTGTGGGGGAGTGAATCTTTCCACATTGTCCTCAAAGATTTCATTTTTTTCCCCCCTCTGCAACAGCCTATATAGCAGATAGCCAATTTACATATGGCAGATCATAAAAATGCTGTTGAGTATAGGCGGCATTCAGAAGGATAGAACCAATGGCTGCAAGAAATTTGTGGTTTAGGGTCTGAAATAGTGGGGGAAAGGACATCAATGTGAAATATGCCCAGCATTAGCTATTAGGGTATTCCAGCAGAACACGACCATGCCAGAGCCAGTTGTTATTGCGGCGTATCAATCACTGCAGATCTGATTAATATAGGCACTTGGCTCACATAACAGGTGGCTCTATTTATGAATGCCAAAGGCATTCAGGGCTTGAGAGGATTAAGCCACATAATGACTACTCCTGTTCAGCGAGGTTAACTTGATTGCCACGTTTCATGCCGTGGATTTGAACTAAAAGTCTGCAAGGATCTGCTCCACACCTTTGTCCAACAACCACAGCTACACTGTGGCAACAGCGGCAGTTTTGATGTACTAATCACATTACAAGAAATTGCTTTGAGAAAGACATAAGATTCAAGCGAGCAACGTTTACTCGATGTAAACTGAATGAGGCTAGTCAAAGATGAGTGAGTACTGTAATCGTATGTTTGAAAAACAGTCACAGTTTATTGAAATACACCCAAATGAACCAATGGCTGCTTTGAGCATAAAATACTGTAGCACTTTAACACAAGGACCTTACGTTCCAAAAATGTCTTATCGAATTAATAATAATAAAAAAAAAAGAACTACATCACATCAGATCAGTTTACAGATTACTGGCTACAGTTACTCTGACAGCAGATCTCTAGTGGTGGTGGAAATAAAAAAAAGCTTTTAACACCTAAAGGGGCTCTCATGGTCCAACTAATGAGCAGCAACAGTGAAAGGAATACCTTGTGCAATGAGCCTCAGAACTTATTACTTCCTCAGGTAAGTGCCGGGCTTTCAGGTGGCCATTTGATAAAAGCCATTGGAGATCAGGGTCGGATGTTGCCCCTCTCGTTCAAGGAGTTTCATTATGAAATCATCCAAAGCAGAGTGAAAACGCCAAGAAGGAAGCTAGTGGTTTCAGACACGCTTTTGGTTTGATCTAATAAGTTGGCCATTAAGTTAAAGAGGAAATCCACAGAAAATGTAATAAGCTGTGCGTTGGAATAACAGCCTGCTGAATGGGGTGTTCTGCACAATCATAACCTCTATAGCAGAGGTAACTGCTATGCTCAAGTCAGGGTAGTCTTTCAATTCAGGCTGTATTCTCCTGTACACTTTTTCATATTGGGAGATAACTATGTATTAAGAAAATAAACATCCATTAAATTCTCAGCCAGGAAGGAGGTTAAAAGAGCTGGCAAAGAAATCTGCAGCCTATTTAGGACAGAAGAAAGGATTTAATCCATTAAGCCTCTTTCATTCCTTTTTTCCATATACCCTGGAAAATTCTGAGACATGACAGCTCCATATTCAGCTGCATCAAGAGAGCTTTTAGTCTAGGAAGGAGAGGCAGCTGCCACCAGGCCCATCAACTGACTGCACCACAGCTGAGCAGTCTGGGCCACCGCAACCACTCCTTATGGGTGGAGCTTCAACTGACCTACCAGGGAGAACAAAAGAACAACATGGAGGAATAGTTCCACATTAGAGTATTACTCACTAGACTGTATACAATCATACACAGTCAATACTGCAGTGTATTGGTGGCTGTTTTGAACACAAGACAGGATTTGCATTTGGTAGTTTAAACAGGCTCGTGAGAAAAGCTGGCTCTGTTGTTGACATGAAACTGGAGTCACTGACAGTAGCAGAAAAGAGGACCTGAGCGGACTGACATCTATACTGGACAATGAGCATCACCTCCTCCACAACACACTCTCCAGACAGAATAGTATGTGCAGACTCCTGCCAATGACATGCTCAACTGAGAAGGTTGAGAAGGTACTTTGTCCCACGGGCCATACAGCTCACAGGAGAGGTGTGAGATAGACTGGTCTGCTTGATTCTGCACCGCATAGTGACCCCATGTCCTACATCTGTACCTCACCTGGTCTACTAATTACTCTTCTTTTTAATTACCTTACCTTACCCTACCCAAGACTGGACTGGGATAGTACTGTACTCTTACTGGTCTATATTAGTATATTGTACAGACGCCCTCCACCCCCCACGCCTCATTCTATTACATCTTTTCAGTTTTTACTCTTTTCTATATATATATATCAAGGACTAGACTAAGCTTTTGCGCTGCTCTTTTAACTGCTTATATATATTTATATCTATCTATGTATCAATCGAGAGATATAGATATAGATATATTGTTGTTTAATGCTTTATGTATGATACTGTTTAATAATGTGTAGCCTACCTATACTAACACTCTGGCTGGAAATGTACTGGCTCTACTTTTGCACTAGGGTTACCATAACATCCTCTTGCACATTCCACACTACCTCCACACCAAACAAATTAGTACCCTAAAAGGCACACATAATAAGATTTATTCTCTGTATTTTTATCATGTATGTATGTCGTGCATGCCATGTTGTGGAAGCTTAAGGATACCAGAATTTCCTATGCGTTAAAAGTATTTCTACCTACCTACCTACCGACCTACCTAGTACTTGGTAACAAGCCAAGTGTCCAAACAAATCCTACTGAAAAGAAGTTAAAACCTTGCATTAAGTAATGACAAAAACATGCTTGCAGCTCCAGACGGCAATGACCCCCACAAGCTAATTCCAGCGGACTCAGCAGTGAGGCAACACTCAGCCAAAAAACAGTCACAGTCACAAAACAGTAACAAAACTACTTATCAGTGCTCTTGCTCAGCTCACTGCTTAGAAGAAACAATGATGGTTGACAGTTTTATTTTATTTTTACTTTTAAAGTTACAGTTTTAACTGAATCTGCCAGCTCTTTTGGGAATGCCATGCAGTTCCTGGAGTTATACTGATATGGTGACAACCTTGGAGACACTGAGCATATTATCGAGCCCTGTTTTGTTTTGTCCGTGAGTGTACATGTGAGAGAAACAATCAAACTAAATATCTCACTGCTAAACGGTGCAACTATACAATTATTTACATAGCCTTATACTTGCTTTAATACACTAATGAGTCTATGTTCTAAATACCTGTCAGATATATTAATCTTCAGTAAACAATAGGGGAAAACAAGTCTCTTTAGAGACAAAATGTTTGTAGGTTGAAAAATATGCATTTCTGTGTTTTGTCTTGCATTTCTTTCCTCAATCAACACAATTTTGTTACAGTGCTATATTACTTTAGTAATTTACAGAGAACTACAGATTGACTTGAAATTCAGTATATGAATACAGGCAAAGCCAGCAATGTCATCAATTAAATTAGAAAAAATAACTCAAGGGAAAAGAACAGAGAAAAAAATGCACAAGAAATACTGATGAAAACTAGCATGATGTAAATCAAAAGGTGCAAATTAGAATCACTATATTGGGCAGAATTAGCAGGGAACTACTTCTTCACTTCTTTTGTGTGAATATGTCAGAAGACTAAGAAAGGAAAAAGTGTGGGCAAGTGTGTACACTGATTGATAGTGGGCCTAGAAAGAATGATGTGAGTATGCTTTCCTTCTATGCAAAGAAGCTCCCTCTTATCTCAAGACTTCGGCTCCACTGACAGGCTGATAATTCTTTGCTGAGAATAATTTCAGTTGCATGGCAACCTGTAATTATGACTGCCTCCTGAAGAAAAACTGGCGGATGCATTGCACCCAAAAACTTGACAGATGTTCTTGCAACACTTGCACGCCAATGACAAGTTGCGTAAACATCACAATTAAGCAGGTATTGATGATGAGATTTCACGTGCAGAAAGCCTGAGTCATAAGGGGTCATGGAGGGCCTTGTAGAGACTAACTGTGCCTGGGCTTGTGAAAGGGGTTTGCCAGTCTGTCAGAGAACTGGTGAGCAAGCTGAAGGAGGCCCACAGAGATCTAAATGGCCCTTCAATGGCCGCCTGCCGATGCAGGGAAATCAGCAGGTGCCAGTCAGGAAGGCCAGCGTGATGCCAGGTTCCGCCCACCCGTTATCCACAGGGGCTCAACGATGCCCAGGCAAGCTTGGCTTCAGAAGAATGAGCATGATAAGAGGCACAACTCTTTCCACCCTCCCTAAAATCAAGCATGCATTCAGACAGAGTTCTTGGTAGCTAGGTGACAATGACAGCAGCTTTCAAATCATGGATCATCATCCAGTCACGTAAAACTAACATTGCTCAAGCAGTCTGTCTGTCACACTGTATGCATTACAAGGCACAAGCATTCTTGGTAAGATAATATCCAACTGACCTCCACCAAGACCCAAACAGAACACTGTTTAGCTGTGCAAAACTGCTTTAAATATTGTACATCTCATCAAAATGAAGCAGCGATGGAGACATGTGTCCAGCGTCAAGTGACTGCAAACGTTGCTCATGAAACAATGTAAGGACAAACCATAGCAGATGTTGACACAAAGAGCTTCACAGTTGTATGTGATGCTTTGCCATTTATCACAATGCAAGTGAGGATTAGTTCATCGATTCGAAATACAGCCTTGAGTTACAAATATCTTGCATTCAGTAATGATTGTAGTTTACATTCAGAGGGGACTTCAGGTGCACTGAACACTGATGAGGCTCATTAGATTTCTGAAAAACGACTAGCCTTGGTGTCTGATAACTTTTAAAGTTCAATTTACTGTAGATCTGCTTGCAGGCAAAAAAAAAAAATGAGTCTGTGTATTGCAGTTGAGTTCTGATCCTTACTTCAATTACACTTTTCAAATGGCAAAAGGCTTAAAACGAATTTCAGTGTTTTCCAAAATGCACCCAATTACAATCTAGCAAATGTAAAACTAATATTGTTCAGTGGTAACAGAACAGTGAGGCCCTAACATTCAATACATCTCGGCATATCACCTGCAGTGAAGTTGTGACTCTCTCCTCACTTGTATTAATGAACCAAGTGATACATGATGTAATTTACACATTATCCTGATATTACTTTAATTCTGCTGTTAAGGTTCATATGCTCAATGTTAAAACTGAACACTGACACAATGATGGAGCCTTTTGTCCATTTCCCCTTTTTAGCCATTCAGACATAAATGCAATTCATCAATATATGAAACGGTAATATCCATCCATGCGAACGGGGAGTATACAGTAAACTTGACTTTGGTGCTGACAAGTGACAAAATGAATTTTTTGTCATGTCCATAATGCCAGTAAAATGCCATGGCATTGTATGATGTGAGCGAAATTTGAGCGTTTGCCATCTTTGGCTGTAGAGAGAAATACACAAAACATTTCATGTGATCATTCACATCATACAAAAGCCATGGCATTTTACTGGTGTTAGAGAAGTGACAAAAAGTTTTTTTCTGTGGAACTGCCCATATGCGTACAGCTTGCAAGAAGCAGATTCATTGGGAGAGAGTTCGTTTCCTTGTGTGCAAAGGTGGAAAGTGTTGTTGTGCATCAAGAATGGGGTGAGAGGCTTTAGGGTGCAGGTTTGCACAGAAGAGAGGCCCTTTCATGTGTGCCGTGGGCACGTCTGCTCCAGTTAGTCTGGCGAGCAGGTGATCAATAGCGGAGATGTTCACTCGGGGGAGGCAGCATGCCAGAGGGCCTGATCTGAAGATGTGCCGGCTTAAGCAGGGCCATTCCACACACTGTTTGTCTACCATGCTGTGTGTGTGTGTGTGTGTGTGTGTGTGTGTGTGTGTGTGTGTGTGTGTGCGAATGCATGTGTGTGCTGACCTCCCTAGGAAGTGTGTTTTACATTTATCACCTCAGGGAGAGCGAGCAAACACGTTTATTCAACAGCAAGTGCAGAAGCACAGTGGAGCAGCACAAACAGATCAGTAGACAGAGGAGAGGCAGGTTAGAGAGAGAGAGAGAAGAGGCAGATTAGAGAGAGAGAAAGAAGAGGCAGGTTAGAGAGAGAGAGAGAAGAGGCAGGTTAGAAAGAGACAGAGAGAAAGAGGAGAATCTAAGCCGACTACAGTGGAGAAGAGATCTGCTCTGAGGAAAGATCACTGCTTCTGGTAGGCCTCCATATATTTATGCACCATAAAGGTATCTGCTTGTGCCAGGAACAGGCAACAAAGGAGGAGCACAGATTGAGAATGTGTCATTGCCAAACAGTCTCACAAGTGTCAAAAAAAGGGAACTTACGCCTGCAGTTCATTTAAATGCTCAAGTTACCTTATTTCTTTGTGTGAAATATGAAATCATGAAACCCAACCTCAACATAAAAAAAATAATATTGCACCTTTATGCACACTTACAAACAGTGCCAAACTGATTCTTTACAATGAATACATTGTGGAAAGTTCAACACCTACTTTAACACTTACAATTACACACACAAGACAATAATTAACGGGAAGCATATAAATCCTCCTATTTTCGAGAGAAAGAAGTGAAAAAATACTGTCAGTTGGAGAGGGCGGATGTCATGAGCCACATGAGGAAAGGAAATTAATTCATCACCTGTGCCGGGTGTGTCGATGGAAGCAAGTGAAAACACATTGCACATTCAAAATTAATTGCCCTGTTACCAGCCAGCAGTGGCAATGTTTGCCATTTGGAAAAAAAAAAGGAAAACAGACGTTGCGCCAAAAATTTAACAATCACAATTGCAATCATGCTCTGATTGGAGCCCACTGATGAGTTACTGTCGGCGTGGGCCATTAATGGATAAAAAAGCCAGATGATGGGGTGTAATGACAACAATGTAGGAGGCACGTTGAAGCCTTGTGCCTTTGCGAATGCACACAGAGTCATGGAAACTCCTCTGTGTCTAACTGATTATCTTAAGCCCACGCACTATGCGAGTATTACAGACAGCATTTTGGTCCACAAAAGAAAATCACAAGAAACCAAGGTGCATGACAAAGGAACCTATAGCTTTGTTTTCATGGTCACAATCACAAATTGCATCTATTCCTAAATAACATTTGTTTAATCAAAATAATAATGTTTGCATTGAAATGCCCATGGCCTCATAGAGGTGCACTGCTAGCTTTTTTTTGTGTATGTGTGTGTCAAGTACCTTCGTCAAAAACTTTTTCCTGCACAAAATGCATGGATTTTTTTCAGCTACTTCCGAAAACCTCTTCCTCAGTACACAAGTACACTTAATACCACCAAGTCACTCTGGGCTCATTCACATGCAGTGTAGTGAAAAGGTCCAGACATACGGCACATCTCTTTGCAGGCATGATTGCAGGGCTGGTATATGGAGTGACCTTTCCTTTATGTCTCTTGAAGCTTCAACACTATTACTACAGCGTCATCACAGCAGCCAGTCTTGGGCTCATTTAATTAGTCTGCTGATTGCTGGGATTTAGCTGGCTGTTCAGATCTCCCCCTCCAAGTGCAAAGTTATTGGGCTTAATAGTTGCCCCAAGGTGGAGGATAAATGCTGGCGCACAAGGTTGCGCAAAGCTTCAGAGACTGATTTACAACCCCTTGTGCCCTCACAGTAATTCAACTACTTCCCAGCAGCTAGTGTATATGACTACAGAATGTACATGCATGTGCATATATAAAGGTGTGTGGGTTTCTGTAGGTGTGTGTGTATGTGTTTTATTGCATGTGTATGAATATATAATTACACTGGCAAAATGACTAAATGAAAAAATGACTAAACTGTAGCTAAAGCCATCCTGACTTTCCATACAGTAATTCTAATATTATATTCTGGTAACACTTTAAATTAGGGTACCCATATTCACAGTTAGTAAGTTAGCTGTTGTATATGAAAAATGATCTTAATATACCTTGGTTAGCATGGGGCTTATAAGGCAGTCGTACAACAGGAACAGTTATTTTCCTTCAATAATACATAGAAAAGATAGCCTATTCATCGAACAAAACCCAAAACTACAAGTACCTAATTGTGTCTAAATAAGTCCTAATTACGTTTTCTGGATTGAGAATAACTGTTCCTGTTGTGCCACCACCTTATCAGCCCCTTACTGAGCAAATCACATTGAGATCATAATTCATATACAACAACTTGCTTACTTACTATGAATAAGCAGTAATTAGGTGTTTATATTGAAGAAATTCTAGTTAATGTTCTACTATGGGTAGAATAAGCTCATGTAGAACAATGTATTAATAAGTGACTTGTAATTAATAATCTACATGGTTCTTAATTAAGATGGTAGTTAATGGTGAATATGTGTACCCCAATCTAAAGTGTAACCTATATTTTATAAGAGTATCAATTTCTCTTATGAGACACAGCATAAACTGTTAGCAGCCAGTGACCTTGAATCATAGTTCTTTTTTTCATCTTCAGCATTTGAGCCTCTCACTAGGCTTGCATGTAACATTTCATAAAATGTTGCTCCTAGGCTCATAGTTGATATTCAGTGTTAAGTTTGAGAATTGAACTAAAGAAAGTGGGGTGACATGAATATAGCACTTGGCCTCTGTTTAACCCTGGCCTACAGATGGCAAGCGATGATGCTGTCTGGATCTAAATTAGAGCTGTGATCAGCCAGTGATGATTTCCTTAGAGGACCTGAGCTGCCTTTCCAGCATCCGTGGAAGAGAAAGCGCTCTTTGACCTTCAGAGCCTAACCTTCCATCCTACATATTGTGCTTCCTGAATGCTTACTCCGCTAGTGAAACTCTCCCAATGGCTCACAATGGGAAGAGAACACCACCAAAGGTTCTGTACTATTTGTTTAGTCATACATGAGGTTTCTTTTAGCCAGACTAGCCTAGTGCTTCCACTCAACTTCTCTTTTCGCTCCACCACTGGTTAAGGAGCTATATGTACGCTTCAGATCGCGGGGGCTAATCAGCGAACAGAGGGGGGGCTGAGAGTGATAACGATGTGAAAGTGTTTGATGCATCGGGCTAGGTGTCTTCAGCATATACTGGTACAAACATTTAGCAGATAATGGGGCCTTTCTGCTGGAGCTGTCACATCACACCCTGTATCATCTTAACATTGGCACACAGCAGTTATGAACCCTTAATTCGCCATTAAATGCACAGAAAGGTCTCTCCTTAACTTGGTTAATATTGTCCTCATGATATATTCTGGGACAAACTGCCCGCATAGACCTGCAGTGCACACCACACACAGTGGGATCCCTGCTCTGTTCCTCATATCAGTGTGACCTTATTGTAAGATGTGGCTGCAAATGCAATCAGCCCCCCTGCTGTAGAGCGATAACACAGCAGGTTCAACATCAGTGGCTGCTGAATCACACATTAAAATCAGAATATACTGTTGTGTTGTCAGTGGGGTGTTTGACAAGAAGGTTCTTCAGTAATTCAGCTTTGATGATCTAAACCAATAGGTGTTAAGAGTTGGGGGGTTGGGGATAATAGCAGAGTTAGTGGACACAAGTGCTGACAGAGGAGAGGGAGGGGTTGTGGCAGAGAGAGAGAGAATGAGAGAGAAAGTGTGCATGTATGTGTATGGGTATGAAAAGCAGAAACAAAGGGAGAGAAAGAGAGAGAGAGAACGAGAGAAAGAGTGTGTATGTGTGAGATATGTATATAGGTGTGTGTGAGAGAGAGAAACAGAGAGAGAAAAGGTGTGTATGTTTGAGAGAGAAACAGAAACAAAGGGAGGGAGGGAGGGGGAGAGAGAGAGAGAGACAGAGAGAGAGGCCAATTCTACAGGAACTGCATCAGCTAACATTGGATGGATTTCTCCTCGGCTTATTTGCAAATGTGTAAAATGTGTTTAGTATGTACACATACTAAACTTGGCCTTGAAGTGCTGCTAAAAAACAATCTACATAGAATAAAATAAAGCTGTGAACAAAACAAGACTGTCGGTACGTATGTACAGGTCAAACACATATAAATCACTTTTCAAGCTCATGAAGCTGTTCTGAGGTCAAAAAGAGCTAAGCCCTTGGTTACCCTTACTTCACCTGCACCTGACCCTGTCAGCAGTCACCTGACAAGGTTTAGGTTGATGATTCACTCTCAAGGTTTAGGTTGATGATTTGGCAGCAATGTTGAGAACGCGGTAAACATTGGCATCAGCCATCAAGGTAAATTAAATTACACCTAATCACTGACTGACTTCTTACAGTTACAACTACATAGCCTGTTATTATTGTGCATATTGTATTGTCTATTGTATAACCTAAAAAACCGAATCTGTTTATACATATTTACCATAGCAGCCTTAATTTAATCATAATTTTAAGTGCATGTGTGAACAGGACCCCTAATACAATAGAATGTAAGAATCCACTTTGGAAGGCCAGTCATTTATGGATAAACCATCATCTATTGACAAACAAAGAGACACACACACACACACACACACACACACACACACACACACACATTAAAAAAGGAAAGGAAAGCTCCTGTTCTAAATCTGCTTGTATAGAGGTTTAGAGTCTTAAGCTGATGACAGCTGGACTAATTGAGTGCCCATTTGCAACTACTACCTGGCTCATGAAAAAATAACTTGACAAAATGGGTGAATATTCAGTTGGCCATGCATTTGTTTCAGCCAACTGGACAAACCAGAGGTTGACATATAATCAAGAATGAAAGCTTTCAGTGTGATCTAGCAAACATAACCAGATTTCTTAAAACAGGATAAGTGCTTATTAGAGGTTTTGGAATCAGGATAATGTTTACATTCACAAAACCAAAATGGGAAAACCTGATAACAGAGATACTCAATAACCATGCAAACAGCCAATAATTTACCAAATAAATAAATAAATGTTATAGCATCGTGCATGATGATCATGGTCATTAATTCTGTCCATGTGCACATGAAGTGCTCGTGTCAGTTCCAAATACAACCCACACACTGTTTTTGTTTGTCAGTTCAGCCTTGAAACCTGATCTGCATGGTCAAGGTACACACCGTGCTCCCACTGGGCTATGAGATTAGCAAAAATTTCACCAGGAAGCACAAAGACCTCTGCAAATAAAATGTGCGCACTCTGTCGCTAATTGGCTTCCTAAGGGATTTGAGAGATAGGAAGAGGCTTTGATAATGAGTGACTTGAGTGTCTTTGCATTGCTCTTCAACACGGCATGCAACCCTGCCTTCCTGCAGCCTTAGCCTCAGAGCCCCCTTTATCTGAACAAATCTTGTTTAACACTAATATTTCTTGGGGGGAAGCAACTAACTGATGGTCTTTATGGGAGAAACAAACTGCATTTATAAAAATTAGAGTTCCACAGTCAAGAAATCTACAGTTGCCATCCAACTCAAAGCAAAGCTCTGCAGGGTGTCATTAGGAACTCTTGTATAAGAATTTGTGGTCTGGTATTACTTATTTCCACTCGTCTTCCCAGCAGGTGAGAAAGAGAGAAAGAAAGAGACGGGGAGAGAGTGTGTGTATGCGTGCTGCTTAAAGTGATCACCAGAGTAGTTGCCAGGAGCAACCTCTGTGTCAATATGCAACAAGACACATCTGCTTCCAAAAGTCATGCAATGTAACTATGGCCATTCATTTGTGTCACTAGCTGCATGTGGATACTCCCTGCAGTCTGAATGCGCCCCAAACTTCAGCACTGCGGCCACAGACTGCTGGAACATTTACATGTATGCGTTCAGCAGATGCTTTTATCTAAAGCAACTTCCATTTGTCTATGAATTACATTAGGGCCAGTCACCTGTAGAGCAACTTAGGGCCGGGATTCGAACCCACAATTTTACAGGCTACTAGCATGCTAGCCAGGTTCCTTAACCACTACGCCTCCACCGCCCAAGCTTGGAGTCTCTCCCTCAACTCTGGACGAGCTCTCCTTGGTTCACCTGCCAAATACAGACAGTAGATTTGCCTCTCTGTTATTCATTCAAATAAGCCGTCAAGATCATTTTACTTCAATATTGGCTGGCTTCACACACTAAAAGGTGTGGTTTGTGGCTTGTATTGTGAAAAATAAGAAGAGGTTTCGAGGCAAAAGAGCAGGGCAATACAGTGTAAACATTTTGGTGCGCTGTGCATTTTTCTGACAAATTTTCAAAAAACAAAAATGCAAATAGTTTATTTTGCAAACATCTAAGAGCAAAAATCAAAATGCCTCAAAAAAAATCTCAAAGCAGTTAATTGTGGCCAAAAACATGCATGCACAAATATACATGATCCTACCATCACAGGAACTGACAAATACTTCCATCATGTTTTAAGATGAAATGATGAACAATAACCAACAGCCGTTTCATCCCATATTTTGAACATTTTGGTTAAAAATGGGATACGACATTAATACTCAAAGAAATCCCCAAGGCAAATATTTTGCTAGGATGTATGATCTCATGATCTTTTCTGTTCCAACTGAGGTGCCTTCAAAGGACAGCGCTCTCAAAGTCTGCCCAAATCTTCCCTTTAGATTCTCTACCAACTCCAGAAGGTGCCATGCAAAATCCAGCTATTTGCATGGCCCAACTGTTTCTATGATAGGGCTCGCCTATCTCTCTCCAACAGAACCCCCTTTTCACTAAGCTTTAATCTCACACCAATGCTTGTTTTGTCAGTGGTGTAAAGCCAGGCCATCTTTATGTATCTCGCTGTCTAAATGCCACAGATTTGCTTTGCTGTTGCAATAATAGCTGCTTGACTTGTGGAAGGAAGAAAAAAAGTTAATATGGATTTGATTCCACACAAAGGGAAAAAAGGCAAGGTGTATGAGGCAGATTGCCCTGAAAACAATGAAGATTCCCTTTTGTGTAAAGTAAAAGACTGTATATATTATGTGTCTGATTATTAACCTCCTACTAAAGAATTTCAGAATATAAAATATTTTTTAAAATACTACGAAACACCAAAAATCAGTTATCAATTACATTTGAAATAGCCAAGTTGTACCATTTACTGTTATTATCTGCCATATTACAATTTATGGATTAAAATGTGTTTCAGTACATATCTATTTTCATGTCATTGCCTTTGAAAGTAGCACAAAGGTGAAGACAAGAGAAACATTAACAGCCTCATGCAAAAATGGCCACTGTTGCAAGAGCATTGTGGGCATCACCAAGCAACTGAAGGACCACAGTGGGAGCCTTGAGACTTAATATATTACATGACGATGACTTAGGACACCAAATGGATTAAAATGGATTTCACTGTTGTATACAAAACGTACTTCAGAGACACATTTCAAATCTTTAGGCTAGACCCTTTCTAATCCTTTAAGAAGTCATAGCAGTGAGGCCTGCTGGATTATACATGTGATGCATCCCTGCTGATATTAACCCATATATGTAAGTTTCAAGCCTACCCATTAGATGTCTATTGATCCACAGAACTCTGAAATATGGGTCTGCATGTGATGTTCTTTCACAGAAATGGAACAGATCAACATGCATCCATCAATACAGTACAGATAATGAAATACAGGCTTTTTTCAGTACAGGGCCACACAGAGGGATCTCTCTTAACATCAAACCAATAATTTGCTACATACTGCCTGGCTGCATGGTCAGGATCTAAAAGTATTTTCCCTGCGAATAATAGTGGGAAAAGACCACAGAAGCTGGTTATAATTCAACCCATCTAAATATTCAGTTAACTTGATTAAAAACAAGACACACTTCTTATCTTGAGGTGAACACATGTGTGTAGAAAATTTCAATGAAATATACCAATGCAAACATGAAGTTAATCCACCCTCCCACCGCCCACAATCCCACCAACAGATTCATTTCTTATTTTCCTTGGAATTTTATTATTAATTCTTATTAATAATGTTTGTGAATTTCAAGCATGTCCTCTGAGGACCTCTGTTTTTGAAATGGCCAAAAATTGCATTAAAATGCTGGATGGAAATTCAGTATGAAAAAAACAAGTCCACAAAAGCAATACAGAGCTCATGAAATCCATCAGAGTGCTTCAAATAGCGCATAGTTCAGATTAAGATTAAGATTAAGTTTCAATAGTGCTGATTTTTCCTGATTATACCGCAGTCCTGATCCACAGTTTTTTCACAGCACAGACAGCTCTATTCTCTATTCACAATTACACACAAATACTTCTACACTTCAGTGACCTCTTTGCTTCACTTGCAATACATGTATGATTGTTCCAATGAGCAATATATTCCCATGACTACATTAAAGGCAATCTTCAACAAGTTCTGCCTTAAAGCAAGAAATGAATGTTTACAAGCAAAGGCAGCTGATGGGCATGAGGATGAGAACACTTGGACAGAGCACACGTGCTACAGGCAAACAATAACCATTCAAGACATGCACATCAAACAAGGCTAACTCGGCCTGACAGAGAACATACTGTAGATTGTTGAGCAATTAAGGGAGCAGCAATTAGCTGCTGCTTTCCGTCAAGATCATCAGGAAGTTCTCAAATACAGTAGCTGTGGAGAAGATGATGACACAAGACAAAGCACCACAAGCGATCCAAACGCATCACTTTGGCAGCCCGAACGAACATCCGGACTGCCAATTATTTTCTGCAATCTCACAAAGTCTTTGACATCCACCTTGCGTGATCTAAAATGCTGAGGGGGAATATGTAAGGGAGAATAAAATCAAACACCCTGTCTGTGTGGGCTCAGTCATGTTCTATCCAGATGGCTAAGCCTTATAGATTAGACTGTCCAACAGAAAAGGACATATATACAACGGCTAGAATCACGCATTTATGAGCCACTCTCTCACACACAAACACAAACACAAACACACACGCACATACAGGAAACACTCATTATGGTCTGACTAATCCAGAACATTATCAAACCACAATACCAGTACAAGCAGGGTAAATATGTCCCACACATTACATAACAAACTCAACATTACTTCTACTTTCTGAGAATTAAATAGCCAGCCATGACTTTAGAGAATGAAAGAGTGGCATGCAGGGAAACAAAAAACACAGCTAATACCTCAGTAAAGTTTAGAGTTTGGAACAATGATAACATTTTATCCTCTGCCCTTTTACATAAGTTAAAAAAGATGATTACTAATGTCTTGAAATAAATCTGCTCTGGTTATATATTAGATGAGTTTGTTGGGACAGCACGGTTTTACCAGCAGCCTGAGCTGAGTAGGTCAGAGTGAACCACTCATAACATGTTAGGTGCTCATCAACAACACTCCAACATGACCCCGTGCAATTTGCGCTCTCGTTGATACATTAATATGCATGTTGGTAAGTAAGGCTCTCCATAAGGGGATGAGAGCCAATACCAGACACAGATTTCATGTAATTAGGCCTAAACCTACTTGGAAGGCATCATCTGAATGTGGACTGTTCACCCTGGACAACTATAATCTATGGCACCCATTAGGAAAGATAGATAATCCATGTTTTGTGAGCACACTGCATATAAAAGCCATTGACAGAGTAAACTTACATTGCCATAATCAACTGAACTTGTCAGTTAGCTCAATATTTTGATCCATAAATTTCTAAAGGAGACGTCTAAGCAGGAGGAACTATTATTTATCCAAAATATACATCAACCTCCATTAAATTATTAGTTTGGATAATACCATGGCCAGGAATAGCAAACACTACCATATGTATGATTCCATTCTCTGCTAACCTTTTATAACAAAAGCAAAGTGAAAACTGTGGCCAATAGAAAAGGCTCAGCCTAACAAAAGAACTGCAAAAAGCATGACTGATAGCAAGAATAATTTAAAGTTGATTTTTTTTTATTATCATTATTCACAACTTCAAACTTTTCATCTGGCAAATGCTTCCACTTCAGTTGCTTACTGTGCTTTCTATAGCTGACATGGTTATTCATGGCACAAAAAAGAGAATAGGCTGCATTAAAAGGGTGAGATGCTACCTACTGTGTCTGTCCAATTAGTATGGATTCCCCGTACTGAGAGGGACCAAGGATTTGGTCCCTTGGGAATCTCATGCAAATACATTTGACCCAGGTTCCCTTGGGACATTAGGCTGGGCAGCCACTGTGAATTAAAATTATGAGATGCAACATTTACATTTGACTCTGTTATGGAAATGAACTGTACAGAGTTCCCTGCTGTTCAACCCTCAGACCATTGGCTTAACACCAATCATCTGGTTCCTAGGAGAACTCCTACAAGCTGTAAGCCTTGCAGAATCGTCCCCATGGTAGTTGTACCGTCACACAGTTCTCCCCTTTGCATACATTGTGCAACCACTCTTTAAGAGAATGCCAAAAAATGCACCCCAGCTCAGTTTCAGCTACAATTACAGTTTTGGACTTCTTCACTGAGAGGATCTTTCTGCAGCAACACTTCCATATTCCATGTGGGTTAAAACATTTTTATGACTAATCTCCTCACTTCATATAAAAAAGAAAAAGAAAAAAAAGTTTCATTTACCAATTGTCACTGCTGAGCTCATTGTTTCATTCCATCATTTTCAATGCAGGCTTTATTTATCAGCTCTTTATCTGCACTGATAAAACACCAATGGATTTCAACATAAAACTGTTGGAATCCAATGGAGCATTCTAAAAGAGTTTGTATATGTAAAACACATCCTTATTGTCAAGTCTGAATCATACTGCAAATATACTAGTATCAAGGAAAAAACAGGTTACAGAAAAACACACTAATGAATATTATATCTGCTAATCAAAATTTTAATTGTGTTTGTTTCTACCAAGCCTTAAAATGTCTGAAATTCTACTGATCTACTTTTTTTCTCATCACACTCCAAAAGTAAGTTAATCCACCAGGCCATAATCCTGTTTGAGCAAACTTTTGCTATGCAGTCTGTCAACACAGCTGTCCCCAATTTCTTCACTTGTTCGACACCATATTTGATATTCATTCAAACCAAAGAATTCTAAGCATGTTGTCATCCAATGAAGCAAACCAAAGCATTCCAAGGCCATTTTAAAGCCATCTTTCTTTCTCACTTTATGTGAGTTTGTAGATTGTGAAGATGTCTGACATCTTCTCTGATATTACACTGCTCTGTTGGGTCTTTCATATGGATTCCCACTCTAACCAGTTTTGTCTATGCAACTGGCTATTCTAAGATATTCTCCCATCAAACACCATCAATATCTGCAAACACTTGCACAACAAAGTACACACTAGTCTTTCCATTTGCCAAGTATGGAACACTGGTAAAATATATTTCAAAATGACAGCTGTGGGGAAGTTTCAATTATTTAAAGTGAATTAGTGCAGGACAAGTAAGGTTCGTGCACTCCTAGGCCACTGACTATGTCCCCAGCTGGGAGAATTCACTGACAGCCCTTTCAAATCATGCCATGATTAAAGGCCACATGGCCACCCTACTCATGGATTAAGTATGGTAAAAAGGGTTCTGTATTTTGACTCATGACTGCCATTTGAAAGGCATCCAGTGGCTTCAGGCTGAGAAGCATGACTTGTCTGGTAGGCAAGGTCTCATGAAAGAAACAGATCAAACATCTTTATAAAGACTGACCTTGTTTAGATTATAGCAGTCCAAATATCAGTAGCTTTCCACTCTATTTAATCCTACTAGGAGGATCTCTGAAGTGACAGATACACCGCCCTAGGTTTTCCCCTTTTAGTGTGAAATATGATTTGGCCTTGGGCTGTAACAGGTTGGGAGCACTGACCTTCATGTCATAAACCCTGTCCTTCACCTTTTCTGATTGATTAAATTAGTCATGCGCACTTGGCAATCTGCTACAAGCACCCTTATTGGCACATTTCTTTTAATGGACAACCATAAACATAAAGAAGGACTTGCTGAAAAAGGACAAAACAGAGGGCAGTAAAATATTTTAAGCATACCTGACCGGTTCCATGCAAAAATGTCAAAACATCACAAAGAATGGATTACAGCTGGCAGTAGCCAGCATGTGCACTTTCTTCAGGTTCATGAAAGATAAGAGTATTTACTACTGGTAAAAGGACGTTCTGCCCTCACATTTCTCAGCTGGCAGTGCAGACAGCAACGAGCACCCCTGTCCATCTTCATTTCACCTGTGACATTTCAGTGTTTGTTTATCCTGGGCTACGCCATGGGCTCCCTCTTTTTCTTTTTTTAACACTGCCGCTGACAGGGCCAGAGAGCTTGGCCCCGTCAATCCGAAAAAGGCTCCTGCACTCCGCCAGGCAGCCCCCCCCCCCTCCCAGGAGCACCCCCAATGTTCAAATCTCTGTCACTCTTCCTGGCCTGTGCAGCTGACCTACAGCAATGAGGGGAAAGCAATAATCCTCGCCTCAAAGGGGAGTCCGTCCGACAGCCATGCCTCCCCTTCCTCCCCCTTCCATTTCCTACTCCACCGCCTCCCCCAACACACACATACATACACACACACACACACACACACACACACACACACACATACACACACACACACAGTATCTGACAGACAGGGGCAAAAGGCAGAGTAGGAAGCCACTGCAGTAGTAGCCTCTTCCCTGCTCATGACATGGCTCCCACCAACGGGGCAGCACAAAGACAGCGATGGGCGCCCAGGCTGTCTTCGCTTCAGAGGATTTAATACCCTCTCTTACAGCTCATCGGACGGGATGCACAATGCATACCGTGCCGTTGATTGGCCTCAGTACCCCCATTAGACTCCTGAAATAAACGGCTGCCTGAATTAGAACTTTAAACTAAAGAAATGGTCTGGCACGTAAATAACATCATTATGGAGATAAAGGGTGGAAGTATGCAATACAATGATGTATGCACTGTATAAGCTAATGAAATCATCGGCATAAAGAGGATAGAGACCTGAGTAAGGGGAGGGTGGCATAAACAACATGCAGCCTAATTCCAGCCTCTGAGCTCACGCATCTCATGCAGTCATTAGCTACTCGGGTTATAATTTAAGGAAACACGGGTCCTCCAGGGTATCTTGAGAAGGCAAGGCAAACTTTTCCTCAGAATCATCAGTTAGCAATTCCTTTTATTGCAGCACATAATGAATTCTTTCTACTTTTTAATGTGATTATTCCACAAAGTTTAGCAGCAAGAGAGCAAAGGAGAGTACATTTATCTTCAGTTAATCATCCTGTGTTTAAGATGAAAGTTCCCCCTTACAGAATTCATTTCCACTTTTAAGTAAGTAAGGAGGACTGCTGGACTTCACTGGCGTGAAGATACATTTAGCCATGATTAACAACAAATATCACTGTCAGAGAACATCTATACATTACACACTAACCCCATGTAGTCATGCTACCCTCTGCCATCTCCATGAGGAACTAATGCATATTACTGCAATTATAAGAACATACTGTCTCTAATCTGTTTCATATGGTTTATATCCATATAAAAGCAACAATCAGGCCATGCACTCAGCTTAAAACTCCTTAAAACAGAAAGAGTGAACATTCATTCACTAATGCTTGACACAATTTTTCCTTTGCCTAAGGATTATTTCTGACCTTGGTAATACTTCCCAGATTGTCAGAGTAGGTTAGAGATTTACATTTCACCTGGTTAGATTTGAAGCACTTGAGCTACTCCCATTTATGAATCAATCAGGACAAATGCCACTACACCATATAGAGAGAGTAGGGTTTTTTGCACAGTAGGAGGCCACAATATAAAATTCAACTGGATGATTAACAATAGATAGGGAGCCCTAAGATCCTACTGAAGGTAGAATGAATCCATCTCCCTAAATAAATACCAGTCTAAATGAATTCCACCAATTACTGGCTTATGGTTTCTTCATTTCATCTATTCCTCTGACAAAAATGTGCAAATTTAACACATGGAACAACTAGCAAAAGTGTGATAAGCACAGTTAAACCTCCTGAGGGAATAATATTGTTTAGATCACTCTAACTATTTGTGAATTACTGAACATAAATCTGCCTTGTCTCAGCTGATTGAGTCCTCAGTATACCAACTTTCTCGACAGACAGAGAGGACCATTTAATGGGGCAAAAATGACCTCCCATTGACCTCCCATTTTGTAGATTACTCTTATCTTGTAACCCACTACCATCTAGAAATAAATCTGCATGTAGAAATCGCACGCCATGTCAGAATTCAACAAGCACTGTTTGCAGAGCACTGCTTGCCACGACAATGACCGACAGACTTTTAGTCTACAAAAATCCTCCATCCAGGCACATTCACAGTTTTTTAACCAAACAATCTGCTCAAAGCCAACAAGGCTAATTTTCAGAGATGAATCCTAGCACACCTTCCAGGAGGATTCAGCTGGCAAGACATCAGTGGAACCGACAAATGAAGGCTGTGCTGTGTTTGAATATGCAGATGCCGGCAGAGCTGCTGTCACCCACAGAGTAAAGTCTGCTTCCTCATTTGAAATGATTAAGCTGCTTGTAAAAGTTTTGATAAAAGCAAAGTGTAAGGACCATAATTTTTTTCACAATGAATTAGATATGAAACATGATATTTACAGTCCATGCATTCAAGGCAGTGCTGCTCTTTTATGCAGACTGAGAGATAAGATTCATCTTACTTTTAGTGCCAACTCTCAAGATCATAATACCAAGATCCCTTTAAGGATAAAAATCATTACCACAGCTTAACCATTTGATGAGATGACATTTATAAGTTTTAAGAAAATCTAGATAGATCTTAGTCACAGTTCAATTCTAATTGAATACAATGAACCCTGTTTAACTTGTCTTGTCAACTATGAGCAGCTTTGGACATTCTTTTTGGACGTTGGTGAGCATGGATTATGTACGTCCCTGTAATTACCCATTCGCCATGACCCTCATCCTATTTTGTTTGCTAAAATGTGGTTTAATTGCCTGGAAAGAACGTGATGTCTACTTTGATTATTTTATGCAGCATTTAATAGCGGCTTTAAGAGCTTGGGAACCTACGCCCACAAAATAAGATTGCACTGCCAAATAATTCCTTGGGGTTCTTTTGCACTTAAAAGAACAGATTTGCTGTTGTCTTTTACAACACGACCAAATTTATAACAGAATAATATTAGCATGGTGCTCAGTGGGGATATGTAGTCTAATGTCTTGATTTCATTACTTTCAATTTAACATTTCCAATGAACATTGGGTGTGTTAAGATGGAGAAAAACTGTTTGTTAAACAGTTAATGTGGTGCATAGTTTATGACGGGAGTAACAAGAGAGCCGTGCATGTTGTGAATGAATGTGTTTGTATGGTGTTAGTTGTGGGAAGGGAACGTTAGGTCCATGAGACCAAAATCAGATAAAACACTGAGCACCTGCGTGTCCGCTTTCACATTTGTGCTGCTACTCAGGAAACCAATAACATAAAGATCGTATCACTGTCCCCAAAAAACCTCTTTCAACTGAGCTTGGTGTTTCAGTTTTTTTTCCTTGTAGTAAGGCCTCAGTTTGTTACAAATGGTCTCATTTTCTTTTGCAGCTATAAAGGAGGCCTTACAAGACACTGATGTAGCTCCAGAAACAACACTACTCAATCAATTTTCACTCAAGTGCCCTCTGACAGTGCTTGCTGCCTGGCCCAAGAACTGTAAACAACAGTGATATGATGGCTTCTGGTGCCACCGGTCAGCTGAGACCCTCCCAGCTCCTAACAAATTGAAATATTGACTCCTTAGGAATGAATTCACATATCCCAAGACAGGCTGTGTCACAACTTAAGAGTGACTCATTCATTGTTCATTTTCTGCATGATGTAAGACAACCATGACAGCAAGTTCCTCATCTTACTGCTCTGACTAGGGGCCTCTTAAGGACAAAAGAAACACATATGCTCCAAAAACAAGAAAATGTGGATGACTGGTTACGTAAAGTTGCAAAAGGTCAGTGCATGACTTTTGTGTTATAAGAGAGTAGAATGACAAAGTGCACTGCAGTGTACTTCACTATGCATTATGTGTATTCCTTGATATACTTGTTAAACAACCCTCATCCCCCACCACACACTCACACACACACACACATCCAGACACTTTTCATAATACACACTTGACATGCTTTTAACTTGGACCATATATCTAGGGGTGAAAGCTTCAAGATTCAAAACTTATAAGATGAGCTTAATATGATGTGAAGATGGCCGAGAATTACAGGTTGCAAACAAAGCTTCAGGAAGTGTTAATGGTGCTCAGTGCCCCCCCCCCAACCCCCATCCCAACCAAACCTCAAACCTCCTCTCTTCTGTGATATCCACCAGTCAGTAATCGAGTCAGGATGCTGACAAGTCCAATGTGCTCAGAGTGAGAAGAGCTGCTGAGTGTGCGGGGTTTGAAACCCACGCCATGAGAAACTCCCTCAAAGTGATGCTTTAACATTTAGACCTTCACTAGATGCCAGTCTGTTCAACACTCACAGGAAAGTGGAGAAAACCAATTAAAGTTCGAACAGTCATTTCTGTGTGCTGCCCTTGGTGCCATCAATGAAACGATATGCGTTCATTGATTAGGCTTTGAAGTGCTTTCTCATTAACTGCTTCTGTATTATTTATTTCCTGTATTACTTAGGGAACCTGGAAAAGAGCAGCCATCATGCATTATTCTGTGAGGTAGGCGAAATGTACTTTTACAGATATTCCCAGTGATTTGTGGATCAAATAATTCATTCAGTTAAAATCCTGCTGGTTTGCACAGCAGTGAGAAACTTGTCTGATAATGCAGACCTCAGGTATGTGGACAATTCTACTGTTCTGTCAACAGCTTCAAGATGAAATTGATTTCTCCTACAGAGCTGGAGATGTTTCCCCAAACATTACGTCTTTGGAGCACTGCTTACAGTCTGAATAATTAGAATAAAATAAAAATCTGGCCCCTATTACAACAAGCACCAATGACAGGGAAAAAGAGATTTTGAAACTAAGGGGAAAAAGTCAGCATTGCAAAGATAGTAAAAAAGGGGAAATCGTCTGTGTTTACACTCCAGCAAAGAGTGTGAGGGGTTGGCACATGGGGTGGGGGGTTGGGAGGGGTGTGGACTAAAGACTATAGGGTTACAGTTGGCAGTGCCAGTTTTTCATGGTGCAAACCCCTAATCACAGTCCTCAATGAAAACGGATCTGTGTTACCTCATTTGAAATCACCCAGCCAAACACAAAAACAAGAAAATTAAAAACAAATGTTTCAGATTAGAAATTAAAATGTTCCCCACAGTACTGGTGAGAGGGGAGGATTTGCTGTGTCTGGTCCACAAACAACCATGGATTAAGGTCAGTGAAGGGGTTTGCATTTCTTGATGGCAAGAGACTGTACTTTTGTTATCTACTTTGCTGAAAACAACAACTTGGTGCTATTTTTACACTCTCTGAAAATCACACAGTCTACATGTGGTGCATCTTCATATCTGTCGAGATGCGGAACTGAATGTTGTAACAGTTCATATGTAAGCATGCATTTGTTTACTGGCAGCAGTAGCAGCACGTGAAATAGAATGAGCAGTGCAGATCCCTTGTGAAAGTAATCAAATCAGTGGCAATGCTCCATACAGATTCACCTTGCCAGATTTCATTTGCTTGGAGGGGACGAACGCGCTCCTGAAGCGACAATTCAGGTCAGTTATACACAAAGGACCCACAACTGTGGCTTCTGATGTTATGCGACATACAGTTCTATTTTTCCCTCCAGGGAAGGCAGAGAAAAACAAAGCACTGAAGGTCAAAGTAGGCAAAAAAAGAAAGGAAGTGTATTCATAGATCTATTGGCCTTATAAGGAAACCAACAATCAGTAGCCAGTGTTTCCCACAGAATTTTCTGAGACTATGGCACTGGGGGTGGTGGTGGAGGCGCTGTTTGGTCATCATACATGTTATTTGAAAATGAAATATTTTCAGGTATTTTTTATTTTCTGGTAATAATGCTCTCAACATAGCCATCATGAACTCCCCTGCATGAGTTTGGAATAAAAAGTCATCGAAATCATGTGCAGAAATTATTATTTTTATTTTTTGTTTGTTTTATTTTTTACAATTTTTATTATTTGCTTTAAGAGTAATTTGTGTCCACAAGTGACCACTTCAATCCTCTTGCAAGTTAACAAGCTAAATATCGAACATGCTAGATTGCAGTAGAAGACTTCAGCAGAATATTTCCTTTCTGACACTGGAATTATTTATGCCAACATTTTGTTGTGAATATTGAACAACTAGATGTTTCGGATACTCTTCAACTCACAGCCAGTCATAGGTGACATTTTGTGACTAATTCATAGCTGCTTCGGAGCAGCACACAGACACACCATCTTTCACCATGTGAGTATGTGTACGAGTGCAAGTAAAGGAGGGTGTGCAGTGCTGCTGTAGGTTCAAAAACAGCTTCATGTTAATTTTCTCTACAATAATTCTCTACAGCAATTAAAATTGAAATGTCAGTATACATTGGAATGGTGGAAATATTTTTTCACATTCCATATTTAGACTATGGCAGGCAAATTAGACTATGGCTGGCAAATGGTACTGAGGTCAGTTCTCATGACACTCTGGCAACATGGCTCATTTCTGCAGTCCACTTCTGCGTGTGATTGTTTGAGGTGGCAATGTCGAGGCTCGAGGTCACTCTTAACAAACATGGGCATACATGGCATCTAGACACAAAGCTGAGTGGCAGCATCATGAGTCTAAATTAAATACTAATGGCTGCCAGTCAAACAAATAAGCTCCAATTATGTATGTGAAAAAGAACACTCAGTGTGGGCGCAAATGGACACTTTTAGCTTCTCCTATTAGCTTACCTGATTTGAATATGGAGAACACAAAATCAGTAATGAAATACAAATGTTCATTATACCAAAATATCTGCATGTTGAAGACAGTTGGAAAATAAATGAACAAAGACAGACATATAGCAACAAAGCTAATGTGAGAATTTTTGAAAGGTATTAGCTGATGCTTACTGCACAAATTCTAATTATAACATCCATTCCAATAGAACACACATAACGGAAAGATGATAAGACATAATGTCGAACAAAACTTTCAGTGGGAAACTTCCAAGGAATTCTACATTGTGCAGCAAGCAAAACAACGAAAACAGAAAACTGGCTCCTCTAAATGTGTCAGCCTGCAACTCTGCAACCTGGGCAACCTTATTTTGTGTTCTCCTGCTTAGACGTACTAATCTTTGCCATAAAAAAGTACAGCAAATGGTGACAAGAATGGACAGTGCTGTATTGCTACAGCTGTGCCTTTTTTCCCCTCAAAGATCTATTTTGAGATACATCTGGATGGCTTATGCTTCAAATATACTTCCATGTGTTTCTCCAAAATGCAGTGACTCTGACAGTATGATCCAATCAAGCAGCGATCAACAATGACCTTGCCATATTCACAGAAGTAAATCCTCACAAAATCCTACTCCCCAAATATTCCAGAATCACAACAGCCTTTCTCTTGTTGGCACAGCCTCTGCTATTCAGATTTAAGCACATTACTTCACCAAATGGGATTGCATGGAGGCACTGGATCGCCTTAAGATTAAGAGAAAAAATGTCAATGCATCTGAAATCCTATTCAATCCTATCACTCCTCAGTGCAACAGCAGATAGATCTCCTCACAAGTTCAAGCCTTCACCTTAAAATGGGGTGAAATTCTCACAGCATGTGTCTAACTTTGTCCTATAGGCTACTTAAAAGTTTGATGTGTTTGAGGTTGCTATTTGGTTTTGCAAATGACAGGCTGTTCTTCTTGCCTGCTAGACACAGGCGGCATCTTCAGCAGCTGCACATAAAAGAGACCACCCCAGCAGGACATGCTGGTTTCCCTCCCCACTTGCCAAAGCAATCAGGCGTCGGCCAAGTGGGTTCAGCCCGCCAAGTGAACCTTGCGGCCTTCCAGGCAGAGCAATGCAGGGCACGCTCACCGTGTGACCCGTTCTGATCCATGTCTCATCGGACACTTTTATACTTAATTAAAGAGGGAGTGGGAGAGCCAGTTGTCCCAAACACACACACACACACACACACACACACACACACACAGGTGATGACTCTTGCAGGGACGTGGCTTGCAATAGCATCAAGGAAAGAAAAAATAACCCTTGGCATAAAAGACACCTCTATAGGACACGTGACTTAGGATTTGGCGGAAAAGGTTAAGCAAAGGAGTCAAATGACTTTAATTCAGTACTAAATGGATTTACACGCTAGGTGTCACATAGTCAAGCTTGCACATGGGCCTCCCTGCTTCTCTCTCTCTCTCTCTCTCCTCCCTCCCTATCCTTTCTCCATCTCTTTCCCTCTCACTCTCTCTTTCTCTCCCTCTCTCTGGCAACAGGAATAAAAGACTGAATTATATAAAAAAAAGCTGGCCCTCTCAAGTGTGCATTCAGAAATATGAAGCACAGCATTTCAATCCTTTCAAAGCAAGTGGGCAACTTCTTAACAGGACCTCTAATTGCACCACCGAGGATAACTTCTGATCAGCAAGTCCTCTGACAAGCAAGAGTCTCAGTAGGTCATTACCACTTCAAAGGGGGGTTGCACCAGAACTCACTGGTGCATTAAAAAGAGTGTACAACCAAGTTCTACACAAATTCAACTGGCTTGGACTTCATATCATCAGCATGTGAAATTTGAGAGAATACCCTTTTTTGCCACACAGATCTGCAGTATTTTGTGTTCTGTATCAATCTCTGTCATGTTATGGACAATTAATTTTCTGATCTTTCTGACCTATTTTTTTCTACTGCCTCCCCTTATAAAGCTGCGAGGCCTGGCCATTTCCATGAAGTAGTGGGGGAAAAAAATAAAATCCGGGAGAGTCATCTGCTACAGTTTCCCAGAGGTAAAGATCAAATCTCCGATGGCCTCTGTGTAAACACCAGGCCTGCTGATGAAGCGATAGCAGACACACTGCTCTTATCTGTGTACAGCTGCACAGGGAAGAGCTGGCTTGCTTTTTTTTCTCCACTCCTTTGATTTGCCATCGCAACAGTGTGGCATGTTCTTCCAAGTGAATCTGCATGACTGTTAATATTCACTACATGTCTACATAACTGCAGGACTGATCATAGCAGTCATGCGTTACAACAAGCCATTTTCAAAACATACACAAGGCAGCTGTGAACTTAAAAACCAGGGACATATCACAGATGCGACACCCCCCCCCCCCTCCAAAACACGCAAACACACACACACACACACTAATGGGTGTAAACGGCAGTGCTGAAATTAGGCCTTGATTTCCTACAATCCAATTGTGGTAGAGCATCACTCATTGAGATTAGAAAATGATGACAGTCAAAACATATGTGTCCCTGTAATGCCCACAAAAATAGATGGATTGAAGAAAAAATTTCATCAGACAACAGGCAAGTACTCTTAGCTGTGTTTGACATCACATTCACTTTGATGGTTTGGCACAATCCATTACTCTGACACCTTTCTTTGAAATGAGATGTGCAACCCTCAGGAACAGAGATTAGAATTCCAGAGATGACAGTGTAGGATTAAACGCTCCCGATTCAAATTGTTTGAGGTGGGAATGTCAGCTGAAGGGCAGATATTATGCCATTTTGAATATGTTGGATAACAGACTCGTGTCAGAAAATTAGAAAAATGTGGACATCAAGTGCTAGGTGTAACTAAAAGGTGGAACACAGTAATGAAAGTCCAACGAAATGGAGAGAAAAGATGCCACAAATAAAAATCATTGTACAATGTCACTTGTGCAAAACAGTGAGTACAATGTCACTTGTACAAAACAATGCTGTGGAGACCATCCTGTCCAATAAATTTGATTTCTCTAAACTGTCTGAAAAACCTAAACACAAAACAGATTGGTATCCTCTGTGACCGACCAAGAGGGTGATGAATTAATTGCTTAATGCTCTGTTTTTTCCATGTTGTGTTGCATACCCTAAATATTCCTTTGAACAAGGTCTTTAAAAGTGATAGATCAGGTATTAAAAGTAATTAAAGTGAAACTAACTTCACACGCTGGAAGAGTGGATGAATGAGTGCTTTTAAATCCTCTTTGGCAGGACTTTCAATAACAGCTAGGAAGTCTTTCCTGAAGCATTACAATTACCTTTAATCAACAGCTCAAAGGGGAAAAAACTATTTGGCTATAGATAGAAGTTAAATGTTTGATGGCTTTCCAGAAGGTTTCTTCTTTAGGCTGAAGTTTACCTTTGTGGTTACGTCAATTAAAACCAATCAGTGACACAAAGCCATGCTGGAAATTTCTTTAATGAGCTCATAGCCTTTCATTTTTTTCCCCCCATCTTCCAATTATCTTTCTACATTTACCCTCCCAACCCAACAATGAAACTTTGCATGCAAGATAAGTGATGAGCAGGCAATTAGAATTACTTACCTTCTCACACAGCACAGAGGTCCATTGCAGGTAGAGCAGAAAGGGGAGATCACAGGAAAAAACAAAAGAAATAAACAGCAATTAGATTGTTGAACAAAGTCAACCATTCAGATATTTCAAGATGACAATCAATCAAGTAGCTCTTAATAGAAGTGGTGAAAGGTAGCAAAAATAGCAACGAAATATTAATTGATAAAGTAAATCATGGAAATCCTGCAGATGTAACTGCATATTGACCAACACAAAAAGTGTCTGAAGGACTGATCCAATGCCACTACACTGACTGAGGGTCGCAATGTGCAGCTCCAGGCCTGTCTCTTGGTCAAGGAATGTCAATTTCAAAATTTATATAATTCATTCAGATTTATGTTGCAGGCAATCTTAGTTGGGATAGATATGTTTTAGGAACAGCGAGAACCACACATTCTGAGCAATAACAAAACCACTTGTGAAAAGCATCATTGTGTCTCATTGCCAAAGCTCCGTAATAAAAAGAGTGTACTGTAGTAGAAATTAGAAGAAAAACATTTAGCCAATGGGATACAGTTTGATAATCTCAAGAAATGGCTATGTGGCAAGTCCTTTATTAGAGAAGAAATCAAAAGGGTCTGATTGGGAACGCTTATATCTTTACAATAGAAGCTTAAACTAGAGTTGTTTGAAAAATAACTTGGCAGCATTGCCTCGCTAATAACAATCACTTAACCATTAACCATGTGTCACTTTATCATCACATGACCAAACTGCAGTGTCCAGTGTCCATCATCTACCTCAACAGACAGTGCACTCCATTGGAACATGATGGAGAAGTCAGTTAGGCTACACAGAATAGATGATGACGTCAAATGCCCATCTATTATGAACACTGACCCCTTGAACTAGAAACATGGCTACTGACTAGAGGATTATTAATTATATTTGGATCATATATTTGGGGAATAAGTACAATAATTCATAAAAATTCTGCATTGTTGTGAATTTTAACTATATTTCTGCTGAAATTGAAAAAAAGATCAGAAATCCTCACTCTACAATTCAGATAGAAACAGAAATGAAAAAGTATGCTGTAGTAACAATTACCGCCTAAAGGCAATTATTGAGGGATTATATTTGACTTTGCACAACCAGCTCTACACCAATATTGTGGGTGAGCAGAAGAATTTAGATTCTGTAACTACATGGATTTACATCATTTCCACCTTATTAGGTTAATGCAATGATGAGACTGAGTGACTAATCCCACTTTTTCAAGTAGAGGACGGCTCAACCCCTTTTGGAAAGATCATAATTTCAATGCTTTGCTCGTAATCACGTATCAAGTAAAAAGCCTGTTAGGTTGTACACACTTGTACAACAGTGAATACCTAAACTCCTACAACTATCAAATCCAATCAAGAAACACACTAGAAATGTCCTTCTTAAACCAACCCCCTCTTTGAAGTCAGTCAAACAGATAGAGGCTACATATGGCTTATTTTTAAATTATTTTTGCTTGAGGCAATGAAGACCCACAGAAATCATAGACATGAAGAGGTCTGGATACCAGACTTACTTTGCAATGCCACTGAATCACAATTATATTTGTTTGCAGTAGCTCGGCCAAATATCAGATTGTTCTAACCAGCCATTTTAAAGTTTCATTACATTTTATACTTATAGCCATCCTTCCTAATAACAACAGAGGCTGCAGCTGCTTCACATGCCTACATGGATTAACCATCTGTGAAGACAATACTTAATCCTGGCAGTAAATTTAATGGTGTGAGTACCAACAAAAATTCTGTGTTTTGGTGGTGTTGTTTTTCTTTAAAAAGTAGAATGAAAAAAAAGGTTAAAACTATTATACACTGGTAAAATATAGCTAAAATAAAATAAAAATAAAATAAAATACATTTATAGTTAATTGAGTCATTCCATGTCAAAACAGATCATGTTGTTGCTGCACCGTCTCAGATTTTGTTCAAACATTGCCTAGATCTACTGTATGTCATGAAGTCTTAGGCTACTTTTGGGGCCTAAACATCACATAGGAAAACTCAACAGTGCAGCAACCATTTTGCTGGATTTGACATGGAATGATACAAACTGATATGCAAACTGATAAGCATTCATTAACTGAAAGGTACTTCAGATATTCCCAATACTTGATGGACAGGTGAAGTGCACAATCCAAGACTGCTTTATGCAGTGGCATATCAAAATAGATCTCCCTACAGTCTGCAGAGGCTTCGGTGTCAAAGAAAAATAAAGGATAGGCACCCAAGACAAAGCCTTGAAACAGAATTCCACAATATCTGTGGAGACCGTTGGGGGAAAGCATGGAGGCTTTTAAAACCTAGAGCCATGACATCATCTCGAGTCTGGCACCAGACACCTCTCTTGAGAAAATGGAAGTGCTCCGATGGCAGCACTGAGCCAGGTTTTTTGGCATTCAAACAGTGTGCATGTAGCCTCTCTCTACCATCCGGGCCCATAAGCCAAGAGCTGATCAATCAAAGTTGAGAGAAACCTAAATATACTCTCAGGAAAAAAAATGTAATGATCCAGTTCTCTTTGGAAAATGACCAAAATGCCTTGTCTTTGGCAGAAAATAAATGTCCATATATGCGGGATCCATTTAGATAAAGGTTGCAAGACATGTACGATATAAGTGTGACAAAGCGAGTAAAGAGACCATGTCTAAAACACATGCACATATTTTTGCTTGCTGTATGATGCCTTGATTTCACACTTCCTTCAATTTTGAATTCCTCCACTATGATGACAAACCTTAATGATCTGTGCATGAAGAGATGCTGTGTGTTGTTTAACTGCCCTCAGTACCTCATTCATGACCATTTCCTGTAGACAACCCTTTGATTCATCTCATCAAAAAAGGAGACCTGCAGACTGTTTGACTTCTTATCAAGATGGCATTTGCATAGCGATCATGCTGACCTTAACTTCAACTGCCTGCATGAGGCAAAATAACTAGAAGAACACTTCATTCCATCACACAGCAGTGACGAGACTTTCTGTGGTGATGACCATTAACAGAGGGAAATAAAAACACAACCACCACCCTCTCTGCTCGCTCACTCAGACAAAGTCAAATTTGTTGCTTCGTTTGAGAAGAGCAATCACTCAAAGTAAGTGGTGTTTGTCTTTTACTGGGGAGCGAAAGAAGATACAATCAAAGTAAATGACCATGGGAGTCATTTGAGACGAGAGAAAAAGAGAGAGATGACAGTGAAAAAGAGAGAGATAAAGAAGGGGGGAGGGAGGGAGGGAGAGAGAGAGAGAGAGAGAAGGAAGTAGTGGGCTAACTGAGGACCACAGCACGGGCCTGTAAGCACTTGCTGCTAGGCCGCTCCTGGCCCTTAATTACTGCCGCAGCAGTGGCAATTCATGCAAGTTGGCTTCTGGGTGGCTCAACACCCCCCCCCCGAATTAATGATACACTGGGGCCCTCGACAAACGCTAGCCGACACTGTGAGGTAGATGAATATTTATTTTCCGTTTGAGTGGGCATTTGTATATCTGAAGCTGTGGGCACAGGATGCAATAAGCAATTGACCATAGTGCGCTTTGGCTCTGGGGTTCACATTCATACAAAAAAGGTAGTTCACTGACAGTGTATTCAACAAACCTTACAACGGATTAAATGGATCCTCAAAATTACTGACCGTAATGGTGTAATTGTAATTTTATGTACAAGTTGACTTCAGTGATGTCACAATACAGTTGTAAAACCAACAGCCCTTCTCTGCTACACAACAAACACACTCTGTAAAGGTTGAGACTCTCCGGAGCAACAGATTTGCAGAAACCAGGCAAGACTTGATGAAACATAAGTTTGGTACTAAAGTTTTAAAATGATACATCTAAACAACCTGAGCATGCTGTGGCCATGCCATCAGGAGACCAGGTTGCTAACACAGCTTGAGGCAACAGAGTTAGGTCCTCCAGCCACCTGAACATAACAAAAATGTCTGCTCATAACAGCCCATTTACTCGTGCCTTTGTTCTGAAGAGCGACAGGGAGTGCCGTCAGAATGGCAATAACCTGCTGTGCGACAGATCAGCCTCCTTTATCATTAGCTGTTGCTATAACATTGCAGTCCTGTAATGATCCTTCCGCTGGACTCTCATTCAACTTCCACCATCAGATAAGTGATAAGGAGGAAGAGAAACACACACACACAGATGTGCACACACATACATGAAAATATGCCGGATGGATGTGAATTATTCATGGCTTTCATTACAGGGGCCGTGTGTGGAGTATTGCGCCTTACATCATATCCGTGTGCCACTAGCTTGATGTCAGAGTATCGGCAACAAGCCTTTAATCTGACACATTATTAGAGGATGACGTCTCACAGGATACAATTTGGCTTGTTAATGCTGTGGTTTGGGCTTCATGATGATTAAATAAATCAGGCTTCAATGATGTTGATTTTTTTTATGACTACAATGTCCTGCTTCTTGATAAAAAAATAAGCTGGAAATGAAATTGCTGGAATCTTTATAAAGGACTACCTAAATTGATAATCAGCTGGTGTCATCAAATAATGGAAAAATAATGTACTGTGGTCATGGTAAAAAATATTTACAGCAAACACAGGACAGCTGACTGAATGTGTCTCATATGCATGGTGTCGATAGAAATCAGTGACGCTTACCCTCTGTGGCTCCACCAATAGTGCCTATGGATTTCTAGGTCTGTTGGCAAGATCAATCCCACAGTGTGAGTAAATGAAACTCAATATATAAGCAACACCTTGCAAGTTGATTAAAACCCCTGGTGTTCCCAACTCTTTAGAGCTGTGAGCCATGCATGCTCTCCAGGGTTTGTTTCATATTTAACAGGACGGAGCGGTCGATGGCATCACGGAGGCGAGAGATTGGAGTGGAAGTATCCTAAATCAGTATGGGGGAGAAGAAGCCAATTGGCTGATGTAAATCAGAGAGGAGGTGTGTGTGTGTGTGTGTGTGTGTGTGTGTGTGTGTGTGTGTGTGTGTGTGCACACGCTAGAAACGTGGGACAGTTTGTGCCAGTATGTTATCTGCTATTGATGCCGTATTCTCTGTGGTGAAATGGAAGGCCCAAGTTTTCCATGCTGCTTAAATCTGGTGTAAAGAATGTAAAGAGAAACCTGCTTAGGTCAAAGGCAATCAGATGGTGATCAAATTAACAGTGTCATTTCATTTTGAAAGTCTGTTTTCTTTTCATAGTTGTGCAGAGGTCACAGCTGCTGACAAGAAACATGGTCTAAATGTTGCAGAAACTACACATGCCTACAAGTCAGGTGATGACTTGTCATCCTTGAAATAAAAAGCTTAGAGAGTTCTAAGTTATTGCTCAGGCTGAGGCTTCTCTTCCGCAGCGTCCAACCATCACAATCCACTTCCCTAACTTGACTGGCTTCATGATCGATGAATGTCCTATAAACTCATTTCTAGAGTTCCCTCCCTGTTCTTACGCCCATAAAGCCAATCAGACAGCACTCCCTGGTGAGGCAATCACGCAGTTTAAATCCTTAGGACTGTTTGACAGTCCTAATATGGTGTCAATTCCTCTGATTCATTTCTAATTAAACAAAATAATTATTACCCTACTTGCTTGCTGCTAACATTTCTACATGTAAAATGAACAGCATGTGCCTTCCAGATAAATGTTAAAAAAAAAAAAAAAAAGTTTTTAACATATTTTAATTGGCAGAAGGGGCAGCAGTCATCAACCGAATTCCGGGTCTGCAAAAGAAACCAACACATCCAAATCCCAAATTACACAGTTATCCTTTCTGAAGGCTAGAAACATTAATATCACAGCAACACATACAGTACACTGAAGCTGAACTAGTCTGCTTGCACAAATATCCAAACTTTATACATAAAGAACTTTAAAGAATTCCTTTGCCCCAATATGGAAATTAGACAGTACCAGTGTTTCACATATTTCTCATCTTTTCTCTTCTTTCCTTCCAATTTATAACCTTGAAGTTGGTGGTGAGAGGCCATGGACTGTAGAGCCACAGTCTTTAACCGAAGGCTTTAACTAAACCACTCTTTACTCTTTTGGAGCCATATGAGAGTTGTTCTAGTCTAAGGCCTGGCATAAGAAATCCTTCTCCTAAGTCCCTATTTTGCAAACTGCCACAGGTTTTCTGGAAATACTGTGTGTTTATTTGTATCCACTGTCTTTATAATTCTACCCGACTATATTTTACAATTGGGATGGTTTATCTTGAGGCATTAGCAGTATGTATGCCACAAAAAGCTCTACTTTGGTCTAACATGTCCACGAAAAAAACCCTCACCATCTTATGCAGTCTATAGAACCTTCCAGAACATTGACTCCTACACCGCAATTCCAGTTGCTGATTTTTAATTTTTTTTTTCTTGAAAACCCCAGGGTGTTGGCTGGAATGTGGCAGCCTGCCTCAGTAGTTACCATCACTTTATGCAATGGCCTTTACTACAAGGCATCCAAAGGCTATGGGGCTCCTTGCATGTTCTTCAATACTGATACTCAATAGAGATTTTGAGTCACCTTATGTTTTTAACTTTCCTTTCCTGTGTCACAGGCTGGCTGAATTCTAGCAAGTCACTGTGTAGCTTATTACAAAAGGAGGCTGGAGGTATCAAAAATTATTTGAGTTACAACTTTCATAGTTTCAGTTCCAAATTGGCTTGATCTTCAAGTTGGATGGATAAGCTATGACATGACTGTAAAAAGTGCCTACAAAACCAGGTCAAACCTTCATGGCTGATGCTGATGATTGCTTCAAGATTACAGAAGTATGTCCACATGTCCGCATGATAAAGCAAACCTTCTGAATTGAAATCCAATTGAAATCCAAGTCCTTCACTGTGTTTCTTTTAATGGTTAGCTGCACAAAATAGTCTGGCACCTGTGACACAGTAAACAGTTTGAAAACACAGACAGACACAAACACACACCATAAGCCACATCACCAGTGTGGAGTGCAGTTACAGTTCCACTCGGTGACATCAATCAGTCAGAAAGCCTTGGCAGGGTGACAGAAGGGGTAAATCAAATCAGCCGACACCTCTAATGCCTCCTCTCATCAGCGTGCCACGCACAAAGGCAGACGTCAGTGCCGTGTGATATGCTCCACTTCTGCCTGCTTGTCACTGTGGCTCTGAGTCTTAGGCTCGCGAGTGCAGTCATAACTGTCTATAACTGACTGGCCTTTTCCACTGTGAACTTGGTGGTGGACAAATGTTACTAAGGGCTACTTCTGAAATTAACTGCAGACAACTGCAGTAACTGGACATCAAATTTGTTGGCAGACCCAATGTCTGAATGTCATAAGATTATTAACCAGTAAACAATCACTGGTTAATAAATGAACAATACACTAACCATCATGAAGTTTAGTGATTCAATACTAGTTTCAATCAAGAATATTAAGAGTGATCATCATCCAAATCTGCTTAGTGGTAACTTGTGTGTCCGTAATAACGGAGACCACTCACGCCCACTCCTTTAGTCAGTGGCATATATGCAAAATAATTGGCAGGCAACATTCCCTGTCTCTTTGAGTATTCCATAGTTCATTAATGATGCCAGACTCATCTTTGAATTTTATCCGTGGGCCCCATTTTTCCTCTCTAAAAGCATTTGTGCAATGGCCATCAGAGTTAATGGGCATTTAAAGTATTCAAAGCAGTGGGACAGTGTCTTAAAAGGATCCTCAGTTGGTAAGACACGTCGGGTTTAGAGTATTGATGTTGGGGCCAGCTATGTAAACGCGGTTAAAAAAAAAAACACTCAAAATGTCTTTGGTTTCATTAAAAGTTTTAGAAAATCCTTTCACTTGTAAATTGCCATTGTTTTTTGACATCTCATGCCTTCTGGGTAAAAACTGACATCACAAGGCTGCGTCGGTCTGCATCCAATCACAGCATATAGAGACCTTCGATATTGTTCCACTCTTTATTTCCTCACATCTCTGATTGTCTTCCTTTCACATAAATTTCGAGTACTGGCTCTTGCGTTGTCCCCCTGATTTACGGTGCGCTCGGAACAGAAGTAGTTTTCATTACACCATAATGTCACTCAACTCAACCAGGTGATTTCACTTTCTACCCAGAAAGCATTGAGACGTAAACGACGTAAAACGCAATGGCAGTTTACAAGCTCTTCAAATGAAGGATTTTCAATACATTTCAATAAAAACAAAAGCAGTTGAGTATAAGGCCAACATACTTTACCAGTCAGGGATTCTTTTAACAGTGTCACAGTGTGTACAATGGGAATGGGCACACACCGGTGACCTAAGAAAACTTAACAAACTAATCACAATCAAATATCTTTCCATTTCACTCAGCCCAGCAAAAACAATCTGAGACAACCAAATTATATTCTCCAATTCCAGACCATAGAAAGATGTCTATGAATGTGATGACACAGAAGCATAGTTACTGCTAAGCACCACATCTTGTTGAAAGTTATTTTTTTGGGAGAGTCAGCTCCTCTAAGCTGGAAGGTGTTACATAAAGTTACATAAAAACAACTAACTGAATACAAAAAAGGGTCTATTAATACACTTGTCAGGAATGCTGTAGTGATATCCTGCCACGAAGCTGCTAGTCACAGGCAGGACAGGCTCGGAGGAGGCTCGCCTCTGACTGCGTGGACAGACACACCTACACATACATCATGGCCCACAGAGCATATTGCATGTGATTGATTAAATCACTGTTCCCATGTCAGGGAATAACACAGTGCAAAGGCACGCACACAAACCTGGATTGTTTGGTATTTCACACAGATGCAGAAGAGGTGTTTAAAATTTAATGTCCATTTTAGAGAGGGTGAAAAAAGACAGAGAGAGAGAGAGAGAGAGAAAGAGGGAGGGAGAGTAAGAGACAGAGAGAAAGAAAGAAGGTATGAAAGATAGGGAGAGAGACAGAGAAAGAGAAGAGGGAGAGTAAGAGAGAGAAAAAAGGAAAGAAAGAGAGAGAGTGAAACTGTGAGATGAAACCTTGATCAATGGTCTGCTCACTGTTGCATCAAGCTCAGTGAAATTAAATGAAAAAGACTACAAAGAAAGAGGAGCTTCCACAAAGGGACGTATACATTTCCCTGCGAGTAAACCTTTGCAAGGGTATTCAATCTGCCTCATATCATCCCGGATACCGGTGCAGGCAAACAGCCTCTACAGAGAGGGGCAGGCTACCCAGTCAACAGTGCTTAGGTTTCACTCAAGACAAGAACATTGGCTGGCTAATGATGGCATTATTTATTCAAAGAAACACAGAGATGAATAAGGACATCTGATATTTCAGATAATTAACTGAACGTACTTGACTGTTCTAGTTGCAGGGGCATTTATGAATCTTATTCAATCTTCCTGGATTAGTTTGGTCAGATGAGTAGCTTGGCATCAATTATATCTGAATTTATATTTTAATAATTTTGTAGGCTATTCGATCTGCATTTAATGGTGGTTGTGTCCCTCTCCTGCCCATGACATGACAAACTGACCAATGCCCACGGCATCTGTTCAAAATGCAGCTCACATGCAAACGTCTCCACCGTAGCCCATAAAATCCCCCTGCATTGCCCCTATTCCCTCACTGTTACTGCACACCCACAGAACCAGTGCAGTAACCCCACAACATCCTCGGCCCCAAAAACCCAGCGAAGCAGCAGCATTCATCCAAATGTATATAAGCATTTCTTCTAGAGTGGGAGCCAGCTGTTCCATGTGCTCTTGTGATTATTACTCCATCCCCAGCCCCCCTCATTGCATAAAAAACAGTGGAAGACAGAGAAAGCCTTTGGGTAAAGAAACAACATTCAGTAAGAAATGTGACCTTATTCAGAGACACGGGACAAAACCATTCACAGGTAGATCTACTGGTATAGAAACTCATTTACACAAAATGGAGGCATGGCATTGAAAAAAAATGCATTCAAAAGAGCCAACAAATGATGGCTTTGGAATCTTTGCAAGTTTACCACCAGACTTCTGAAAGCAAGCCACTGTATTGCTTTAACAGGAAACACAGCAGCGATAAATTGTGAGGATGTAATTTAGAGGCTTCCCTTCACTGCGCCCCTGTTGTAGATGTAAAGAAAGCAGGTTCCAATCACAGGGGTGCTAGCGAACACATCCGGGAAGATCGAGAGCCGTAAGTATCAGTCTGTGCCGACTCCAGATGGAGCTCAGAGGGCCTCATATTCCACCCTGCACACACACACACACACACACACACACACACACACACACACACACACACACACACACACACACACACACACAGGGGAAATGCATGCATGCACGCATTTTTCTGCTGTTTCTCTCCCTTGCATTACCAGTCTTGGATGAATGGGTTAGAGTACACAAACATCTTATGCTGTGCAAACCATTTGCATATTCGCCAAAGGCCACAAGGAAGTGCTATAACAAATCTTGCAGGGGTTACATTATGGGATAAAAATGAAAAAAGAAAATCTTAATTTGCTCATTTGCCATCAGTGTTTGAGATTGTGCAATTTGACATTCAGATGAAATATGGGGAAATTGATTTTACATAAACATTTCCAAGCACTGCCCAAAAGCAACCATCATGTTAAAAACGCAGAGGTTATGGTTTCATACACATATTCACATTTAACACACTGCATACATTACATTCCCGAAAATAAAAACATCACTTTTTATGCAGTCAATAAGCACATCTGTTACAATTTCACTGCACCAAGGTAATGTAGAAGATAGTGTCAAGATGCTTGGACAAACTGGCAAGTTTGGCAAATAATTTCCAATGCTTCTCTTGACAGTTAAGCCTCATACAAACAGGCTGTGAGGGTTTTGCCACCATCTCCACTACGGTGCCACCTTCAGCAAACACTCCAAGGTGTGCACACAACGGTGGCCTCACACAGGTGCAAGTTGCACAATCCATTAGCAGTACTGCAAGCTACTGAAAGCGTAACACTGGCACCCTTGGGGTCTTCAAAGGCCCCATACTAGATCATATTTTCACACATTCAGACCCACCATCATTTGTTTCGGCTAAAGCCCCCCCCAAAAAAACACTGAATTTGTTTGATGAATTTCAAAAAACACAGGCTTATCAAACCTGTTGCCATCGGACATGCTAGGGTTAAATATCCTCCCTCCTTTAGGGGCAAGCACTTGAGTGACTTGAAATGACTTGCTGGGGGGATGAAAAGCCTTTTGAGACAGTTTGTCACAACATAAGCAATGTAGCAACTAGCCTGAATGAGCCAGCCATGCCACAGCAGCCTCTGACTGCACACTTGACAATGTTAGCCGGCTAGCACTAGCAGGCAGAACACTTTAATGATCATAAGGTGCCCTCTGGAACTGCTATTCGCTCTAGTTATTTTCTACAAGCAAGAATTTTGGGGGTGGGGGGAGTGGGGGGTCAAAGACATGCTTTAAGAGAAAACTAGCAAAAAAAATGTCCACAATGTAATGTCTATTCTGCTAGTCCATTACTACAGCAGAGGGACGGAAAGAGGCTAGAAGGATACTCTCTCCTTGAGGCTAGCTCCAAAGCATTGAATGGAAATGCTTTTACAACAGGACAGGCAGCAAAAGAGAGAAGGTTTTACTGTTGAGTGATGCCAAAAACTATTGCCATCAGATTTATTTTTCTACACTGCACTTAAGACTACACTACTTGCTGAGATACCTCTAGGCTTTTTTTTTTGAGAGGGTAATACTTTGCTTCACTTCCCTCATGTGAATAGCGCTGTGTGTATGTTTTTGTGTGAGTGTCTGTGTGTGTCTGTGCATGGTGGAGGGAGGTTGTGTGTGACTGGCTGGAATCTTTGCAGTACAAAATAGAACTCAGTATTGAATGCCCTTCTGAAATGGGGTCATAATTTAATTTTCTTATCCTGACAACTTCTTTGTGCCACTCCAAGAAGTGGCCAGACTCATGGCTGATTAAAGTATGGAGCCCACCAAGACAACATGTGGGAAAAGCAATGTTTACAGAAAAAAAAAAAAAAACACTGGCATGTTTACCATTCTCTGAGATGTACTAGAAAACACTAAGTAGCTCAATGTGCTTTGTGCTTTCTGAGAATAATCTGACAGGTCGTTAAATAAATCACCACACCATCTTAGCAACACTACACACTGCACAACCAACTTTTTTTTGGATGTTGTCGGAGCAAAAAAAAAATGACGACGTAAAATCGCTGTGGATCCTCAAGGACAGCAGCGCAGTGCACTACACAGAGTACCTGCACGAAGACAAAAAGAGGCAGCACATAATCACTCAGCTTATTCACTGACGGGCCACTATTTACCAACTGCAGCTTGCAGATGCTACCCTATCAGTGTTTATTAGGAAAAAAAGCCAGCTCTTCAAATAAACAACCGCCAGGCAGGATGCGACATGTCACCTCAGCAAACAACACACACATACACACACACACACACACACACACACACACACACAGACCAGAGCAAAAGCAGAGCCAGCTGCTTACCACAACAGAAGACGACAGATTCTCACGCGTTGAGAACCATGGGCACTTTTTACCACCCATTCCCTCTCTGTTATGATCATAAGCCTTGCCATGATATCACCAGGTGCTCATTAAAGACTCGGCTATTTAAAAAGACAGCTGCTTCACATGTCTGAGAGAAAATTTACAGCCACCTATTATGTAGTGGAAATTCTGCTTTACTGCAGGGATATTCAAGAACAAATAAAAAGACTGAATAAACAAACCCCACCATGTTCATTCAAGCCTTGATTTCAATGGTTTTGAATGGAAGTACAATAGTTCTGCTGTGGAAATTAACACTTCTGCCCATAGTCATTAAGGCTGACAAGCTGCATCCCTTAAGATGTACAGAGACATCAACATGTAATAAATCAGTGATAAATTACACTGGAAGACAAAAGCGTGAGACAACATAGAATCTAGTTTTCTCTTCATGAAGTCATACAACTCTTTTGTGCTTCAGTCACAGATGGCAACCATTGGAAATAACCAGTGGATGACTTTAATCAAATTTCTAATTCTAATCATATTTCTAATCATACCATAATGATGACAGCATACAGCAAAATAGTTAAACACAATGCCCATATACTGTACCTCCCAGGTTAAAAAAGCTGGAAATGAATTGACAATTGAACATGACAATTTACATTTGCTCCATCAGCATGTTATGCAAACAATTTGTTTGGTACAGGAATATTTTCAACAGTTTCACTTCTGCTCATTTCCTGTAGTTTAACTCTCACTGATCTCCAGGCCATTGTACAGACTAGAAATGAAGATGAGCCTCTGGCAGCTTTGCCAGACTGATTACAGAGGCACAGGCAGGGGTCGGCTCTGTCGAGACACAATGGTGGACTTCCTGCCATGAAGCCGGCTCACGGTGGAGGACCCCAGGCCAGAGCACCGGGCGCAGCAGCACTGCTGAGCCAGCACTCCCATAACTCAAGCGTCAGCAGAGAGAGGGGGTGGGGGGGGAGTAAACACAGACATTCTCCTCCTCTTCCTCATCCTCCTCTTATTGCCAACTTTAATTACAGTAGAGGTGTCTGATCTTAAGGCGGGAAAGGAGGGAGGCTTCACTATCAGGAGGGGAGAAGAGGAGGGGGAAGGGAAGGCATTTAATCAAAATGATCACAGTCAAGTATGAAAATAAATTCTATGCATATGAAGGGAGGAAATATTTCTTTTTATGCTTTGAACTGAATGTATTCACCAGTGCCAGGTGGCTATTTTGCTAAATAAAACATTATTTGTAATTGGTGTGGGTTGAATTGAGGGTTAGGGTTTTAATTATATAGTATCGCATGTTAAGGTACAATGTTTGTTTAAACACAATGGGATGTTCGTTAATTATGTATCTTATTTATTATGCTTTTTTTCAACTATTTTGGAAATGTGTTTTAATTGTAACAGCACACTTTATATACTGAATAAGTCTATATCATGCAGATGCCTACAAAGGTTGATAACACAATTCTATCAGTATTGTGCTTTTAACCCTGAACAGGTATCAGGATGCTTCATTGCATCTGCAATCATGGTGGACCTTAATCATGGTGCACAGATTCAAGAATAAAAAAACTGCAAAATCCATGAGCTGCATTTTCAGTGATCAGCGACTCACTTAAGGAAAGGGATTCGCCTTGTTGCCAGCTCTTAAAACCTGATCTGCCGATAAGATTAGTGGAAAATATGGCTGCTTGTTGAAGATAAGCAGTAACTAATTCCTTGTGTCTTTGGGGCATGGTTACTCCAAATCCCATTGGGTGAACCTGAGACAGCTGCTCCTGGAAAGCTGTTTGCTGTCTACAGCTAACCTTAAGCGGTGTGTGGAGCCAAAGCTCTGGAATAGAAAAAAAATAATAATTAAAATAAAAATAAAAACCTATAAGCCAAAAGTGTTTAGTCCAGCCCTGCATATTTTCATTCACCCAGCTAGATAACAATCTTTTCCAATGATATTTCAAATGGCACCCAGCATTTTCAAGAGCTGTTTCTCTTATCCACCATCCTAAAGTGATGTAAAGGACAGGCATCGTCTTTGGCCTTTTGAGTAATAACATCATCCCACCCAGCACAGGATATCTGAGCCTGATCTACCATACTTCTTCACCATAAGGTGTCCCAGACCTTTTGTACAGAAAAACAAATACATCCATAATGCCCAAGACGCACGGACTCCCTTTGACATTGCATACAGTCCAACCTAAACACATTGGAACAGCAGTGCTCGAATATCCAATCAATAGAATGCCATGGCAAAGAACTGTCCACTCACTTAAACTCATCACTCTCCAAAGAGTCAAAGGGTTGTGGCATGACAGAGAGAGCTCTGGCCATGGTAGTGCTTCTCCAAGGGTGGCTGTGATACACACATTGTCCTTAAACTCTGCACTTGACTTGGCAAACAGGACGGGTACTATAACTGTCTACTGTGGCCTACTTAAAGCCAAATCAAGTTGTCATTCTGCCTCACACAGTGGTGACAGAGCCTAATAGCGCTTGGTGTGCATACTGTGTCATTTGTCAGGGCCCTGTTTGTGCTTGTAAAACTACTACCAACATTTTCCAAAAGCTTGTAGGGCTGGGTCATGGGAGTATGAAACACAAATGCCTCATTAATATGCAACGACTCCATGCTTCCACATTGCCTCAGAGCAAATCTTAGCAAATCTTACAATCATGATATAATCCATTTACCAGAAAATGACAATTTCACAAGGCCATGATATTACTAAGGGATCTGTAATAAACAGGCCTACCAGACAACTTAGTAAGTGACCATGCAACACATATTTTCACTTATCCACCAATTAACACGTGGGTGAAAATGCCAGACAACTGCAACAACTGATTCAGATTAAAATCTCTGTGGGAAGACTTTCCGACAAAGTTATCAGAGCTTCCAGAGATTCCCTTGATTCGGATTCTTCTACAAAAAGAAAGGCAAAGGCATCTTCTCTTGAACTCACCTGTAAGTTACCATACACTATAAACTTGAGCTTAAGAATGATAAAGCCTCTTGAGTAAAATACAGCAATAACACTGAGCTGATACTGACTGGCCTGCTGATCAAGATCTCAAAGTGGCACCTGAAACAGTGGAATTCAACAATAAACAACCCCAAAATAATGAACAGAGGCAAGAGACCTTAAAATTTGTGTTCTTTGTAAGCTGAACACCTCCATCATGCAGGACAACATTTAAAAAAAGAAACTAGCCATCACATCCAAAAAGAAAGGTTGGGAAATGGTTGCCAGTAGGTCAAGTGCAGAACCTCTATCGAAAGTTTATTAGTTCACTGGACCCATTTATGTAAGCAGGACATTGTCAAACTCTTCCAACCTCCATTTTTACAATCCAATTATGTCAGTCTGGGGAAAAACAGAAGGTTGCACGGAGGGCACAGCGCCTGCTCACTTTCCTTGTTCAAACAGAGCATGAAGCCTGGTCTTCTCAGATAAATGGAAGGCCATTCCACGTGAGGGTTATCAGACAGCACTTTTCCCAGACAATTAAAAAAAAATGCTTGTTAACTGAGTGCTATAACTTTCATTCCTGGGCAGAGCAATGCCAAAGTAATTACATGAGCACCTTTTCCCCCCTTGGACTGCTACCAAAGTATCTCTGGGTAGCCTTTTATAAGTCCATTGCATATTTACATGGAATATAAACATGGGTTTAAGTACAAATATGTATGTGTGTAAATCTGTTATAGGTGCAATGCATATACCTTTAGTGTGTCCCAACTTAATCTTAAGGTCATCAAAAACAACATGGAGGTAGTCATATTTTACCAATCGAAAGGCAATACAATGACACAATGATACAATTTAATAGTGATAAACCCCAACAACAAGACTTGCACTGGTAAACAAGGGATTTAAGAACAAAAAACCTCTCCTATACTTAAGTTCTATAATAGTTTCAGCTGTGCAGGCTGAATTGGAGTGCATTTTAATTGAAAAAGTCATCAATATGTATTGGGCAAGGTCAAAAACAAACCCAATATGTAACATTCTCACCTTGGAATCCCAGATACTCCAGGTGTAGACCACATTTCCACACACACACTGACCCCGAACTGGCTTTTACTGCACAAATGCAGTTTTGCAGATACATTTGTCCAAAGGAACAATATGTGAGGAGTTGTGTGGTTAGCACAGATACTGGAAACTGAGGGTTGGACATATCCTGCCCAGTATCAGCACATTCCTGAGATGCCTGCATTTTCACCATTGTCTGTTAATGTGTACTGTACTGTGTACATTGCATTTTCTGTAGATTTTGTGAAAACAAGTTTCACTAGTGATATGTTACAGTTTGCATATCATGTTGAAATTAATTCTCTACTTGAGAAGCCCAAAAGATTAAAAACTGATATACTGATTACTATCAGCGGTACCCAAACTTATCCATAACACTGTATATTGCTCCTGCTCAACTCCTGTCTAAACCATACCTTCTGGAACATTGATCGATACTGCCAAACAAACATCAAGTTAATCTTCATAGTTATGAAGTTATAGTAAACATAGTTTTCTGAGGAGAAGTAGTCTCAAGTGTAACTGAGTCTCCAGTCCCAGTGACATTAATGGAACACCAGACCTTTAGTATGTCTTCCTTCCATGCCATGTCATGAAAACTCCATGTCTTAATGAACAGCTGGAATGATGTAGGATTAACAGAACATAAACACACATCTTGTTGAGGTACAGAGCAACTGAAAACTACCCTAATTAGCGATACCCTAAGGTGTAAGCCGAAATATTGGTTTAATAAAAATGTATGCATCAGAAGTTCTGAAAGATTAACTTAGGCTAATTGTTTTCATTTGCAGTAAACATGTCAGCAATGTCTGTCTGCAGTGGTGCAGAATGTAAGAGGAACTGTTTTCTCACAGTGATTTGAACTTCTAGCCTAAATTGGGAAACAAGTGAACATTTTAACTGAACGGTGACGGTGCCAAACAAAAAACTGTTCAGCTGGACGGCCAATATAGTTTCACTTCTTGAGGCCTTTGCATGCAACATTTTATTCCTCTGACATCACCGATTTGTTCTCCATTTTTCTGACACTTTGCATCACATCATCAGCAGTGGGAATTCCAAGAAGGTCGCAAACCTGGCTGAGCTAACCAAAAGAAAATGGTAAACCTGCTAATAGAGCAGCCTGATTCTGAGTGGTTAAGAAAATGAGGAGTCAGGCTCTTCTATTACCGGATTTACTACCATCTCTGGCTTAACTTCTTAAATTCTTCTTGGAATACCGCTAAGGAAATCTAGCCTAAAACATTTCTGTGGTGTGCACCATGACAAGTAACCCCTCAGCTACGCCACCCCTAACCCATGTGCTTCTATGCCACATTTATTAGGTTATATGGAAGAGATCTCCTTCATGTGATGTACAGCACAAGAAACACACGTGGATTAAATTGTTCCGAAATTCACAAATAGTAAATAATGGGAGTAGATGAATGTACGGAAGAGAAAGTGAGTGAGAGAGAGAGACTGTGTGTGGGGGAGAGAGAGGGAGAGAGAGAGAGAATCTAGGACATACATTGACTGCAGGGTGAAGGGTGGAATAGGAAGAAAAAAAGGATTGCACTGCCTCCAAAACGCTGGTCCCAGTTGTGAAGCCGCAAACAAGGAAGCCAATCTGAACATTTGTTAATGCAGAAGAGAACAGCAGTGAAAAAGACTTCCCCAGCCCATGTCACCACCACCACAACAACTTCATAGGCAAATATTTTTTTCTTGTGCTAGATCTGTCTCACAACATAGAGTGTAGTGCACAATTAGATGAGCTACTTCTACACTGTTGTTGGAGGTAACCTGCTGATTTTGTAGGCAATCCTGTATTTTCTTCCCTGTTTTGAGTTTTAGCCTATTTGTTATTCGTCATAACCTGTTTCTTCTAAGACAACTATTCAAATTCCAGCAACAAATCTCATTGTGTAAGGGAGGAGGTCTGCATTCCGTTATTTAAATTTAGCACCTCAAATGACATAGGCCCTCATCACAGTTGTGAGGTCATTTCAGTTATGATCACACATGAAGTGATCATAACTTCATAGACAAAACAGCACTCCTCCTAACCAAATTAATTATTTATTTTGTATTCAATTACATTCTCACAAGCACACTCTGAAACAGAAGCAATGCACCTTATACCCCCTTATCCCCACCCTCAAGGAAAGAACACAAGCTCTATTTTGGTGTCATACTTTCACCTGTGAGTGTAATTAACTCACAACAACATGCAGTTCATAAAATAGATCATTTTAGAACAATTGCAGACTTACTGAGGGCAGCGAATGTAGTCTTTTTGTGGAGAGGGAAGGAAAAAAAACGCTAATCCAAGTGAATATTGGGTTCACTGACAGGGTTAGAGAGTGAAAGTGTGAATTAGAGTGTGTGTGTGTGAGTGTGTGTGTGTGTGAGAGAGAGAGAGAGAGAGAGAGAGAGAGAGAGTGAGTGAGTGAGAGAGAGAGAGAGAGAGAGAGAGAGAGAGAGAGAGAGAGAGAGAGAGAGAGAGAGAGAGAGAGAGAGAGAGAGAGAGAGAGAGAGAGTGAGTGAGTGAGAGAGAGTGAGACCACATTAGCATCTCAATGGAGTCCAAAGGCGCAAGTGGGTTCGATTTGGGGCCCAGATGAGGCTCACTTCAAAGCAATTAAAAGCAATGTATTCGGTTTCCTTAAATCATATATTTAGAGCCATCCAGCTGTGCAAATGAGGCTGAATGTCTGCCATGCACCAGCTACTGGGTGCTACAAGTGGCAGACCCTGGCACCACTTCAACTTTGTGTAGCTGCAGGTCTTTGAGTTGGAAAATGAGAGATAAGAAAAAAACTTTCTGATTGTATTGAGTGCTGCAACAATTTCCATAAAATTGCTGTAAACAAATGGTCTGTACACACAAAGCTGCACCACTACTTGGAATCAACATCACACACAGTAACTAATAACATGCTAATTGACAATCTGGTCAGCTCGACACACACGTGCTGAAGCTCAAAGAACTTAAGAAGAAACCATTCCTTGAAAGAAGGGAAGACACTTAAGCGAACAAAGTAGACATCTTCGAGCAATCCGACCTTGGTAAAGAGATTCTTTTCTTTGCTCCGAAATCAGTTCAAGGAAATGGCCCACTAGAATCCTGAATAAAAGGTGTCTGCTTGAAGCTTCACCTTATTAGTACAATTAGTACAAATGTCACTCCTCTTTATTAGAAACACAATGATATTATTTTTATTTTTTTTAATCCAAAAGGCGCGTCTGGTCAGTTCATCAGTCTGTTGCATAAATACTGAAGAAGAAGTGAATACATACAAGTGCAGTTTTGTTCATAGTGGCATACCTACTAGGCTATTCAAAATATATGCATCTGAAGGCTAAAGCCATTTGAAAGTGGTTTAAATTGGGTGAGTTCTTGTTCTCAGCTGGTCAGGATGAAAATAACTAGGGACATGTCAATCCTTCACTGGATACCTTTGTCAGACTACTGGAAGTAATTTCGTTGTAACGAGTGCCATCCCAGTAAATTGCCTTATCAAATTTCCCCCAATGCAACCCAGGAAGCAAGTCTACCACAAAAAAGCATGGAGGATGAACAGGGAGTCAGTCAGTAGAGACTCAAATTATATGACAATACAATGTTTGGCACCTTGTGTCCATGGTGGTGCAGGACATATTTTCCGCAGTTTTCCAAGGACAAGTAAAGTCTACTCTTTAAATCAAACCAGTGCAAAAAGTAGGACTCTTACCACTGCTATGTCACTGCCAATTCACCTTATGTGCTGCATAACTCATAGCAGCATAGCTCATTCACCGTTATATGAATAAAATCTAATTTAACTTAAAACACACTGGTCCTGAACTGTGTCTAAACATACAAGCAGGAACAGATCGGATGCAGTCCTTGACTTTGTCTTGAGGCTTTTAAACACAAAGTTATTGTACACCTGTAGAAAGACACTCTAATGAATGAAAGCATGTGCAGGTGCAGCAATTACTACTTAACAAATTACATCACATGGCAAATTTCTGTGCCAGATGCACAAAACAAGGTGCTGTCCCCCTCCAAATTAGCATTGCTTTTATGAGCTAGAGTTATGTTATGTTTTCACACCACTACTGAGCAGAGTGCTTAGTCTATAAATTATATCGAAACTTGACAATAGCATCAAGACTTTTCAGCAGGCATTACCATTCACTGCACAAGGTGTACAAACATAGTGAAGGAACAAGAAGGAACAAAGAAGACTACAAAAGGCCCACCTCTGAAAGCAAGATGTTATTAATGTACTCTGGAGCTTTTCCATTTCTGTGCTGTTTAGCCAAGAGACACGTGTGAGGGCCGCTGGCATTGGAAGCCTCCACACATGAGTGGAGTCAAAGAAGAGGCAGTCAGTCAGGGATGGTTCTTAAAAGTGACATGGCAACAAGCCCCATCTGCAAGCAGCATAGTTCCTGCTTATAAAAGCCATTTAAAAAACATCCCATTTTCAAGTCTTGGATCGGTTCCAGGCATGCCATCAGCTGTTTTTTTTTTCTTCCTTCTTCTTCCTCTTCTTCTTTTTCACATCCCGTCTTTCTTATTTGGACTTTTTAAATAATGGATACTGTTTTCCCCAGAAATATTTTCTTGTGCAACCGAATTAGTCTGTGCAAAAAGCTGCAACTTAAATGCGATTTCACTCGCACAGCTGATAACTGGGAAAATCAGGCAACCCTTACTATATGTGCTGTGCAAACTAACTATGAGCAGGCAAACTAAGAGCAGCATGCTCCAGAGAGCTCAAGTTGTGCTCTTATCTGGTCTGCTCTGGCTAAAGGGACAAACAGCAATCCTTTGAAATTTCATGCATAATATCAACAAAAAGGTCAAGGCCCATGGGTGGACCAGTCCTTTTCCTGTGCTGACCACATTGTGCTGAATCACTGTTACCGCACAAAGGCCCATGCATATTTAAACAGCTAAATTATTTGAAAGTGCCAGCTTGGTCAATAACCTCAGCACTGAACTGAAATTTACTCTAAGACACCTACCAATAATTAAAGCTTGCTAAAAGGGCAGCTGAACCTGATCGTGCAGGAATGTCCAACGATGAGACAGCGTTGTACAAATCAGACGGTTTTTGAAAGGTCAGATCTTAATGCAAAGTTGAACACTTTGGGTAGGTGGGGAGAAAAATTCTTCACATTATTTAAACTCTAAAGACATTTTTGTGCATGAACTGCATGAGTTTCATTTCACATAGGAAATGGTTTCATTTTATGTCGTCTACTCTGTCGTCCTCTAAAATTGATGGAGAGAGAGGAAAGAAAGAAGGTTGCCTTTGTTGAGTACTCTTTTATGGCTATGTGAGCAGTGTGTGTGAGAGAAGGGGAGGGGGAGAAAAATCAACTTCACACACACAAACCACACTGAACAGTGGTCTATGTATGTCCTGTGTGCATGATCGAAAGCAAGGAAGCAAGACAGTGAGAGAGAGGGAGACGGAGGAAGAGGAAGATAAAGAAGGAAGAAAGAGAGGTGAGGGAGTGTAGGGGAAGAGAGTGTGTGTCTGTACTGAGGAAAAAAATATCTCCAGATAAACAACAATGTGTGATTTACTATTTTGCAGAGTACTACCCATGTTGGACCCCCTAGTTCCAGTGGAGTCTGATTTCCCAAGGGTGCAAGTGCTTATTTCAAGGATTTGGCATTCTCATCTCTCAGCCCCCAACATGCTTGTCTCGGGTTAATCCCTTTCTATCGGAGAGGTGTCAGAATCTCGGCTCTGCCACATCTTTACTCAACAATAAAAATGGCTCATAATGTGCCCCGTCCGTCCCTGAGAGCCATTTTTCGGCAAGGCACTCCATCTTCCTCGCGTCGTATTCTCTGTTGGCTGCACCCAGGGACTAGATTCACCATTAGTTCTTTGCAAGCTCTGCATACGTCACCACTGTTCATGAGAAGGTTAAATACATTAGGAATTTTAATGACTCCATGGCCTATTTTTTGTTGTTGTTTTTGAGGAGGGGGTGGGTTTACTGTGGTTTCTCTGTCAGCGTTCTAACCTATGCCAGAGAATATCCGGCAATGTTTCTGTTATTTTCACCCCCGAGTCATCTCTTGATAGCACTTAGCCCCACACTGGGACAAATCTGCCTGCCAGCCAGCCTGTCCTACAAGCCTCAGGATGTTGAGGAGGGAACACGCTGCTGGCTGTGACATGTAACAAATGTAAACAAACACTTCCGACTGGGAGCGCCTTCCTTAGTGCTAGGTACCTAGAGAGCTAATCACATTAATGCAAGTGCTATATCATGAGAGCATCTACACTTACACTGTGGGTATTGGTATTAAGTTATTTGTGTCTACTGGGAGAGGCATGAATTTTTCACTTAATCTGCAGCTCCCTCCCACTGAAAGCAGTCAAGAACTATTTCACAGTTGTGCTAAATATGGCTGAGTTTTAGTCCCGACTCCACACTTTGAAAGAGATGTAAAAAAACGAAAAAAGTCTCACATACTGACAGCTTACTGACAGTTCCCTGAAACCTATTGATTTTACAGTACTTCTTCAGGTACAAAGAAGCTCAGATCTAATCTCCGAATGAGCACATCCACCAGTTTCTCATCATTAGAGAATCCCCACTGCTTCAGTGGTGCAGATTTAAATCTCAGGAAAAAAAGGTCATGCCCCCCACCCCCTGAATCCTCTTGACACTCAGAACATTCCTGATGGAACATGGGGGACTGGTTTCCATATTCACAAAGACACATAGAGAACATCTGAGGAGTGTACTGATGGATTACTTGTGATGACGGTGTATACCTGCAACTGCACACACAGATAGAAAAACAGCTTAGGATGGAACTGGAATGATCACACTATTTCAGGATGTTTCCCCCAGCTGCTCATGTTGATGGAGTCTTCTTTTTAAGAGGCGTTTACAGTGGCCTTAGGGGACGAGAGGGGTATTAATTTATGAACAAACGTCCTTTCCTGCTGCCAAGACAAGTAGTACTTCTTGTTCACCCTCCAAGGCAGATACTGAATTTACACAGCTCAGCTCCATAACCTTTCCACACGGCACTTTCTGATTTGAGAGCAACTGGAGGATGCTGGAGGGAAGCCGAAAAGAGCCCAATCATACAAAAAACACCCTTCACAGCAAGACTACACAACATTTCAAACTTTTTTTCTAAGAATAACTTCTATATCATTCACACTTTGTTCATGGAACACCATGTTCCACTGCACTTTTCTGTCATGCAACACCCTTGGCTCTACAGGCTTGCCTACACAATCAATGTAATATACTTTTCCTAATTCGATGATTTTAAGCTTTTCTGGCAATTTCTCAGCTCAGTGGAATTCAGGTAAGCTGCCCTAAGCAGCAATTACATTGCTAGGTGCTTGATGTGAGGTACCGTTCACTGCTGTGCATCAACAATACTGTTGATTGTGAATGCGCTAGAAATGTTCCATCGCAGGATTTATTTAAAAAACTAATCACTACATACCAAAGACAGTTAATAGGGGTGAAACTATATTGGTCTGTGACACGTTTTACACTTCACATCTTGGGCAGATTTCTTAAGCATAAATCCTAAGCAATGTCGCCATGCTATAAAAAAATATATCTGTGCAGTCAACATTTTCATCATGAAACAGGAACACAATGAACTTTCTATCTAATGTTGATCTAAATTTATATACCTTGGACACTTTCAATGCAGCCTTTTTACTATCAAACATAAAATACGACCTTTATTAAACTGTTAAAAAGTTAATTCAACTATAAGACCAATAAAACAGTTAAATCACCATTGACAGGTTGCCTTGGTTGCTTCCACTAACAAAGCTATAAAGTGACGACCACATGTGCCTTTGCCACCCTAGGTGTCATCATAAGACCACTTAATTGGATGGAAAATAAGGACAACCATTAAAACAAACAACCAAACAACTACAAAACAAATTTTTGTCCGACTGGGCGAATATGTCTCATTTACATCATGCTACTGTCCGGCAAGCCATGTCAATGAGACAGGTCCTTCAGGTGCTGAACTTCGCTAGGGCTGCACAAGTCCACTGCAGTGCAGCAAAAGATTACCATAATGAAAATAAGGGGGCCCAGCTCAGTGTAACTTATAGTTAAAGAAGACAGTCAGCTGATTTTGTACTCTGGAGCAGTAGGAAGACAGCGTGTATGACTTCTCCTCCACATTTGTCACATGCAAGACGTGCAGTGGGGGGAGGGGGGCAGAAGCTTGGCTCCACACAGCCAAGAGGTGCTTGAGGGCAAAAATCTGGCCATATTTCTTGAGCCTCCAACTGTTTTCATTAAAGTCTAATCTTTCATGTAAACTCAAACTGTCCACTGAAAGTTCAAAAATGCTCAGGATTTAAAACTGGGTTCACGTTAGGACTTCAGACTGTGAAATCAATTCTGTCCAAACAGTCCAAAACAATATTAGACTACACATCGAGGGAAAAATTCAGTGATGCTTACAAAAAGCTCTTTCATTATTCTACGCAAAGTTAGCCTATAGCCAATGCATTTCTTATCATTCTATTTATGTCTTCCAGATTCTCTTCTCAACTGTTTTTATAGTACTTATTGTGATTTCAAACACTGACTAAATTAGCCTATCATGTTTTTTTCTTTTTTCCAATAACACTGTTTATAACTACTCCTTAAGTCAAGACACACTCTCAAAGACCTGGAGGGAATGAAACAGGAACAGAAGAGGAGGAAGCAGGAAAGAAAATGTTAGTGCCAACTGAGTCAGCAATTTTACTCTTCTGAACAGCTCCTTAAATAGCTTTGGAAATCACACAGGTTCCAATCCTCTTTTCTGAGCTATAGACCTTTAAAGAGGTTGATGCTGAAGACCTTGAAGCACACCTGACTTTGACTAGCACTTGCTGGTTGCTGATGGGGGCAAAGGAGAGGGATACACATAAATAAACTGAACTGAACATCTCCTTATGGCCTGATGGGTATAACTGAATATACAAGTTGCCTTGGGAGAATCCATTTATCTTGCATAAAATCGATTTGACTACAAAAACACAATAGACTGACTTTTTTTTCTTTAAGCAGCATTCAGAAAATACCTTGATTGAATCTAAAGCCATTAGGACTGCCTCTGCCAACATAAAAGAACACTTTCATTCACAACAACAAATGTGTTTCTCCTTGGCGTACACAAAATTGGAGACTGACACAGTTGTGACAGAGAGTCGGTCATTCAAAGCCCATGTCTGTAATGCATGTAAACAGCATGTATATATATGCCATTCAAGGGTTATGTTTCAGGTGCAGCTATTTCAATCCAGATATAACGTTTAAAAACTTTTCATTATTGAAAAACTGACATGAAGTTCCTTGATTATTAGGCCAGTATAGTACCATTTCTTTGTCCATTGGTCATAGTACACTTTGCAACTGCAGAAGAGTCAAGTTTTAATTAGGAAAAATATCTGAATTCTTAGTCACTTTTGGGCAAGATGCTAACAGTCTAATCTCATTCAATGATCTATGCAAGGCTGGAGCTAAAAGTGCCATCATCAGACTCAGAGAACTGTGGGATGACCTGGAGAAAAGTAAGACTCAATTGTTTAACCTGAGGGGAGGTTGAAAATGAGTGTATGTCCCCAAATAAAGGCATATCCCTTTATGGCATCACTGCTCTTAACAATGCAATATAAGGGTCACAGAGCATGGTCAGTTGTTTGCGTACCATAGCCAATAGCATAATATAATAGAAGCTAATGCAACAATACAACATTACTTGCCTTGGGGCATCTGCTTAAATGCTTGATTTTTATAGAGCTTTAAACTGTCACATCTTGGGCATAATCGAATGCAGTTAGTTTAGTAAACACAGTAAAACCAACCAACTCAGCCTAGAAATCAAATATCATATATGCAAGGTCCTCTTCATGTAGAAATCAGCATGAAATGGGAGTGTGGAAATGTTGCCAACTTCAAAGGCCGACTAACTACCCGTCATAAAATAGGCATTTGAAACACTTCCACCTCCAAAACACAAGCACCACAGCTAAAGCCTGGCATGGTGGAATTAATCCACTTAGTACACAGACAAGAGTGGTACAACTGCAGAAGATATTAAATAAGCCATCTTCAAAATCAAAAAGCATCAACTGACAGAAGAGGATGCAACAAATACTTTGGCTGTAACCTGATTTCCTGTCATAACAGCGACTGACAACTGACAAAAATGAGATGTCAAATTCAGGCTTCATCAGAATTCAATTAGCAACACTGTCGGGCATAATTATACGGCTGTGTTTAATGAGAATCAGTGCACACAAAGGTCTTGCTATTGAGTCAGACAATCCAGACTGATTCATAATAGCATCCCATTTGTTTGTTTGAAAAATAATACACCAAAAAAAAGAGCAAAACAAAGCCATTTCTTTACAGACAACTTGGTTGCGCACACAACAAAACACTCGCACACCGTCCCTGGAGAACAGTTCTTCTCAGATATGTTTTTCCATGTTTATCCGTTGCTGTAGCCTGGTCTCTGTCTGTCACTCTCATGGATGAAACAGAAGAAAATGCATACAGACAACAGAGCCTTTCATTGTCTGAAGGAATTGTATGCCCTGAAAAGATGAATACTATTTGGACTGCGTCTTCTTTGCAGGGGCCAACCATGTCTCAGTGAGATATCTATCTGTGACTAGAGGTCATTGCATGCTAAAATTGTTTTCTTTTTTTTCTCTTGTATTTTTTTCCAATATAGTAATACCTGAAATATATGTGGTTGTAGGCCTACATGCTGACTAATAGGATGTACAGTACATGTAGGCTACACCAACTTCCTGAACACTTGTATAACGCCAAGAATATTGAGCAGTGCATTCAAACACAAGCCACTGAATTTTACCAAAAAACAATGACTGGGTGGCCACAATTTTGTTTATTAAATCCTTCATGAAATTCTTTCACAGCCGTTAACACCCTCTATGTTCTATAACAAAAGCATATCAGCAGAGATACCATACCATAGGAAGAAAATAGGTTCATGCAAACAGACAGGTTCATGCAAATTAAACAATGCTGACCTGATATCAACTAATTGCTTTCAGAGATTAAAACTAGTTTAATTTACAACTAACATTAATAATCTGTTTTGAACAAGTTTAACAATGACTTGACCCTTCACTGCTTAATTGTATTCAAAAGCTCATGATTGCTATACTGGCTCTAGCAACCACTGTAATGGGAACCAGCTCAAATACATACAAGCTCAGACTGAAGCTGACCTGCTGCTCTCTTATCAACTAAATAAAAAGGGAGACGACCAGTCTAAGCTTTCCACATATAAATGGACTTGCAAAAACATGAAGCTTTTACAACCTCAACCACTTGCTATAGCAATATAACGCCACATATAAAGGCCAATTCTAATTATTCCTGTAAGAAACTTGACACAGAACATGACTTCCATTGCAAGGTTTTCTTTTCCCAGCAAGGACACGCTCAGCAATATCATTCAGTCTTCATCAATTGCTTGAGGCTGAACAAAATGTCTAAGAGTAGGCATAAAGATTAAATACGATGCCACCTTGCACTATTTTCTTAGAGGCAAAAAAGAAAATGAAAAAAGGCTATAGCCTAGAATTATATATTTGTGGATGTCTAAAGCTTCTATTACATAAAATCTGAAAAATGTTTCAACACCAAATTTTACATCGGCTACAAAGTTTTGACTCTCAAACAGGCTACAATCCTAACTGATATGTCTTCCTTCATCACACTACATCAAATCGTTGCACTTCAGAGTGGTAAAGCATGGTAACGTTTGACCTTAGTAGAACATCCAGAGCCATACTTTAGATTAACTGATCTGCATTACAGTTGCCCTGCAGGGGCGCTTTCTGAAGTCCATGTCCAAGTCATTGGATACAACAAGGAGTGTGTGTGTGGCCTACACTTAAATTTTACATATACAATGGAGATTTGATCTAATATATGCAGCGATTTGGTTGATGTGTTGTATGTAAAACGAGAAATTCGTGTTAACGTGACCACGGCAATAGCCTGAGCAAAGTCAGATGTGTCCTATTCGGGCATGTCCATGTTCTCCGTTTCACGCACATGAGTTCACCAGAGCCAACCTGCCTGTTCAGAAACTACGTAAACCAACACCGAGTGATGAGTACATAGGCTATTCAAGGGGTATTCTAGTATTAAATTAGCATGATTCCCCCTCTGTATTCAGGGCTTCTGGTTTAATGAGACAGAGAGACCGCGTGTGTGCGTGTGTTCAGAATAACCAATCAGTGCAAAGAAAGAACTGCAGCAGTGAATCCATCTTCAAAAATACTAAGTAGTACCCTACTCTGGCCAACGCATTTCGTTTGTCTTGGGAAAGGAAAACAGTTCCATATAGGCTAGTAACTTACAGGGAAGTAATTTAGGTCATAGGTTCCTTTACTTACCGTCTGAAATGAACATGAGCCAAAGCAGCACAGTTCCTCTACAAGATCGTGCTATTGACATCGTAGTTATCCAAATATATCCAGTAAAGATGGAAGGAGTGGTGGTCACTTCGACAGCCTTCCGACAGAATGAATGGAATTGCGGTTTCTCCGCAGTCTTGAGAGCATTCGCTTTCACGGACAACAAATGTTGTGTTTGAACAACTTTTAAGCAAAATGATGCTTAACTTCATGAAACGTAGTCAATTCCATTACCACCACCGAATGTATCGTGGTCGAATTGAACAACTAGGTTATGGTCGGCCGAATGCAGCGCACCCGAAATCTTTCAGGTTCGCCCTTATCAAAGGGAGAAAAGTTCCTGGTATCCAATTCGAGATCCTTCAGCCTCCCACGCGCGATATTCCTCCGATTTTTTTTCTCTAGTTAGTTCCACCCTGTAACAGTGTTCTTTTAGTCCGAATATACTATTTTAGACCTATTGGCAAGTATATGCCAGAGCCACGGATGCTAAAATGTACGTGTGGCTTGTCCAAAGGAGGTCTTCTAGGAAGTTAAACAATGTAACACTGGTCTACTCGGTAACAGACGCGGCTCTTGTGGAATATCTAGCCCCAGACAAACAGCCCCTTTCCGAACTGGTGAGCTGCTTGTTCAAGAATGTGCCGGTTTGTCTGAGCACATGAACAAGGCAAAGAAAAACGCCCGCTTTTCCTGATGCAGAGTAGGCTACCGGATCAGGTTCCACAGTGCGTGCCGAAGTGACTCAAGCTTCGACGGTACAAATCTGTAAACACTGTCCTCCGCTCAGTGAAGCGAAAAGTCCTTCCTTTGATGAGATCTCACCAACAGCGATAGCAAAATCTGAACACTGGCATTCGATCACAAATGTAATATTGTTTAACGTAGATACTGTTTAAGTGAACTAAACATCACGATCAGAGTAGCCTAAACCGCAACATTGAGCTCGGCTCCAAAATTTTTCCGAGAGAATCTTCTCCAAGTCGCCTCTTAACGTTAAATCACCACCGGTGGCGCGCTCAATTGAGTGTTGTAGCCTATTGTGTGTCAGTCCAGTCTGAGAAAAAACACTCATGGACAGTTCTTCTTCATTGTTGAGTGTGCTATTCAGGAGAAAAGAGGCGGCCTTTTGACAGGGTTGGCTATCCTTTTGACGAGTAAAATAATTAAAGTTCGTCTGCATTGGTAGCAGCTACCTCTGTGTGCTTCTATATTTAATGAGTGAGAGTAGGTTAACTTCAAGATAATCGCGCAGGGAGGAAATCACTCTTCTCTAACGTTACCTCAGAGGTAAGCGGCTACAACCAAATCTTTGTCACGTGATAGTGATCACACACTGACACCCCCCCCCCCCCGATGAAAATAAACGACTTATGGGAAAAACTTATTGCCAAAACAATTTGTAGGGCCTATCTTAGGTGTACTGAGAGAGAATCGCCAGCCCTTGCGGAGCTATATACTTAATATGTACCTGGACAGGAGACTTTGTGCCCATCTGAAAAAGGAATTCTGGTTTACGCACGACTTTCTCCTTTAAACAGATATACATGTACAGTTGTATTTGAATTAGCCTACTTTGGAGAGAGAGAAAGACAGTCTAGTATAAGGTGCTTCCTTTTCTCCAGTTCATGTGGTTACTCAAGTTACTCAATCTCCTCGCGTGCGTCAAAGCCAATATAAAATGTGTCACAATTTGGCTTCGTATTTAGGTCACATATGTAACGATTTTTCGTATAGTCTTCATTCTTTTGTTTCTTGAACTCCGATGATGTAAAATGAACCTTAGATTGGCCAGGAGCACTTACTGACACATCCTCTAAAAGACCGCACTTCCAAACTTCGACAAACAATAGGCTACCAAATGATACTGCCAGAGGCTCTGCGACATAGTGACATCTACTGGTTACTGTAATAGAAACCCACACCCTGTCTGATACTTCATTCGTCCAATCCTTAGTCCTTTGGAGATGTTGATCACGACTGGCTTGTGAATAATTCCTTGTGTTCTCACGATATCTGACCCTTATTATTTCTCTTGCCCTATGACATATTTTTCCCCCACATCACAACACCCTATATTGGATGGCAGCCTTATCAGGGCAGGGCAACCCTTTAGGAGTTTCATTTTGCCAGTCGTTGGCTAATTTGTCTTCAAGAGGATGAGGATATAGTCTTGTGGACCATGGTTAATATGACCAACTGTGCAATACTGTGCAGCAGAGCCTGAAGGTATTGCAGATCAACTATTCAATATGCTGTCAAAGATGATGACTCTCATCCTTATTGCATGAAGCAGTGGGTAGGCTTATTAACAGAGTAGACTTCAATTTTGTGCAGTTAAATCATGTAATAACACATATCACAAATACTACAGTGTTGTCATTAGTTTATATCAGGCCACCGGGTCCAGTTTCTGACAGTAAGCAGAATATTGTTTTGCAGATAATATTTCCAGTCCCCACAATGAGACAGATCAACACAAAATGAAGGGGTCAAAAAGTCCCATAATAAATTAAATGCATTAACATTTCTCTGGTGTATTTCATGACAAAACTGACAAAGCGTTGTCATTATTAATGTCTTGGAATTAGTCTAATTTAATCAATTACTGTCACCAGGCACCTTTAAAATGGCTATTTTAAAGAAAGAGACATCATTAATTGTTGTCTGCTGTTGCTCACACCATGTGTTTCACAGCTAATTAATCATTTACCCTTCAAAGGACCACTGATGTTTTTGAAATGTCATTGCTTTAAAGTAACGAATGTTGGTTCATTTAAAAATCCATTGGACAAATAAAAAATGCAGACAATTTGTACTTGTTTAAATTATATTATTTGGTAGAATTGGATTACATTAGCCTTCAAGAAACTTTGATTGTTTGGGTTTGTGTCTGTGCCAAATTGCTGTGTGTTAGGGTGACAGTCATGAAAAGACTACCGCAGACTGATAACTATGTCTGATATGTTCCTCATGTTCCTCATTATTATCATGAGAACAGCAACAGAACTGTGTTTGTTTTACTATTCTGTTGTAAAAAATGTACTTTAGTTGAGAGCCCTTACAACTTCCACAGACTGCTTCTGAGGCGCGTAAGTAAGAATCTTCCAGTCAAAAATGAGTTTGTTTCATAACACAGCACTCAAAGACAATTACTCTTACCAAATGGATGCCAAGCTAGACTATGTTGCCTTTGGTGGCATGTGCACTCTATATCATTACGACCTTTAGTGCTAGCTTAGCATGGTCATATAGTTTTTGTTAGAGTTATTTCTTTAATTGACTTTCTGACTATGATTTCTGGGACATTAAAATGCAGTTAAAAACTAGGTGGGCATGCACTGTAGTTCCACAAGGCTGGTAAGGAGTAGAAGCTTTTGAACACCAGGGGGATGCGCACACACAAGACATACATACTTTTCCTTGCCTCAGTATACACACCGACCAACATACATCATAAAAATCTGGACATGCAGTATAGCCATAATACAACTGCCACAGATGGAAGAATGGGCCTGTGCAATGCAAATACAGACGACTATGTGGGACTCACCAAAGTGATATATATATATATTGCAGACTTGTCTTAATGGAGTGCTGTTCACACACACTCTCACACATGCATTCAACATGAGCACAAAAGTATACACACAGCACCAGCAGTATATGATACCAATGGGGACAGAATACATACAAAGATACATCTATGTATGACAAAAGAATACTTTGTCCGTTGTTGCAGATTTGGTTGGTTTGTGATCTTGTAAAAAGAATATGACAGTGAGTGTGGCATTAGAAGAGATTTTTGTATATAATTTGAACATTGTTGACATGTATGCAAAAGCAATAGTGTGTTTTAACAATTACTGAGCAATGAATGGGATTGCATGTAATAACTGTTGTTTACAATGTGTTGTAGGAGGTGGGGAGAAGTTTATAAGTATGTTTTATTTTCTTTAAATGGAACACACAGCAGCATGCAGCTGTCCATTAGGCATATTGGTATGCAGTACATCTGGTTAAATCCAAAATACCTCTGTTACAGTGTGTAATCTATTATTTGATTCAAAGGATGATTTAGAATTGCATTTACTGAAACTATGGTTAATTCATTTTGTTTCACGTCAGATAGCCAAGCAGATAGCACTTGGGTTATTTGGATCTGGGCTTTAAAATCAAACATAAAACTCTACTTCAATTACAAATGTATGTAAAGTAGTCCATTTATTAAAATGTTGTTAATGGTAGAGATAAAGTCTGGCCCACACTTCAAGAGGGCTATAGTTCTGTGTGGGCTGATATAGGCCTCCATCATGGAAGGTTTAATCAAAGCTTGCTGGTGAAAGGGTACATTCATCACAACCTCTGAAAATGTTGGCCCGCATGAGGGAATGGAGACAGGGGTGGGGAGTCATAATAACCTTGGCTTATTACAATGGAAATATCCTTCATACTTGCAAATACTTGCAACAGCTTTTAGGGAATAGAACAATGAAATTATGCCACCTATTTCTGTAATATTGTAATTCAATATATGGCTCCTTGATGCGAGACCTACGTACCACTCAAATTTTGTGAGCTTGGCCACTATGGTTCTCAAGTTATTCCATGAAAACTGCGTCGGATCACCCTGTCTTCCAGGGGGGCCAGCGCTCAAATTTCGCGAGCTCGGTTATCGAGTTACTATGGTTATCAAGTTACTTACTTTACTTATCCCTCTCGGCCCCCTTGGGACCATAGGGCATCCACCATGGATCTCCACCTCACTCTGCTCTGTGCAATGGTCATTGCTTCTTTCCAGGAGGTCCCTCTCTTGGTCAGCTCTTGAAGCGTGGACCGCCTGCAGTTGGAGTTGGAGTTGGTTTCCTCTTGCCTTGGGGATTATAGTCCAGAGCTTGTCTTGCTATATTCCTTGCTATATTTATATCTTTTTTGGACAACAAATCCTTAGTATGTTTTGGTGGTTTTCCAGGTTTCACAGCCACAGTGAAAGACAGATTTTATGTTTGTATTGAAGATTCTTACTGGAGTGTTCTAAAGGCATGTCTTGTTTTACATTTGTATCTGTGCTGATGTTGCTTCCCAGATATACAAACTTGACCACATTTTCCAGAGGTTGCTCCTCGATTGTGATAGGTTGGTGGGTTTTGGTGTTGAGCCTCGTGACCTTGATGTTCCTGATATCAGGGCCAGGTTATCAGCGAAATCAAGATCTTCCATTTGCTCAGAAGGGTTCCATTGTAGTCCTGTCCTTTGACTTTCCACTGACATTTTCATTGTCCAGTTGATGGCAATAAAGAAGGGTGACAGTAGGCAGCCTTGACATACCCCTGTTTTTAGGAGGGTGTCTGAGAGTTTACCATTTGAGATGACTTGACCTGGGAAGCCTTTATACATGCATTTGATGATGTTGACCAGTTTTATGGGTATTCCATAATGTTGGAGCAGTGTCCACAAAATGTTTTTATCTAGACTGTTGAAAGCCTTTTCAAAGTTTATGAATAGTGGTGACTGTCATTCGATGCACTGTTCAACAATTATTCTGAGTGATGCAATGTGATCTGTACAGGAGTTGTTTTTTCGTAAGCCTGCTTGTTCTCTCACAAAAAACTTGTGTAGTGGTTCTTGAATTCCGTCTAGGATAATTGGGCAGAGGATTTTGCTGGGGACTGAGATGAGCATGATGCCTCTCTAGTTTTGAGATTTGCTAAGGTTTCCTTTCTTTGGAACTGTGACAATCAGCCCCTTCTTCCAATCATTGGGTATCTCTCCTTTTCGCAGATGTCATTTAGGAGCTGATGGAGGATATCAGTGGTGGTGTTGATGTCTGCTTTCAGTACGTCAGGTAGGATGTTATCCTTCCCGGGTGCTCTACCCAAGAGTGCCCACCAAAAGATCCAAACAAAAATGCACATCGAAGGTACTATATGTAATTCTACAATTTCCAATTCATATTGCCTCTTGTTGCAGTCAGAAAACATCTTCTCACAATCCATAGGAAATATTGCAAGGAAATATTCCAAGGAAATATTGTCTTTGCATGCAGCTCTGTGAACTTGAAACAAATTGAAAACTTGAAACTGGTTCTGTGAAATGGAAACCAACAAAGTGAGGGTTGCTTGTCCTCCACACAATGACATAACAGTGTATGATTCAAACAATGTATATTTCTTTGGACAGAAACATCTGTTAAGAAATAAACATCAGCACAAACAAACACAACACTGTTTACAGCACCTTCAGGTTTAAATCAACAGAATAAGGTTTGTTTGTGTGAACTTCATGAAGTTCGTAAGGATGCCACTTAACACATGCCATGTATGATCAGCTGTTCCCTTACATTAATCCTGGAACTCAGATCAGTTAGATAAAATAAAGTCCAGAAGGTGTTCCCAGTTGTACATTATCTCTGCACAAATTAATTAGAAATAGTGGATGAATACATCTTGGATGAATACATAAGTGGATGAATACATCTTGGTTTGGATTGTGCCAAATATATCATTGTCTGTAAAAGAAATATATGTCCTAATTACATACAATCAGTCTTCAGTTAATATCCCCCTTTCATGCAAGATCAACAGAAATAATGTTTAATTAATTTAATTTTCATATCAACATCTTCAGATATATTTGTGAAGATATCCCTGGTGCCCTGGTGGATTGGTTTAAGAAGTCTGGAACACCAAAGACTGTCGGGATGGGAACCTATAAATATGTTTAAGAGCAAGTGAGATATCTTTGGATAGATGCGTCTGTGATGGTTCTAAAGTGCTTGCACGCAATGACATCCATAAAAATAAAAGCCTGGTAGATGTAGATGATGACATGCTATTCCTGTCTCCCAGTGGAGTATTGTGGGCTCTTTCCCTAAAAGAAAGTTCCCTAAGTTAAGATCAGTAGAGAATGTGGGCAAGTTACAACGTTTTATTCTGGAAAGAAATGTTACCTACTGATCCACTGATCCAACCTACCATATGCTCAGCAATACTTGGTACACTTTTCACTCATTTATTTGGGCCAGTGCATTAGGTACATGTGCGCCTGCACACACACATACACACACACATGCCCATGTGCATACACACATGCATGCTTGTGCGCACACACACACACACACACACACACACACATGCCAGCACACATGCACACACACACACAAAGACATGTAAACATTTGTCAGTAATGCTTGCTAAGTAAATTTTGTTTTAAGTATATAAGTATAAGTTATAAGTAATAGTGTTTTTTTTACAGGATAGCTCTGGCACTTTCAGTTGATGTGCTATAACATCCATAGTATCTAGTTTAAATTTTAACATGGACCACTTTGTTCTTATTTGCAATAAATAAATAAATAGATCCTCTTAGATGTATGGCCACTGAGAGACCAGTGGCCTGCATGCAAGGCTACATCTTTTCCACAGAGTGCCTGAATGGAAACTATATTCTCTAATGCTGCTCACCTGTAGCTGCATTTCCAACAGCATTTCATTTTAATATCAAGCTTTCTTTACATCTTAAAAACGTCAATGTCAGATTATATTTACCATCTCTCTCTCTCACACACACACACACACACACACACACACACACATACATACATACACACACACATACAGACATGCCCCATACATACCGGACATAAAGCAGTAAGACCAGGAAGTTATTGACCGACCAGGAAGAATTAGTTGAATGTTGATACTGCAGGCAATTCAATAATGCATCACTGTTTTCCTTTGATGATGAAAGTGTATATTTTGCTTGCTTTTGTGAGTGTTCCAGTAAGTAAGTCAAGTGTTGCAAAAATGCTGAAAAAAATATAATGCGAGAGTTTATAGGCAAAAAAAATTCCTCTATCTGTAATATCAATTAGCTATTTTGTAACCGAAAACAATTTACTTGTTTGCTCCATCAGTTAATGATCCTTTTGATGTAGCATCTATTGAAATTCTAAATCATAACTCCCAATGTTGGCACCCCTTTGCAATGGTTTGACAAATAGGCCATATTAGACCAAAAAGGAAGCAAACTAAAGTAGTTTCAACTTCAAAGTTGATTTTACTCACAGAGGGATAACATGCTGGAGGGGCTTCTACCTCACCAGTAGGGATACATTATGAGTAATCCATAAGTACTGATGCTGTCATTGTGGCATGGGACTCTTGTATTTGAGCCATGAATAATATTTTGCCTCTTTTCTGGCTAATACTGTCTTTCGAGAACATGAGTAATATGACACACTGCTCTATGGATGAAGTATTTGCTGTGGTGCTCTGATACGATTTCAACTGGGTTACATATTTGTGTTTACTGGGTTACATGGTTGTGTTTACTGGGTTACATGGTTGTGTTTACATATTTGTGTTTAGTGGTGAGATACAGTTGTGTTTACTGGGTTACAGTATATGATTGACATGATAATTCTGCTTGAATGCATAATACTAGTCTATGCATATAGATAGACAGAGACACAGACAATAATAATCCCTGTTATTCCTGGGATTAATGCCAACTGTCTGTTCTCCAACCATTGCCTAACACCCCTGTTCCCTATCAGTCACCGTATAGTTTTCACCACCTTTTCATCCTAACTAGATTATCCACAGATATATCCTAAGCATACAGTTAGGTTTCATCACCTTTTCATCCTAACTAGACTATCCACAGATATATCCTAAGCATACAGTTAGTTTTCACCACCTTTTAATCATAACTAGACTATCCACAGATATGTCCTAAGCATACAGTTAGTTTTCATCACCTTTTTATCATAACTAGACTATCCACAGATATATCCTAAGCATACAGTTAGTTTTCACCACCTTTTCATCCTAACTAGACTATCCACAGATATATCCTAAGCATACAGTTAGTTTTTATCACCTTTTCATCCTAACTAGACTATCCACAGATATATCCTAAGCATACAGTTATTTTTCACCACCTTTTAATCATAACTAGACTATCCACAGATATATCCTATGCATACAGTATAAGGCAAGAGCCATAAACTGACACATGCACATTTACCTATCTACTTACAGTCCTTATCTTTTAAATGAAATAAGACACAATATTTTGTGCCCTGACCATAAATCAAGTGGCCTTAACTATGACAATAAATGCTTGCCCTGGAGGTAAAGATCTCCAAAGCTGCTTCCCAGTAGGCCTGCGAGGGGCCTTGCAATCTGCAACAGCTGCCATAAGATCATTGGTCATCATTCGCCAGCGTGTGCCCTCAGCGATCAGTATAGTGAACCATTTAATCATAATGACAACTCCCCAGGCCCCAGCCTTGCCGGCGTCTCTCGCTCCTCGGCCGAGTTAGTCCCAGTCTTCAGGGGGAACTCGTGAAAGGGTCAAGTGTGGAAGCTGCAGCATATTGAAACTGGGAGGACCACTGTGTGTAATGCGGGTGCTCTTAGCTAAAATGATTATGAGTATGGAGTCACCAACCAGGCCAGCTGACCATTGTAATACTAATAGCACTCAACATCAGTCTTCAACCATCTCAATAACATTTGTGTATTTGCGGGGAACTTTAAAAAAATCTCTGAATGGCAAATGCTGTTTGAATTTGGAAACTCTAAACTCATGGACTGCTTTGCTTTGGCCTCATACCGAATGCCACTGGCTGTGCTATATCTAGTGGATCAGTTTGAATTTACTGTAGCGGTGCAGAGGCCCACTGTAAAGACCGTCTATGTGAGCGAAATGTGAAATTGACTTTTTGAGGAGGATGGGAGGGTTATTCTTTGTCTTTTGAAGAAGGCCTTAGCTCAGAATCTGTATAGTGGGAGAAAACAGTTCTCACCCTTGAGACAACCAGAGCGTTTTTGCCCTGCTGTTCGTCCTGAGCTGAAGGACAGCATGAAAATGGCTGTGCCTACAGGAGATCACTGAAGATTGGAGAGGTAGTTTTTGCGACTGCATTGTGTCAGTGTGTTGAAGGATTTTTTTGTGTGTGGTTGCTCCCCATGGTCTTGAGGTTGGTCTCTTGCTGTGTTGTTGCCAGTTGCCAAAGTAGAGAGGTGGACAGGTGCCATCACATCCACTGTGACTGCACTGTCACCAAAAATAAAAATGCGTCTGTTATAGTGCCACTAGATAGTATAGCCTCTATGTATTAGCCTATTTAATATCCTGCCTGTGAAGTGACTGTTTTGTGGAAAGCGATATATAATTAGATTTTAGATTTTACTTTCTTACTTTTACACAACAGCATTGGTGGAATATAAAATTCAACCCATTTTCTGTCAGAATAATTCTCATACAACACAATTATAAAGATTTTTATTTTGATGTTATATTAAATTTCTGCCATTCAAATATTCAATAAGATGTTTTGCAGTATAGTCATGCATTTCCTCTTGAGAGTAAGTCTTTGTTATCACATGCACATCAAGACATCCTTGAACACATGCCCTGAACACAAAGTCCAATAAGTTTTGCAACTTTTATGAAATTGCATTTGACAGGGCAAATCATGATTATTATATTTTATAATCTATTTCATTCAAGCACTGCTAAATTTAACTCATCATAATGGGGGAATTAATGAAAAGCATTTACACAGGAAGGCATGAACAAAGACATGCTACATATAATTCACAAGCAACTTACAGACGTGTGATAAAAGTTTTATGAACATTTCTTCACCAGCTCTCTAGAGGTTGCAGCATGAGACTACAGAGGGGATCACTTATGCTGTTTCAAAAACCGTGCGTTAGTTTGAAATGCACCAACTCAAAGGTTCCTGCTGAACTGAGGCCAAATCTAGTTGCTCCTCTGTTATTAGTGGCAAAAACAGTACCTCCGTTCTCAATGTATTTTATTTCAAAAATAACATAAGCCTGAACATGCATTGACACTGCACCAAGTTCTACATTTAAACAGTGGATCAAAATATCTGACTCTTCTCTTATCTGTTTTACATTACATCACAAAGGGGTCTGAACATAAAAAGATGTGTTCCTGTTTGCTCAGCTGGTAGAGCAAGAGGCTGCGTACTCTGATGTAACAGGTTCAACTCCAAGGCACCGCATACACCAAGAGAAAAGTCTACCACATATGCACTTGCTTAACATGTCTGCTAAACAAATAATCATGAATGAAAGAGAGCTAACAACTAAACTAAAAAAGGCCTATGATCTAACGCAGTCAGGCACATAGTCAGGTGCTATTGAGAAGACCAAATGATGTCCACCAATTAGATTTATGGAACAGAAAATATAAATATGATCGGGTCTCATACAGGCAATTTTTAGTGCTGCCTCTAGAGACCTGGCACAGTAATTTATAGCATAAGCTGCCCATTATGAAAATTAAAATGAAATGAGCAACAGCAACACACCACTGACTGAAGCATCGATTGTTATATTTCTCATACATAGGAGAGAAGTACAATAGATGGTGGTAGCGTAGCAGTGAAAGAACTAAGGGAGACTAACCCTGAAGTGATTTATAGTTGACAAATGTAAGTTGGGTTTACAAATGTTGACAAATGTAAGTTGGGTTTTGGATAAAAGTATCTGGTAAATGCAATGAATGTGCTGGATATGTGGTACACAATTTACAGAGAATTTAAAAGCTAGTTCACTAACAGCTAAGCTATTGACAAGTTATCTGAATTAGTAAATAAATAAGCTACATCTAAGTAGTTAAGATAGTAACTTTGCTGCTTGTAGTGAAGCTACTGCCCGACACAACATTATTCTGTATCGCAAGGAATATTTCACTGTTCTATGCTCCCTGAACAAATTTTGTTATGACAATAATAGATACTGATGTTTAGTTACTTTCATTCTATGTGGCTCTCCTGAAGGTTTCCTGAAAGTCTCTCTGGGTTTCATTACACTTGTTGCCCTTGTATGATCTGGGTCTGCTGTTTCAAGTCTGTGACAGTCTGCCAGTCAAATCTTTGAGAGCTATGATGACAAGTGTTGCCAGTGCAGAAAGTGAGTTTCTTTCTATCTCCTCATTATGATGTCTTGTGCTTAGCTAAAAAAAAAAAAAATTACATTATCGATGCCTTTTGTGGGAGGCAAATTACCTACAGGAGTTAAATAATTCTTGTTATATCAGTCATATATTCAGGGATAAACATGTATATTTGTTGATGCATTTACAGGCAAGGATTTTGGATGGTTGAATTTCACACTGAACTAAAGCGGAGGATCGTTGCCATTAATATGAATGCACGTACTTAGTGGGTGTGGGTCTGTAGGTGAAGATGCCTATGGGAGAATACTGTGCACTTGTCCACTTGACCGCTTGAAGGTCTTCAGATGCTTCTGGGAGTTTCCTCAGTAGAGATGATACACTGTAGAAGGAGACCATTTTATCTACTCTTCCTGGGATTCTGTATGTGGTTGATGGCCTTAAGATGGCACATGGAAAAATGCATAGTGAAGACATATCACTGCAGCATAGCATAACACCATGTGTGATCATACCACATAGCTACAGCACCAGAATTGTGAGAAGTGTTGTCAGAAGTGTTGTCATTCATTTTATTGAATGTTTACATTTGTATTTACAATGTTAATGAACAATGCTCTTTTAAAGATGTACAGTAATGAGAATGACTGTTGCTAACCTGCCAGGCATTGGTTCCACCTCCAGTTGAGAACAGTCTAATTAAGGCCGTGCAAACTGACTAATGTCTCCAGTCAGCACAGTGGCACACACCAGTAAGTCATTCATTTTAAACCAAGTCTCACATCAGTTTGTCAGGTTAATATAATATTTTGTTTTCATGTCACATGATGGGAATATGCACTGTGGTTTCTTCATGGGGAAACACAGCTGTAGGCTATCATTGTGAACCCCATTCAGACACTGTGATCTGCAAGCTAATATTTAAAATCAAAGGTCTATTGTCTATACTTTGCTCATCAATTAATGATTTGCTTAATCTTTTTTTATGTCACAGAGCATTTTGGCATGGTGGGGTGGCATATCTTTTGCCACTTGTATGTGTGTTGTTAACAGTTCTTCTAGTAGTTGTATAACAAGAGTAAACCCACCCTCAGGAGACCAGTGGGTGTAAGCTCATATATCGTGCATCATGTAACGTGCACATATCATGTAGTTTCCTCTTTGATAACTTATATGCATGCTGCAGCGCTTGATTAATGTTTTCAAAGACTTTTTTTTCATTACACATTCCACTGTACCGAGCCTCTGTGAAGATATGCCTTCTGCCGGTCAGATGAAATACTGTATCAAAGCTTCACAGCTCAGTTCCTTGCTCTGGAAAGCTGGAAAATCTGCTGCTGGGGATAGACTTTGGGTTCAGCAAGTGTAGGAGTCAGCACCCTTGTATTTATGTGCATACTGTACCTATAGCCAGTTAAAAAAATAAACTGATGTCTATCTTATGAGTCCTTGGATGCATTTAGTCTTTTTTTCAATAATAAATGCGACAAATGCAATGTTTTTTTCTTTTTTTCATCATATTTCTTTTTCGATTTCTAATGACTAATCCTCCACAAAATCCACATACCTCTACAAAACTGCAGTAAGCATCTTGAGTAAAATTAATTACCATGATAATCACATTTTTTTAATACTCGGTTTTAATACTTTAATACTACTTTGACACTTGATGGTTTATCCAAGCCTGTTCAATTAGGCATCATCTTTCACACATGAGCACACAGTTTGCAATGTTTTCCACATTGATTTACCTGTACCTCAGTTTTTTTCCTCCTTCAACACTCTCTTCCAGCTCTTCAAAGGGACAGGTAGACGGGACAGTTTTAGATTCTGATTTGCCGCTAATTTACCCCTCCTTAAGTGCTCCCTCCAAGCTGCACAGCGCTATTAAACTGTGCACTGCATCTAATGGTAGAGGCACACATGGCTGAGTGCCTCTCTGTGCAGTGGAGCAGAGCAGCGTGGGGAGGAGAAGCCCCAGCCACCTCATTATGCCATCTCTTTAGCATCTGGAACAATGCGTAATTCCTCACTCTCTTAGCACTGACTCTGAACCAGATGATGACAGCCAGGGGTCTCACTGGTCTGCTCCAGCAACATCCAGCAATCTTCCACTTCAAATTGTTGGATTTTCTGCAATGAACAGGGGAAATCTGTTACTTATTAGTGGTATCTTAAAGGGTAATATTTTATTTTCATGTTTGTTTTCCCCCCTGCATTTTTCTTGCTTGATTATGGTCAGTAGAGTACCTTTGAGTATAGGCTCTGAAAATGAGAGAGAAATTGGATTCAGTGGTCCAGACACATGGCGGTTTGTGGCACTGCCAGGTCCCAAATATGTAAAGGCTCTCACTCTGCCTTGGCTCAGCAAGGAGCCAGGGAGAAGATTTCTGAAAGCCACTGGCATTGCGTCAGATTCATTATCCACATGTAAATTCCTCCAGCAAAATAAATAAATAAATCAAACACATCAGATGACAATGTGTATCGTAACCTAGTTCTTTATAAATATTTATTGTAAGGGTATTACATGTTCATTTGGGACTGTGGAGTGTTTCTCATGTGATGGGGTGTTAATTACTATAACCACCTCTCAAACAAAAAAAGAATGTATCTATTTATAGCAAATATCACAGTTAGGGGTGAAGACTGATGAAACCCATAGACTGCCTTGTGTTGGAGGTAGACAAACAATTTAATTGTACAGTGGAGGACAGGATAACCCTGTGTGGTGACAGAGCCACATCAGCTCAAAACAAATTGAACTATTCAAAAACAGATAGTTCTGGTTCCTATTGGCTGAAACAATGCCATCGCAAAATACAGTGCAAACTTTCATGCAACATTTTATTCAGTACATCTACACCATGGATTGGCATCCATTCGTTTAGAGGATTTATATATCTTATATATATATATAAGACAGTAACCTTGTTTAGTAATCATCAGTGATTCATTAATGATTGTATGCATGATGTTAATGTATAGGTTAGTAAAATAATGGAGCTCTGTTCTGTTTTGTTATCATTCTGCATTTTCCTTCAAATTGGCCATGTTTTAAATATTGGAATTAGTCATAATTACAAACAAATCAGAACACATTTATGGATAATCTGTGTTGGTTTTATAATGAACAATAGGCCACACCATGAGGACTAATGTAAAAAAAATGCTGACTGTTCATCTAATCATGGAAAAACAATCAGCTCTAATACACTTTCATTCAGGACAATAGAGGCATCTTGTAGCGACAACCCATTAAACATGAACTGGGAATATACTGTAAGCACTAAACTGATGAGAATGCACTTCCAACAATCCCCTTATCTGACAGTGAGAGGTTGAGATGAAGGATGAGTCCCAAGCTCCGGACAGAAGAGTCCTACCCTGGAGGTGTACTCATTAATTAAATTATATAATTACAAGGTGATGGCTCTGACTTTTGGCGGAAGACAAAAGAGGACTCAGCCCCACTCCATTCTGGCTCTCCTCCGTCATTGTTGCGATCATCATCAGCAGGCCCCAGGTGCCATGCACATTGTGACCCAGAAAGGCGACATTTTGAGAGATGAATAAATATGGCTTTGACACTGGAGATTTGTGTGTGTGTGTGTGTGTGTGTGTGTGTGTTGGGGAGGGGGTTGTTGGACTATCATGGTTTGTTGCTGGAACCTCCACCCTAACCAAATGGCTCCTACTTCACAGAGAACATGTTTATAATGAGCTATCTGCAAACATCTGGGGAGATGATAACAGCCAGCAGAGCCAGTGGCCAGGATTAATAAATGATGCCAAGCCTTCTCACTTTGTTCACGGCTGGGGTTAAATTGTACAAACATAATCACTGTTTGAAATGTGGAGGGTGAATTTATTTCAATTTCATCTTTTAAACATGTAGGTCTTAGTCATCAGAAATTGATTAAGGAAAATAATTACTCATGAATACTTGCACATTGAGTATTGCTTGCCTTTAACCAAAAAAAGAAAGAAAAAAAACTGCATGAACTTTCCTGCAGGTCTCATGGGTTCTCCAGTGTAGAACTGCCTGAAGTCATATAAGCAAAAGAAAACAACTTCAGAGGCATGTACTGAAGCTCAGTTTATGTTTATGTAAAAAAAATCCACATTTACAGTGCAGGGTGAAAAAAGTGCCCACAAGCAAAGTCTTTGGAGAATAATATCTTCATTTCCATAAACAGCAAAAGAGAGTATTAATGTGGTAATTGGATAACAGATGATGCATTCCACACAGACAGAAGTATTTGTCTTTGTCAGAGTGACAGCGAAATGTGAAAGATTGTATATGCATGTTTACGATATTGGCAGAGATTGCTACATGGCAAGTGCCAAAAACCTTGCTATCTCTCAGCGCCAAGGTCCACAGAGACTTGACAAGAGAGGGTAGTCCATTTTTAGGACTGGGACCAGAAGATGGACGGTTTCATGATTAAATAGCCATGCTTTTGGCACTCGTTCTGACCTTGGTAATGTCACTCCAGCCATTTGTGCTTTTCTCTTGACAAGAGCTCTGTCTGTCTCTCCCTCTCTCTCTCCTTTTAGACCTCATTTCAAGTGCAGCTGAGGTCTGCTTCCTGCTAATTGGTATTTGAGCTAACTTGCTATCCCGTCTGTGCAGAGCTGCACAGATGCAAAAATTGTGAAGCACTCAGTCTGCAGGTCATTATTGAATGTTCTTCAAAACATTTGGTCTCTTTTACACGTCCATGTCAGAAGAGCAATCCAGACATTAAGCATCCACAAATGCCACTAAAAATCCGTAAAAACTGCACATGCAACTTGTTACAGTAGGAGAGATTTGTCCACATCATTTGTCAGATCATTTGTCCACATCAAAACGTGAAAAGTCTCAAAAAGTCATGTCATCTTTGAAAAGTGACAGATAAGGTTCAGATGAAGAGTATCTGCAGGCTTTGGTGAAGTAAAGGTGACTAATATGTGGCGGACGCTTTCATCCAAAGTGGTACAGGTTCTTGTGGCAAGTTTAGAATTTGAACCCATGCTGACCAGTTATCAGACAGCAACATTATCACTGCTCCACTGTACCTGCACCTGTTGGCATGGCATGAGGTGTATATAGCTGATAAAAGAATGAATTCTGTGACAAACATTATGATCTGCACATTCCTTTTGCGATTATTTCAACCTACAGGGATGAAAAGACATGAAGAGAGGAATGATATGATGGAGCTGAAATGAATATCATGATGACATGAAATGAGTTTTGTTAAACTATGGACAAATGATTACTTATTCAGTGAGACCCTTTTTTCAGCTCCAGAATACCATACAGAATACCATGCACTTTATTGATTACACAAGGGGTAACGTCTACTGAGGTGTCTTGATAATGGAATTAATGGATGTTACAAAGGCATACTGAACTCTGAAGACTCAAAGCAGAATAGGATTTCCTCCACCAAGAATATTATAGCCTTCTACAACTCATGTTTGTAGGTGATAGATATAGGTGAAGCGTCAAACAATCAAGCTTGTTTAGTTAACAGAGCTAGGTTACCTTCTTTGGTTTCTGATAGTGGTAGTTGTGGGTAGTTGATGTCATTGATGTGAATTGATTGATTGATGTGATTCTGCTTGCTTGCCCATGATTTAGCATGTCTGTTATGGTTACGGTCATTAATAAGTAAGACGTTTCACAGCCTTGCACATCCCAAACATACTTGAGGTAGAGGATATGTATCCTGTAGACATAAGAGACCATTCCCAAAAGATGTGAGTGTGCCAATGAATATTCATATAATGTGGACATTCCACAAATTCTGTGTAAATTAATGAAAGCATAGCCCAAAGCAAAGCAAAAGCCCCATAACATATAGGCTTGGCTACATCTTCAAATTCTGTATATATTTAGAGAACACCATAATATATGTTATTTTTTCAAGTTAACATAACTTAAAGGAGACTACTAACATTTACGTAACTTAACTTAATTTCCACCATTTTTTCAAGCAAGCTTTACTTGTTCATTTTTACAGTGTATATTGAACAGGTGACGTTCTTTCTTCATAAAACACAAAGGACACAATTAAAGCTATCGGTATCATGTCCCTCATAGTGACTGACTGCATAACTAGACTATCACCATGCAGGTCTACAGAATCATATTTGCAGATATTCACATGAGAGTACCTGCTCAAATGGTATCAGATGATGTTTGTTAAATAGATTGAGCAGGTATTGTTCTGAAATAATAAACATAATCTCAGCAGGACGACATTAACTGTTCTCTTTGGCTGCACATAATGGCGACATCATGATAATGGACCAGCTATCTAATCTCTTCTGGTGATGTAAAGCATTTCTGCCCTGCACCTTTATGGGAAACTGCCGAAGAGAACTTGATTTAAACTGCACACACGCTCACCAAGCTAGCAATATTTCCCCTTTTTCATTTGCACTTTCTCCCAATGGCGCTTTTGTTCAATTACGGCAGGTTGCATCAATAGTTCTCTATCCTACAATAACAAATGAGTGAAAACCACTGCCCTATCTGACTAGGTTGTGTCTTATGCTTCTATGGCAATTTGCCTCTGTAGTAAAAAAAAAACGCATGGGGGATGCTTTTCTATGGGTCTGCCAAAGACTTTGAATAGATTACAGATAGCATTTATAACAGAAATGTTGTGATTCTAGCACTGGTGGTCCCACATTTCCAGATCGATCATCAAAGACTCCACCCACCCAGCACACCACCTGTTTAACCTGTTACCCGCTGGCAGACACTGCAGTTGAATGGATGCATGCACTGCGAAACTAGCAGTTCCTTTACCTGGGCCATACTAAAACTGAACAAACAATAATCCCAGGCATTACTGCAATACTTATTATCAAGTACAATTACTCCTACAAGTGCCAGGGCCGTAGCCAGGATTTTTCAAATGCTGAGGCAGAAAAAAAGGCGGACAATGCTCACCCACTGGGAAATGCTCTGGCGTGCTAAAACTGACATGCAAATTGACATGCAATGCAAAAATGAGAGAGTTTGTGGGGTTTGAAACCTACAACCCCCTGACTGTGTGTGTGAGTGTGTGTCAGACCAGCTGTCACTTGGCCATCACTCACTGGTAAAGGTTATCTTTGTAATCTCCCTCTCTTCTCCTGACTACTCTCAACAGACTGTTCCTTTCTCCTGTTTATTTTTATTTTTTATCACCAGGAAAAATTAAATACTGTTTTCTGATTTTCTGACAGGGTGTCCATTATTCCCCAATAATGGAACATCTATGACGTATATCTGGTAAAATTGTCAATGTAACTATCACAGCAGCAAGCAGCCTTGAGGATCTACTTTCCCACAAAACCTACACCAAAGCTATTAACTAGACCTTTTTTTGGTCTAGTTCTTAAAGAAAATGATTACATAAATATAAAATTAATTCTGGCAACTGGGTGATGAGCGGGATAACAGCCTTCGAGGTGATATAGGGGAATAATGAACTTGGCAAAGGAGTCGTGCTGTTCTTCACCCTGCCTCGTCCAGTATTCTCCTATATCAGGACACCTCAGTGGCCGTTAGCCCTAACGTAATGACCAAAAAGGTTAACTGATCCCTTGTGGCTGTTATTTGACAAAACAGCATATTCAATCCATCATCACATTACTTAGCAAATCATAATAGGCCTGATATCAATCAATGTAGGTTAGGTTGGCATAGCCTTCATTGAATTTGAATAGATTTAAATATTCTGTAGCCTATCCACAGTTATGGGGCAAAGTACAGGCCTACAATAAAATCTTAATGTCCAACATGCTGCATTTTGTGTGGGCTAAATAGTGCAATAGTTTTATTCATAACCAAAATATTGCATTTCCTGCATTATGAACTGCAAATAATTCCTCCAAAACATAGACTTCCTAACCTGCAAATATTATACTACATTACATTACATTTAGGCATTTAGCAGACGCTTTTATCCAAAGCAACTTACAAAAGAGGATAACATTCAAGCTACGACACAATGAAAGAACAAACAAGGGGTGCATATTGCTAACATTATACTGGCACTGAATAACATAGAAGAACTTTTAAACTCAGTTGTCATTAAACCAGCCTAGTGAGAGAGAGAGAGAGAGAGAGAGAGAGAGAGAGAGAGAGGTCGACTGTAAAGGTACGTCTGTGGAGACAGGATCTGCAGTTTTGACCGTTGAAGTTAAGAAGTGTTTAGGCTGTCTTTGCAGAGTTTACCATCTCATTCTAGCAGAAGATACGTTGTATCTTCGCTTCACCACAACAAATGCCAACAGTTCATTTGTTTGTGATTGAGTTTGAGTGCAGCCTATTGAAGTTCATGCGAGTGGTGATATATCAAGCGTTCAAAACGCTCTTTTTATAGATAGCACACGCTCTGCGATTTTTTGCCAACAGATGCTCTTGTTTGGAGAAGCAGACAAGCGCCCAACTCCACAATTTTTGTCTAACATTTTCATTTTGAGCCTATATTTAAAAGACGGAAGATTTGATACATGGATTATAAATCTCATCAACTCTAGGCTAGATAAAATACAGAGGTTAGGGGTTTGCATAATCTCGGTGCTCTCAATGGTAGCTACGGCCATGACAAATGCAATTACCTCTTCCTCCACAGTTGTTTTTATATAGCTACTGTGTGCACTTGTTTACATGGTACATATTTGTAGATACGTAGCATCTATCTGCTTGTCCTTGATCTGTAATTAACAGAACAATTTTGATTCAGGTCATTTTTAATATCAGACATGTAACCAAACCAAATCCTGCCTTTCTTCATTAAATGAAGCACTGTTTAATTACTAAAGATGAATACCTTTGTGCTGCTGAAGGACTAGAAGTCTGTACAAGTCTAGTGCATTGAAAGTTCACTATGGCCTTAAATAAATCTACCGCAACACAACACCTTACAGTAAATGTCATTACTCCTCCTGTGCAGATAAAGCATGGCGCAACCTGAGCAATTAGTGGAAATTGAACTGATATACTCAAAAGGTGCATTAGCTTTTGATGGAAAGAAAATGAATGGGATATGTGCCAGCCATCCCATTAAGGAAGTCTTGGTTAATCTAATCCCATAAAATCACTGTCCTGAAAGGCAGCTGAAGATGCCAGCGGCAGTCAAAATAATCTTTTAAGAAATGAACAGAAATTAAAACATTTTTTTGAAATACTATCAACTCCCTCAGAGGCCCCTTTGCAGCAGGAGCGGCCGGGCCACACAAAGGCAGTTTTATGACAATGCCATGGCACATCAGCAGAAAACACAGAGTTTATTTTGTCCCTGTCACAGCTCTGGTCAATACTATTATAAATACTTTGACAAACTGCACCACTTTCATTTTAAGTAGTTGCTAAAAATGCAAAAGCTAGCATTTTATGAAGATAAAAGAATTGAAATACTAGCACTTCCATTTTGAATAATAGTTTCCTCCCTGCTGAAATGGAGCAAATAATATCCCCAAAAGACAAGGCCTCCAAGTCCAATGATTCTCTCCTTGAGTCAGGGCCCTGTCTGATTTTTCTCAGTCTTTGTCTTAGTCTCTTCATACCTTTCTGATTGCTGTGATCATGTGAGGGGGGGGAGGTTTTCCTCACTTATTACCCTCTCCACTGGAGCACTTCAAGGCTTCATCTTTTTATTGCGTCCTCAGTCAGTCTCAACTCCTGTCATCACTTACATGAAGGTCAGGGGCATTTTCATTCTTTTTTGGTGACTTTTTTTACCCCCACTTTCTTGTTCTGACTTTTTTCTTCTAGTCTGGAGTATTTGGAATGTGTCTTTCTTTCTGCCAGTGAACAGCTCTGCCAAGCTCTTAACTGCTCCACACTCCAACACCCTATCCCCACCACCACACCACAAGCACCCAACCCCATACACACTCACCTTTGCACAATCTCTAGGTCAACTGCTGCCTGCTAGAAACTATTCTTTAAATTAGAGCTCAGTGTTACGAGTATCGACTGCTGTATCTGCACTAACCACCTATTCCCTGCCATTTAATTTTCACTAAGTCTATGACTATACTGTACGATATCATCAGTTTATGAAGCCAAGGTGATCTTTATGGATGTACACAGTGCAATCAAACTCCAACCATATAATGAACCATTATTTACTTCTATATTCATATGGCTAAATTGATAGACAAAAAGAAGCTCATCTATGTTGTTATTTGGGGCGATCGTGGTGCAGATGTGGTAGAGGCACGGATTGGAAAACAGAGGGTTGCAGGTTAGAGCCTGGCTCTTCCTGACCCCATCAAATTGTCCTTGGGCATGATACTGAACCCCAATGCCTCTGGTGAGAAGGCTGGCACCTTGCATGGCAGCCTCCATGATGGATGCATGGATGTGCATGTGAATGAGAGGCATACATTGAAAAGCACTTTGAGTGCTCATAGGAGTGGATAAGTGCTGGATAAATACAGTCCATATACCATTCCTGTAGGAGAACTACTGATATGGTATTTTAAAACAGCCCATTTAAAATGCTAGCCTGCTTATACATGATTGCTAGCGGACAGGACAGAGAAAACAGGGTTTTAGAATGGCTGTCATATGCAGTATTGCAAGCATACAGTATTGTGTTGCTACCAGCCTATAAAATGGTTTGGGCCCAAAATACATCATGGGTATGCTAAAGAACATAGAGACAGACTCAAAAGAGACAGCCTCTAAGATCCATGTTCTTGGGGGTGAGCTAGACCCCAGAGTAGAAAAAAGCATTCAGCTACTAGGCTTCATTTAACTGGAAAACACTGCCAGAAGAATGCATACACCAGAAAAATGAACTCCCTAAGCTTTGTCTGATTGTGTAATGCACAGTGTGTCTCAAAATTAGTTTTCTATGTTTCTATTGCATCCAGTAAAGCCAGCTGATTAAAAATGAACAATGACTCATTTTATGAAGGTTCAAATTATTATGAGACAGCCTAAGGCTTCTTCATAGCTTCTATTAAGACATGTTCTGATTGTAAGGCTAAGGGGTTGTATTATTGCTTCAGAACTGCTTCAGAACTACAGTTTGATTGGTTTACAAAAACAGTGAAAAAATGCCCTAAATCACAAGGGGAACCTGGACGGTAAGTATTACTTTGATGACTTTGAAGTCACAGTTTCAAGATATAGATATAGATTTTTACTTATTTTCCTATCTGCCTTCCTTGCATGACCGCCAATGGACTTGACATTTACAAGGAAACATGATATTAATTTCAAACCAGACTACTCAAGGTAGCTCTCAGCCAATGACTGCTTTCTTTGTAACTTATCAAATGCCTCTCTTTATATTGGGTTTACACCCTTGTGAATATAGCTTGGTGATGGCAAGGATATAATTTAGATCGTGTCTGTTTCACAGACCACAGCCACATGACACAATATGGCTTGCTTTGCACGGTCAGAGAAGGAAACTAATATTTGACTCAGGATATTACACCCAATATCCTGCAACTCTGCTGTCAGCAGCTAACATAGATATTACCTGTCCATCCAACTCAGCTGAACCAACCATCTCAGATATACTTTACTCTTGTCGGTCACAGCTGACAGCACCTGTTTTTATTTCATCTGCAATATTTCTGCATGTCAGTCTAGATTTCTCATGATCCAATTGGGTTGGTCTGATGTAGGAGCGGGCCTGTACGCTTGCCTTTCATGGTGCTATGCCCCCTACTCCCCCACTTCCAGATGGGGATAAAGAAAGAGGTGGAGGTGCTTTAATTATGCACTGGATTAATTAAGGATATTGAATTAATGATTTCATTTGCTGTTGCATTAGTAAAGATGAACAAATCTAGAACTTCTGTCTTAAGAATGTTCTCAATGCTTGAGTTCATGTGTAGGGATTCTGATAATGATAAGTATCATGATGTCTTCCCATATTGATTTGACTTGACTAGAAGTAGAAGACTAAAATTCTGAATATATAGACTCTACATTGTACTGCAGTAAACTAACTTTACCGCAGTCTATATTATAGTCTTATCTCTTAATAAAGGATATGATCAATTAGTAAAGCAGCCACTGGAATGAAAAACCCAGTAACATAAAATAGCAGCTATTCTGAAACAAAGTGATGAGTTCATAAAGGACTTATATGCATATTCTCAATTGCTGGTAATATAGACATACATCTAATTGATATTAATCAAATTGAGTGTTGCAGTGGATATTGTCTCTAATAATAACTTTATACTGCCATCATCAGTCATGATCCTCATATAAAATAAACACATAAACATAAAAAATAGTGATGCTGTTGGGTTTTGAGAAAACAAATAAAATGTTATGCAACCTATCAAATATGACACAATAACAATCATATTTTATGTGGTCATCAATACAGGACATAAAAGCACTTCCGTGCCTAGGTGTAGTCTTCCTCTATGCACTAGCATGGTTTAGAGAAGTTTAGTTGAGAGGTAGAAACTATATGATTTCACATGTCTGCCTGAATTGCAATAGATGTATTTGTGCCTTTCTGTGTATTTGTCCGGCTGTTTACCTCACGGATAGTCGGTGTCCTTTTGCTTTTTTGTTTGTCTGCCTGTGTCTAAAGCAAATTGTTTTTTTTTTTTTTTTTTTTCTTTTCTTTCTTTTCATCCCTGTTGGTGGCTGGGGTGAGACCAGCAACACTACGGGGGGTCCTAGTTGAGGGTGGTTAAGTCAGGTTTGACTCCTGAGTTTAGGACATGGAGAAGTGGCTTTTCCAAGTATTTGGGCCAGTTTTTTGCCATAGTTTATATTTATAGATTAAATTGTTGATGTTAAACATTGGCTGTTTATGCTATTATTTGACAAGAGCACGTCCTTGACATTTCTTTTATCTCAATTCAGCAATTCAGCAGGTCAGCATATGAGCCTAGTGTTGTTGGTCATATTTTCTGCCTATATTGTCAAACCATGCATCATTCCCCTAAGACTTAATCAGTCTATCTCTCTCCCAGTGCTTTGAAAGGAATTTCTTGGAATTTCACTTCTCAGAATCTATTACTCTACTCCGTACTCACTCAAAGATGTTGACAGTTCCGTTTTAGAAGTTTTTCTCCTTGACAGCTAAGTGTGAGAGACTGAGAGAGAGAGAGCAAGAGAGAGAGAGCAAGAAAGAGAGGGAATCTTAGATACAGCCATGAAGAACACTTCCACTAAGCATCACTGTTATATAGATATTCTGTCTCATATATCCACACTCAAGGGATCATCCACTGAAAAATCCTTAGTGCGCACATAAAAAGGCACAAATTCACACACACACATACACACATACACAGAGCAGAGTCAGACACGTAGATCCTCCTGCTCATACAAGTACTGTCTGTCTCCCTCTCTCTTTCCTCCCTTCTCCAGACACGCTTTTAACAAGTAACAGCTTCCCACACATATATCCCCACTATTAGACATGCCGTCAGACATCTACACATAACCATTCAGAATCCCCTTCCCTCACACAGGCTATGCACAGACCAAAAAAAATGCACCCATTCAGGTTGTAGATAGACTGTCAAGACATTCAGTCTCTACAACTTTCTCTCTTCCCCAGAGACATTCAAAAACTTTATTGTTTGACATAGTGTGCTGCCATAGGCATATGGTAAAGGACAAGTGCCTGTTGATGAGTCCTGTCAGTCATTGTATCTCTTGGGTTTTGTAACAAGTCCCTTTACAGTTGTCTTGAGAATAACATAATACTGTTCAAACAGCAGTCCTGTTGACAAGACACTTCACTTTCTCTGTCTCTGGAAAATTTCAGTAAACACTGCCGCATATGGTGGAAGCATTTATCTGTGTGACAGAACACCACCAGAACAACCAATCAATTAATTATTAAATTCTTTGATGTGTCAGCTGGCTCTTTAATCTGAAATATGTTGTTGCAGCAAGAGATGGTGGCTGGTTGTAAGGTGCTTTTAAGTTCTGAACTAAAGGGCTCTCTCTAACAAAACAAGCTCCATCACTAAATGGAAGCAATCAGCTGTAGAGTGATAACACATTTGAAAGACATACTCAAAATAAATGTGTAAGCCTACCATGAATATGACTTCAAGATTCCCTAAAGAGCAGGTGTGCCTAGTATCACATCTTTTCCAGGTTCTCACTCTGTACTTAACATAGAACATATAGGTCCCTGAACACAAAAGACCTGCCAACACACAATCTTGGGAACATAGGACCCTAAAACTGGGGAACGTATGGTCGTTTTTCAATTTTCCTTTGTGCCATTATACAGTAAATGGGAACTTGGAACTAGGAATGGTACAGGATCGTAAGAATGCAATTTCACCTCATGTCTATGTACAATTTCACTGCATGTCTTACTCTTATCTCTATGTATGTGACAAAAATCCTTGAATGCCAAATGCTCTACCTTTATATAGCATGATTCTGTTGCTTCTAACATTTAAAGCGCTTCAAAATTTCATGACTCATGAATGTGCATGGAGCCAACCTGCACAGTGAGTTAGTGAGCCAAATTCAAAGTGGCCAAATTCAAATTGCTTCTTTATCTCCCAGGCCACCACATTGTAACCACTCCACAGGTACACAAACACTGATAAAGGGGTGTCATTCCAACAATACATTTAATACACTGGCTTCCTTCGTGAGTAACTAGTGATAAAAGAATCCACTAAATGGCAAATGCAAAGCTTACAATGATAGGAATGACCTATCTCCTCCTCACCCCACTTAAAGAGACATAAGTGTGTGGAGGTGTGGCTGACATTGGCCACTGTGACGCTGGAAACTGTGGTGCATAATCCCTTGAAGCAATTGAAACAAAATAAGGAAATATGTCACTTAGCAAAGCAAGCACACAATAAATAAATAAACGATTTTGCATTTTTATCACAAAAAAGTAAAACGATCAGGGTCAAAAATACTGACAATGACATACAGCTTCTATAGTCACATGGCTTCTTGACTCTTTTTTCCTCCTCAGTTGTGTAGGTGGCACTGGAATTTGTGCTATGGTGTCAAGGAGGTTTCTTTAAGCTTCTTGACTATGCTAAGAAATTTTGTGAAGAGACTCGTGAATCCTGGCTGGACACTGACATCATATTTTGTGAAGAGACTCCTGAATCCTGGCTGGACATTGACATCATATTTTGTGAAGAGACTCCTGAATCCTGGCTGGACATTGACATCATATTTTATGAAGACTCCTGAATCCTGGCTGGACACTGACATCATACTGACTGTTAAGTAGTTTAGTGGCCCACAAAATTTGACTTGAAATCAGTTCCATTAGTCTTAAATCCATAAATCCTCCATAATCATCCATCAGCTACAATTTATGCTTCATGTACTCTATTGAAATCCAATTCGAAATCCTTCTACTCATTTACAAAGTCCCTATCCCACAAATCTCCTAACCCCATACCAATCTACCCGTACCTTACACTCTACTGATGGACACCTCCTATCCACCCCCTCTGCTCACATACGTTCCATGGGTGACAGGACTTTTAGTATGGCTGGCCCTCCCACTTGCACTATGTCAATGCACTTCACTCCCCACTTTCAAATCCAAAATAAAAACTCAACTTTTCACACTGGCCTTTTCACCATTGGGTTTTTGATGAGTTTTTATTTTATTTTATTTCTTTTCTTTTCATGTTGATTTTGTCTGCTGTCGATTTAGTCACTGCAGTGTCTTGTCCTATATCCTTACATGTTGTCTCTTTGTTGTTCTTTAACTGTATTATGTCTTGTTTTACTGTACAGTGTCCTTGGGTAACTTAAAAAGGCGCTTTAAATAAAATGTTTATTAAATAAAAATAAAATAAAATTATTATTATTATAAAATTAAGAATAACACAAAAAGACACAAAGATGCATCCCCTGACTCATAAAATCACACATATTTAGCTCATACCTTTGACCTATCTGACATGGGATCATGCTGCCATGTAGAGTTTTTTTTTCAGAGAAAGACAATGCATCAAACTAAGCGACAGAAATTTATTTCAGTGGGGCAACCCCGTTCATTCACTGACAGCCCTCTAAGGTTGAAACAAGCCAGAATCACTCTATTGTAAAGTAGGCTAAAATTGACCTGACATGGTTGATATGGCATTAAGCCACTTAATACGACCTGAATTTTCTCTTACAAAAATACTGGAATAGATTAAGGGTAATTGTTGAAGGACTTTAAAACTAAATTTTATGGATCAATTCACTAATAATCTCAACTGTCTGATATACTCTATTTCAGGTGTGATGTTAAGATTTTACTGTATATGCTTGCAATTGCCATGTCAAACATCATAATTACAAGCTTAAACATTATAATTACAGGTGGTAATTGTAGCAAATGCAAATTGTAGCAAATGTAGCAAAGATTATGTGGAGAACCTCCTGCAGCACTATTTTCTTTTACTTTTTGCAATCAAATGTGATATTTAGTTCCATGTTTGAAACTATAGTGACATGTACTTCACACTATCCCCTGTCACCTTAACAGTATCAACTCTGAAAAAAAAGGTGAGGAAACCATAGAAACAGACAAGACGCTGTTCATGTCTTTTATCTTCTGCCTCTTTTGATGCATTAGCGGATGAAGCTTCTAGAGAAATCTTAAAGCTTGGCTCTCTCTGTTCTCCAAAGGCAGGCCAGGATTTGGTCACTGAAAGTCAGAATATAACCTTCAGCAAAAGGGTTTCATGTCTGTGAAGAAAAAAGAGGTAAGACACTTCTTTGGCGACACAACAACACAACTCTTACTAGTTTCAACAGTGCAGCCGTTTCTGTTCCACATCTAAACAAGTGCTGACACCATGAGTTTCCATTAATGATTCATTTAAGAAATTAGGCCACATTAATGATTCATTTACAAGCAAGAAGCCATGGATAGTCTGTGTTTATACTGTGATTAACTGTATTAACTGATATACTGTGATTAAAGCACATTAAAGTTTTTCAATGCTTTGTGGAGAAAAATTCAAAGATAGACATGTGAGTGGAAAGAATAATCACCTCTATTTTGTATGCAGACACAGTTGACACCAGGTAAAAGAATGCTTTACTCAAACTGATACTGACAATATGCCAAGCCTTAAGAAAATATTTTATCTTTATATATATTTTGTATAGGCTCATTGAGGAAAGAAAATGACAAAATAATAATAATTTGTGACCACATATCAGTGAAAAGTACAGTAAATCAATCATATTATGTATGTACACCTCACAATTAATAGAGTGGTTGAGAATATCTGTGTTTTGTGTAGAATCACCATCATCTCTATAACCACCATCACATTCATCATTTATATTTTATGACTGTATTGAAGGTCAAATTGGACGTGAATTACAGAGAGGTTTGAATTTTTCCTGAGCAGTCTGTAACATCAGAAATATACATTGTACAGTTTTGACCATCAAGAACCTTTTGCATATTCCCATTGTTAGAACGAAAAGTTTGTCCCTGTAGATTTCATTTATTCTTCTAAAACATCCTCAGATCTTAAATGGACCCAGGGTAATGGAATTAAAGTTGCACATCTGGTCCATTATTTTTTTTCTACAATGCCTTTTGTGTATTCTTCTCAATGCTTTCTACTTTGCTATTGTTTGACTGATGGGGGTGTGGGGGAGAGGAGTGCTCAGAGTTCACTCAGTACTCCATTTTGCATAGATGCTGCAGCATTTCAAATTAGTGGATTTTACAGTTTACTGCACTGTAAAATACTACAACCGCTGGTAACTGGGTGGGCAGAAGGCTTCAAACATTGATGCAGACTCATCTCCCATTAGACTTCCACCCATCTCCAACTTTTGCATAGTTGTTAAAGTCTGGTTTCAGAATGGGTTGGGTCTACTTGTGAACTTACACAGGTGATCCACTAATAAGCTGATTTACCTGGCTGAGAAGTTGTGCTAATTACAATAATCTGGTTTTGTGAATGGTTTGGACAATGTTTACTTTCTGAAAGTGAACTTTTATACCTCTTTTGCATGATGTCTTGTATGGGCTGTCTGAGTGTTCCTCTCCAGGGCCAGGCCTTATCCACCTCAAGACTCCCTGTCATTCGATCCTCAGAAAATCTATCATCCCATTCGCTTTGAAGAAAAAAACCTTCCTTATTTATAGTTTAAAAAGTGAGCAAGTCTCTAGGCAAGGCAACTGTATTCTTCTTAGAAAAAATCACAGTCAATTGTGTTGTCTCAGAGGAGGCATAGGGCCTACCTAAGGGCAGTCATTTATTTTTGCTAAGGATGATAAAAGATGTCTTCATTCTTTTCTCCACCATCACGCCCGAGGCTGGATTGTGGCCCATTCGATGAATATTCTGGGTTAATCCTTAATTTGGAATGTAAAAAGTGCCCGGAGGAGGGTTCTCCTTCATATATCTAAATGCAGTGAACTGAAGCACAATATTTAATCCCACTGCCACTAAGGAAACAGACATGAGTTTGTGTTCCCTGGTTGAAAGACACCTTGGGTAGATTCACTACAAAAATACAGGCTGCATAGTTTCGTTTATTTTTCTAACTGTATGATGATGTACCTATTTAACACAGTACCATTCAAATTTCAAAAAACTGAAAATAATTCTTAACACTTAAACACAATAGCAACAATCATGATAGTTCCTTCTTTGACCTGCAAGCAGCAATGTTTACATTCTTTATTTTTGACAGTCCCTTGCCTTTAACTGTTAAAAATTAAATGTGAAAGAGTTAATTAAATTGGAATCTCTGCATAGACTCCAAAAAATGCTGGGGTCATGTTTCAGCAGTCTTGATAATGAGGCCATTTGTAACGCTGAACCACTGACAGTGATTTAATAAAGGCAAATTCTCTTAATCACTATGTGTCATTGGCAAAGGTCATGGCTGCTTGATATCCATCCTAAAAAGCCAATAGAGCTTGCCTAACCATTTACAATTATGCACATTATGAAAACACACTCATGAAAAACATACACTACAGGTGTAATGAACTGATGCGATGCTAGTACAGTCAGATTAAGAAATCTTAAATCATTAAAAGCTAGATAGAGCCTGGTATCTCTGTGCTGCATTTAAATGTGGACTGGCATGCAAAACAAATTGCCACTTTCAAAGCTTCTCATGGATGGGCACCTATGGGATTTGACTCACAGCATGCTTGATAGTTTCACAGCGGAATAAACTCTTGGATTTTCTGTGTTATTGCACTTTTGTTTACACTGTTCAGAGTGCTTTCATAAGATGCTGTCTCTAAAGAGGCAAGCCATTACTACTCTCTCATCGAGAAACCAAGGATGAGCTTTGCTCCCTGTGGCTTTATTCCATGTTTTGGCCTTTTAAAGCTGTTCTGTGTCCTTTTTCATAATGTAAAGATCAAGCACCAGACCTGGAATCTCAAGGACTTTTTTGTCTCTAGAGTTTTGCATTGAAAAAAGGAGAGATATCACAGAAAATAGATCCACTACCACCCAAGACAGCCAAATGCTGTCCTAACTTCAGGTGTCAGGTCCTTGCTACAAAGGAACTGAGGTCTGGTTTTGTATTGTAACCCTAACCCTCTCAGAGAGCAGTTTCCCTCACAGGCTAATATTCTGATGTGATTAATCTAATGTTACAGGCAAGAGAAGCATCAGGGAGTGACAGCAATACACTACAATAATGTGTTTATTACACAGTTATATCTATTTTATAGCAAAGTGTCATGGTCTCACTTTGTGTCGGTAACTTTCCACCACTACTGTTCGATCACCTGCCACGCCCATCTTGCACTTACTCAGTCACTACCACACCTGTCTAATTACTCAGTCATTGCCTTCACCTGCTCCTTTTTACTTGCCGCAGTATATTAACCTACAGTTTCCAGCCAGTCTTTGTCAGATCGTCTTCTAAGATCCATGGTGATTGCACGCAACTTTGTTTCCCTGACTGCTGTCTGCCTGGTCCACACTTCCCCTTTCCTCTGACTTTGGTCTCAATAAACTGTTGGTGTTCACAAAGTGTTGCTCTTGGGTCGTCTGTACGGCATCATCACAGCAGAGAGCTTAAAAGGAATACCAGGCAAGACTGCAATTTTTTTCATCTCATTAGTTCCCCCTACGGTCACCAATTTAAAAAAAAAAATAGCAACAACATTGTACATTCCCACCAATCCATGTGCAAACCAAAGGATAGGAACCAGCGATGATAATTTTTGTGCATTACGTTAACAGACAAGCTGATATTAAATGCAATTTTGGTTTTATCCAGTTTCAGTTTCATTTTACTCCTGCATTTCAGACCCTGCAAGTGTAGTTACCATGGAATCTACACTAGAGGCCGCGGAGAGAGCCTTCATTCACCCTGCAATGAGTTAGGCAACATTTTCAGTTTGATTTATCAGCTTCATAGTTACTTCAGTAATTAAATGGCTCATTACGAGGTAAATAAAAGCTCTCTCTGCACATCTCTAGGGTGGATTATGCAGTTGTATGATCTGAAACACAGATCAAAAAAAAATCAGCAACTGTGGGGGAGCTCCAGAGACAAAAAATCACAGTCTTGCCTGGTATGCCTTTAATCACTAAAATGACTATGAAGTGAGTAAATTAACCTAAAAACGTTGCTTAGTGTACCTTAAATAAAGTGTCAATAAGCCTGCGGCATTCCAACAAGTGCTGCTGTGTTGACTGTAAAAGACTGCTGATGAGTAATATTCAATTCAATTCAATTCAATTCAATTTTATTTATACAGTGCCTTTTACAATAGTATTGTCTCGTGGTGCTTCACAGAAGGAGCACCCAAGAGCAACAGGGGCAAGGAAAAACTCCCTTATGTTAATCTAGGAAGAAACCTTGGGCATATCCATGACTCAAGGGGCTGACCCAACTGCTGGGGGTCATGCAGAAAAATTACAATCAGTGGTAACCATGACAGACTACAAGTTGCCAATGGTTTTAGCTGAGGTTCGTAACAGTTCATAATGGAGTGTTATCCCACTTTACATTATATGGTAGTCAGTCTATAGGTGGTTATCAGGAATTATGGCTGGACAATGTAGCAGTGGCCAGACATAGTGTAAAACTCAAAGGAGTGAGATGGGTCATGGGGGTATCAGTAAGGGATAACACTCAGCAGAGACAATTGTGGACAGAGGAAGAAAGTGAATTAGGGCGGGTTCTCACATCAGAGCCCAAATGTGTAATATACATACATATATATATATATATATATACATACACACACACAAATACACATACATACATACACACACATATATAAATATATATATATATATATATATAAAGAGAGAGAGTTGTACGGCGTGACACATGAAGCTTTTGTGGCAGTACTAGGCTATAGCAACATAACTAAGGTATGATGTGTGGCAACCCAGCACCACTGCAGGGATGGTCAGTGTTCACCATACCTCGCAACTGGGGGCACAGCAGAGGCAGTCCCTCCCAAAAGACCCATGAGAAGTGATGATTTGCCACGCACCATCCCTAACTATGGGAAACAGTAAAGAGGAACGTTTTAAGTCTAGACTTAAAGGTATTGAGAGTGTCCGCTTGACGAATGTGGGGGGGGAGATTATTCCACAGGAGGGGTGCACGGTAACAAAAGGCTCTTCCTCCTATCGAAGATTTTGATATTCTTGGGATTACAAGGAGACCAGCATTTTGGGATCTTAGGGTTCTAGGAGGGTGGTAAGGAACAAGTAAGTCTTATGTTGGTGCATCGCCTGTGATAGCTTCGTAGGTTAGGAGGAGTATTTTAAAATCAATTCGACTTTTAATAGGGAGCCAATGTAAGGAAGCAAGGATAGGAGAGATATGTTCATATTTTTTAGTCCTGGTGAGTGTTCGGGCTGCAGCATTTTGTATTAGTTGTAGGTTTTTGATACAGGTATTACTACACCCAGAGAACAGAGCATTGCAGTAATCGAGCCTGGAGGTAATAAATGTGTGTATTAATTTTTCAGCATCCTCAAAGGATAGGAACTTTATAACCTTAGCAATATTTCGTGGGTGGAAAAAAGATGAAATGTGTTTTACATGACTATTTAGAGAGACGTCCTGGTCAATAATTACCCAGAGGTCTTTAACTTTTGCGGTGCATGATGGTGACAGGCCACTGAGTAAGTGTTGGTCAGCTGTTTAGGGCCAATCATCATAACTTCAGTTTTATCAGAATTTAAACATAGGAAATTATTAGTCATCCAGGTTTTTATGTCTAGGAGACAGGCATCTAGTTTAGTCATTGGCATTAGGCTTCATAGAAAGGTAAAGCTGGGTATCATCAGCATAGGAGTGGAAGGTGATGCCATGTTTCCTTATAACAGATTCTAAAGGTAACATATACAAGGAGAACAGCAGGGGACCTAGCACTGAGGCTTGGGGTACACCAAACTTTACTTTGGTGTGGGTTGATGACTCATTATGAGCATGTACAAACTGGTAATAGTGTTTTCATCACCATAGACTGATCAGTGGCTGCAGTGTCCCTATCTAAGTATCTGTATCCCCTAAGCAGAGTACCCATCATGCAAGTCTAATGGCTGTGTCCAGGCACAGGAGCTCTACTGTCATTCTAATGCCATTTTCTTTTGTTGTTTATCAGGATTATCATAAATATTTTGATGCTTAGAGAGACTCATCATGAGGACCCCCTACCAATATCACACACACACACACACACACACACACACGAACAGAGAGAGAGAGAGAGAGAGAGACTCATCATTTCTAGGGCAGATGGAGGACAGAGCTTTTACTGAATTCTCCATATACATAATGGTGAGTGCTGATCTGCATGGTGAACGAATACCCTGCTGAGAAGCTCAGTGAGTCTATTCTCAATATTCTTTCCGTTATGTAAATAATGTTCTTTGCCTTATTTGCCTTGCACACATGATCATGGATCTCACATTTGGCTTAGTGCCCACAGGGCAAATTCTTTGTCAAAGATAGCAAGCTTTCCATTCATACAAGTGCCTAAATTTTGGGAATGGAAATCTCAGTGAAGAAAAAGTTTAGGTTGAAGGTTCAGTACACTACTATTTTTTATTGAATTTGACAGAAAAAGATTTAGTGTATGCCCAGGAACACCCATCACATCAGAAAAAAAAGTTCTTTGCAGACATTTATACTAAATTCTTCCTCCAAGATGGTTTATTTTATTTTTTAGGTGTGCTTATCAATAAAGAAAATGACAAGATCAACATCCCACCCCAATAACATCCCTGAGGAATTATTAATTTCAGATTCTGTGTCCTCAGTTGCCGTGCCTACTGGAATTATCTGGCTGATCCACAGCGTTCTCACACGTTTCCCTTGGCATTTGAACACTGCAATCATCCAGAGCACCCACTTGCACAGTGAGAGGTAAGATGGAGGTTGTCAAGTCTCTTTGATATACTCACTACATGTTACTGTTCCCAGCTGATCGCACATCGACAACGAGAGTGGCTGGAGTGTTGTGGGAATCCACGGTAACGATGAAAGTGCTATGCAAATGAGCACTGGTTATCTTTCTGTAATTCAGGGTGACTAATTGATCCCTCCGCGCATTATTCAGATTGTTATAAGATTGTAACCATGGGTTAAAGGCAAGGCTTGTTCAGCAGGGAGATGTGCACCAATTTACGCATCCAAATTTGATGATATTGGCTGTTCGTCATTGGATCTTCAAAAGGCCTCAATAAATTGTAACTGTTCAAAGAGAAGTGTATATGTATGATTATTTTTCTGGCTGTCTCTACACCTGGTGTTACGGCAAGAAGTTGATTTGAGACTTATAAATATAATTTAAAATGTTGTTGTATGTCTACTAACAAGAGCCTTTTTTTACAAGACGAAGTGTCTGACAGCCATGTTTTTTTTTTTTTTCGAAACCCCTTCAGCTGTATACAGTTTCTCGTGCGCAACACAACACAGGTGTTGAGACCTTTGATCACTACGAGGACTGAAACCATGCAGCTTCTGTCATCTGCAACTTCTACTGTCTCATTACATATGTCTGTCTCCACCCTTGTGCACATGCATGTGTACAGATGCAGTGAACACCCCGTATAATGAGCAAGAAATATCAGTGTTCTTCATGTTGCCCTTTTTTGTTTCCAGAGCAAGTATGGAAAATGATTAACATATATTCCTATTTGCAGAATTAAATTAACGTAGCTGATGTTATTTTCCTTGTGAGAATCTTTATGCTTCTGTCCATCGTCACACCCACTCATCCCATTAAATCCCTCTGTGCTTGCTTTTGATAATAGGCGAGGACAATCATGCCCATCATGACTGGTCAGGCATGTGATTTCAGCAGCATGTGTTTGGAAGCAGTGCTGAGGGACAATTAGCGCTAAGCTTAATGCGATATACACATATTTATTTATGTGTTTACCTGTGAAAACCACCCAGAAAACCATTGCTTTGCTCTTGGATAAACAATGAGTTTTATTGTTTGTTTTGTCTTGTATGGGCCTGGGAATGTTCTAATGGAACTACAGGAAGTTAAGTGTAAATGGCCAAATTAAACTAATTGCACAAAAGGTGTTATGGTGGTCCATTTGGAAATGGCTTCAAACTGGTCACAGGAGGACACACTCTCATTTTTGGGGTGTAAAATTGGAATACCAATCCTTCCACAGACAATGCAGAGAGACATTAATAGAAAATCAGAGACCATGCTTAGTGTCCAAATTGTTTTCTCTGTGTTTGTAATTATGTTTTGTTTTTTCATGAAAAGATTCCTGATATTAAGAATAACCCTAACAATGTCAACAATAACCATTTTATATTCATGATGCTAGAGTCAGTCAGTCAGGTCTGCACACTACCTCTGTAGAAGTCCTTATCTAAGAATTTGCCAACTTAAAATGAAATGCATCTGCCAAAGCAAGCTTACGTCTGTAAATGTCATTCAAAAGGTGGTCTTTAGCTCTCAAGGATTATTGCTTGGTCAGTGCAGAATGTGCAGTCACACCACTCTTCACTCTGCCTGCTGTTGTTGTCTCCCCTCCAGGGTGGTGTGAACTTATCAAAGCAATTTGGTTCTGGATGACTGAGAACCAGTCTACATTTATGATTTATGTTTGACAGCATGTTTTTGTTCATAAAATAAAATATTCAAATAAATAAAATAATAGATAATAAATAATTATTTAAAAATATGTTTTTTCCCATGTTTCTGATGCAATCTCCGCGTATGTAGTTGACTGTTATGCCCTCACCTCTGTTTTTACATAAATTATGTGCGTTTGTTACCTGTGCTGATTATAGCTCTTCTAAATGTGTCAGAATAAGAAGTTAGTCTGTGACTCACAATCATACATACTGAGGCGATTAGAATGATGTGAGATTGAAAAAAGTTCCAAAAATAATCCAAACACAGGGGAATGGCACAATCACATCAAATCTGTTTTATCTAGAAACGACAAAAAAGGCAGGTATTGTCTGTTACTTTTGTTATTTGAAAAAAAGGCATAATTAGGTTTTTTTTGTTTTGTTTTAAAATAAGTTGAAGAATGACGTTTGAAACACTGTTGATATATTTGGTGAGTGCTTTAACGTGGCCACAATGTCAAGTGGTACTAGTGTACACCATAGAGTTACATTATCATAAGGATGAGTGTGAACAAGGGAACAAGGCCTCAGAAAGCCAATGCATTAAACACTCACAAACTTCCAAAAGGGTTCAGTTTTAGCTGTCAGAAAAGCTTTCCACCTCCTATAGTCTACAGACAAATGACAGAGCAAACCTGCACACATAAATACTGAGAGAAAGAAAGAGAATGTGTGTATGTGTGTGTGTGTGTGTGTGTGTGTGTGTGTGTGTGTGTGTGTGTGTGTGTGCGCGCGTGCATGCACACGCTAATCACTCACAGGTACAGTTTGTCAGAGAAGACTATTATTTATGCTTTATTTGCGCCTCTTAGGTCACAGCAAGCACTTTGGCAATACAATTTCTCCCCGGTGTACATTTATAAGGATTCATGCAAGGCATACTGATGCAAGTCTATCAAACTCTTAATAGGGGAAAAAATGTAAATGGGTAACAACAGCAGGCAATTTATCTCACATTGATATGGCAGAAAATGAATAATTTTTTGTACCAAAGTCACAGCTTCCCCTGGTAATTAATTATGAGCTACACCTCATCCTAGCACACGTTATGTGTCCCCATGTAAATCAGGAATTCGGCAGCACAGAGACAAGGAAATGAGAGAATAACTAGGGGTCACAACAAGCCACTTCAGTTTTGTGAACATGCCAGATCTTTCTGTTCCCTTGTTTACTTTTCTATGCAAGGCTAGATTGTTAAGCATGTGTGCAGGAATGTGTCCATGAGACCTCTTGTACTTGACATCTTGCTTTGGCAAAGCCTGCAAAAGCACTGCAGATGGTGGGCATGTCTTGCGGTTGTGCATACTGATGTAGACTTGGAGGAGAGGGTGCCCCCTAAAGGAGTGATCCTGTGGGCATGGCGAGAGAGTGTATATCTGAGTGCGCCATTCAGGTCTCTTCTAATTTGCAAATAGATTCCCAACATACTTGAGTGTGGTGTTCAGTGACTATGACTTTGATGTTTAAAGATTTCAGATAAACAGCAGAAATGGAGTCCTATTTAGGACTCATGCAGTGACGTGATAATCAAAGGTTTAGTCGACGAATTAATGACATTTCCTTGCTTATAGTTAAGTTGATACAGTAATTGATAGGGTAGCCATAACTGAACCGTGTGGCCAGCCGTGTGGATGCTTCATGATACAGCATGTAACTAGCAATCCTACTGTATGCTGGTTGGATCAAAAAAGGTAGGTCAAGATCGTAATATTCCACCTAGATGCATTAAAGAAAACCCAGTAACACCGCCTCCCCTTTGATATTTTCCTCTCAATTCCCCACAGGGTGCCACAATATCTAAAGCATCTAATAAATATTGAACGAGTGTCATGCTCATATGAGGAGGGGGAAAGTTAGCTGGAAAGTAGATTCAAATGGAAGACAGACAAATTCTTACTGGAAAGGCTGATTATATGATTACACACCTTGCAAGTTTTCTCACTTCCCCATGGGAGCTAACACTGGCATCTCCCCGTCTGAGATGGTGACATTGAGTTGTGAAAATGTAAAGATGAATCACAATGCAGTACTGGGTTTGTTTCCTTTATCTAGTAATTCATAGCACACACGGGCCATTATGTGGAGGCAATACCCCAGGGGATTTGAATTTACACTTGTAAGACAATTCTCATTATGCATTCTACAACACAACTTTGGAAAGGCAACAGAAGAGCTATACCAGTGGGTGGAGTCGATTCGCTATGGGTGTTCATTATTACCTCCATGGATGTTTGTGTTTCATCAGTTTTCAGGGGATAATCAGGCTAAGGGTTCACACATACACAAAAAACAGTCAGTTGTTGTCTTCACTTTGGAACTTAGCAAGTTTTTTTTTAAGTCTCAAGACTTTTTTGTGGTATCCAACAGGACAGAGAGCCTATGTCAGACAAACTGAGTTACAAATGGCAACACAGCAAAATGTACAGCTAATTAATTTACAGTTTGACCAAAGCTGATAATCATTAATGTGGTACTGGCTCACACACACATACACCCACATATACTCACACACCTTTAATATCACAGGTGAAGTAATAAAGCCTAATCCCAGAATTATAGGTGCATGGGCCGATGGATCATTGCTTTTCAACTGGTATGAGGTATCTGAGTTTTTGGTATAAGCTGATATTTACATTTAGGCATTTAGCAGATGCTTTTATCCAAAGCGACATACAAAAGAGGATAACATTCAAGCTACAACACAATGAAAGAACTAACAAGGAGTGCATATTGCTAACATAGAAACTGCACTGTTTTGAAAGTGCAATAGAAACTGCACTTTTGAAACTGCACTACAATAGAAACTGCACTGTTTTGAAAGTGCAATAGTGTAATACAGTGCAGAGAAATTAAATTGTTAAGTGCATTCTCAAAATTTATGCCAGGAGATATTCTTGGAAGAGCTGGGTCTTCACAAGTTTCTTGAAGGTGGAGAGGGTATCAGTTGATCTGGTAGCACTTGGAATGTCATTCCACCAGTGCAGAACCAGATATGAGAAGAGTCTGGATTGACCTACACAAGGTGTTGGCTGTGCTAGAATCGTCGGGTGACATAGGGCTTCAGGAGAGTATTCAGGTAGATGGGAGCAGAGCCATCATTCACTCTGTAGGCCACCATAAGTGCCTTGAATTTAATGCGAGCAGCCAAGATTAGCCAGTGAAGTTCAATGAACAGAGGTGTGACATGTGCCCTTTTTGGCTGGTTAAAGGCCAGACGTGCAGCTGCATTCTGGATCATCTGTAGCAGTCTCACTGCACAGGCTGGTAGGCCTGATAGGAGGACATTGCAGTAGTCAAGACGAGAGATAACCAGGGTCTGTACTAGGAGCTGGGTTGCATGTTGGGTTAGGTATGGCCTGATCTTCCTTATGTTGAATAGGGAAACATGGCACAAATGGAAAAATGGCACAAATGCAGGCAACGTGATCTGCAAAGGTCAGTTGGTCATCAATCATGACACCTAGGTTTCTTGCCACTTTTGGGAGTCGATCTTGATATGAACATGAACACAAAGTTTAAGCATTTAAACATTGTGTTGGCTAATGATGCAGCTGCAGAAATACAACTAACAGCCATTAATTCTTTGGCCAGTATATGAACTTTGAGATTACTACGAGTTATAGAAACTCCATTCGGACTGTAGGCTTTGCTATTGAGTGCACTGTTGGCCTCTGACCCAGCTGAGAAACAGTAGAATCTCATTTGAGGAACCAAAGATCACAAAACATACTGTACAAGCAGAGACATCAGATTATGTTTTGTTGTAGCACAACATCAAAGAGAGAGCAAAAGTTGGTTTGAGATATTATGAAAATGTGTCACTGATGAAAATCTGGAACCTGTTAGCTATATTACCTTGAACCTTTACCTTGGAATAAGATTTTAAATGGATATCATCTAAAGTCTGTAATAAATTCTTTGTTAAGACTATATTATGTAATTTATACTTCAAAAACAAAAATGTCTTCATTAAAAGGGGAGTAATATGCCACTTAATGAATTTATAGGCCTATTGTACAAAATGGAAACACAACATGCCTGTTTCTTTACAATTTCACAGAAAATGTTGAAAATGTTCAAAGCATTCAGAGGCAGCCATTTATGTCAAATTACATTGTTATTTTGGTCTCCACACAAGACTTTCTGCCATGCTGTTAAAATAAGATAATAGCATGTAATCTGCATGCCAGTGTGATAAGCTGTCCTGCTGGTGCTGGAAGCACCACAACTATTTAGCAGGACTCTGTATTCAATGTGCTCAGATGAATTTTTAATCCTGTTTATAATTGAGGTTGATTGAACAGAACTAATGCATTCAGGAGCAGGAAACAATGGTTCCACATGAGCTTCGTTATGAGCAAGAGCTTCTAAAAGTAGTACCCCTTGAAAGGTAATGTTTTGGTCATTGTTAAGCTGCCATTTTGTCACCACTGATCATAATAATTTCATCACAGGTCCTAACTCCTAAATAAAACTAATTGGATATAGTCATACCTTTAGTAAGTGCTACACTACGCAACATTAATCAGGATGGATATGTCAGGGTATGTTTTAGTGATTTAAAGCCTGTCATTTGAATCGCTGCACCATTGTCTGGACTTGGGCTGACAGAGCCTTTTCCATTCCTGGAACTCCTTCCCCAAAAACATCTCTGAATGTACTGGCCAGCCCAAATTCAAATAATCTCTAAAAATTTACTTTTCGAAAACTACATAGAACTATTGACGCAGTCTGGGCTATTTTATGTGTTTTTTATTATGTTTTGCTGATTGGAAAATTGTTCAAATCTGCCTTAACCTTGTTTTTACTTTAACCTTGTAAAACGTGTTTGACTATTGGGAAAGGTGCTCTATAAATAAAAGGATTATTTTATTATTATTTATATACTGTTATAAAGATGCATGCATTTTAATTAATGCAATGATGTTCAGGTCTGAATGTTTGCCATCTCTTATAGTACACCAATGGCATTAGAACTTTTATTGTTTATGTGGCTCCATGTAATGTGATGTAATGTAATGTGATAAACTGGTGTTTGTTAAATGTTCAAGTTATGCCTTGCCTTTGTTTTCTCCTTGTGGGGACATGAGTTACTGGCATCAGTGAGTGGTAAATTATGCACACCATACATTCCAGGTTGATTACAGAAATTGGACACACATCTCCGATAATTTGACAGTTGTATTTTCCTGTAGTGTTCATTTAGAGTTCTGGATTGTATCAAAGAGCATTTGGCCTGAAAATGCAAAAGAAATTGCAGAACATTGATCCCCCTTTTAACATGTTGTGAATTCACTCCCCTGACTGATTCTGCTTCGAGTCAGACTAAAATGGTCCAATCCATCTCAGGAGCACATTTCCAGCATAATTTCACAGAAATCTGATTTTGCTGTCCATCATAGCCTGAAAAACACTGACTTGACTCCCACCCTCAGCCCTCTCCATCCCATTCACACGACAGTCATGGGCACACTAGACAAACGACGGTTGCACGTGTTTGGCTCTTGGATGCAAATGCAGTCCTGCATGATGGCAGCTCTCCCTTGATTACAGCAAATGCATTTGGGAGATTTATTGCTCAGTAGCGCACTGCTCCAGCAGTTTTTTGGTCACGTAAAGGCTCAGTGGGCCCTCACACAGCCAGGCCAAGAGAATCCACCCACTCCAACAACACCCCCACTCCCCTATCTTGAGCGGTACAAATTGATGATCAGGATGGATATTTCTGACAGATCTGCCATGACGCAGAATGATAGATGGTCCATTAAATCTCTAATTAAAATTTGAGCAATTTCACAAGAGCACACAGAGCATTTGGTAATAATTGGATAGTCTTTCTGCTCACTCCTTTCATAATGCCCAGCAGTCTCAGCTGCATTTTGATAGCTAGGCCTGTTCTGTCTTGATAAGACACTGACACACTTCAGGAGGCTGATTAAGTCTTTTTTTGCCAACCACATTACTTATTGACAGCCAAAAAGGTTATTCATTTAAATGACCAGCTCTGTTAACTTCCGACAATAAAAATTAGTTTCCCCTGTTGACACAATTCAATGCATAATAACCAATGTGGTAAAACTTCTTTGATTGAGAAATGACTGAGCTTTTAATGATGCTGTAACTTTACTATGTTGTCTGCAGATGTCCCAGTGAAAGCTAAAGGCCAGCCAGCGACTGAAACAATATTTGGAGACAGTGAGCCTGGCAGTGGTTTCTTGATTTTTACTCTTCTATGTCATCTTTGTGGTGATGATAAAGGACCCAAAGATAGTGGTTCACAATATGCAGGCAGATTAGTCTTGCAATGGACTGAAGGCTGGTGATATTGAACAGGGAGCACTGATTTGTGCTGTCAGTTCAGTGAGGTCAGGATGCTTCAAGAATATTTGAAAGATTGTCTGACTTTTTGAAGATTGAAGACTGTCCTTTATACATTTTAGCCAATTTGAGTATGGATGCATTGTATTTTCCTTTTGTTGTTTCTGTTGTATATTTAGCCTGATTCCTTTCTTTGATATTTATGAGATCACTGCCATGGCACTGCCAGTGACAGGTTTTGTTCCTAATGACTGCTCCAAATGTTTTAGTTCCAAGTTATCAAAGATAAAATACAAAGAAAATAATCAGTCAGTTTCATTACTTATGCTTCTGGGTTTGTTGATGTTTTTTTTTTTCTTGCCAAGCTGACGCTTCATGAAAACATTCATCATTTCACACAGAACCAAACACAAAAAGGGACCAACAGAATTTACCAACCAAAAAACATTTAACATTTTACATTTCAAAAACCTTTTACATTTCAGGTTTTTTACATTTCAATTAGTAGATATTGCATATATATATATATATATATATATATATATATATATATATATATATATATATATATATATATATATATATATATATATATATATATATATATATATATATGGGCACAAACAGATGATATAAACTAATAATAACAATGAACTTGAAATAAGTCAAAATCAGATAATATAAACTAGCAGATAATATAAACTAATAATAACAATGAACTTGAAATAAGTAAAAAAAAAAATTGGCTGGGGGCAGCAGGGTATTTCTTCTTGCAATTCTGCTGTGTACAATGAGGCCCTATTAAATTACAATGAGCTTCATTAGCTTTGTTTGTGTGAGGCTGAGGGAAGATCCCAGTATTTGATTGAAATTCCTTTGCACACAATGCACGGAGGAATAACAATTATGCATGAACATATGGAAGTTTCTTATAGATGTAAATTTGAGAGGGATACAATTGAGACAATGGAGACAATTGGGGGTTTTCACTGGTCTTGACTTACTTGCGATATCCAATATTCATAAGTTTAAGTAATTGGACGAGAAGTCTAAGACTCTCTAGATGTCTATAATAAATCTCTCTCTCTCTGCAAATCTTTTATGAATTCCCTTAAGCCTCTAAGTATATGAATGCAGTCATGAAACTTTTGAAAACTAACTTGTGTGTGTTGTGGCAGAGGGGCGGGGGAGGTGGGCAGGGGGTGATGACATTCTCCTTTGTGTGCAGTGTGTTCACACTCTACATTATATTTTCAATCAATAATGTGATAAAATGTGAGGAGGCTTGCAGCTACAGCCTACATTGATGGATCAGCCCTAACAGATCTGCTTCAGGAAAGGTATCCATCATCATCCTAACGTAAGAAAGTGAGAGAGAAGCTACATGCGTAGAGCCCAGTGTTGCCTTTTCTGTTGACCAGAGAGGCAATCCGTGTCTGTTTCTCCTGGGTTATTTCTTATAATTAAGAGACCATCACATACATGCTGTCATGCATAATGAAGAAATGCGGTTCCACACTTGGTGGCTTTGTCACTGACAGATGAAGAATTATGACAGTATCCTGTCAGAGCAAACCAACCACGGCAAGCGATAAACAGCAAATGTACAGAGTGAAAACCATTAAGGATGAAAAATAGCAACCTTTAAAAAGGCAATCTATCCACAGCAGAGGTAAATGGCTGCATACCTGTACCTACTGTTGGAGGTACAGTAGACTCTATCAGTGCATCATTTTTTTCAACATAACTGCCCTTTGTATGACATCTTTGGGCTACACTTCAGGCTCTAATTTGTATGTGTAATGCAATGCATGAATACCAGCCCTCAACTATGCCTTTTTAAATAACTGGGCAAAGTATTCCGCTAACTTGCCACCAACGCAACACAACACTCTACTCAAGCACTGATCAGCCTAAAAGCCAGTTCTCTTTCATGTTAAAATACTCTGGCATAATCAAATGGGATATTGCCTGTGGGTTTACATACGTGCCAAACCCTTCCAAACCATCAACCAATGCCTATCATATGTTTATGCAATTTCTGCAGGCATGTAAATGGTGCTTATAAAGTGTTAATAAAGTGTGAATAAACTTTTTGTTGAACTCTCATTGATGCAGATTTAATTATTTTATTACTAATCCATCAGATAATGTTTATGTTTTGCATCTTTTTTAATTCAAAATTTAATACAAGCCCAATATTTGCCCTGCTCCCAGGTCTTCTATCACATATGAAAGAGATGATGTTATCTGGCACCTGCATACTGTCAGCTGGTGACCTGACCTATGGAACCAAAGTCATCCCCTGTGATTCAGCCCTGGGCCTTAAAGAAACATTGAACTGGGAGCTGAGAATGCTAGCCAGTCAGCTGAAAAACCCAGGCTGCCAGTCAACTGACTAGAACATCTAGAGGATTACTAGTATTCCATAAGCACAGCTAGGCTAGCAGGCATCAATAACATACAGGAGGGTTAACTGACTCATGTTTTATGACACTCAATATGTGCACTTTCTACAAGGGCTCTCTATACTCTAAAATGGCAAGTGTTGGTATTGGAATGTGCAACTCAAAATTATGATTCATCCGCATATCCAATTAAGTGAGTCTTACCCTTTCTGCACAGTCAGTTTCAGGAGGGCCGCTCCTCTGTGCTCAAAGTATATCTGGTGGCCATCTCAGTATGCCACACAGAATGCAAACAGGAATGGTCTGACTCCAGGCATTGGTCTTTTTTCTTGAGAGCACTAAACAATTTGCTTGTGCACTTGATTACACATCAGGCGTGAAAGAGAATGAGGTGTGTGCCTACAGAGAATTTATACCCTGGTGGCACATGTTGTGACTCAAGTGTATAGAGCCTGATAGGCACTGGCTGGGTTGAGTAGATATGTACACCCAGAGGTGATATCCAGTTGGGTGATGGCACATGTTCTTATGGTCCACACATTCGCTGAAACTAACCCCGTTTCCAAGAAACTTCTGGAAATCATGGAAGACAAACTGTCAACCCTCATCATGTTCCTCTTGATGTTAAATAACATGCAAATTATTGAACCAGTTTCTGCTGCACCGAATCTGTGCAGTCCATACGTCAGTAAATTAGGAGACACTAGTAGCACCTCTTTGCTCAGTGCTCTCTATGTATTGCTACTGTGCTGCCTGCAAACCCAATATTAGTCCGTTCATGCTAAATATGTAAGTTGCAGTGTGACACATGAAAATCAGGAACATCTGTTATTTGTTAATACCTATGCACGTGAGGATACCTCTAGAGTTAGAAGTGACATTGTATCTAAGAAGTACATTACATCAGCTTTAGTACAATTTTCCAACACTTCACCACCAATACACCCACTTTGTCAGTAACATGTTCTGCTGATACCAAAATTTATTATTATTCATTTATTTATTTATTATTATTCATTTATTCATTTCATTCATTTATTTATTTAATTGACATTCTTTAGATTTGCTGAAAAGGCTAATATCACCTAAAGATGTTTTGCCATGTAGTACATTTTGTGGAAAGCTGCATTCACACTCTTGTCATGAATTTACTATGACACTAATGGCCCTTGACCATGCTGAGCTGGCCTAACATCATAGTAATCCTACTGAAAACTGTAGCAAGCATCTCTGTTTGTCTTATTTGCCTGAGACAACAGCAGCATTGTGAAGATGCATGTGTGAGAGAACAGTAATCAGTTCATGGCACTTTTTTCAAAGCACCCATAGATCAAAGGCAGACACCTGAGTGAAGATAATACGTATTAGCACTGGCTCAGCCCCAGCACAAACCCTGTGGAATATGACAGCTGGACAATTTTGGAGGTTCTTTGATGCCTGCTGTGCTAGGTCAATTTACTTACCACACAATGACACTCCAGAGACCATGGGATTATTTATTTTGTGTCCAAGAGCAGAATGACTCTCATTTAGGAAGTTTGTTAACTTTGTCTTCCCCCCAAAAAAGAGCCATTTAATTTTCTATATATATATATTTATCTATATATTTTAAATTCTTTCACGGGTTTCTTTCAATTCAGGCAGGGAGCTGAAACTGAACCGTAAGCACGGAACTTGATTACCGGTGGGTGTTTCCCTCCAATAGCTTCGATGACTCACAGTTACTCAGAGTGATGCAAAGATTGGCTCTTTGTGAGCAGTGCAGGAGAAATGTGACTCTCCAATGTTCCCAAGTACAAGTGGTATGATTTCCTGTGGGGGAAAAAAACATTCCTTGATACCATGAGTTAATATCCAGATTTGGCCCAAGTCTGTGCACTGACCTTCCCATTGGACTTGAATAACAAGAAAACCCCACAACAACTCAAGTAATAAATGTAGTACTGGGCAGTCTGGATTTTACAGGTGACCTTGGTAAGCGATTTAGAGTTTATTGCACAGGCCACTAGTTTTCAGTTTGCTGATGTCTATTTCCAGTAACAGTTTAGGTCTGGCTTAACTTTTTGTCAGTATCAGTATGCTTTGCCCCGCATCCCCTACACAAATATCATATCATACAAACAAGCACACCCTCAGCTCAGAAACATTCACATTTGCTATTCTTTCTTTTATTTCCCCTGTGACTGGTCCACTCATCACTTTTACCTTGCCACGTATTTTAGCCAGAGCGTAGCTCTTCACAATCATCTATTTCTGAATATAAATTCTATGAGAGTCCTCAAACTGACACCACATGAATGTCTCACATGACACAGCAGCCCTGCAAGTGCTTCTGTACATCCACAGCTACCAGGACCAACTGGCTACTGTTTCTGGCTGAGTTCCTGCCGTGTAATTATCATGATTACCCTTTTTGCACACTCACTTGGCTCCCAATAGAGTGAAAAATACTAATTTTATTCTTGGTCCTAATGATGGTTCAGACTCGCCCTTCTGAGAGCAGCTCAAAAAGCTGCTCATTTGATTTTGAAATTGGCAGATTGGGCGGCGAGATTTATGCAAGAGGACATTATCTGAAAAGTCACATAATCACACTGCACCATTGGAAGGCATCTTTTTATGGCACAAACAAAAGCAAACATGAGGAGGGATATGAAGTACTCCACATGATAAGAAGACTCCAGAGATGGATAAGAGGACTGAAAGATTTGGAGACCTCCAAGAGTAATCTTCTCCGCATGCTATACAGAGATGGGCATTAACATTTAATATATCGAACTATACTGATATATTTTTTTTGCATTCATGCTTCATGGGCAGCATCCAGACCAATGGATCAGGCACAGTAAGATCTGTGATTCCAGGCAGGACATAAATCTGCATGAGCTCAGTCTCTCAACCTCTAAAGTCGAGCATAAATTCACAGGGCTCCCCGAGCTTTAGATTGCATTGCATTTTTCCCCCCAAAGAGATAACCCTCTGTTGTTTACTATGTTCAATTTTAGTCAGTTCTATCACCCATGTATGCATTTAAAATTCAGATAGCAGTGGTTTGGATAGGAATGTTTCTCTCTCTCTCCCTCTCTCTGTGTGTGTGTTTGTATGTATGTGTGTGTTTTTCAGATACTCCAGGCTCTTTGTTTACATCACAATGTAAAGGCAGCTAACAAGAGAAAACACCAAACAGCAAGTCTAAGATGAATGAGGTAGAGAGGGTGAAGAATAGACACACTCAGAGTAATTCAGAAGAGGACTAGGAGACAAGAGAGGCACTAAGCTCAAAGATGAGAGTGGGAAAGAAGACAGGCTGTGTACAATGTAGGTAACAGCATGCTATAATTTGCAAATCATATGAACCCAATGTATTCAATTTAGAATAGTGTAGAAGCAACATATTATCAATTGTTCAGTGCTGTGTAAAGGACCCAAAAGTTCCACTTGAGCAAAAATACAGATACCCTACCAAAGATTTGCTTTGGTAGAAGTTCAAGTCACCCACTATCATATTACCCAAGTAAAAGTCTAAGTATCTAGTGTTTACTGTACTCAAGTATGAGAAGTAATCTGTTATGAAATGCACTTAAGCAATGAAAGTAAAAGTACAGGTAGGCCAACAAAAAGTCTGTTTAAAACATGTTGCCTTCAAGAACTTCAACAAAAAATTTAACAAAATTCAGAACAAAAAATGGTACCTGCAGGTCTCTTGAGGTGTAGATCACAGTCATGAGTGATCCAAAATTGTTTTACTAAGATTTCTTTTGAATATCCGAATACTTCTGATATTGTGTAGGCCACTGTAGAAATCTACCAAATGAAGAGTTCAGATGCAAAACCCCATTTGCGATAAATTTACAGAAATGTTATCAACTTTATTATCAGTCCAACTCCAACGGGATTGTTTAAATAATAAAATTGAAATTGCATTCAGATAACACTTGATAATAATGTTCAAATTGCAGTTTGAAATGAAATGAAATTATTTGGAAATTAATGTGAACTATTTTGTTATTATTGTTATTGTAAATTATTACAACTGAATTTTGCATTTTTCTGAAAATGAACCTTTTGCATCAAAACTTTTCAGATTCTTCATAATTCCATATTGAAGAGCATTATTCTTCTATTGCTGCATCATTTGCCCTCATAAGTTTTCACAGAGTATACCTTTACGTCTTTACTACTGAGAACCTATGCCTCTCCGTGAGGCTCTTTCGATTCTGTATCATGATGTCAATTAACATAATTAACGGTGACAGATGTTCCTTTTTTGTTTACTTCGACATAACACTAGTTTTCCTGCTTTTTGTTGTCCCTGACCCAGCTTTTTTACACACTCTATGTTGCTGCTGTCAAAATGAGAGCATATTTTTAATGAAATAGTGAATTTGGTCAGTTTCAGCATTTGATTTGTTGTCCATGGCAACTTGTTTTTACAACTGAATGTGGGGTTGCCATGTGTGATAATCATTGTCTTTTGCATTTACATTTCACATAGTATCCCAACTTGGCATTGGTCGTGAATGCTCTCCTTTCATATGCACTTGCACGTATCAGCCATTTAATTTTAGTGGGAGGCTATATTCACTATGTAGTAGGCCTATAAGGTCACAGTAATGAAGTGCTACAGATGGACTCGACCCTTTGTGGGTGTTATTACTTCTCTAAAGAATGAGAGTCCTTTGTTGTGAGATCAGAGAGATGTCCTCTGTGAAACTGCCACTGCTCCCTCTGATCAGACACAGGAAATCTGAGTATCCATTTCATAGACTTTATCTTCCTCAGAGCCCATTCTGCTTTATAACTGTGAAGCTATAAACTGCCTTGTGGGATAAATTAATTGCTCTATTTATTTTTAGAATCAAAATATCAGAATTTCTCATCTAAAGTGGACCTACAATCACAAAGATTGTATTAAGTTGAACAGTTATTAACAACTCAATCTAGCTGCATATTGGTGTTTAATTTGTATTACTGGTGAGACCAGTGTAATATGCAGTGTAATGATGCTGACACACTGTAAGTTCCAGGCCAAGAAAGCATATAAGTTCAGCTAAGCTAGCGTTGCCTAGTACCTTTGCTCAGTGTTGCATCCCGCTACAGTACTAGCCAGGGAACTCTCCAAAGAGTCTACCATGTATGAAGTTACCATTGCATTACAAAATGGTACCTAGAGTAAGTATACTATATTACAAATTAAATGTCAAAGGTCTCAATGTTATCCATGAGGCAATATATGTATATTTCAGAAACTATACCACAGTGAGAAATGGTAAAGAGTGGTCAATAACTGAAAAGCTATGCTTTTGCAATATGTGTTGGTGTCTGTATCAGGTCTGTGTACAGACTTTGTTCTGCTTTATTTGTGAATTGGTTGGACTGAAAGTATTTTTGTAAACAAATATACAAAAACAGTGAGGTGGGAATGAGCAAAGAAATCCTGTCCCACAGGTAATGAATCACACCTGTTCCCCTCTCCGTGGAAAACAACCGCTCAGGCAACCGCTGAGAGAAGCTGAGAGAAGCTGAGAGAAACCCTCAGTGCTTAATTCCCTTTTAATACTGTTTTCTTTAAATGATGTTTTAATGTGTAATGATTAATATTATACCATTAGCAGCTTAATACAAAACTTCTGAATCCTTGAGCGCCTGGGGTTTAATATGATTGGTGATGTAAGTGCAACAAGAAGCCTCTAGCTTAACTAATGGCCCATTATATTCAGCCGCCCCAAAGTAAATGTGCATGCTCGCTCTCTCGGAGAGCCCAGCAAGGCCATTTGGTCTGATTATTTTGCATAACAATGGAATGTGAGGACATAGTATGCGGGGTTAGATCCCACAAGCCCTTTTCCTGAAGCACTCTAGCTATCCATCAGATACAACAACAACGTTGTATCTGTGATGTATTATTCCAATAAAAATAAATATGAATGACCCACTAGTTAAAAAGCTGAATATGTATGAATGGACAATGCAGTGTGTCAAGTTTTACAATTCAGTGCTTTTGTCTCGTTTTAATTTCACACTGAATGAGTCAGGTGGGGATGAGATGATCTCCTGGTGTGGGCAAAGGTCAAAGCAGGGAACGACGCAGGCACCTTCAGGCGCCCCGGCTCTGCATGAGGAAAGATGGATGACAATGAGCTGACGTGGGCGAGGGGAGGGGGTGCTGAGGCAACAACCCAAGACATACCGCGTTCATCTGCGAAGGATGGCCTGTAATCACTCATCAGTCCAGTAAACCTTTGTAGCATCTCTCTCTCTTTCACGCCCCACAAATGTTTCTCATTCTCACTCTCATCAGCTCTCAACCCGTTTTGCCTCTGACACTGTAAAACAGGAAAAGACACTTACAGTGCTGTTTAACATCACTGTGCAACATACTCAGAATGCCTTATATTGTCCCTAGTAATGCCATTTATTCTACACCCCCATTTGTTACACATCTTCAATACAGTGAGGATATGAATAGCTTTGAATGATAGGAATGATAACAGCAGTCTAGTAGAACAGATGTGATTGATGTGGTAGATTATGTAATAACACAGTGCACACATTTTCTCTTTGAATGTAGTTAAAAAATTGACCACATTACATGCAGCAGGCAAACTTAACAATACAGTCCTGTAGTGGTGATGTGGAGTTACATGAAAATGGTCTTTAGGCCTCAACATGCAAGAGCAAGGGCTATTTGAGGAATATGCTTATATGACCTAAAAAATAAAATCTTTAAACTCAACGCTTTTACGCCTTCCCATTTGTTGTCATGATTCTCAGTGGTAATTAAAACACCATGCACTGGCTATGGCTAGGCCATTACCCTTAATAAGAGACCAAATTACCTTATATGTTTCTGACTCCTCCACCATTATTACTGTCTGCTATCATTAGGGGAATTAATTGGAAGCGCCAATGGTTTAAGAGCACTTTAATCACAGACTCCATTGCAGAGAGGGAAGAGTTTTTTGGGGAGAGAGTAGGAGGCGATGACGTTGCTAACAAGTAAATTCTCAGGGGATACTTTGAAGATGTTATTGACTCAAAGGGAGTTCTTTAAAGTCTACAGCAGCCTCAAAATGTGTGTGGTAAGAAAAAGAGAGAGAGGCTTGCTGTGGTTCTTGCCACAAGTTACACAAAGTATTTTACAGTCTAACAAACATTCAAACTTCTTCTTTGACCGACCACACTATGGGTTTTCATAGGTCAATCTGGATCATCATGTTACAATTCATATCTCTATCATTGTTATGCACAAGAGGTTTGTTTTTGTTTATCATGTGAAGGGGGGAAATGCAACTAAAACCTTGGATTAGCCAGGCGACTGATTTGCTTCATAAGAACCAAATAAGCCGTTCAGCTAAACAGCACTGTCAGAAACGTTTGGGGCTAAGATTAATGTTTAAAGAAGCAGTGAATTTTAATGAGCTCATGACGGGCATGTCCATGGGACTTATTGAAACCGAGAGATTTATAAAAGACCCCTTTTTTGGGAAGGTGGATATTTAAAATCACAGGATAAAGCAAAGCTTGATTAGTTTATAGTCTACCATCTACCATCTTCTCTGTTCAAATTCTTTGAGTCGGTGAGTCTTTGTCAACTACAGTAGTAGTAGTAGTCCACTCACTATTTGTATTTGGTGATATCATCCTTTATTTTTCAAAGAAATCCAAAGTTGATGAAGCTAAGCTCCATTAATTTCACTCATCCCCCTTAGACTGTATCAATGCGGGTTAAGTCATTTCATTTACATTTAGCCAAGTTGTTTATATTCAGTACAGAAGGACTGGGACTAGAGCCTGTGATGCCTTAGGAAGTGGATATTGTCTCTGGGTCTTTGCCAGTGTTGTGCTGGGATAAAATACTGCTTTAAGTTGACTTTTCACAGCAAAAATCTGGCCTCCACTCGCACTGAAGTGTCGTTTGAATAGTATGGACAGCTGGGACTCATTTGTTGTGAGCAACCACATTTTTATTACAAGGACCATATCCAAGCTAACAAAAAAGAAATGGTTCAGCTGTTTTTGCCAGAGTGATTTGTTGCCAGTGAGACTGAGTTGCTATTAAGTGTTGCCCTGACTGTTTTATACACCTCTCACACACCTATGCATGCTTTTTGTTACTGTTCCTTTCGGACCTAACAGTGTGAAGACTCAACCATTCAGAATTTATCAACATTCCAAATTTGGAAGTTAGAAGTTGGATACAGTACATTCTCAGGTAAAATTCATTCCACGGTGTTATGATAGATTTTGTGAAAGTTTTTTCCCCCCCTTGCATATCTCAGTTATCTCAGTTATGTTATGGCCACTTTACTAGCTGCTAAAATTATCTGAAGGTTTCTTAACACCTTAACAACTCCACTGCACCACCACTGTTGACCAACGCCAAATAAAAACTTTTATTTTTCTTTATTTTAGGAAATCTAAAGAAACAATGTTGTATCAATATTTGCCCTACCCATAGTTAATAACATTCATTTACTTAGAGCTGAATACATCAAAAAGAATGGCAGAAAATGAAATCCAGGTATCCAGTAGCCCACTTGTCAGTAAGACAATGCAGTAAGAGCCTTGGGTAATCTTGTCTACCGATCACAAAAGCGTGGATGAAAGGCAAATTCTGTTTGAATTTTTGTTTGCTTTTATCCTTGAAGCCTTACACCTTGAAGGCCACAATGGTTTACATTCTTCAGAGGCAAAGCCAAGTCAGATGACAGATTGTTCAAATGTCTGTCAGGGAATTTGGTTGGGATGAAAAAATTCTCCTAGTAACCTACTGGTGACCTCTTTGAATATAGTTTTTTTATTATTGTTTTTTAATAAGTTATGTAACTTAAGTCTTTGCAAGATCTAGCTTAACTTTAAATGACTGAGATGTGTCATGCATGTATGTGCCATTTCAGAGATATCAGAATATCCTCCATTGCATTTCTGGGATGACATTTACAACAAAGATTTTTCAGTTTGCTGATTGGATGTGGTAAAAATGCCACTGTAGACAACAACCTCATTGGAATCAAATCCAGACTAGCACTGTAGGGAGATGATAATTGAGCAGAAGTGCATAGGAAGACGTGGTCAGGCTAGTTGTTTTTTCACTACATTGATGCCCTCTTACTTGACAACTGCATTGTAGATGACCTAATATTATTAGCTAATTTGTTAAAATGGCAAAAATGAATCATGACAAAGGCTACTGGCTGGCTGGTATCAAATGTGAAAGTATAGGCCTATGCCTCTGTACTATTCAATTCAATTCAATTCAGTTGTATTTATACAGCGCCTTTTACAATAGTATTGTCTCATGGCGCTTTACAGAAGAAGCACCCAAGAGCACCAGGGGCAAGGAAAAACTCCCTTATGTTTAGTTAGTCTAGGAACAAACCTTGGGCAGATCCACGACTCAAGTGGCTCACCCAACTGCCAGGGGTCATGCAGGAAAATTACAATCAGTAGTAACCATGATAGACTACAAGTTGTCTATGGTTTTAACTGAGGTTCCAGAGTATTATCCCACTTTACATTACATAGAAGTCAATACTAGTTTCCTGAGGTTTTCTAGAGAGAATGTAAAGGCAAATCCAATCTGAGCTTTTGCACCGTCATATATAACAAGAGTGTATTGTGTGAGTGAATTGTACCAACTATGTGATTTTTCTACCATGAATTCATAAATGTTTACAATGTCATTTGGGATTCATAATGGTGTAAGAACCCTGATATAAAACTGCTATGTTTTTAAGCTCAGTTGCTAGGCATCATCAGAGACTGCAACAGAGTTGCTGTACCACAGAGTGTATCTCACATTTAACTCTCTCCTCTTTGTAAATGCAACACTGGAATTATGTTACAGGTTTTAATGCGGAAGGCTGAGAGCTTTTGGAAGTAACCCAGCCTGTGCAGAGCTGTCCCCTCAGCACCCCAATAGCTGAATTCAGCACCATGGAGAGGTCCCTGCAGGCAGCTGTCAATGGCACTGCATGCACACAAGCTGCCGAGGAAGTGCAAAGTGTGCAACAAAAGCCTCTCAAAAAAGGGACCCTCTTTAAAGTCAAATGCTACTTCATCATATCTCTGTGTGAAAAGAGGTGCTCTCAGGTCCTGCTCTTCAGCATTCACTCTTCTCTGTGTGTGTGTGTGTGTATAGGATTCATGCCAGGTCCCAGCCAATCTGCCAGCCTTGAGAGGTGGTAAGCATGGCCTCTCTTTTCCACCAGACTTATTGTGGCTGTACTTTTATATGAGCTCTTTAATTATCTTTTCAAGGCCTGTGGAGTCTTCATTCAATTCTGCATTTAAGAGAAGGCATGCAGAAGATACACAAGATCCTCACAAATTACAGAACTGCATCATTTTTGTGTAGCCTTGGGAGAAAAGAGAAAGAAATTTGTCATTATTGAAATGGTTATTATTATTAAGAATGTTATTATTATGAACAGCAATCTAGGCACAAATTGTAGCCGTCTATGGATGGTGAATGGGCAGCTGACTACTTTACATTCAGTCACACTCGCAAGCTCTCACCTCCTGCAGATCAAAAAGTGGTTACTTCTACTAATAATGCATGCATCACAGTGTCCAAATGGATGTCAAAGATTCAAAGGCAAACTTTGTGAGTGGTATGAAATCCTGTCACATTGTGTTGTCACTGTCAAATGAGATGGAGGATGCCATATTCATATAAAAGGCCCTTGAAGGCACTTCAAGCAATTCTGCCGTCAGCAGAAGAAAATCCACATTCTTGAAAGAGATATTATGGACATCAGATAAGCAGGCTGCTTTACATAGTCTTCCTTTGAGGAGAAATACTGCACACTATTATCTGTTTGTCAGAAGACAGATGTCATATACATTTGAATATACATATAGCCCACAATTGAAAAAAAACAAACAAACAAAAACCTTGGTGTAAGAACATTAATGAACACATGCAATTACCCTTTTTTTAATTAGATTTCATGTACATGTTATGGTAACAAAGCTCATCATTGAAGAGGCAATGCATTTATCAGGCAGTTTTCACACCAATTAGACCTTTAGCAAAAATAATCTCCTACTCTTTAATTATAACAATAAAGCATCGTAAAAGATTCTAATGGAGCTGTGGGTAACCTAGAGCATAAGATAGGGTGCTGTAGGTCAAAAACGCTGTGTTTCAGTGACTATAAATGGAGGTCGCATGGCTCATATTTTACTTTACCATGACAGAGCATAATAGGCGTATTATCTCGTTCACTTTTTTCGCTTGCAGCGGTGGCTGACTCATTTTCTTGCTTTCTCTCACTTCCCTCCGCAGAGCCTCATGAGGGCCTTAATTGCATTCCCATCTTTATCACTGTGGCACAAAACCGGGTGTGTCTGCAATGGGAGGCATGGGATCCAATAGCGTAGCAAACCCCTCCCTGCAGAAATCAGGCACTAGGGGAAAAAGAAAGAAAGAAAGAATAAAACTGAGAACGCATCCACTGAAATTAAGAGGGAAAAAAATAAATGTGTTTCTCACACACTGTCTTTCATGCTCTCTCTGTCTCTTCCTCCGTCTCTGCATCCCACCCACCCCTCCCCATGTGCTTAACTCCCTTCTCTGAGCTGCCTTTTTTCACAAACTGCTGAGAAATACGCTTGAAAAACATGAGACGGCACTTTAATCAACAGCAGCCAGAGCAGCCAAGAGAGAAAAAGAAAAACAGACAGACAGAAAGAAAGTGAGTGAGGACAGATCTAAAAATATTTGGTCTAAGAGGCAGGGAGGCATCTACGCCTCTCTCCGATTGCTATTATTTGCAAGCAGACAATTAAGACATGTCTCTAGAGTCCTGATAATTCGTTTTGAAGTTTCATTGATAAAACGGGAGATGCAGGAAATGTTGCCCATGTGATCATGAGCAAAACACATTAGAAGGGGGTTGGAATCAGATTCAGCGGTTGTCACCCACTGAGAGCAGATATTTAACCTTGTTTAATTTATTTTTTTTATAAAATGTTTATTGTATTTGAGAATGCTATTGATATCACACAAGTCCCTTGGACAGGGATCTAAAAAGCATGGCGCTCTAATCTTCCCCCAGTCTCATAATCGTATTTTCGTAGAGTGCTATTGATTGCCTTTAAGCTTAAAGTGCATATTCAGTTACACACCAATGTTACTGGCATCACCTACGGTCACTGCCAATTCCTGTATTGTTTTGTTAGGATTGATGGTGGTGATTGTGACTACACCGTAAATAATGGGGATCATCCTGGGTGTCTGTCCCCCATCTGTGGCTCTGTCCTTGGGTTAGGCTTGGCTCCTTGATTTGATATAATGTTACAGGCAGCACTGACAACATCTAGAGCTAAATGTGTTGATGAGATGTGTGTAGTTATCTGGCTCATAACTGGCCTGAATTACCCAGCTTTAGTCCGTCTTTAGTGATAGTGTAATGACCGAAGGCAGTTTTGGAGGTGCAGGCATGTTTAATTTCAACATTTCTTTTCATTCTTGTGTCTGCATTTATTATCATATCAATGCTTGTCCACTGTAAATCTTGGCAGAGTTAATATTCCATTGTCAATACTGCATAGTAGACATACTCCAGCCTGGCCTTGAAGGCAAAGCCTTTTGAAAAATGAGGAGGCATTGTGGTGGCAACTGGGACAGCTTCCTGGTGGCCTCTCAAATATGTGATGTGAACAATTAATTACTGGGACGACTCACAATGACATATTTCATTAACATTCAAAGCCTTCCCCGCCCTCTGCGTCTGCTAACGCTGCCGTCGCTGCCATGCGTTCCTTCAGGAGAATGCCACTGAAAGGACAAGCAGCTGGAGAGACGCCAGGTCGAAAGCCCAAGACAGCCCTGTCTCTGTTTCGGCAAAGAAAGGAAAAAATAAGAAGTCACTTCAAGGTCTACCCCTTTACATCCCGAGACAAGCAAAGACATGTTTGGCCACATTGGAAGGCTTTGCTTGGAGTATTCTAAACGTGAATCACAGATGGAGCTCAAACATGCCAGCTTTAGTTTTCTGTTTTGTGCATGATGCTTATATCAGCATATTGTATATGTGCAAATGAAGCTTGTCTTCATTCAAAGGGATCTTACAAAAGTAAAAAAAAAAAGATACATTGAATGAGACAGCCAAAAAAGCTTGCCAACTTTTGCAGGGATCCACCATCTGTCAGTAAGAAAGGCCTTTGTATATCCTTGTCTCAGTGGCATTACTGAGATCAACTGTTGTTATGAGTGGGATTTCTAAAGCATGTGTGTTCCCCATATGAGTATTTCAACTTCCTAGCCACGATTCACAAAATCAGATCATACTGACATATCCAACCTTTTCCAGATGTACTGAAATTTTGACTCTGAATTAAAACACATAAAATTGCAGCAGCTATCTCTGTCTATGTATATTGTCTATTACAATAGTACAGATTACAATAAGTTTGTAATTTTGCTGTGTCATGCCAAATTTAATTGACTCGGCACACCATTCTTCGAAGTTTGGGAGGGACGTGTGGATAACAGGCATGTGACCCAAGAGAAACCTTCTCCACCTGTAGGAGATGAATCTCTTGAGCACCTTTCTTCATGGTTGACCTCCTTAGCACTAATACAAGCTCCCCTCCTTCTCTTGCATGTCAAGTGGCAGCACTTTTTGAGATGGGGAAGAAAAACGTTTTTCATTTCTGCCACCATCACACATTTATGCAGTGGCATGGCACTGAGTGGGTTAAACGCCTCCCCAGTTCAACAGGAAAAAAAAGAAAATCTAACCAATTTCAGATTTAAAATCTGGCTATTTGTCACTGCATTCACTCTACTGAGAAAATGAAGAGTTATTATCTGTGCTTGCTTGCACAACCTCAATGAACCACTTCAGTTGAGGTATATAAATATTTGAAAATTTAACATCTTCCACTGTTGAGGAAAGAGACAGCCTTTAATGTCAGTGGACTGGTTTTATGCTTTTAATCCTAAAATGGCATGAAAAGATAATGAAAGTTAACTCTAGCTGAAAGAATAACATAGACATGTTCTTTATAGATGGGAAGAAAACCTTAATCATTTATTGCCTGGAGACCTGAAAGAAAGCTCCCATAGTTTTAATCCTGGTAAGGGCCTCTTGTTCCCAATCTCCTAGGGTATAATGCAATGATCAGATGAGATATGTATGGTTGTTCTCGAATGTACCATATAAGGAAAATTGAAGTGTTGTGTTCTGCCTGTACTGAATTCCATTCATGTTACAGTCTACAGTACATCAATGGTACATCAGGTCTTAGGCCAGTGGCAGCAATCTCAAGGAGATAGCTCAAGGGTTTGTTATTCCCCTCCTCACATGACACTGAGTAATAGCTTGTGATTTGTCTTTATTGTTAACTCATAGCTAACCTCTATGTAATAACACAAGGTGTAACAGAGATGATAATCAAATCAAATGTCACAAAACAACTGAAGTTGTCAATTACACTCGTTGGTCCTGACCACATCTTTCTTTTTTACAGTTGAGTGTCCCTGGAAAAAACACTGCTGAAGCAACATATGACATATTACATTACAGGTGAGATAAAACTTTTCACAGAAATGTCTCATTCACTTTATGTCTAATGATCACAATCACAATTATTCTACATAGAGGCATAGATAGCACACAGCCGTGACCTTAATTCAGACTTAACCTAGACTTTCCTCTGAATTTTTACCTTCTTCTCTGTGGTGGGTAAAGTTCACATTTATTATGGTCTTAAATGTCTCCCTATCAAGGGATACATTGTGCATGGTATGTGGCTGACATTTGTTAATTACAGCAGTACATTTACTCTGACATATGCACAGTGCTCAAAAGAGAAATGCTTAAAACCAGTCAAAACCAGCAAGAGCTGCTTAGAGCCATGGCTGAAAGCCAAAGCTACCTGCATATCCAACAAATTTCCTTTACTGACACACACACACCAAAAATCTTCTACCCCGTAGATTTTTTTAAACATTTGATGCTGAAGAACACCACAAAACAAGTTGATATAACTACCTGAAAGGACATTGCAATCTATATCCACAATTTGGTTCATCTCTGCATGTAGCCTATGTGAGTATTTCTGCCTGAAGACACAATGCTGCTTTTACTTATTACTTTTATGTGAATTACACTTATTGTGAAACAGTGTACATCCTTGTTATTGGTGACAGATGCTCTATCAATTAGTTGCTGTATGAGTAAATATAAGTCATGAAACCAGGAGGTGCTCATTAGGGGATTATACTGCGGACGTCTTAGCCTCCACCGCTTTTTCACATGTAGTGATATCCTGACACCTCATTTGTAGGTGTGCTTTACATGCATGCATTACATACATATCTGTATGTGTGCAAGAAACTGGTAATATTCGTTGGCCTGTAATTGGTGAGTGTTATCTTATCAGACACTTGCTTCACTGACCAGTCCAAATGAAGGTTGGTTCACACTGTAGCTGCATAGAGAGAAAAATTAAAGAATGGTGACCACAGAGTCATTTTTATAACTGGCTACAGATGAAACCCAGTAGGATTAAATCACTCAAATGTCACTGTCAATAGCTCCAATGTGAAACAGATAGATAGATAGATGATTTTAGGCAGATGTTTTTGCAATGCTGACATTGGCCGACGAAAAAAACAAAACAAAACTTTGGTTATAAGATCTATAAAAAATATCATGCAAAATAAAATAGGCATGAACCAGGTTGTCTATCTCACCTTCAGTAACCAAATTAGAAGAAAAAACATAGGAAGTGTGAAGATGAGAGTTTTTACCTCCTCTCAACTCCAATTTCGCATTTCCACCAGTTACACTTTCTGTGACATTTCTGTCACTTTACTTAAATCACTTTGGTTTGTCTTTACATCAAACTCAGCTGGCTTCCTCAAGTAATTTCCGTTCTTAATTGGACTCACTCATGCAGAGGTTCAGAGCATCAGATAGGAAATGGGCAGGTTTGAGCTGAAAGATGACGGTTCAAGCAAGAATTACCAATTGAAGGTTTCTCATGTTCTGTTCTATTCTGCTGATGTCTACATATGCATTCTTTGAGGCAAGAAAAGACTTCAAATTAACAAGAGTACAAGGATACAATGACACAAGGAAAAGTATGTGTTTCATTTTTGGATGGTTCAGATCTGGCCTTGTGAGTATATATGCGTCTTCTTGATCTCAGTTGTTTGAACAGTCCATTATTAGGATGAGAAGAGTCCCTCAGAATCTTTTGAGCCCTTAGAAGTACACCTCTGAAATAGAGGTCTTGATGGGCAGGGAGATGAGTCCTAATAGTGCGTCCAGCTGAACATACTACTCTGTGCAGAGTACTACAATCTCTGATGGCGGAATTCCCATAGCAGGCGATGATGCTCTGTTAGAATAAGTGTAGAATAAGTGTAGAAGGCCTTCAAGATGGATGTAGAAACCTTGAATGTCCTTAACTGATGAAGGAAGAAGAGTCATTGTCTGGAGTTCTTCAGAACATGTGTGTTAACAGTCCATGTTAAGTCTTCATTAGTGAGGACAGCAAGGTATTTAAAGTTTGTGACTCTACAGGTTGCCTGCTAATCTTTAGTGGAGTGTTACTGTAACTATGCTGCCTCTTATAATCGACAACCATTTCCTTGGTTTTACAGACATTCAGTGTCAGTGACACCACTGTGCCACTTCGTTAACCCGATCCAAGTTGGCCTGTTGTTGTTAATCAGGTCCATGACCACCGTGTCATCCGCAAACTTGATGATGGAGGCGTGGCTTCTGTTGGCTTTGTAGTCATGTGTGTAGATGTTGTACAGCAGGAGGCTCAATACGCAACCTTGGGGGGCACCAGTGTTGATGGTTAATGTGTTAGATGCCAGGCCACCTACTCTAACCATTTGTAGTTAGTGAGAAAGTCAAATATCCAGTGACACAGTGTGGTGTTCAGTCCCAAGGCCTTCATCTTTGTGACTAAGGTGAGGGGTACTATTGTGTTCTCATATAATTCTCCTTCCCCTCCTCCAAGTGAGGGTGGTGTGCAGGAGGTTTGAGAAGGCATTCTCTCTGGACCTGTTGGCTCTATCAAAAGAGCTTAGGAGGGATGAGCAGATACTGTTTTTCACAAGCCTCTCAAAACACTTCATCACTGTAGAGATCAGGGCCACTGGGCGGTAGCCATTTAGACATGATGGACTTTTGTTTTTCAGCACAGGAACAATAATGGACTGCTTGAAGCAAGTAGGAACTGTCCCCTTGAGCCATTGATGTGTTGAAGATGTAGGTGAAGACAGGGGCTAGCTGAGCGGTGCAGGATTTCAGAACCTTGTTGGAAATGCCATTCGGTCCAGCAGCTTTTCTACAATTAACCATCCTGAGGACACTGCTCACATCAACTTCAGACACACAGAAAGGTGTATAACCACGAGCATCACAACGCACTGTAGCTTGTACAAGATCTTTTGTGTTTTAACATCAAATTGAGCATAAAAAGCATTTAGTTCATCAGGGAGTGATTTACTCACACTCATCATATAAGGGGACTTTCTTTAAAAGCCTGTGGTGGTTCTTAGTCCCTTCCACACACATGCTGGGTCACCCTCTGTGAAATCAGCTTTAACTTTGTCATGGCAGTGAAGCTCAGCATCTTTAATAGTTCTCAGTAAACAGTATGATGCTGTTTTGTAATCTGACATATCGCTTGAAATAAGCCCTGCATTATAAGTGGCGGTTTGTGTTTTTTATACAATTCTTACTTCTCTTTCCACCCATGGCTTCTGGTTAGGGAAGCTTCAGATCTTCACGACTGGGATGATGGAATCAGTTAGCAGATTGATTTAACTCAATTCTACTTCTCTCTAAACTCATTGATACTCAGGGCATCCTGTAGCCTGCCTATAGTCGGTCCAGCGCTTGACCTCCTTTGTTTCCTCAGACTTCTCTGTATAAAGACATCAGAAAAACTGCGGCACGATCTGATTTTCTGAAAGCTGGCAGAGACTTAGCTTTATAACAGTCTTTGAACTGTGTGTAGCAGTAATCCAGTGCCCTGTCACCATGCATGGGGAAGTGAATATGTTGAATAAACTCGGACATTGACCAGTGTAGATGTACTTGGTTGAAATCACCAGCCATAATATGTACAGCCGTTTCTGTGTTGCCTTGTGGAGGCATATAGACATCAGTGAAGATTACAGCTGTAAACTCCCGGTGTAGGTAGAAGGGTTGACAGACGCTTGCTAGATGTTCCAGATGAGGTGAGCATGACTTAGAGAGAATGGTGAAATTTCTTGAGTCACACCACTTGCTGTTCATTATGATGCAAACACAACCACCTTTCTATTTTCCAGATTCCTCTGGCCTGTCAGAGCGAGTAGCAGAGAAAAGCTCTGATGGCACAGTCCAGTACAAGTAGCCATGTCTCCATAGGATAGCATACGATGCTACAGTCTCTGATGTCTCTTTGAAACTGTATCCTTGCCGTGAGTTCATCCATCTTTTTCTCAAGAGATTGGACATTGGCTAGGAGAATGCTAGGCAGCGAAGGCCTATGAGCTCTATTCCTTAATCTGTCACAGGCCCCGGCTTGTTCTCCTCTGTGTTTTTTTCTTCCTGCACTTCAGAGATGCGTCTCTTCTGATGGTTTCATGTTGCATCTCAGAGAATCTCAGTCGGCCAGGTAGAATCGCCGGAAACATCTCAAAAATAAAAGTGGCAATTCACTTCTGATGTTTCTAAATGGAATATCATTATGTGTAATCAGTGCAGAGGAAAAATGGAAAAAACTTTGGAGTTAATAAAAGGTAAAAAAGTAAATATACGCACAAGTTAGACAGAGCAACCGGAAAGATGTCACACGCACACATACAAAAAAAAGAAACAGAAAAACAATTGTTTCATTGTTACACATTACATAATTTCAAAGCAAGTTAAAAGAAAATGTTCTTTTATTGCAATGGCTTGGATACAAAATTATTGCAGACATGAGAAATACAAGTGATTTCACTTTGAAATTGTCCAAATAATCCCATAAATCAGAAGGTTTATAATTTGGGCTTGTGCACAGTCTCTAGTATTATGGCTTCTTTCAGAATAATTTGTCATGAATTGTTTTCACTGCCAAACAGAGTTGTGGAAATTTGGCATTGATCAGTGACCTGGCGCAATTGTTGTTGCCTTTTACATTCTAAACATTAAGCACAGCAATTACACAAATGCTGAGGGCTTCTACCAATCAAATGTTTGGAAAAAAACATCAATTAATTTGATAATTAGGAAAACACATAAAAATCATCCATTCAAAATGAATCACAGATACAGACAGAGCATTCACCGTTTGATAAACTATGGTCAGTGCAGACTATACTCTAAAGATGTGCATCGGTACCAGCCAATACTGTATAGTGTTAAGGTGGTAGAGTTGTTGATTGGATACTGGGAAGTCATCCCAACCAATAGCACAAAGACTGCAAGATTTTTCTTGTGTATAACCAAAATTAACTGGTCACATCCTCTCAGAATGAACTGAGAGGTCTGAAAAGTAGATGCATCTGTTTCAGCTTCACTCACCAAGATAGATGTGTGAGAAGGAGAGGAGAGACATTATTCAGGTTCAGTGAGTCCAGCCACTTTTAAGAGCTCAAGGTAGTCAGCGCATATGGAAGTCAGGAGACTGAGGTGTAAGGTTAGGTGTTCAATGGTAAATCACTCGAAACACTAAATGCTAAAGTAGGTGCTGGTTTCCAAGTCCAGTGTTACTCCTGCACTGATGGTGTGTTATATTAGAGATCAGATTACCTGACAAGGCACACACACATGCTCACAAGATGTGTTTTTTCAGTTTCAATTACAATTAACATTATATGCCAAAGAACCTATTTTCAACCAATCATGATTATGTCTATAATTCCTTCCACTTTTGATCACACCATTACAAAACATAAGTGTATTACTAAGTATATGTATAGCATACACATAATGACATACGCATTAGCATAGGTAGCATGTTGTAAGTCCATCAGAGAACCTACAACAGTGAACATGGCATACTGGTATCCACATCCTCCAACCTCACATCCTCCCCCCTTTAGAGCTTGGTCAACAGGTAGTCATTTTAGCTCTCTCATGGTGTACTTCAAAGAATCAGCCAAGTGCTGTTGAACGATGCTGGGTGTTGTTTTATTAGAACACGTGTCTGCACAGGGTTTACAGTGTGGGTTAGTCAGTGTCTAGTATCTATGATCTTCAGCAGGATGTGAACGAAACGTGGTTCTCCACTCCACCACTTCACTTCACTTCATGCCTTTACCCTCCATGTGAATTAACGAGGCGCACAAATGCAATCCCCACAGGCTCAGAGCGGTCTCTCTTTCTCTCTCTCTGTCTGCTCACACTCTGTCTCTCTCGCTCCCTCGGCTCTGGAGCAAGGTGAAAGTGAGAAAGGAGAAGGGGATGGTGGGAGGGGTTGTTGGTTGGTGAAGAGGGAGGATTTTGAAGGCAGCGAGCATGGAACAGGCCCCCCGTCAGTCTTTATTATCAGCAGGCGAACGCCTCTGCACCCTGTCTGGTTTCATTTCCATGACTCATTACCTCGCGCCAGGGTCATGAAAGCCGAGCAAAGTCGGACGGGGATGGAGAGGCACTGGCGAAGACTGAGGTTTGTCACTCCAGACGTTTATTGGCTTGTTTTCACAGCGTAGAGTGCAATGAAAAAGGAGTGTCTGAGCACTATGAGGACATCCATCAGTCAATGGCAATCCTGTCTTTTTGCCTGAAACTCCTGCATTTCAATTTTTTATTTTTTTGCATTTTGTGCAGGGTGTTGTTCCATAGTAATTTTTGTAAAGAAAAAGAGAAAAAAAAAGAATGACTCATTGAAAGTCATTCATTAAAAGGTATATCATTGTCAGGCCCATAGCTACAGCTCTATGCTGATAAACTAGCTCGTTTCATTTGGCTATTCATTCACTGCAGTAACAACCCATTATTTCAGTCCCATTATTTCCAACGCTTTTGTGATGGGATATAGGGACAGGCTTTCTGAATACCTGCCTCTGGGCTTCCCTGGGCCCTGTATTGCCATCCTCTGGTAGGCTATTGTATAGAGATCATGGAGAGACAACAGAGAATACAGAAATCACAAGAGTGACAGGGGAAGTAGATTTGATGCAGAGGGATCAGATAAGACAGACTTTTTTATCCTTGCTGCCGAGAGGGGGCTATGTGTATTGTAATCAGGTGCCTGTGCGTGTGTGTGTGTGTGTGTGTGTGTGTGTGTGTGTGTGTGTGTGTGTGTGTGTATGAGCTCCCATAATTAAAAGATTACAAGAAGTAGACAGTCATCACATGTGCATTCTTGATCTTGATCAGCTGGAATCATTTTCACTTCCTTTCTTAAACATTGCCAGATATGGGCAAGGATCTGTCGTCTTCCTGGCTGCTCTTTTTCAGCTGTATTCTCCTGAGTATTAGACATGTGACACACCCTCCGTCTCAAACCTCACCTAACCACTGGTTCCATCCAGCACTGTTAATTATCCACTCTATGTCCATTCTATGTTTCCACAGGTAATTGTACAGCATAACACGTAGAAAAATGGAACAAAAACAGATCCCCTAAAACCTTCTAACTAATGCACTAATTGAGCTTAGAGAATGAAGTGAAGGTTGCCTTCTGGCCTCCAAATGCTAAGTGGTGCTGACTAAGGCCCGTTGAGATCACATATCACTGCCAGAACGTTCAGCGTTGACATAGAGGATGGATAACAACATTGAACACTCTGAGTGTTCCAACAAAATACGAAACAAAATGAGAGCGTTGCTGATGAACAGCCATGTGCTGTTTTAGCCTAAGTATAACCTATAATAACCTTCCTCATATGTTACTCAAGATGATTTTTTTTATTTGTTTATGAACTGTAAATTACTGAATGATTCCAGTGGTGTAATAGGAGTCGATGATAACAAATTGTGTTGATTTAAATGTGAGAAGAAAGCTATGTGTATTATCCTTTAGATTACATTTCCTGTATTGTCTTTACATAAACAGGACTAAAAGGTAATGAAAGTTGAAAGTTCTATGCTACTCAGCAGAATTTAGCTGCAATCAGTTTACAAAGTTAAGCATTATTTGCTAAAACCAGCCAGGTAGAAAGTACAGCAAAGTTTGCTGACTTTTTAAAAAAAGTCCCATGTCAACACATCACTGCACCACGTGCCACTCTGTTCTGTTCCAGTCCTCCGCATAGTGCTTATCAGTGAGGCTGCAATACAGCAACCCTTTGAGGTTGATTTGTGTACGTTTGAAGTCCGGACACCATTTACATCTACACTGTCAGCATGCAATCTGATTGGACAGGCCAGGGCAAGGCTAACTTAAAATTCAGCTTCTGAATGACTTGCCAAAGCACCCACCCGTTTCTGGCCTTCGCCTTCACTTCACGCAAAGTGTTTTGGAAGCTGCCCTTATTATGTTGACTGGAGTTAGGGAAGAGCGTTAACGCGGGTCAGTGTTGATAATTCTGGCGCCATTAATCACAGGGAAAGTCTACAACTTTGATAGTTCCATCGCTGGGACTCTGACAGGTCAGAGATCCCACTCTTGCATTAATGCAAGCTGTGGCTAAGGGGTAAAGCCCAAGCCCATACATCATTACGCTGTCACTTAGTCAAGGTTGCAGTGTGACACCTCATCAAGATCCAGTCACAATCCCAGGGTATTCAGAACACCCAGAAGTCTTCTACGATCCTTACGCTTCTATTTTTATATTCACTTTTCCTTTGTGCCGAGTGTGTGTGTGTGCATGCGTGTGTATGAGTGAATGAGTATGAGAATGAGGGAAGGATGCATATTTTGTTTTCCATAATCAGCAGATGTAATGTTAGTATGCATGATAGTTGTCTTTAACATGCACCTAATGAGCAGTCAGAGGAGCAGAACATGCCACCCTACTAAGGCTTTCACACTCTGCGTGGGTAAAGGGTAGGCAAACACCTGCATTGTACCATACACAAACCTGGTAAAATGTTGATAAGAAGCTTTGCACTCTAAACCACAAACACGGTCCAAGTTTCGAGTGCAATGAACAGATGCGCTAGTTTGAATGGTTTTTGTTTCAGGGCAGTGGGAATGATGGGGTAGGGGTTGGGGGGTGACTCTGAACCAGTAGAACTCATGCTTTGTGGGTTGACGTCGTAAGGCTGTCATCATTATGGTGCCATCTTGACAATACTGAGGCTTTGCTGTCACCAAGGAAATCTCCAAGGGCCAGATTACCCACAATAACATTCCTTCTCTATTTGAGCTGCTGGGGGAAGGAATGTAAGTGTGTGTGATTTCATTGTTTCTCAGCATAGCTGGCGTAATCCTCCACATTTCAGGGGCTCAGTGTGCAAATGAATTATTCATTGATATACCAGCACATCCATCTCCAAAATGTGAGGCTGGCCTGGCTGCACGCACTCTCAGTAGCACTGAACAGTTGATGTCTCGCGTATCGACTTCGCCCAGGCGATGAAGTGGGTCTGTGCCTGGTACATCTTTGGAGCATACCCCCCCCCCCCTCCTCTTTTCAGATGACATGAAATGATTAACCATTTAGGAACATGGCTCCTGACTAAAACGGATTTGATTCACTTAGTGCTCACTCCAACCCGAGTAATTAGCTGCTGGGATGAAAACAAATCATTATGACAGAACCTGTTATGAGACGTCTTGCAGGGTTGGAGAGCTCCACAGAACTCGTTTACAGCAAGCACTGGTTGCAGGGAGGCACGGTAAATAGAATCATCATTTGTCAAGAGCATATGCCTAAATGCATTTGATAGATTTTGTGCAAGACACAGCCTTTTGTGCAAGACACAGCCTTACACCCTCCTATGGTATGACATCTTTGCTGAAATTTCACCCACAAGTTTCCATCAAGCATGACAGCAATGGCAGATACATTTCTTCTATCTAATTTCAAACCGTGGATGAAAGCAAATAAGCCATTAGTGTATCAGATATCCTGGCCCCTGAATGAAGTGCATGTACCAGTTGAGCATGTTTTTCAAAATGATTATAAAGTATATATGGCTCTTCAAAATACTGCATAATTTACTTTGAATGGACCTCCTCAAGGTTTTAAGGTTAGATAAATCTGTATAATAACCACTGCAAACTATTAATAGCTGATGTCAATGGCAACATGTTTTAATTCAGGTCTTCATATCTATGTGAAGTCTCCTCACTTATCACAGTGGAATTTTCAGTAAAGTCAGAAAGTGAGTGCCTGTAGGACCAAGCAAGACCAGTTGGGACTTATTTGTCCCTTACACACTGATTGTCCCTTTCATAGCATTTTGATCTGCACCAGAGGAAGGGCATTGCCAAGTATATAAGAAACATTTCAGACTGAGTCTGTCCAGTGATCATTCCAATCTCAGTTTCCAACATGCCATCTTCTAAACATTTGTTCCAAGTAACACTGTCTTTACATGATTTAATGTGAAGCTTTCAGGTTGAAAAGCTATAAATGTTTAATTTCCTTGCCCCCATAGGGAAGATATTTGATCATACATTCAGTCAGTAACATGTGACAATGAACTGACAACAGATGTTCAAAATAATGAATTTGCATGCATGCCATGAGTTTCATGTACACTAAATTCATAATTGCCCCCTCTTCTTTGAGGACACAAAAGGGTTCTCTTTTTGACAACAGAGCACACAGTGAGTATTGGTATAGGCCTGCTCAGAAAACGTGCTGTTAGTACCAGATATACTTTTGAAGTGACAGATTTCCCATTAAATCCAAGCCTCTGTCAAATATATATTGTTGATGTTTTTTCATAGCCTTGTTAAGTTGTCAGCTGTCAATCTTTTCTTATTTGTTTGGAGGTGGGGAGCTGTTTTAAGAACATTTAGCCACTGGTTTCCATTCACTGTCAGAATATAATCCCGCTCCTTTGCTGTGGTCTCTGCAGAGACATAGCCTAGCATGTTTTTTTATTATTATTAATTGGCTTGTTTGTGGCTTATGTGCTATGGGTTATGACTATTGTTATTACTGTGTGTATTGAACTCATCAGTCAACCAAAGCATTACTAATTTGCTGAATCCATTTCAACATTTATGAACCTTGCATAGGAGTGTTTTGTCTGAGTAATGACAGATTCATTTCTGTCTTCCTCCAGAAGTTAAAAAGTGAACAAAAAGTTTTTAGCGCTCCGCGTGTAGATCTTCCAGAAGACACGGAGATCAAACTAAGATTCATCAGCTTCACCAAGCTGAGGACCAGCGTAATCTCCAAGGACTCGCTTTGAACTGGCAATGGAGGGTTTACTGCCTCTCATTACATTCTCATTCCCTGTGCATGGAGCACAACAAAGGCAGTGGACTCAATGGAGGCCAATGGAGAGCACGGCCAAAACTGGGAGTAGAATGCCTGCTGTTTCAACAAAGAGACTGGAATACTTTGCTTCCAAACAGAGGCCCTGATTAATATTAACTCCACCACCCAGCAGGAGAAAAATACACAAAGAATTCTAGATTGTTTTGCGTTGGTTTGTTTTTGTTTTGTTAATTGAATCTCAAATGATCACAACATGATGAGCTGAAAAGTATAATTTGCTGCAATATTGGAAACTACTAACATGAACTCTACATTGCAAGTCTGACATAACATTAATGGCAGATGTCGTCCTCTCATTACAGTGCAAGTGCAACACTAATATCTAGTTATATCATGTCTTCATTATCAATAATGGTCTAGATGGCTCTCCTAGCTTGTCATGATATAATAATGCCATGAGTGCTGCTATGATAGTGAATGACACTGTATTACCATCAGATCAAATAAATCTGTTATAAAAATATGTCACAAGTTATGGTATTGACCATGACACGTTTAATACAATATAATAAGAGTTTCTTCATCATTACTATGAGTGAGCAAGTGGTAATCAAAGCGACTTTGATTCTGATGCTTTTATTATTGATGAGGGCGGGTAGATGATATGATGACTGGAAGAACATGCATTTGCATGTTGGAGTGAAGTATTATAAGATATAGTATATGATATATATATTATAAGATCAGCGTCGGGAAGAGGGCAGTAAATATGACACATAAATATGAGTAGACATGAAAAGTGTCTTTGATGAGTGAAAGGATATTGGATAAAATAGGCAGGCTTATAGATTTATGTTCAAACTGAGTTCAGAAATGAACATAAGTGTGAAGTTCTGATGACATATTTAACACAGGATAGACACAATAAGAACTTGTGTGTCCTTCAACAGTTGCATTAACGCACAAAAGTCATACCAGAGAGAGTAAAAGTGGAGCACGAGGCGCAAACATTCGACAACTTCTGTGTTCTATTTTCACAGGGGGAAGGGGGAAATATTCCCATTTATGCAGACCAGAGTCGAGCTCCTACATGCTGATACCAAAGATCACTGAAACGTTCATGTTGTGACATAATGTGACACCTCCACTTATTCAGACCAGAACTATTCACATTTGCTCCCACAGTAACACATTATATTGCTCTATCTTGGTCAGTATTCAATCATTGGTCATACTGTGTTGTGATGAATGGGATGAATTCAATAAATAAACTTTACAGCATACAGTGATCAGCCTGGGAAAACCCATCCAGATCTGTAAGTGATTTGATCTAGCTCTATAGCCACCAGGTCTATTTGAATTTTGTTTTGTTTGTCTGAGATTGGGAGCCAATCAAAAACTGGCTTTTTCCCTTCATGCAATGGAGGTAGGTTTAACATCTGAAACCAAGATCAAGGAACAACCAACAGAGGCATTTTGATCTACATTAGTAGATCAGAGAAGTGGGAGATGACCTGGTATCCAGACCAAACTCAATCCCAGATTGAGGTAATCTGTCGTGAAAGTCAGGTTATAGAGTGATGACAGTGATGGCAGCTTTTTGCAACACATAAGCACAGTGTGGGGTCTCTTATCTGTGTCTACTTTGTGCAGAAACAGCATGTTTCTCCAGTGGGAATCACACACCTCTTGCAGCAGTATTCCCAAAGGAGACATTGTCTACTAAACCATACCTTGTACCTTTCTGTCATAATGATGAAGTGAATTTCCCCTCCTCAAAAAGCCTTGTCCAGACAGAAATGTCTTTAAAGGGTATGTTCGGGTTTTTACACTTAAAGCCTTGTTTTCTGATATAAAAATAAAAATAGGTTGAAATAAAAAGGTTAAGATTAAAATGAATGCCTCTGTCCTGAGAATTTTTGATTGTTGCGGTAGCACCCCCCCACCTACAAAATGGCTGCACAAGTTCACTGCTGCAATCTTTCGTAAAACGCATTAAACTTTCGTTTGTAAAGATGTGACACTCACCGAGTGGTCAGTAATGTTCACTGATACGCTGACACAAAAATCACTGCAAATATAGTTTCCAACAGGTTTTTGACCATTCATTCTCAATTGTGGACCTATTTTTTCAAACTCATAACACCGGTAGGCTATGTAAACCTCCGCCTAAGAGTTTGAAGCAATAAAAGCTGATGGAAGTCACACTTTGCGATGCTTTTTGTGTCAGTACACTGTAAAAAAAAAGTAAAGCTTACTTGAAAAATTTGAAACTCAAATGAGTAAGGAAACATAACTAGTCTCTTTCAAGTTAGGGTAAAGGAAAACTTTACTTATTCTTTTTTTATAGTGAAGGAGCGAGTTTTGTTAAGGACAGACTACTATCACTGCAGATGCTTATGAGTGGTGATGTGTCATCAAACTTTCCTGTAAAACATTCCATTTACATAATCAGGTAGGCAGTCATTATACTGAATCAAATTAGTTTACAATTACATTTATCGATCAGTACAGCGCTGTCAGTGAGCAAGCTTCCAGCAAGTTCACCACGGTGACAGCTAGGCACACTGGAAGGAATTGGCCATTTTCTCTACTTAAAAACATCTCCTTCCTGTTGGGATTGTTGTTCAGTACTGTTATACAAATTAGGGAGTGGTTGTCAAGGTAAAAATATTTTTGTAATTGTAATATATTTGTAGAAGGGTGAGTTGTCAATGCATCTTTTAGGTGTACAAAACATGCACGCTCTGTGGTCACCCTGGCCATCGCTGTTGTTTACTTACTGAAGTAAAAGGTCATACACTCCTGGCCTTCACTGTTGGCAGATGGATGTTGCTATGGTGACTCTTACAGTTTACAGTCTTGTATGAAGGACAATAGGGTTATTATTTGAGACAAAAATGTCTTATGGCCTTATTTAAAGAACCGAGATATAAAATATTTCACCTACCTTACAGTTGACAACAGTTGTTAAGATGGAAAATATTTTTTGAAGGGCCAAACCGTTTTTTCAGTCAGGTGCTGCTGCAAACGTGATATGTTGCAATAGCATGAGTCAATTAATGTCAATGATGACATTATGAAAGCTTTGAAATTCATCATGATATGTTTAGCTGCAAGGAATTATACACTGACATCATAAAGGTTTTTGCAATTATAACTAAAATTGCTATTTAAATCATTATGAGACTTGATTTAATTTAATTGCAATTATAACTAAAATTGCTATTTAAATCATTATGAAGATTTTGTATGTATGTGTCAGTAATGCTTTGGCATACTGTACTCACAAAAAGTAAATTGATAATTAGACCTTGACATTTGAAATTATGTAACTAAGCACAAGTGCAGAGTATTTCAATACTCTGGTGAGACCTTAAATAATGTCAAGATATGACAAATGCATAGTCAGAGACTGATGAGGTATGTTAAATACACATGGGTACAGATGTACTCCCTAAGTCCTGCAGCCTCATTGATAGCCCAGCGGTCAATCCAGTGTTCAGTTTCAAGAAGAATTTTCTTTTTAGTTGCGTTCTAAACTTGAAGTCACAAAAAATAGGAAATCCATGTCTTTTTAACCATCCAAAGCACACTTTGTCTCTATATCATTATATCAATGAAGTCTATTGCCATAAAATTTGATGGATGTTGAGATTAGATTAGATTCAATTTTATTGTCATTACACATGTATAAATACAGGAAATGCAGTTTGGCATCTAATCAGAAGTGCAAAGAGCAGCAAGTGCCGTATATACAGTATGCAGTATGTACAGTTAAAGAGCAAATTATATACAGATATGAGTAGTAATAATAAATAAGCAGAAGAGCAATATACATGTTAGGTGAAGAGATAGTAAGGGTAATATACAGATGTGCTATATAGATTCAATATAAGGGCAATATACAGATGTGCTATAGAGATAGTTATGTACAGATGTATTAAGTATATACAGATGTGCTATAGAGATAGTTATGTACAGATGTATTAAGTATATACAGATGTACAGATGTATTAAGTATATACAGATGTACAGATGTCCAGTCCAAGGTTCTATAGCAGCACAGCTATATCAGCAGAGTGTGAGGTTCAGTGGGGGACAGAGTTCAGTAGCGTGACAGCTGTGGGGAAGAAGCTGTTCCTGAACCTGGTGGTTTTAGTCTGTAGGCTCCTGTAGTGCCTTCTGGAGGGGAGGAGTTGAAACAGTTTGTTGGCAGGATGAGAGGTGTCCTTCAGAATGCTGCGTGCCCGCCGCAGACATCTTTTCCTATGGACATCCTCAATGGCAGGAAGTGGAGTCCCTGTGATTCTCTGAGCAGTTTTCACCACTCGCTGCAGAGCCTTGCGACCAGCGACAGAGCAATTTCCATACCAAACTGTCACACAGTTAGTCAGGATGCTCTCGATCGCGCAGTGGTAGAAATTGCTCAGGATGCCAGTGGACAGGTGGTTATTCTTTAGTGTCCTTAGGAAGAAGAGGCGCTGGTGGGCCTTCTTGACCAGGCTTGAGGTGTTGGTTGACCAGGACAGGTCCTCGGAGATGTGGGTCCCCAAGAATTTGAAGCTGGAGACACTTTCCACAGCTATACCATTGATGTGGATGGGGTCGTGGGTGTTTCCCTTCTCTTTCCTGAAGTCCACAATGAGTTCCTTGGTCTTGCTGGTGTTCAAGAGCAGGTTGTTGTCAGCACACCATGCAGCCAGGTGCTTCACCTCTTCCCTGTAGTCAGACTCATCGTTGTTACTGATGAGTCCAATCACCGTGGTGTCATCTGCAAACTTGATGATGGAGTTGGATCCATACGCAGGCCTGCAGTCATGGGTGAAAAGGGAGTACAGGAATGGGCTAGCACACAGCCTTGTGGTGCACCGGTGCTCAGTGACCGGGTGGTGGACCGGTTCTGGCCTGACCTAACAAACTGGGGTCTGTTGGTCAGGAAGTCCATGATCCAGTTGGAGATGGGGTTGCTGATTCCAAGGTCGACGAGTTTGGCGATTAGCTTGGAGGGGAAGACTGTGTTGAATGCTGAGCTGAAGTCCACAAATAGCATTCTTGCATATGCATTCTTACTGTCCAAGTGTGAGAGCACACAATGAAGCGCTGTGGATATCGCATCTTCTGTGCTTCTGTTGCTTCTGTAGGCAAATTGGTGAGGGTCCAGTGTGGGCGGCAAGCATTTCTTGAGGTGTGCCAGGGCCAGTCGTTCAAAGCACTTCATCACTATGGGCGTGAGTGCTACAGGGCGGTAGTCATTCAAACATGTAGGTGATGAGTGTTTCGGCACTGGCACTATCGAGGTGGTCTTGAAGCATGCTGGTACTGCTGCCTGGGCCAGGGACCTGTTGAAGATGTCTGTGAAGACCCCTGCAAGCTGCCCAGCACAGGCTCTCAGCACGCGTCCAGGAATGCCGTCAGGTCCAGCGGCCTTACGGGCGTTGATGTGGCTCAGTGCATTGTGGACATCTGTGACAGTGAGTGTGAGAGTATGGTGGCCATCAGAGGGGAGGGTGATGGCAGTCTTATCCTTGTTGTCCTTGTCAAAGCGAGCATAGAAGTCATTTAGCTCGTTGAGGAAGGACAGATCCATGGCTGTCTAAATGATGACTAACAAACTTTTCTACATATTTCTGAGTTTCCTTGGCTGCAATAAGAAGAATAAAACTGCTCCTTGCAGTCCTTTATTGTTAAGCGCAGGGAGGAGAGCAATAGAAATATTATTTTAAGGTACCTTCAGTGGTATTTGAGAATAAATGGCCAGCAGAGATGATGTATGAGGTTTTGGAAAGTCATTAATATGAGGCTAGACTCAGCTGAAACAGATAAAAAGGAGGAAAAATATTTTCTTTTCATCTAAATGATTTATCACGCATTGGGGCTTATTTGTAAGCACAGCTCCCAATGCTATTAATACTACGTGACAGGTCTGTCTTCTGATCGTATCAGTTCGCCATATAAATAATACATCACTGTTAATCAGCTCTTTAAAGTAGCTGTCTTAAATCTGGAAAAGTGTTATTATGGTGGCACTGTACTATCTACGCGTCAAGTGGTTAAAGTGACTCGAACGGATGAAAGAATTTGAGAAGAAATTGAAAATATTGATCTAATGACAAAGGTGCATTCACAAACTGAATACAAATGCCAAATGAGAGTGAATATAAGACATTGCATTGCCATCACATACCTCTGTCTGACAGAAAAAGAGCATGTTTCCTGGATAAGAGATTTTACAGGGTTTCATCAAATTAAGATTCATGGCATGTACTTTTATTCAATATTCCATGAGGCTCAGATTTAATTTAACAAGTAAACACATTAATCAATCCACAATTATGGAGTGTGTCACCTGCCAGTCAACATAAGTTGTTCTAATGCAGCCTATTTAGAGCTCAAGGACTGGAAGCTTTGCCTAAAAGGGCCACTTATACGTTCTTGCATAAATCCAGGAGTGAAATGTGGGCAATTTGCAGTGTCATTAGTCTAAAGTTCATCAGTAACCATGCAAAAATCCATCCACAGGATGCAAACATCCCCATTGTTTGTTGTTAACAAGCATTTCTCACACTGCCTGACAGGTCTATCTCATCATTACACGTCATTACACACGCATCTCGTTACCGATTGTCTCCTCTTTTGCATATTAATGACATGTCCAATTACCACCACTTGTGTCTGTGTTTGCTCCACGTGTTTGTGGCATGTCCATAGAGGGCTTCATCCATACACCGACACCCCACACCACCCATCCACCCACACACACACACACACACACACACACACACACACACTGCTGGGGTATGATAACTTCCTGTTGAATTGATGGACAAACACAGACACCAGCATGGGCTGAAGAACCGAGGGCTAAGTCTAGACACAATTAGTTAGCAGAGATGAAGCAGCATCATCACAGTCACAGCATTGGAAGCTCCATGGTTAATGAGCCTTGAGACAAAGCCATTCATGCTGAAGGGGGACCGAGACACAACTCTAAGGCTCCTTATTCCTCTTATACCAGATCAAAGTGAATTAAATGCACTGAATGTGTGCGGAAAAAAATAGTAATTACTGTGCTTTTTTGCCATGAGATTTATTCATCCATTGGGATGGGCCCATGGATAGATGTAATCCGCAGGCGGTGGGAAGGCGACATTTATTATGTGAGGAATAGGAGCGCTGGGAGGTAATGCATAGATCTCGAGTGTGAATCTCTGGGAAAGTAATGATGAACTGCACACGACTTGCTTGCTCACGCTGCCGCTGCGGTGCACTGTAGCTGGAGATCCGGGCCTCTTCCCCTGCCCTGGCTGTTATTTGTTTCTCTTTACTGCCAGCACAGTGACACCAGCTCTATCAAATGCACACATCTGTGGGATTGCCTCTATCATTCAACCTTGTCCAGACTCGGTCTGAATACCTTATCTTGCCAAAAAGATGTATGGCCCCGCTCCCCGACTGAGGCCTTGATTACTTTGGCTTAATTTCTGCAAAGATTAGAGAAAAACAAACAGGGGAGAAACAAGCAGATGTAAGACATATAGCATAGCTCCTTTTTTAAGTATTACTGCGCTCACACACTGTATTTTTGTTTTTGTTCCTCATAGACATTCATCACTCCAGAATATTCTAGGACGGCTCCCGCATGGATATAGATTATTAAAATGAAAGACAACATCTGAGGTTTCATTTACCCTCCTCCGCCTGGGAAGATCAGAGGGATTTCCCACCTAGCCACACAGGCACATTTCAGTGCGGCACCACCACATGGCAAATCTCCTCTCTCTTTCTGATGAGTTGTTCACAGGGGACATGGCCTGGTTGCAGCTGCAGAGGCCAGAAGTCCTCACTACAGATATTTAACTCTCCTCTCAATGGAGCCACCGAGGTCGTTCGAGTCCAGCACAGCCGGAGTTGCTCTGCGGGATGTGGAGTGAGAGAAAATTTGAGACATAATTTTATGGCAGTCCTCCTCCCCACGGAATCGGAGCTGTATGGTTGTACGCAGCCTGACCCGATGCAGTCTTCCAGAGCCTTCTGTGTGTTTCAACCCAGGAGTCATTACGCAGTGACGTCCAGGGGCCTACTGAAAAGAGTAGAAAGACACAGAGAGGGGATTAGGGGGTAGAAAAATGGCAAGGAGAAGGTGGAAAGAGGCTTTACTCCGAAAGAAGGATTTGGATCATCATATAAAATCAAGTTGAAAGGTACATCACTGGAAAAAGAGTTGGAAGGTATCATCCCATGAACTCCCTTCATGTGTAATGGTCATTGCCACATTTAGATCTCTCTGTTTTAAGCTTGTGTTGAGCCCTGTCTGGCTTTTGAGCTCAGCTCACACACTCACACATATATAACAGTCCACACATCCAAACTGACTAACTAAGATGTCACATACTGTAGACAAGGGGCTTCAACTTCAAACAATGAAGCGAAGTCTGTCTCATGGGGGTGGACAAAGTTTCTGTTCAGTGTTCATTAAATTCGAAAGACAAGCATGTGGGCAGATATTTTTGACACCTTACACAGCACATGACTGGCTCCAGATCCCATACCATAAAGGTGTACTATAAAGGGCCAGGTGCCCATGGAGATCCAAGTCTGAGTCTGACCTGTGGTCATGTTCCAATCCCACCCCAGCTCTCTCTCCCACTCTCTTCCTGTCTCTCCTTATTGCCCTACCACAGTTAAAGGAGGAATCCAGGGTGTATCAATCCTTAGCCCTGTTGTTCGATAGAAAAACAGAATAAGAACATTTGAAACGGTAGCTAACACTAACCAAATGGGACACAGAGACTCACTCTCAGTTTCAGTTTCCTATGCCCCATTCAGTTAACATTAGCTGGCAGTTTGCTATTCGCTCTATCTTGAATCAAATATTCTGGTTCTTTTCCATACAGACAGCACTCAGTGTCCTCGAATAACAAGGCTATTGATTTCTCCTTTAAGGCAAAAAGCCAGTATTCTGTATATAAATTTCATCAGTTTAGATAGAAATATATGAAACAAATATGAGAAACATGATTTCACCAAGCTGTTCTGCACTCAGGGGTCAACCTTTAGATTACTCCCTGTCATAGATTACTCACAGGTCCTTATTCTATACATGTACTTCATAGAAGCAATGGGGACATACTAGCAAATCATCAAACAAATGCCATGCTGTGTCAAAACTGAAGAAGTCAAAACTGCAGTACACCTTCATTTACACAAGCCTACTCTAAATCAGATGTCCGTTTGATTTTGTGTTGTTTTCTAAAAGTCTGTATTGTATGTACAGCCATACTGTTATTGCACAATGAATACAAACATGTCTCACAAACATCAATGTGTGTGTGTGTGTGTGTGTGTGTGTGTGTTTGTGTGTGTGTGCGTGTTTGGTTCAGTGACTGGACCAGCGACAGTTTGTAAATGACATGACATTTTGAAATATGTGATCTTTTGGGGCATGACATAGCATGATAAATACAAATCTCTTTGTCCTTTCTGTGATTGCAAGCATGGGTGTAAGTGTGTGTAAGTGTGTGTGTTTTAAATATGCAAATGCTGCACTTGTAGGTTATGCAATCTAATATATATATATATATATACATATTTGTTTTACTTATGAATCTACACGTATATATATTTTGCAGTAGAGCAACAGTATACATGGTCTGAATTAGTGAATCATCCAGTGGGTACTGATGTAAATGCAATGTGTTTTGTAGGGGTAATGTTCCTTTGTGAACATTCATCACCACAGACTTCAGGAGAGTTTGTTTAGACTTTCCAGGAACTTCATCTTTCATCTGGAGCCATGCATTAGAGGCAAGTCTAATCATTAAGAGAAATACATTGGTGCCTCTGTCAGCGATCGGTGTGAACGTTTCTTGCTTGTGTCTGTTGCTTGGGGAACAGAGAAAACCACAAGACTTGATTAGTTTTGTGTTTTATCTTGCACCCATAAACAGTTTTATTACTTGTAAATGACAGAAAGATGTGGTATTAGATGGGAAATTAATCTAGCATTTTTCAACATTTTATGAGACATTTTATGTGATGTTGCAGACTGAAGGATAACACATATTTTTGTAAATGAATTGGATTTTTATTTCAAATGTCTTGTCATGCAAGACTCTTTAATATGTTTTCATTAAATATGTAGATTTGCCTGTCCTGTCAGACTGAGAGAATGTTGAAAGTAAGTGTACAAATAAATTCTGCACCATAGTTGCATCACAATGCATCAAAATATCAGTCAAAATGGCAGCAATTGATAGAAGAAGGGTAAGAGTTTGTGGTAACAAAACAGCTGCTGTTCTCTTTAAATCAATAAAAACTATTAACTGGACAAATAATAACATCTGACCGCTAACACATGACTTGACATATTGTCTAAGAAGGTAACGATTACACATCACATAAATATGCACTCGTGCACAGAAAGTCTTTGAGATTCATGATGTTCATCATGGCAACAGGATCTTTCCATGAGACTATGTGGGTCTCAAAATCAATCTCATCTGGTCCTCCTTCTCAGAAGGGTCCCCGCATACACTCATGCTTGATTGTGTGTGTGTGTGTGTGTGTGTTTGGTTCAGTGATTGGACCAGCCACAGTTTGTTTATGCTAAATGACAGCATTATCAAATATGTGATTTTGGGGGCATGACACAGCATCATAAACACAAATCTCTTTGTCCTCACTGTGAGTGCATGTGTATATGTGTGTGTGTGTGTGTGTGTGTGTGTGTGTGTGGGTGGATGGGTGGTGTGGGGTGTCGGTGTATGGATGAAGCCCTCTATGGACATGCCACAAACATGTGGAGCAAACACAGACACAATATATATATCATATATATCATGCAGTAGACCAACAGTATACATGGTCTGAATTAGTGAATCATCCAGTGGGTACTGATGTAAATGCAATGTGTTTTGTAGGGGTAATGTTCCTTTGTGAACATTCATCACCACAGACTTCAGAGAGTTTGTTTAGACTTTCCAGGAACTTCATCTTTCATCTGGAGCCATGTATTAGAGGCAAGTCTAATCATTAAGAGAAGTACATTGGTGTCTGTCAGCGATCGGTGTGAACGCTTCTTGCGTGCATCTGTTGCTTTGGGACAGGGAAAACCACAAGAGTTGATTAGTTTTGTGTTTTATCTTGCGCCCATGAACAGTTTTATTATGTGGTACCTGACATGCAGAATACCTACTTTACTGTCTGACTACGCCACTCCCTAGTCCGGGCGTGAGAGCCCCCTTAACTCTTAACTTGCGTGACTGATTCTAGACCCTCCCCGCAAAGAACATTTTACAGGAGGCATATGTAAGAAGTTCAAATTTATTACAAATTAGTATAAATACAATTAATCAAATTAATAAAATGGAAAAAAATGCAGAGTGTAACTGGCTTAAACTCCTCAGAATAATAAGGTCGGATCAGCACACACAGCTCCCCTCTCAGGAGGCCCTAGTGAGAGGAAAAGAGACAGCAAACCCCACACCACACAAGCATGCAACACAGCAGGCACTGCACACACAAGATCTGTAAATATCACTACAATATACCACACCGTGTTAAGAGATTACCAATACACACCAAATAGTGCCCCCCCCAGTGTGGACCCAACAGAAAGGGAGTGGTAGCCAGGTGCGGATCCGGCTTTGTACAGAGAGAACTTACACAGGGACAAGGAGAGAACAGCCAGCTCCCAACACCACATTGACCAGAGTTCTAGCTGAGTGAAACTACAAGACAATGTTAACCAGGCAGGGAAGCCCAGGACAGATAAATGATAACAATTAAAGGACAAACAAAGCAGCCAAAGAAAAGAAACAAAATCAAACAAACTAAATAAATTCCAAGAGAAGCTTGGAAACCAACAGTAGAACAGTGGCTGGCCAGGTCCCTTTCAAAAGAAACAATGCATATCAAATCTTTATTTCATTCACAGCACACAAATGAAAAACACAAGTACAATAAATGCAGGCCTACTCTGCAAGAGCGCTCAATCTTCTCCACAGCACAGTGGCACAGGAGGATACTGGAACATTCCAGTGCTATAGATACAAAGAGGCATAATCAGTATATTTTCAATATCAATATAAATCAATTAAGAAAATCATAAATATAAAAGTAATTTTATATTTATTTTAGGTCAAAACTCTAAAATATCAGACAGGCACCTGTGTGTCCCCCATGGAGTGTGAAACACAACAGTCCTTGCAATCATCCTGATTAAAATAAAACAAGCATAAGAATTCAGTTCTTATAAGTTAAAACATCTAACCTCATTTCCATTACCTGCATGACAGATGAGCCCACAGTCACAGTGGCAAATGGCACCAGCAAGAGAGAGTGATCTAAAAAAACCAAAAAACCTTATAACTACCCAGTTGGTCATGTGACCTGCCTCATGTGACTCTAGACAAGCAGCCACACAAACCAAACTCCCACACTGAATTGCCAATAAAGGTAGCCACACAACACAAGAAATGACAGATCCCCACAATTACTTGACGGAAAGTGGTACTAGATGGGAAATTAATCTAGCATTTTATGAGTCATTGTTTTATGATGCTACAAATTGAAGGATAGCACATATTTTTGTAAATGAATTGGATTTTTATTTCAAATGTCTTGTCATGCAAGACACTTTAATATGTTTTCATTAAATATGTAGATTTGCCTGTCATGTCAGACTGAGAGAATGTTGAAAGTAAGTGTACAAATAAATTCTGCACCATAGTTGCATCAAAATGCATCAAAATATCAGTCAAAATGGCAATAACTGATATTAGTGACAGAAGAAGGGTATGAATTTGTAGTAACAAAACAGCTGCTGTTCTCTTTAAATCAATAAAAACAGGACAAATAATAACATCTGACCACTAACACTTCTTTGACTTGACATATTGTCTAAGAAGGTAACGATTACACATCACATAAATATGCACTCGTGCACAGAAAGTCTTTGAGATTCATGATGTTCATCATGGCAACAGGATCTTTCCATGAGACTATGTGGGTCTCAAAATCAATCTCATCTGGTCCTCATACAGCATACACTCATGCTTGATTTATGGTGAGCTTGGTCGAGACTGTGAGAGAATGGTGCCATGTTGAATAGATAAATCCCGTCATATTGGGATCTGAACAAGTGTTGACATTTTTCCAAATGAGGCATTGACCTTATCTGCAAGAGTCAAAGTGACAGATTGATTGACAGCTAGTCTATATCACCTGCCCGAAGGGATCACGTGGGAGGTCCAAGGAACATTGCCCTGTCACACACATTCTGGAACAAAAAATCTTGCAGGTAGCTCAAACTACTGCACCTGGAGCTGTTCATAGGTTCCTTTTGTCACCCAAATCCTCCTGGCTGAATCTATATTTTTCTTATCCACTTATTCCTTTATCGCTCAGACATATTTTGTTTACCATTCACTATTTTGTTTATGCTAGTCTGCTTTCTCTTTGTTTATGCTAGTCTGCTTTCTCTTTGTTTATGCTAGTCTGCTTTCTATATGAATAGGAATACGACACTGCAGGTCAAGTATCCATAGGCTTGGCTCATTCTATTAAGGCTTATTTCAGCCCTTCTGAATCAAGAGATGCAATTACTGTTCAGGGGCAGACATGGTCAAACCTTAGTCTCTCTGAAAGGCCATCCATTATGGAGGGCCAAATTATAAGCACTCTTTACCTACAGAGTAAAGCAGTGTAATTGATTTTTTTGGTTTGTTTGTTTTGAGTGGTGACATGGTTTATGAACTTGTGGTCCGATTTTGACCGTACAGGCGTACGGTGGTGGTGCCTTTAGAATTCATGAAAATGGCAGATTAACAATTAGGGAGTAGAAGTCTCTGGGCGAGTGCATGTTTTCTCATAAACATGTTTTGTTAGTTTGTTTATTATTTGGAAAATTTGCTAATTAGACAGCTGCCAACATTGAATTTCAGATTGTGTTTCTAGGAGCTCCAAAGTTCATGGAATCTCACATAATTCGACTCAACACTGTTAAGGTTTGAAACTGCCACACTGAAACTATATGGAAATGACATTCAACACAATCAGAAGTATACCATAATCAAATAATGTGATGCGTATAAGACAAAATAATGAGGCAGTTTATTTGCAAACATAGTTTAAAGGGAATTGTTATTAAACAGAATATTATAACTGAAATATTTTCTTTAATCTTTTTCCACATTTAAAGATTTACAGCCCTGATCCAACACTGGTTATGCTCTGAGTCCAATTACTCACAGCACTTTCATAAGTGTTAATTTCAGGCAGCATGGAGTCCACTGGTATTTCCAAACTCTCTCCTGAAGTGCTGCATGCAGACAGATGGCTACATTTAACACACATCAATCCTCTTACCCATTAAATTACCTGGAAACTACTGCCTTGAGATCTCCCTCTCACTCTCTTGCTCTTTCAGACACATGGGAGGAGGGAGAGAGCAAGAGAAAGTGTGTGTGTGTGTGTGTGAGAGAGAGAGATGGCAACTGAGGTAAAAAAGTGTTGAAGTGGTTGAGTAGAAAGGTGCAGCTGAAGAGCTGTGACTGATGGTTTACCACCAGTCCACCAACTCAGTGGAATTTCCCGTATGGGCCAAAACAAAACCAAATGAGCTGCAGGGAGTCAAACGAATCCAACCTTCTATTTATTTCTCACCACATGCATTAGCCCGTGCATGGGACTATTTACCATTGACACCATTAGTTGTAGAGGAAGATGAAGTGATAGATATGCTCAGAAGTCAGGGGGCAGCAACATTTTAATGGGGGCTGAGAAATAATCAAGAAGCTCTCAGACCCTCTGTTCATGGAAGAGTGCCCTCTTAAAGAGAGACTCAAAGATTGCTGCACTGCAAGGTTCCATTTCGTAACAGCCGTCATGTTTTTGCTTTTAATGCATGGCCACTTAAGCTTCTCATTTCAAAATGGGCAGGCCTGTGATAATTCTCTCTCTGCCTCTCTCTCTCTATTCTCTCTCTCTCTCTCTCTCTCTCTCTCTCACTCTCCCTGTCTGTCTATCTATCTCTCGCTCTGCTCCTTCATTCGTTTATGCCTAATAGCTTCATTAAAGCAAGAATCAATAAGTTAATTTCATTCCCCACTCACAGCTTGAGGTGTTAACGGCTGGGCAGGAGTGATATCCACAGCAGCAGCTGTTGCAGTAAGGCAAGACCCCATCCTGTCTGACGTGGTTGGGGTCAGACCACAATTTTGGCACCCTACAATGTTGTACTCTTCAGAGATGTAAGTGTATGCCTAGATATAGATTTGATGCATTTTCACTGGTGCCAGTCAGGCTTATTGATTTGGAGTCGGTGTAAGTCAGAATTACCACAGAGGCTAATGCATACTAAGTGATGTCGTCCATTTTCCCCTCTCTTTATTTTTTGACCATTCAGACATGGAAATTAAATATCGGACTTCCAGACTAGCTGCAGCCCAGTGTGTAATAAACAAGGAAAAAAGTTTGTAACAAGTTATTTCCCTGTTGTACTTGGTCTGAGAATTTCTGAAAGGAAAGGAAATAGCCATGTCAAGGCCTTGAGACATGTTTTATATTGCCTGACAACTTCAATTAACTAATTTGTATGAATCTCAATCATTACCTTTGTGTAGCTAATTTGATGTCAGCTTACAAATGTATTTGGATGGGGGCTCACCCCAGGTCATAGACGCATAATGGTCATAGGCGCATAATGTAATTCTTTCCCATATTGTGGAAGCAACCATCTATGATAACAACATCAGAAATGTCCATATTTTGGAAGGCGACCAATTGTCTGGAGCTCTCTTTTAATATGTCTGTAAAGATGTCCATTTGCAGTGAGGTTGGGATATTTTATGATCTCTTTTGCAAATCCATCTTGACAAGGAATGCTAAAAAACAGACACTATATTTCTGTCTCATCTGAAGTTCTGTTTCAGTTGGAAGATCTGGCAAAATGTTTGCTACCTTTTAACCTTTTGTCCTTTTTTTCAGGTTTTCTGTATTTATATTACTGCGGCATCAAATTCTTTCACTTTTGTTGTTTTTGTCTTTATTTTATGAAAACTTGTCAGGGACTCTACATGTGTATAGTAATAAGAACTGCACTTAGAACAGGGCAACCCCCAGCGAAACCCATAATCACTGGTACCTGTGACCTCTAAGAGCTTATTGCTTAAAGGGATATTCAGGAGTATTTAAATCCATAGCCCTGTTGTTTGTCACCAAATGCTGTTGGTAGGAAAAAGAATGATTAACTGATTAGCAAATACAGCAGCCAATCATAACTGAACAGAGCAAATAAATTTGCTTTTAGTTTGACTTTCCTGTTCCCCCATCAGACATCAAACAACAGGGCTATGGTTTGAAATACTTTGGAATATCCTTTTAAGTATCTCTCAAGAGCTCCATGGAGGTCAAATTAAGTTTTGCTTCCATGGGGTTGAGATCTTCACGCCTTCTTCAGGCATTATTGTCAGGTCCTCTTCCAGCCTGGACTGGAGTTCACTTGCCTTCAGGCCCCAATGTGGAGAGACGGCATTTAGGATGGAAATGTGGCTGTGACCCTCTCGAATCTCAGTAGACACATGACACAGTGCTTGCGGGTAGCAAAGAGCACACATGCAGTGTGAAGCAATCAGGTCAGGGCATTAGAAGGAGCTCCCAGCCAAGGTCTTGGGGCTGTCACTGTGAACTGTGCTGAGGCTCAAAGATGATGACGCCCCAATAGGAAGTGCCCAGTGCTAAAGCCTAATGTGTTTAGACAAGGACAGATGTGTCCCTAGCCACTGGAGGTTCCATGACTTTCCTTGCCCATGGTGCTGCCTGGAAGGAGTCCACAATGCACGTGCTGGCATGCAGGCTGCAGGTGATTCAACACAGACTCACATGCTCTGTGTTAGTCAATGGCCTCTTCTGACAGTTAAGCAAAGTGATCATTTAACCTCACTCTTTAATACGCTTTCCCACTAGATGGCCTTATTCTGTCATATCAAGCATGCCATTTTCTGATTATTTACTTGCATACTGAATTAGCAAAAGATTGCTGCTTTGTTCAACAACGGAAAAAAGGCAGGACAAGGGCAGGAAATGTTTTGTAAAATCCAGTAGGCCTAGATGTTTTAGTGATTATAGGAACTCCAGATATCTGATGCATTTTTAACATAAGTTTGGCTTAAAGCAATCAAGGTATATTGAACACAAAAGCCAACCCAAGTCTCAAATGAGTAGGAAAACAAACAAAATGACTGAGCAACCAAATAAGTTCAAATTCTTTCCTGCTGATTTTTTTTTCCCGTAGGTTTCAAATATCTGCCTGTGTTCATATTACGTTATGATGCACTGCGGGAGAAGGCTTTCATGTGGGCCACTGCTGCTTGGAGGCTCAAGCCACAATTACAGGGATCAGTGATCCATGACTAGATGTCAAGTTCAAAGTGGCTGTGATTTCAGCAAGGCCTATTCTGCCAGGATATCATATGCAGGTTCCAGACTCAACCACGGATGAAGGTGAAACAACCTACTGTCTTGGATTTGTAAAAGCCTTGAAGCTATCAAATGTATTATTACTTAGCAAGGAACAGAATTAATATTAAGCATGGCAAGATGTTGATAGGTTTACTCAGTTTTCACTATGGGTTCATTTTCAGGGCAAGGAAAGCAGAAAAACAATTACAAAACAGCCAACAAATTGAATAATGCAAACAAGGATAAACTATATAGTAAATAGCCTGGATATTTTATTGTACATTAACTACACTGAAATGCAAAATGATAAACTATAAACCATAAAAATAACATGTCAGTAATGACTCTGTAAATAGTTTTAGTAATTTTATCTTGACATTTATAATGACTCATAATGACTAACCCTATAAGACTAGGCTATTTTCGGGGTAATTTCACTACCTTTACTTTTAGTCTTTATAAGGCTCATCAACACATACACATATATATTTTTTTCAGGACAGTCTAGGGCTAGGCTGTCAAAATCTGTCAGTATTCGATGTGATACTACTTACATGTGGCTTACATTAGCCTTAGCATCAAGAAGAAAATATTTTTGCTCGTTGAAGACAATGCAGACATTTGATCTGATTTCAAGATTACTCAGGAACAGCTAATCATACAGAGAAATGCTATAGGTCATTGAAATCAGTAGGATCTCCTGTTTATTTTGATATGTGGTGTGAAATTGTGATATATTACACAGAGGAGAATGGGTATGACATGGCCGCAGACCTGTATTAAAGACATTAATACTGATATAAATTCAATGCTAATTTTCTCACGACCCGTTCTTAACAGAAACTAGCAACCAGCACTGTTGGGCAGTTTCACGTGATATGCGTGTGATTTTGTCTGCGTGATGAAAATTCCATGAGTAAACAGACAGAGAAGAATGGGTGTGGCCGTCAAGGGCGTCACGGTGTGGCCCTCAGTCTCAAAGGCCCCGTGCACCCTGACACATATGAACATGTTTATGTTGCTGGTACATCACAAATTAAGTGACAGCTAATCTTCCCAGAGTATTTTGCAAATCAAAAATTCAGGCTGACAGCATCTAGTGACAAGCTTTACGTTGCTGCTCTGCATGTTTTTCATGTCACAGCCCCTGAAACACTAAAGGTTTGCATCAAAATTTGATATGAAAAGAACATGTGACAGACATGTCATGCTTCGTGTGTGCATCTGTCTTTGTCACATGCACCATCTCTCTGTAGTCATGTCTGACTCCTTCAGCACGTGAAACACACACACAGCAACCCTTTCAGCGACTTGGCAAGCCACTAAGCCTGGGGATCAGTCCTCTCCACGCCTAAGCACTTTATTGATGGCACAGAGTCTCCATTTGTCTTCACTCATGAATTCATCATTGCAATTCTCAACCTGGGCTTCTCTGTCTGCTTTTAGAGTGCTCTTATGGTTAGGTTGGCGACACATTGACACATCAATATTGCATTCCCTTTTTTCATTCAACATTGACCTGGGAAGATCATGTCATTCTATTGGTGGGAAAAGGTCCAAACCTGAAGAGGAAAAAGATGCATTCGTTATGTTGTCCAAAAATACAGACATGGAGAGTAATATTCATTTTCCCAAGGTACACTGTACACGTTGTTGTGAACAGAATAACAATTTCTCCCCCACCAAACATTAAAAGACACTTTTTATATGGTAAATCCCAATCAGAGAGGGAATATGCAAAGTCATTAACAGAATTTATCACAAAACCACAGCTTTTCAAAACTGAACCCCAATGTCATGAATGCCCTCAATTGTCAGTCCCCTACTAACAACTTCCACACATGTTTTGGGCACAAACTTTTGGTGTGAAATCTTTGATAGACTTCGAATGGCTAGAAATCTTGCAGTAGATCCACATCTCATTTCTACTCTTTTTGGCATCCCACATAACAAAGACCAATCATCTGAGCCACAGTAAGTATTCCATTCCATTCCTTTAAATTGGAAGCACGCTTTCGACCATCTTACTGATCATTAGATCAAAGAGGTTTTACACAGCTTACCCAGCCTAAACTAGAGAGGCCAGGGTTTGCTAGATTTTTGTATCTCAGACTTTATGGAAATTGTACTTGAGGTGTTAGAGATCTGGGTCCCTTGATTTGACCATTACTACCATGATTATCACTTGTTTTCCAACAGTTTGCTCAACTTTAATCTTATTTATCTCCTTAGTCTATTTAAGTTTATTTTTCATTAAAAACCCCTCAGTGTATGTTTATGTTTACCATGTAGATGGCTATGGGAAGGGATTTCAAAATGCCTTTCTCCTGTCTTGTGCATGCTCTGTTAGGCCTATATATAGGCCTACATATTAAAAATGAAAAAAAAAAAAAACAATTTCAGAAAAAAAAGCTTCCATTGCAAACAAGTCCACAGAACTTTCCAGGCTTCCATTGCAAAGAAGTTCAAAGAACACTTTTTCATAAAGATATGGAGAAGGAGAGTATAGACTGCGTGTTCCAGTAAAGGTCTATTAAATGGCCTCACTCATTAGATTACTGACTCTTCAGTGGGCACGGTTTCCATTTAACATTTAATAGAATAATGGAATGGCACCCATGTGCATCCATGCCATTATTATCATTTCATTATCAGGCATCCATGACATACATACTGAATCATTATATAATAGTCATCATCATTGCAGAGTTCAAACTCTTTCACAAAAGATAATTTTCCCTAATGTAAGCAGCATATTAAGTATAACATCTTAAAAGCATAAATGGGATCAATTAACCATTTGATTTGCCTAATGACAATTACCTTTGTGGAATTCAAACTAATGTTTACCACTGCTTTCTTAAAACTTTTTCCATTTGATTATTTGTGCAAAGAATTTACATGGTATCTATGTGGACATAGACAAAGACCATTTCCTTAGTGTCTCCTTACATTTCATTGCAGTGATGCAGAGCTGGTAGAGAAAGCAAAAGGGACAAGCAGAGGACCAGAGAGAGCAGCCGGCTTTAGAGGCTCTTAAGTGTAGGGGTGATCAGTCTGGGGCGCTGGGTGGGGATAGTCGTGGTTAGAGAGGTGTAATAAAGTGGCAAGTGTCACCACAGCTGAGGGCCAAAGGAGAGGCAGGAGCGTGATGGGAATCAATAAGATTAAGACAAAGGAAGCTAAACTGAAGGAGAAGAATAATAAGAAGATGATGAAGGGGAAGACAGAGGAAGAAATGCACTGGTTTTAGCATTCATCAGAGTACGCATGAATTTCATATAAATTTAAATAAACATTATTTTAGCTTGCGCTTTTATCCAAAGTAGCCTATAGTTCTGTAAAGGTGTTTTGTATGTTCTAGCTGTCCTGCATATTATGTCTATATACACATGGCTTTGACATTGCTAAAGGTCTACATGAACCTACCGGAACAGTTTTTCTCAAGATATTCTGGCAGGAGTCTGGTACATTTGAAGAGGGATGTCATTAGAACCACTTCACCTCTCAGTGACCCTCATCATCAGCACTACACTTGGCAATGAAAGGATCACTCCCAAGTCCATTTTTTTTCTCCTCGATTCTTTAAGATCTGACCAAAAGTAACCGCTATTCAGTAAGGACAGAGCTCCAGATACAAGAAAGCTCACAGACAGCTTTAAAGTGGTCATCTTCAAGTATGCACGCACATCTGAAGAAAGTAAAATCCGATTCTGAATGTAATCTCCTGAGAGTCAACCCAACCCTAACAGAGGACTGTCTGAGGGGGAGAAAGAGCTCCTCTGTTCAGCAACCAAAACAGCAGATAAAAGAATGATTTCATTAGAAGTGAAAGTCCTAAAAAGAGCAGGCATCAGGGAAATAAGAGACTTTGACAGGTAGCTCTATGAAAGTACTGCAGATTCATTTCTATTTTAGGAAATGCAGAAGATATTATGATACTGTGTTTATGAAGTCAACCATGTAGTGTTTTGGCAGTGTCATAAAGGGTCAATGATAAGGAGCCTCTCACTTCAGCGCCGTTGCTTGGATGAGCATAGGACAAATTAGACTATGAATAGACATGTGTTTAAGCTCCCTGGCTGATTGCTGCAGCTCATTTTTTGACCTCGAATGTGGAAGGCTGCTTAATTTTAGAAGGTGAGCTGAAGCTGAAGCAGAAGTGATTTTGGAGAATTCAGACCCCATAAATCAGCTCTTGCTAGACAGTCCTATCAACACGTTTGTGTGTTTGTATGTGCACGAGTGTCTGTGTGCGTATGTGTGTGTGAGGATGCATGTGTGTATGTGTGTGTGTGTGTGTGTGTGTTGAGGGGTTGTGTGTGTGTGTGTGTGTGTGTGTGTATGTGTGTGAGTGTGCGTGTGTGTATGTGTGTGTGTATGTGTGTGTGTTGGGGGGTTGTGTGTGTGTATGTGTGTGTGTGTGTGTGTGTGTGTGTGTGTGTGTGTCTGTCTGAGTATGTAGGCATGTATGTGTCCTTATGCAGTGTCAGTGTACTTGCGCTCATTTCTGTGCCCTTTCAGAAAGGATGTCAGAAATGCCTATTGTCTGATTTAACTTTCCACATTTGACTGCATGGCCGGTGAAGAGCAAACTTTGTGCCACCATTATGGACTGAGGGTGAAAACAAGTATTGTTTCACTGTGAGCTGCAAGGCAAGGCAAGTTTATTTATATAGTCTATTTCCTGCACAAAGTTAATCCACAGTGTTACATAGATATGAGCAATAGAAATATAAAGTGGCCTATAGAGATGTAAATGAATATAATTAAGACCGAATCCAAACATGATTAAAAGAAAGAGCACAATTCATGAAAATATGGGTAAAATTGTTTTTAAAACAAAGGCAAGTCAATATACTAAATATCTAATGAAAATAATACATTTTTATTACGTCTTTTAATACCCACCATACAGAAATGAGAACTGATTTCAGACAGATTTCAGTTTATAATGAAATAGAGTGCCAAAGCGCACTAAAAAGGATCGAAGGATGTGTTTACTTTTCTATGTCAACTCATTGTCTTGTGGTCAGCAGGTGTACAGCAAGAGGGGAAACATTCTGGTCATCTGTAACCTTGACTGAATCCTCTTTCTTCGAGTCTTTGCATGATTCATTAGACAGTTTTTAGAATTGTGTTTCCTCCCCAAATCCCAAAGTCATGTTTTCAATCACAGGTTGGCACAAATTTCCACTCCATAGAGCATAGCAAAAATGGCTCAATGAGTGCAGTGTTGTGCTCATTGACAGGAGGTGGGGTTACGGCTTGTTAGTTTCCATCCATCACTGATGACATACAGTACTTTTGTTCATATTGCTAAAGGAGACAGACAAGCTAAGCTTCTTATCTGTTTTCCTCAGTTTGTTTTTGAAGAGGTGTTTAAAATTACAATTGTAATGCTGCAAGTTAGTAAAATATAAGGTTTATCGTGTGATTTTAATTGCCTTAGTATTTAACTACCACTGCTACTGAAGCTATAGGTGTTGCTAAAGTTCTTTTTCTTTACGTTTTTTTCCCTGGACATTTTTGGTTATCTGTCCCCAGCATACTGAAACACCGGGCCAAGTAGACCAAGTAGACCAAGACCACTTGAGTTTTAACGCCTAGGAGAGTTTGGTCCCAGGGGGGCTTTTCCCTCGGCATTGTGCAGCAATCTGTGGCGGTCATATTATGTACCGCTAGGTGGTACATCTAGTTGTGTTGTAGCGTTAAAATGTATCTACCTCTTCTTTGTCCATATGACTACATAATCTAAATACTACAAAACGATCAATACTTTATAGCTACAGTACTTTTCCTTTTGATCATGGAACTAATCCTATGAGGCCTGTTTAAAGGTACAGTATGGGCATATCATTGTGAAGCTGCAGGGTGCAACCAAATAAATACTTCCCCCTTGGGGCCTTCAGATGCCATAAAGTTCAAAAGGCCCTTTCTAGAAGGGTCCATGTAACGCTTTGCAGTGCTTTGTTCTATTTGCAGAATTCACATGAAGACAATGAAAAATGGGCTCAAAACTTCCATTATCCATCTTTAAGACTACTTAGCGAATATATAATTTATGCGGACAAGCAAAGCGCCCATCAGCTGAAACGAAACTTCTGGGCTATAACAGACCTAATTCAGTCTCCAAGCACAAAATATAATAATAAACTCCAAGCGCAAAAATATTAAATTTGAATATAGAGTCATTGTTTGACTTTTTGAGCTTCTGAACAGAAAAACCCAAGCATACTCAATGCAGAAAATGAACAGTAATTAATTTGCTGACTAGTCTGAAAAAAGGATAATCGGAGTTATAAGCCAATTTTTCATTCTTTTCATGTAAAATCTGCAAATAAAACGAAGCACCGCAAAGCGTTACACGTACCTAGAAGCATCATGAATTGATTAGTCCATTCTGTGCTACTGTGGTGCAAAATAGCAGATGAAGACCTACAAATACAGAGATACAAAGAGCTCACTGTAAGCTAATGAAAACACAATGACTCAAAGTTAAAATTTAATATTACATTGCACTTCTGTTAATAGACCATCCAAAATCCTACACACCACACCTTTGAAGACAATTTATTCATTTTCTTTCTTCACAAGAGGAGAAAAACTGATTGATTCTGTTTAATAAAAGACATTTCTCTGTTGTTTTTAATCCGCTTTTAGTTTTGTTCTGCATCCACTTTTCTCAGTTAACAACACACAGCCACCACACAAACACAGTCAGTCTAATCCCCCACATAAAATGTCTGATCACTGCTCAGGCACCAAGACTTACAACAGGGTTAAGTTTAAGGAGTTACCTAATAAAAATTTGCCTATAAAAAACTTTTCCAAAGGTTGTTTAGTGGTGCATGAGAGAGCAATGAGTTTGGCTTACATGCTACATGAGTGCATTGCGGATGATGACTTTTCAGTGAGAACTTGTGTGGATACCATAACTCACTGCAACATTTCCAGCTGTGGAACTGTGATGAGGTTCAAAAATCAATATGCTGCCGCCAACAATCTATGAGCGACTCGCGTGTCACTACACACTTGCGAACCGCTTAAACGCAAATGGAAAGGCAGCAGTGAACCAAACCAAAAAGGCAAAGTGTGAGCAAACGAAAGCAAAAGGTGAAAAATTAAAGGGCACAGCCCACAGTCCTATCCTCACAAGCCCTGATTAGGTTTCTGCAGCTGTCTAAGCTACCCTACCTGTCTCAATACTGTTTGCATGCTAAATAAATGACACAGACAGACACACAAACACACCCACATACACACACACACTCCATCACATTACCTCTGCTACTGAAGAGCAACTGAGGCGTATGCCATAAATAAGCATTTTTGTTATGGGGTTGGGGGATACTTAGCAATGTCCAAGCCATCAATTATTGCTATGCTTAGCCTGGGGAGCATAAGTCAATTACTCAGTTTAAATTGTGAAAGCTTGTTAAATCTGAAAGAACAAAGTGAGCACGGCATTTGAAATAGCTGCTCTGCAGTCAACTCACTAACCACATGGGAGGAAGAGGAAGCCTGCATGTTTGATTAATGACTGATATTTTATTAATACTATTTTCCTTTCCCAAATGGAAACAGGGGAGAGGATCTTGTCTGTGCATGAAAAACCAAACTGGCCCTAAGGACTGTCTAATGTCCCTGGCTGCATCTTGTCAGCCTTGTCCTACGGTGACCCTGTTTTGTTGCCATGGCCAAAAAACCGAGAGCCACAGTTGTTTGTGCGAGGGCCCGTGACCTTACCCCACTGTCCACTGCTGATTTCCCATCTCTTGGCGGGAGCCCTTTCCATTGGCACAGAGTGAATAGGATATCTCTTCATCTTGTTTGCACTCACCAAGGGCCAAGCATCCAACCATAAAAAAAGGTCAAAGGTACTCTGCAGACAAACTTTAAGGCTTACTCTATAGATGGTACTCCTGCTTTTTCTCACACTGGCAACATAGAGGGTGGCGGCAGTGTTGTTCTATAAATGGATACAAGACATCAAAATCATAAGCAGAACTGTCACTTAAAATAATTCAGGGGCCCACTTTAGAAGCACTTAAGATATTATTAATGCAAGCATGGGCAAAAGGTAAAGGATGGAATTTTTTTCAAGAGGGTTCAGCCCTTACTGAGTGCACTCTTGTGCTCTACTGTCTGGTACCAAATGTAATCAAGAGGGTCATTGACCACAGGCCATTAGTGACCTAAAGGAGGTACCATCTTCTTTGTGTACTATTTTCATGGAACTCTTTTAATATAGTCAATACTTAATGTACAACCAATCTTCTCTGAGAAACAAAATTCTTCAAAAGAGCAACTCACATTGCACAGCAGCAGGAAATATGACTTTGTTTTCCCCCAAGTTGACTATGAGACTGTCTGTAGCTTCTATTTACTCACACATGCTTCAAAGACACAATATTGACAATATTGTAGTTCTCATAAACCATCCACTGTAAATAATCCGGACAAAAACAAACAGAAAACAAACAAATCAAATGTACTACTAAACACCTTCAGTTTAGCGCTGAATGTTCAGAGGCAAACTTTAAGCTGAACCTCAGAGGCAAAAAGACTGTCTTGGTCTACACTGGATGTTGATGTCATGAAGGATTTCAGTATCTTCACAGTTGACAAATATTTGCTCTTATTGGACCCTTTCTACGTGTGTCCTTTGATGTGTTTATGTCTCCACTCATTCTCAACAAATCTATGATTGAGACCACCTGTGTAGTCACAGATGTCTACAGAAGTGGTCTCTTTGACCAGGCACTTAACCTTAATACAAATGTTAGTCATCATCATCATCATCTTTATTTGCTAAACTCAGGGTCTAAAAGAACACACAGACTACACATGCCCAATGTAAAAACAAACAAACAACAAAACAAAACAAACAAACAAAAAACACAATATTTTTTATAAAAGACATTGGTGACTGGTACTGAATTGCACTGTAGCTGGGATTACTCAGCAAAGTTACAATGTTGTTCTGTGACATATTTAAGCAAAATGTATACATCAAGTTCCTCAGCAACGCTCTAAAGGTGCTGACTCCTGCATTACAGAACAGGGCACTAGCACTACAGCACCTTGGGCATATAACTTGTGACACTGCCTACATATATCATCATCATCTGGTATGTAATGTAGCAACCCAGGTATTTTGTTTTCTTACAGACACCCCAAACTGACAGATAGAGATCTGGAAAACACAGCTCTTTGTATTGTACTCTTTGTCTTTGTATTGCTCCACATTAAACTAGCTAAGCTGAGGCTTTGACTTGTTACTGTAACTAACCAATAAATATTAATATTTATGCTTTTCTCTTATCATAACATTCATTGCAGATATAAAGATCATGATGACAGTGCAACAATAGTTGAGAATAAACAGATGAATATCTCTGCTTGGTTCTGCTTCCAGTCAAGCAAAGATTGCCAATTCACAATGTTCAGCAAAACATGCCAATTCACCCAGTAAGGCAGGCTCAATATTCCTACGGTTTAAAAGGCATCCTGGAACAGAATAGAAGTTTTTGAACAATTTTTTGGATGCCAGGGATCGATAGATAATTTGACGGATGGCACGAGGAGAAAGCTTGGGATTATTACTTGGAAAGGGCCTTCCGCTCAGTAGGAGGAGAGAGTCTCTAAATCAAGGCAGGCTAACACAGTTACCACCTACACTACCATCACTCACTGGTACATGATATAATGCTTTGGATATGTAATTGCTAGGGAAAGAACTAGAAGAAATTTAATTTGTTCCCTGTGTCCATATACAAAAACAACCATCTGACTCAAAAGCAATCGGGTAGTTATGTGAAAGACTGACAAACACACAGCCTGTAAAAGCCATACAAGAACTAAAAACAACAGATGATGCTGCATATCTACTGGGAATAAAACTCTTGCAAATCATTTTGTCCGAAAAATGCCATTATTGTTTGTTCCTTTTAGTTCTTTTTGCATCTCAAAATCCATGCAAAGACAATGTTGCTTAGCTCCAAGCCCAAAGAGATTTTCCTGGAAATCTTAAATCTGACCATCATCAGGGAAAAATCTATTATTTTCTTGTTTGATAGTAGTTGGGTATAAAATAAAAAGTTGTGTGCTGCAGAAATCATGTGCTGAAGGAGAGGAAAATAACACATTCCTCAGTAAGGAATCCTCACATACACCCCCAACTCACAAGGTAGACAGGTGATGTTCGGGAAGGTGTGAAAGCCCCACTGAATGACAGTGGTAACCAACTCTGAGTGGCATGAAAGAGGAACAAATTGATTTCATTCTGATAGGAGAGGCTATGAAGAACAATTAACCCCTGGAAGTTGGGAACACACTATGTGATAAGCCGTTTGGCAGTACACTGTATGTCAACACATTCTGATGAAATCTGACACCCTGATTAATTACATTTTGGCACAGCTTCAGGGGAGACTCATGAAATAGACGGCCCATTGTCTGGCCGTTTGGGACTTCACTTTATTGGTTCACAGCATAATGTGAGTTTCATGACTTTTGCTTGACATGTCATGAGCTCTCAAATTCTGGGTTAGTGTCCATAACAGCTTAGACTCATAAAATGTCAGTGTTGTCTCCACAGTTGCCTTCCCACCAGTAGAATTGGTACTGGTGCTGGTGCTACCATCATTATTCAAAATTGCAACAAGGTTAGGCCTATTCATTAATTAATAACTGTAGCCTACAATAATCTTTGCAGGCTAACTTCAATGAGAAACATTTTTCCCTGTCAGCAGTTTGCAAGATCGAATATTAATTAGAGCAGTAAAATGATGTTCCATAGGATACTTCTGTCAGAGGGGGGAGATAATTTGAGACTACATTTTAGAGAGAGCTATGACTGCAGGCTACAGATGGAACACACTTTACACACTTTAGTGCTTTTCACTTTACTTAAAGACAACACACAGCATAGATGTTTCCTAATAAGATGGCATCAGGGAAGATCTCAGTGAAAGTGAAAGTTTTATACAAGTGGTGAGTATTAGGGGGGAAATCAGAAAATGCAATACTGCCCCCTGCAGAGAGATAGTAGTTACTGCAGAGTATTAACCCTTTACTCACTCACATACATTCACACATACATACAGTACATGCACACACACAAACACGCACGTACACATAGGCCTACACACATGCACATGCATACACATGCACACACCCACACACATAAAAACCTCTAGTACATTGCCATTCTCTTGCTTCAAATAGTAATTTTCTCCCTAACTGCCTTCTGACCTGTTTTGGCTGTTTGACTGCAATACCACTGGAGAAAACCTGGCCTGACAGAGGGGTTATAGAAGAGAGCCAGCAGGTCAGACACAATCAATCATACTTCAAAGAGACCAATTTGTAAATAGCCTACCTTGTTTTTTCCTCTTCAGCCTGCCATCAAAGACCTGCAACTCTAAATAGCGCTCACACATTTCACTGTGTTCGTTTGAAATATGACAAGTGAACAGAAAGTCTGCATGTTTGTGTTCGTCTGTACATGGGGAGATTAAGGAAGTTGGTTCAGCTTTGATTAAACAAAAAAATGTGTGTGCATTTGTGCCTACGTGTATGAAAGAGATCTTACTTTAATGTCAGGAAAATATAAGCGACTGTTCTTTGCCGTCTTTGTAAGGCTGTGGGTGAGAATTTATAAAGGTGTGTTCTGGGTTTAGGTATACAACAGCCATTATTCTTGAAAATGCACTGTAATCAGTTGAAACTTTAGAGCTGGCATAAACAAGTTTATTGCAACTTCTGCATTTTGTTAGTTCACCTCTGAAACTCTTGCAGGTTTTAACTATGGGACATTTACACTGTGAACAGTTTTTGTTATTGCCTTTTCAATTACTAATTTGACTAATATGTGGCTGTCAAACTTTGTCATTGTTCTTCCATATAGTGGGCCTAATTCAGAGTAAAGTTTTCAGTAGTTGTAATTGCTGCAAATATCTGGTCTGTGTGAGCAAATGGGTGCATGCGAGACATTACAAAGCATTGTGGAGTAGTACTCGGAGGAGTATGAAAAATGCACAAGATAAATACAGCCCATTTACCATCTTCATCTTATACTGTACAAACATGTTGAAGCTTATTGGCTTATACTTACAAACATGTGATGCTTATTTGGGGGGGTCTCTTAATAGCATTAACTTCACCCGACTTTGCAATACAGTAAGGAGACAATTTGTATGAATCATTCTTTTATTGCAGGTATGTTAAATATATGCTTGCATACCACTGTACACTCCAACAAATGAATCCTATGAAGTGCATAAAGTTGAATCAGACTGTGAAAGTTAGGATGAAATGGCCAAGAGACTTGGAATCAAAGACGAGATCTCAAGATGGCAACTTGCTTGCCTTTCTCTCAAGAGTAAATTTCCCCCATATGCTCCTCCATTTACTCAAAACACATACAGTACATGAAGCTTAAAACAAATTAAGCTAAAAAAAAATAGAAGGGCACAGATTAAAGTGGGGCTATAGATCAGCACCTACTAAAAAGTCTATTTTTATAAGTGGAATGCTTTATGCATTGTGAGGCCTTACAAAGGAATAAAAACAATATAAAAATGTTTATTTTCCTTCTTGCGTCCCTTGTGCTTCCTGAAATGAAAAGCAGCAGGTGAATTCAGTGGAACTGAATGTCTGATTGTTGTTGCATTTCTGTTTGGGGTGCTGACAGTGTTCGGCATTTAAACCTCAGAGCTGAATTTAACCTCACCGTACTTGTGGAAAGAAATTAACACCCTGCTTTGACCCAAATTACTTTTAAAACAAAACAAACAAAAAAATATATTCACATTCTGTACTAAGTGGAATAATACATGCCACATTTAAGACAAACTGGGAGCTCTTTCCATTGCGTACAATCTGACAGTGCCACAAACCTTTTCCCACAGTGTAGGCAATAGGCTGAAGGAGAAAAACACAAACAGTAATTTACTGAGATGTGTGTTGAAATGTATGCCTAGCTCAGCAGGTTAGCACACATGAAAGCCAAATGCTGTGGAACATTACCCATGGAATTATTTCATGATTAACGGCACTGTAGAAACTAAAGTGCCACAGAAATGTGTACTGCATGTTTCCGACTGCAGCTGCCAGTCACATAACGTAAAACACAACTTTTATCCTTCTTAAGGCCTCCCATTACCAAAGGCGTTTTACGCCTAGTTTCTTTGCCCCTTTTCTGATGATTTCACTGCACACCACAGTGCCTGGAAGCCAAGCTCTGCTTTGTCATTTTCAAGACATGAAAAATGTCAAAATATCTTATGCTACATGTTGAAGTTTTTGTTTGTGAAACTCACCATAACGACAGAAAAGACAAACATGTACACCCTTTCTTTGATCAATACTCACTCTTGGTGATGGTTACATCTGACATTTTGTCTCAATTGTTTTCCACTCAAGGCTCTTGTTTGGCCTACAGCATTTAAGGGGCAGGTTGAGTGCAGGATTAAACAGACAAGGCTGGATGGAACAATTGATTAATGCATGCCTTTGGCACCATACAATCTATATTCATACACCAGTGTTCCACACAGTACACTACATAAGGCTAAACTCCCTTCTGCGTTAATCATTAGTTGATGATTGCTTAGATGGTGTATGGGTTAACTGGCCAATCAGTGGCCAGAGCTTGGTGATCCCTGATTCCGTCGCTCCTGTTTTAGGCACTCTTCTGACACCCCCTGTGAGGCTAGCTCGGCCAGCACGTTGTCCAAATAGTTGGGGTCTGGATAGCCGTGGCCGGACACGTTCGACATCATCTCCGTCTTGTGATGGATCTCGTTCCACACCACCGTGTCTGGCTCGCCAGTGGTGCTAGATGTTCCGACGGTGAAGATGAGTCGCCGGGTCCATGCGACTTTCAACAGTTCCAACACCTGCAGACAGTCGAGATGAACTTTGTTACAAAACAAAAAGTCGCTTAAAAGTCCTACAGGCTTCCGTCACATGTTTGGACACACCACTTTCATCATTCTTTTACTTAGATTCCCTTGTTTTCACTATATCCTTGCATCAGGCATCAGACTAAATTACAGTTTCAGGTGGCGCCTATCTACGGACCACTTCATGTCATCCTAGAAATCTAGAAGAAAGACATTTTTGAAATATGATCGCTCCAACACTAACTGAGTGCATTTGTACTCTTTCACATTCTGGCACTATCCAGTCGACTCGATATCAAATTTGCTAACCTTTCGACCCTTGTCGTTGTCAGGCAAGAAGCAGAAGCGCGGAAAGCCTCTGCAGGTGTACGGCTGGCCTGGGTTGGGGTGCTCTGGGCCCTGAGAATAGGAAATCCACTCCATTAATCACACGCTACTTCACGCAAAGTTGCGGGAGAAAGTTGACGACACATTTTTATGCATTTCTACCTGCATTCCTGGTAAAATGTTGTACACGATTTGAATTGTTCCACAGTCTGAATGTCCCGGAAGCGATTGAGACACACTGTATATTTCCATCTTGCCTTTCGGCTGGGTTCCTGTTTTCTGACCATAGATTGTCTTGCAAGAAGGACACTGAAGGCTGCCGTCCTGCAACACAAAGGAAAAAAGGGCCTTCAACATCTCAATGCAACAAACTGACAATGCTGTTTTCAAACCACTGCACACAGCTCTCCCTTTCAGTCTAAATAGCTCCTGTGAGCCCACTCAATTCAATCATTCCCGCAGGCCAACTGATAATCAGAAATCTGTGTTCATACAAAGGGATTTTTTTTTTTACCAAACAAACCAGGCTTTTACCTTGTTTCCATTGTTGTACATGGCCAGCATGCACAGCATGTGTAGAGTGTGTCCGCATTTGGTTAGCTTCCCCACGGCGCTGGGCTGTATCGACTGTGCCCCCTCTGAGGCACCTTCATAGCCAGAGGGAGACGTCAGGCGTTCCATACAAATGATGCAATCCTGGGGAAAACACATCCACACTCACGAGATTCAGCAGGAAGACATCACAAAACACTACAGCCGCGACGAAAGCTTTCAAGGTTAGCTGAAAGAGTAATGGAAGAGTTGAGCACTTTTGAGATGTCGGAGAACTTGACTTGACAACAACAACAACAAACAACAACAACAAAGTGTTGTCCACATACCTCGTCTGCAGGTGGAGCCACCTCTTCCATGTACCTCTGAATGACATCCTCTGGCTTTTGAGGTCCACCTAAAGTTACAGAAATAATTTAAAAAAGAGGTCTCACATGTACGACAAAATTCAAGACTGATGAAGCCTCTAGCCTTGCTGTTGATAACAGTGTGTGCATAAGGAAAATGGCCAATATCAAATAATTAAGTGTAAATAAACCCCCTCAAAATATCTCTTAAAATCTGCACAGAAAAGCAACCAACTGCTGAAATGTAGCCCACTCACCATAGTCTAATGAATTCATCAAAGCCTTATTGGAGTAAAGCACTCTCCTGTCTACTACTTTAGGTGCCAAACTGATGAATGGTTTTAGAGCAGCAAATTAGTGTGAACAATGCAACTGTTAGCCGCCACAGCTTCATGCCTACACTCCTCTTGTTAGATGACAACAAAGTTGATTGATTAGGCTTGTGAGTGTCAGTCTGCAACAAGTGCCTTCAAAGCACACTACTGCTGCTGCCATCGTCGTCTTGCTTCAGATTAAAGCCCAAAGAGGATAAGAAAGATACTTTGGCTAAGTCCAGTTTATCTATGGATGGCATGGTGTTTGGATCAAGATGAACTGAAATGGTCTGATGAATTGCTTTTTAAAAACCCCTCACTGTCACTGTCTTTACTGAGCTTTCTGAAGTTTCCAAGTGATGAGAGCGACATGGTCTGTTATCAGTGTTTACATTCAAGAACAAATACATGATGCCAGCTCTTTGCACTCGAGTGTGCATGAGGAGTAAAGTAGCAAAACATAACCATGAAATGCCACATGCACATGATAAAATGATGAACAAATGGTTGAATGGACAAAAGAAAAAAATATCAGTGTGCGTGGTGCCATGACACAAAGCCAAGGAAGCCAAGATGACTGTAAGCAAATCATGAAATCGTGAATTTTGTGATGTTGGCTCAAAACATAACAAAAAAAAAAAAAAAGAGTGGTGACAACACACACAACAAACAATACACCCAAATAAGACTCTTCTGAGGTTAGCTTATCTCTCCTTGAGAGTAGTACAAAAAAAAAAAGCCTCTCAGAGGAGTACATGAAACAGAAGCAAATGACCCACATGCAAGATTGAAGCGTCTGGCAGCAAGAAGCTTGAGCTCACGGCGTGGCATGTTTTTTTTTAGGGGGGGGGGGGCATGAACGGCGGCGCTACCTGTCCTGGGCTGCCTCTTTGCCCTCCTAACGGCACCCCCATCGTGGCTTTTGGAGGACCTGCCCGAGCGACGCTGACAGTAGGGGGCGCTTGTGAAGCGAACTCCGAGTCCGGCTGCTGACATCAAAATGGAAGCCATGCCTGGAGCCGACCCCATGCCGGTGGACACATGCAAGGGGGGGGGAGGGAGAGTGGTGGAGGAGGAGAGGAGGAGAAGTAATGAGCGGTGGGAGTAGGGTCAGTGTCATCTGGAGATAAGTACTCCAGAGAGCTGCGCAGCAACTTTAAAAAAAAGTCCTTCACACCTGCAGCATCCAGTGTGCTCCCAGCATACACCGCTCCCAGAACAGTTTTTGAGGGGAGGAAATTATGGCCAGAGGCAGTTCTTACAACCCCCCCAACCCCCCCACCACCACCACCACCCCTCTTGACTACATGAATCATTCAGAACCAGAGGACCTTCAAATGTGTATCCTTGATGAAAGGCTCATTTTCTGAGGGTGCAGGAGTTAGTCTGCCCCACGCATCTCCCAACTACAAACACATTATCCTTCAACCCCACCTTTCTCTGTTCTGTACCCCTCTCTTTCCTCACAGTCCTATCAGAGATACTCAACAGATGACTCATAAAAGTCCCTTTCCAGTGGATTCACATCACAGACATCATTGACATGCTACATAAATGAATGGAGGTGGAAGCCTGACAGACCAAACACGTTCTCTGGGAGGGGGCCAGAGTGAAGGCGAAATGCGTGATCACTGGCAGTGATGGGAGTCGAATGTGTGTGAATGCCACCCAGAGCGCTGAGAGTGAGCAAATGACCTTAGTGACAATTTACAAAACAAACATAAACAAAAATAATAATTAAAACAAAACAAAACAAAAAAAAATCATGCATGTCATTCTCAACTGTACTATTATTCAAACCCCAGGTCACATAATTTACACAAATATCAAAAGGAAAATAAATGGCATTACATTTTATCTCTAAAATCCCAACACCACCAAAAGGGAAAATGTCTTGTGCCTTTAACAAAAAAGTTCAATGTCTTTAGCATTTCACTGTTAGAACTATTGTTTATCATTTCTTGGTCATTGATTACATCTTCCATCATGCCATAAATAAAAGATAACAGAGGAAGAATTAGATTTCCCTTCCCTTATCAAAGCATTTTCCTCATGAAAAATGAATGATTTTACCAGATGTCATCTCACTAGAGTAATATATTTATATATTTTGTTGGTCCTAAAAAAATATGTGCTCTAAACCTTGTTAGTACAGACTGACACTCACAAGTACACTGAGCAATACAACAGTGTTTTAACAGCGACATATCAGAGTCCTTTGAAAACCATTAGCAGTACTCGACTCGACTCCACATTACCTGCTAGGGCTGAGCTCACACTGCTGGACCCGTTCAGGTGTACAGGGATGGTCGGGACACTGAAGGAGAAACAGACACACACATATTAGCCACCGTGAGATGTAGGCTGACACCAAGCTACTCAAATATTAATGCGAGGGCACAGCAGTGTACAAGCCCACTGGCAATCTGCTTTGCCTTCAGGGGTATTCATATAGCAAAATGGACACTGTAATGTCATTTCAGAGCTTTTCAATTAGAAACCAATTACTGTGATGATATAGTGCCATACAGCAGTGTCACTGATTATCTTCTGCCTGTTAATATATGCACACACATTAATTTTATTTCAACCACAAAGGTGTATGACCTCAGCTAAAATAATCTTGCTCAGATAATTAATTGTGTCCAACTTCACCAAGTTTGCACACAGTCCTATGGAATGACAAGTTTAAACTGTCATACTACATCCCAAATATAATGTGTTTTTTTCTACATACTTGGTACATCTTCATACTTTTGTTCTAACCTTAGGCAGGATTCACCACGGTGGGTTCATTCTTGTTTTCCATCTCAGAGTGCCTCTCAAAGGTTGAGGGTCAAGTTAAGTTTAGTACTTTAAGTCACTATCAGACACTTCTCTCCAAGGCTCAGGGCCTTATAAAAATTATGGTTTTGTTCATTTCACTGTGAGCATGAAGACTCTTCTTATTTTATTTCACTAGACAAATATCAATGGCAGTTTTGACAGTTTTTTCAGCATTTTTAAGAGGGGATGTAGTTTGTCTGTCACTGCGGTGGACATGACCTTCCTCTGGGCTACATGATTGATGTGAGGTTGGTGCAGTCTGACCAAAAACAGGCTCTTCCAGGTTCACAGTTCAAGCCAACCAATGGGGGGGGTGTGTGTGAAACAATAGGGCTCTAAATCTGGGGTTTCCTCTTCCACCGCACAACAATGAGATGAAGGCCCACAGAGCCTCCATCTTGCAATCACTCCTCCACATTTCCTGGTGCGGTCAGCCCTGCACGGCAGTCGGCCTGCTGCGAGGTGAGTGGAAGGGTCAAAAACAAAATGCTCCCCGCTGCACAGTTTCCACTGTCCTCTTGACAAAGGGCGCAAGTCTTTCCACTGATGTAGTTGGACAAAAAACCCAGACGGAATGCACAGATAAACCAGCAATTTATGAATCATGAGGTAAAAAAATCACATTTCTGTAAAACATTTGATGGCCCATAAATATTGAGCTGCCACAGCCGGAGATGGGAAAAAAATCTATGTAGTCCACTAACCAGAGCAATGTGAATAAGTACTTTGCATTATGCACCTCAAATTTAAAAAGCTAAAAATTAAGACGACATCCACGCTGCATCCGTGTTCTTTTTACTTTGCAGAGTACAAATACTTCAGGATGAAAAATGCCTCACGACTGCTTGTTTAAATCTATAAATCTTCCTTGTAACAGGCATCGAGCAACAATGCGTGGAAGCATTAGACTCCACTGAAGTACAAGACGATAGAAAGCTAGAGGCTATTTGTCATTTTTATCACCAGTAGATTCCACACTAGGCTTTGAACCAACCATTTGACCAACCTTTGACCATGCTGGTTTTAAGCACTGAACAGGTGGCCAGCACAGAACTGTTTACACGTGAATACGGACATCCATTCTATTGCACTATTAGTATTATTAGTAATACTAATGCACAAAGTTTCACAGCTCATTTAAACAAAATGGCCCAGCAAAACAATCAAAAACAAGCAATGTAGTGAAGATTACTTCAGGTCAAAGTGTGTCACTTACGTACGTGTGAAGAGGCAGGTGTTGGTGACAAAAAACTTTTTTTTTTTTTACGTTATGCGAGTGAGAAGTGACAACTGCCCATGTGGCATCAGTAAATCATTAACTCGTAAGAATTGGTGTGGGTGCCTGCTCCTGTGAGTTTGTCAACATCAAAGCACCATTTTCTCTTTCATTCTGAGTGAGAGACGAGTTTCAGAGGCAATCTTACCTTAATCCATTTGTGCTGGGAGCGTATGACAGTCCTGCTCCACCAACGGGCCCAGCTCCAGATGGCTGAGACGTGGAAGACGCTGGGCTCCAGGGGCCTCCCCAGGACATGTTCCCTACTGACAGAGGCCTCCTGGGGTAGGGGGAGTACACTGAGGAGGGTGTGCTACTCCCAGAGGCTCGTCCATGGGCCTGGAAGCTGGGCCTGCTGGCCTGACCAGCAGAAAAGGAGTGCCGGGACCGACTGGGCATAGGGCCTGTGGTATTACTGTGGCTCAGACACTGCTGACAGGTGCACGCCGGACCAGAGTGGATCACTGAGCTTGTAGCTAAGGGGTATGGCGCACTGGCCTGGCGGCGAACCTGCCGTCTAAAGCCAGAGGTCTTGTTCACTTGAGCCAGTGCAGTTAAGTCCACTATGTAGTTGTACCCATGGGGGCCAAGATCAGCAGTAGCCTGTCCAGCCTGGTAGCTGTGCTCCAGCAAAATAGAGGTGCGTGTCTCGTAAGCAGTCCACCCTCCCTCATCGTTGGCCCACTCCCAGAAAACTCCGCTGCTCAAAGCGGAGGACTGGGGGAACAAGGTCCGACGCACACAGCGCAGTTTTCCTGCAGCGGGCAACAAGAAGGCAATTAAGATATAAAATAATCTCTACCACCAGATATTTGGTGCACCGAGTTAACATTACTAAAACCTGAAAGCAATATTCCTTCTACAGCAACACCATACACCACTTGGACAGCAGATGACAAGCCATCCTGACAATCATAAAAGGTGGTATAAGAGAGGAGCTTCTTGAAAGTGATTCTCACAACAATTAATCTTGAGTTATTGAGTTGGTTGCCAGTTACCAATAGGGAGATACATAGACACTTCATTTAGGCATCCCGTAGCATTAACGCCGGAACATAGGCATGAAATACACACACACACACACACACACAACAAAAATCTAGAACAAAAATTTGTGCCATTTAGGTTTAAGTTGTTGCGCGTCAAAATACTTTGGTAAAGTACCACCACCTGAGCTGTTGAAGTATTTAACAGTAAATTTGTGCACATAAACTTAACATGATCCACTGGTAAACTACGAAGAGTGAGGAAACAAACAGATAAGCAAGATAAACTAGTTAAGTCAGGGTCAGACCGTATGACTGGATTTGCGTTACACTACACACCTAACGCTACTAACCTGGCGAGTCTAACGAGCTAACTAACGCAACTAACCTTACCTGAAAAGTTCAATAATGAACCTTTATTATTAATAATAACTTAATGTCAAACTATTTACCATGTACCAGTTCATGGCAAGTCCACTAAACTCGCTTGGTTAGAGACACCGTTAGCACAAATGGCAGCGACTATCGTTAGCTAACATTAGCGAACATTGGTTGACATCTCAGCTAGCCATCATTGGATTAGTTTTACTAAACGACAGAGGCAAATACTGGCGGATGCCTGAACACAAAATGATCTGTACAACAAGTAACCTTACCAGTATCCTGACGAAACTGCTTCAGATTTGGGATGTCAATTATATAGGCCGCCAGGCTGGGATCCGACTGGCCAAGCGAGATGCTAGTTGAGGCTGGTCCAGCTCTTGATCCTCTTTGATGTAGCAGGCATTGTTCAATATAACAGCTCACCTGGCCACTATATGGTCGCCAGTACCCGAAGTCATCTTGCCATTCCCATACAACCACCATAGGTTGGGCCTGACCAGGAATTCCAGAAGATGAAGTGGATACCGATGGTCCACTCCTGGATCCACTCACACCAGGGGGAAATCCTGAGGCAGTAGCCATCTCGAATAACGTTAGCTCTGCTAACGTTAGCTATCTCTAGACAGTGGGATCGCAAGCTAGCAGTCTTACTAGCAGAATACTAATTAGCCTAATACCTATCAGTAGCTAAGGCAGCGGACTTTTAAGACGATTTGCGAGCGAGTTTACAATCAAATTTAATGAATGCCCAACCAGCCGCCAACATTAGCTGGCTATCGCGCTGAATTACGAAATCATAACTAGAGATTGCAATCTAGACTATGTTTACATGTCTTCTATTGCTAGCATACCTAGCGGACGTACATTTTACGTTACTAGCACGATGAACGGTCAAGATGCCCCATTCATTAACTATTTTGGCTGCATAGACTAGTGTTCATAAAGCTGACCAATAATTACGAAGATTGTACAGTTTTCACGTAAACGAGACTTGACGTTGGCTAATCCATCTCGTGTATCATCGCTGTCATGCTAGTTGGCCAACTGCCTGTTTTCTTTAAGAACCCGACACAACAGTCGGCAGACCAGATCTGTCAGGTGGCTAACATGTCTAGCACTACTCTTAAGATTATTTGAAATAGTCGGAAACGTTACCTAGACAGCCCCACAGGTGAACAACAGTATACTGCCAATACTGCGCATTAGACAAATTCCTCTACACTCGATGCTACATGCTACTTCTTTTTTTTCTCCTGTTACAAGCCACAGACACCTAGGCAGAGTGATGATGCCTGATGTCCACTGTGACTGTGGCAACAGACATGCAGCCGATACAATACTTCAAAATAAAAGCCATCAGTAGTGTCAGCAGGGGATTTTACATCCTGATTGTCATTCTGAGATCTTAAATTAAAGTTGGTGCAAATCCAAATACTAAAACATGAACTACTGGGGAATAATGGCTTCTACATTTCAAAATGCAAACTAGAGACGGTGAATTAACTTCGAAACTTTATTTTGAAATTGGAAGCGTAAGCACTCATGAAATTTAAAAGCCCCAAGCATGCCCAATATTTTTGTTCAGACATGACGCAGTCCTAACACTGGCCTATTTTTGTTGAATATTTCCCATCTAATACCATATTGTAGGTGTGATAAAAATAAAACTGCTGGGGTAATGGCAAAAGAGTCAGACTCAACGCAGTAAATAAAATGCAAGGCAACACATTTTATTTCAAAGGCCTAAATGGCATTAAGGTACAGCATATAAATACTGGTGAGTCCAGAGAGACAGTTGTTAGGGGGTTAACTTATGCCACTCCTTCCTTTACATTACATTACATTCATATTTACTTTTTTATATAATGAAACACTTTAACTGTACTTTGCTTTGAAGTTTCCATGAACATTTGAATTAAAAACCTCAAAACTTTACTTTGAATAGTGTTATCACCTTGGAATACTCCACAGTGGGTATATGCACACCTGAATCAAAAATGACCTTGGTGAATATACATACAGTATACCTACAGTAGCTAATGTTGTAATATGTTTCAGTCATTTCACCCAGTACTATTATACTGAATGTGTTGTTTTACATTCCCTGTGTGTAAGCATCCGTTGCAAATAAATAAATAAATAATATCACGAATATGTGACTGGTGTGAGACTGAACTGTCAATAATGTGAGTATCATTTAGCACCAATAAAGGTCTTGTCCACAATAATCTCTGACCTAGTGTGAGGGGAGAATAAACATCTCTACCATGTCATGTCAGTATAAAATGTATTACATATTAGCACAACATGGGAGCATGATTGCTTAGTAATAACATTGGGGAATTTTTCCAAGAAAAGAAAAAGAGACAGTATCTCTATCCCTTACGGATTGATCTATACACATCTGTTTAATAACAGTTGTATCACTGAACAGGATCCCTTTGATATTATTGAAGCACACAGAAATTGTCTGACAAGTAAAACACAAAAAACAAGCATTTGTCCAGCAAACCACTGTGCAACTTCATGTAATACTCCTTTCTGACATCATACAGATGCCACCATGATTGCCAGCCTTCAAAACACTCGATGGGCAAATGTACTTCTTCATTAAGCCACAACACTCTAGTAAAGCTGATACTGGGAGTTATGTTTATTATTGTGATTATCAAAAGGTCCATCATCAGTACTTCACTTTCCCTGGGACTTGTACATTCACACCGCTGTAATCCACCATGTACATAGGCCATTGCTAGAGTAAGAAAAAGAGGGATGACATTATTTAAAATAATTTCAAAACAATCTGAAAAACTACAACTTAAACCTCAGGTTGTGGTATTGTTCACCACAATATAACTGTAATCTCACCATCACAGGTATTTGATTGGCTGATGTAGTAGATCCCCCACCCGATGGAACAGACACACGGCTGTTATCTAGGACTCGTTTGCGCTTCCGTCGATTGGTAGACACTTCTTTCCCTTCTGGAAATGACGCAGAAATGAAAGAACAAATTTTCAGATCATTAAAGCCTTATCTATGTTCATTTATCTTGAAAAAAGAAAATGGGTTAACCCTTACCTGTATTACCAGTTTGCGTACAAATTTCTGCAAAGGGCCTGAAAAACAAAATATCTAATGAATACATTGTAGCAGAAATTGTTATTGCACACAGTTTATCCACATCTCATTACCAACTGTTCCCAGATGTACAAAGCGAGCAACTCACTGGAGCTGGCTTTTGATTGTAATGCTGATTTCTTCCCTCACTTGTAGAATCTTCTCTAAGCGGACAATGTCATAGGTGTTCGGATTCCTAAAGGGGATGTCATCTGGGAGACCGGTCACCTCTATTGAGTCTGGACTGGCCCTGATCAGTTTGTATGGTACTAGAACTGACCGATCCAAGCCCAGAGCTTCACCTTAAAATAAGACAACATTGCATTTGAATAAGCACAGAGCACTACGATGGGAATTGAGACAGATGCTGAAAAAAAACAACAGTATACCATATTTCTTGTTAAAGAGCTCCTTCACTTGTTCCCGTAGAATAACCTTCTCTCCCATGCGGTTAACTTCCTCATCATCTATTTCCAAAATGAAAGTAAAAAAACATTCATCATTCTTTTAACTACTGCATGTGGGACATCAATTCAACGGAGTACTGGCAGACTGTAAGAAGTAATTCTTCAAGTTTATTTAGAAGACACAAAACACTTTTTGTTGCACATTAGATTCTGCTCTGCAAATATTTAACTGCTAACATATGACAACTCCTGACATCATTCATATTGACTCACCACTAATTGAGGCATATGCTTTCTTCAATAAAGTTATCCTCCGTGGAGCTGAAAGGCAGACAGTATGGAATTACACACATTTCATTTCTCTGAGTGCAAAAGCAGATCCAAACAATTAAAACTTTTTTTTCATTTCATTTTACTACATCACATATGCTACATTAGCTATTCATTACCTGGTTTGGGGATTAATCCCTGGAAAGGCCTGAAACGAAGAAAACAAAATATTACCATAATGAACATTGTTGACCTGATGATCTGCAAGATGCTGTTGATAGAACGTCCATACAATTGTAACTGGTGTTATTTCAAACAAACCCTTAAATGTGTCCCCACTGAACATTATGAAACATGCAGTACCTGGTGATGGTGAATCTGATCTTGTCAGATACTGCTAGAATCCTTTCAAGATTCTGGGACCCAAAGGTGCAGGGTTTGCGGAAAGGAATGCCAGGTGGGAGGCCTTCAATAATGACGGACCCAGGGTTACTCTTGATCCTCTTATAAGGCACTTGGACAGGATACTTAATGCCCAGCGCCTCACCATACTTTCTGTTGAAGAGGTCCTGGACTTGTTCTCTTAGAGTGTTGGCCAAGTCAATCCGGGACAGCTTGGCCTCTAAGCTGTCTGTAAGGAACAGAGACACAGAATGTCAAAACAAAAGGCTTTACAAAAGTAACAAAAAGCTTAAATATCTATTTCCTGGACGTCTCACCAGTGAATGTTGGCCTCTTGGAGGCTGGTCCAGGGTCTTCTGTCACACTGTCTTTGGAATCCAAACCTGGAGAGATAGTCATTGATAAGGATGGTTTCTTCTAATTTAGTTTTATAAGAAAAAACATCTTGACTACATCTATTTGTTTCTCTACACCAGAATTATTCATTGATACATGTTGGAAAATAAACTTTTTTCAGGAAACAATGGCCATTACAAGTGTAATAGATAATTAGGTATATGGCACTGGACACTAGGATTTGGCTGAAAAACACAGAGCAAACATGGTAGTATAGACACTTACCTGCATCACATGGTTGTCGACTAGGCAGCTCATGCTTAACTGGGTCAGTTAACAATTCTGGTCTGCAAAAAAGCCCACAGAAAACACAGGAGTTCTTTATTTATTTTGATCTAGTTCATCAGATTTTGAGGAATTCCTCATACACAGTATCACAGTGTGATTTTTAAGGTAGAGGGAGGTTATAGTCACATTACACAGTATATTCGCATATGTATGTATTTCACATTTCTGACAGGAGACCTTTTAATGACAAACTGGATTTGGCTCCCTGCTGCCAGTATTTTTTTCAGCTTTGCTGCTCCAAAGCAATTAGGCCTTCGAAAAGCCATTCCGTCTGGCAGACCTGTGACATACAAGTCCTCTGGATACATCTGAAACTTGGAGTAGGGCACTTTAGTGACTTCAGGTAGGCCAAGGGCCTCAGCTGCAAACGAGAAGAGCACAAAAGACAGTTAGAGTAAAAAATGGCACTCTCAAAAAGACTAAAACAGTTTTTGTCAAAAACCGATGGGTGAGAGGAGATTAATAGCCCATTGTTTGGAGGTGAGTCAAAGAATCAAACACAATGTCTCTCAGGACCCCCACTCAAAAAAATAGTACCAATTGTACATACTGTATTTTGAGCTGAAAAGATTCTCCACTTGCTTTCGAAGTTGAAGGATCATTTCGCCGAGGTCTTCTGAAGAAGAAAGACTTAACATGAAGTCTACTGCAGTGTAGTCATGACACAGTAAAATGAAGTCAAGCAGTTAAAGAATGGGTTCTACCTTCAACTACCCTTTTAAGTGCTTCACCTGGTGATTTCTGGGATAATGCTTCACCTGAAAGAGCAAATTTGATTGTGATTTGGTTTAATACATCTTAAAACAAAACATATTACAAATGTTTCCTGTCCAACAGTATGCAATACATAGCTTATTTGTTCTTTTTTGCATTTCAAATGACATTTCAATTGGTGCAGATCTATTTTGCTCTTACCTGCTGTTGTTTACTCCACTGATCATTTGAGACAGGCAAATGTCAACATAACACATTAATTCATATTAATTGCAGTTGTCAAGAGTCTCAAAGTTAATATGAACACTTTCATAGCCGTACATCACACCTGATTATCTCCTTTTCTATAGTGGGGCAACACTGGACACCCAACTGAAGCATAGGATTCAAGGCATGTGTGCCGTCACAATTACCTTTTACTATTTTTGCAAACAGTTACAAAAATATTTTTCTAATTTATATTTTCTATTCTAACACAAGACTTGTGTATTTTCTGGTTCAATTATGATTTTTAGTGTAGCACAGACTTTAGTTCTAATGATGCCAATATAGACTACAAAGTAATGGCACTGTATTTCTGACAAGCCAGAAATACACAAATCAAGTGTTCATGTTAACTTCATGTCTGAGGGTTAAACTTAGGGCCTGGGCACTAGGTGTATATGGTAGGAGAAACTAGAGTGGGTGTGGGTTAGTTGTTTAGGGAGGTCTACAAACACAAGCTTACAAGCACTGGATGAACTCCAGCAGTAGACACAACTACAGGCTACTGTAGGCTACATCTATCAGGGTCTTCTATGACTTGGGGGAGGGGGCTGCAGAGCGTGGACTGGAATAAGGTGAGCATGGTGCAACAAGGACCTTCAAAACCACCCTCTTCAGTTTACAAATCTCTGTGCAACTCTTGTCTGGAAATGCATAATCATATTGCTGGAACTTTCAGGGCAAATGATCACCACTGACCAGAGTCCAGAGCCACAATTTTGGGGGAAAAAAAGAGATTAGTTGAGTTGTGTGAGTGTTGCTGTCATGTAGGTTAGGCCACATACATTCGCAAGCAACTTATGAATTACTAGATGATGGATTTCCAGAATAGGAGAGAAAAAATAATATATATATATATATATATATATATAAAAACTAAATACGGCAAGGTTAGCATACACTACACTAAAACACAGAGATTCCAAGCTCTGAGGACTGAGGAGTTTGCTTTGGGCAGCTGAGGGAGAAGAGTTGGGTTCAGGGACACTAGGAGGGAGCAGAGAGGGGCAGACTGGATATCTGTGAAAAAGAGTCCATACGTTTGTCTGGATTTGAATTCTATCTCTCTAACAGAAGGAGAAAGAGAGAGGGACAGCTGGCAGATACCCCATGGCGGTGCCGTCCTGGTGGTGGGGTGGGCAGAGAGGCGGAGGGCATCAGTTACCTGCGTGAGGCTCCGGAGGGCAGCGCAGGTCAGGGGTTGCCGGGTCAGCAGGGGGCTCACTCGGCTCCTCTGCGGACACAGTGGTTTCTGGAAAACAGAATCATTGGCGGACATGGGGAAATGATTGTGTGGCATTAGATTAGTGGCACTCTGCAATACAGCCTCAGAATCATGCTTTTCTGAGTACAGTTTGAAAATCAGAGCCAGAAAAATCACTTGCAGGCACACCACAACTGACTGCCTCAGTACCTGAACTGAGCAAAAAAGAGACAATTGACGACAATTGTGTTACTGGTTGAAAGACGCACACAGTGCAAGGAGTGTAGATTGTGTGTATGACACAGGGAGGTTCCAACAACACAAACAGGCTAAACATTGTGGTTCAGGAGGAAGTTCCTTATCTCTAAAAAAACACTTTGTCAGTGCTGAAGTAAAATGACACAAAGTAAATCTTCCAACACTATTTGAATGCAAAACCACACAATTCAGGGCTCTGAGCTGTCTGGCGTGGTTATAGGTAGATGTTTTTAGAGTTTCGGTTTAGTAAGCTGTTTTACAGAGTATGTATCTCAATCAGTAGCCACATCCTGCTGTGGCACACAGATATATGTTTATGTTCAAGTGCTGCGATCTTCAAAAAATAAACATTTGAGATGTCTTTTTTGTCTGCTTTGCTCTGTCCCACAACAGCAACAGTAAAATATTTCACTGAAAAATGACTACACTGGTATACTAAGCCTCACTGAGATGACCACAGGCAGAATATTCACTAAGCTTTGCCAGAGAGATTTGCAAAGAGCCTTTCTTGCATCAGTTCATCTGACTATTACCACTGCCTCAACACAAGAGAGCAAACAGGAAATGACCGAGCAATGAGTTTCCTTTTTCTGCATTTAGTGCTTGTTGGCCAAGAGGAAAGTTACACATTCAGACACATTAAAATGCACAACATTATTGCAATTGTGTATTACAGTTGAATTATTACAAATTTTCCGCCGTTAAAGACATAAATTAAAATGAATTGATAAGGATCCAGTGACTTATGGTTTTATTCCTTCAATGTCACCTTTCAAAAAGTAAAATTCCTATAATATAGTTTTGGTTAATGACAAATTCTCTTTATCTAAAATATCAGGGATCATCTCTTTATTTTAAACAGCACAGAATGGCTGGGGCGTCTTACCTGGTACTGTAACCTGAATTATATCCCCATCTGGTGGCTCAGTCTTGATCTTCTTCAGTGGGACACAGTCACCTGAAGGTCCTAAGAAATAGCAACGAATTTCTTTTTTTTTTGCAGAAAACCAACAAATGTTTTTTTTTTGTGATGTGATGTGTTTCACAATACATGTCTGACATGTTTATTGCCCCCAAGTTTCAAATTAAAACATGCAATAAGATCTACAGACAGCAAAAAATACTGCAAACAGGTAAATCTTTCCGAAGAGTGCACTTTCCATGCTGATTAAAGCAAAAGTTCTATGAGAATCAGCCAATAACGGTTATAAATATACACCCTATAATTTATACAAACCTGCTTCGCAGTCTGCCAAGGGACTCACACAAGAGCTTGTGGGCCTGTGCACAACAAAACACAAAGATCAGCTATTTTCCTTTTATGATAATGAGCAGCACAACTGTTATGTGCTGATGGCGCTAAACATAAGGGCATCCTGAAGACGACCCATCGGCACTACCTGCTGCTCTGGGCATTGCTGGGCAGCTCTAAGGCAGTAGGGGGCACTCTCAGGTTCTCCGGGAAGCCGTCGTCCAGCACCACTCCCATGTCAGGCTTTCCCTCTTCCTTTGACACCTTACCAGCAGCTGAGGAGAAGAGAGGAACATGAATGTCAAGCAGACAAATATTAACAATTATTCCCCAAAAAAGTACATGTACTTCCCTGCTGTAATGAATATTAGTATTAGACTGACAAAAAAAACGTCAGAAAAATTAAAAAAATACATTCATGCATTATCCCAAAAAGATAATAAGACAACAGGGTGCAAAAAAGTAATGAAAAATGCCTTACCTGTAAAAATTCTTTCATCAAACATTCTGCAAAAAGTAAAGGAGAGTAGTAAATAGAAATTGCACATGTCAACAGACAAGTTAATTCTTCTTGACTCTGGTACTCAAAAGTCACTGGTAATTTTATATGCATATCAATTTTCCAAAGTGGCCAAAAGCCTCAAACCATGAAACCTGCTAAAACACGTGGCTTGCATTATGGCTCGAGACTACCTAATTACAGCAAATGAGTTGTATGATAGTGCATCATGTATGACAGTGATTTGCAGCGGTAGAAATGCATTTCGCTTTAGTTTGGGTGCAGGGCGTAAGCCTGCCAGATGGCCAGTCCTGCTGTGAGTTTCATTCCGAAAGGGAGCCATATCGTAAGTGCTGCTGAGATGCCACACTGAAAGCCTCGTCCTTTGTCCTTCTACAGATGTAGAGCTCTTTTCATCTCCATAAGTGCAGATCTGTGCCAGTTAGTTGGCAGGAAGGGTTTTACATTAGAGGAATCAAAGGCACTGATCCTTTACGGATTCACAGTCAGGAACAAGTACTAATTACTGCTGTCCTGTCCATGGCTCTTGCTTAAGTATTAAAAGTCAGAGTTTTATGTGGGGGTGATTCAGGGACTGCGCTTACCGTTTGACAACAAAGCGGACTCTGTGCCGCTCTTCTAGGATGCGCTTGAGCTTGGGCACCCCATAGGTGCAGGGCCTTTTGAAGGGAATCTTGTCCGGTATGCCAATGATCTCCACTGCCTCGGGGTCACAGGCGATCTTCCGGTACGGAACTGGAACCATGTGATCCAAACCTAATGCCTCGGCTGAAGAGCACCACAAAAACAAATGATGATTTCATTCACTGGATTAAAAAATTCAATAAAATCTACCAGCCTGTTAACTCTATAAATCAGAAACTCTTGACTAAAACAATCTTTACCAGAGATATGAATGTAAATGATTAAAACATCTAATCAACAAAATGTTACAATAACTATCTTTGCTTTGATCATTTAAAACACTATGGCTGTACAATGTGTTGAGTGATCTGAGTGAATAACTCAAGCTTTCAAATATACTGTTGCTCACAGGGATTTGAGATACATAGCAGGCATTAAATCTTGCCTGACTTACCATAACGACTGTTGAAGAGAATCTGGACACATTCCCGTAGTGTGTTTATGTCCTCTGTTTCTCTTATAAATGAGTCCCATTTTTCTGTTGAGACAGATATATAGTCTGTCATTAAAATTAATACAGGGTAGAGGTTGTACTTGTTCCAAAACATTTATTTCTTTCTTTTCAAAATGAAGGGGAAAATAAATTAAACTTTAACAATGAACTGAACACGCGTTTGTGAAGAAAAAAAAACAGCTTTCCCATCTTACAATGACAAAATACACACAGCTTTTTGAGACACAGCAGATATGTCTATTTAGAGGAACTAACTGGACTCACCTGATTTTTCATGCACAATTGAGAAAAGAAGACGTTTTGAAATGTGGATGCTGGGGGGGCACTGACTAAGATCTCCAGTTATACCAATCTGATCACCTGAGCACATCAAAGAAAAACACAACACATGTAATACAATATGAATATGACTACACACCACTGTACTCCCATATAGGCTAAGGCAGATTAGACAACATACACCAGACTGTGATGAATCTTTCCCATTTCAAAGTTGAAAGCTCTAGGCAATTCCTACCATTGTCAGCACAGTCCTTTGCAGGTGTTGCTTTCTCATGTGCAGACATCCACATGCCCAGGCACTCTTTTCCAAGATTGTGAAGGGAGATGGGCTTGATCTCCTTGCTCTCGGGGTGAGGCTGAGAGGACACGGGCATCCCGTATACAAAACTAGACAACACAGAGTTGCTGACAGCAACATCCTGCCCTGAGGGCTTGATGGCAGAATGGCCACTGACACTCTTGTTGCCTACATGATGGTTGATATCGGTGCTGGATTTGGAATCTCGCCCCACCTCCTCTATTGTTCTGAGACCAAAATAAAATAACATAAATAAATAGTTATTAACCTCAGGGAGTCTGGCAAGTGAAAAAAATTAATTAAGACTGCATGTTGAATCTATGCCCATCTATGAACTGTGACAATATATCCAACCTACCTTTTGACTGTAAAACGGATTCGGTTACTTTGCTCCAGTATTTTCATTAAGGTCTTGGTGTCATACTCAGCAGGTTTCCGTAGCGTGATTCCATCAGGCAAACCATGGACAACTACTGAGCAGGGATCCTTCGTGATCAGATCATAAGGCACAGGGACCAGGCTGCTTTTTCCAACAGCCTCACCTTAGGAAAAATTAGCATTTGGTATGATCATTATGTAGAAACTATGGAGAGAGTGATTTTGTACATGAAAACAAATCCACTGAGGTCATGCAGTTTTTCACTCAATCTATTTACTATGCAAAAAATGTATAATGTGATGTATGTATTCATGTCTATGTTTCTTGAGCTGGCACAATTAATCAAACAGCTTGAATGGCTTCATGACTACCATCTTAAAGTTAACTGCATGCAGCTCATCAATAAAGTATGTTCTTATTGTTAAATCACTAAATGAGATAGAAGGATTGTGGCTGCTTGTTTAAGTGAGTGACTGAAAAGATCAAGGGCCCCTACTGTAAAGCACGCTGAACACCTCCTCCACCATTTTTCTTAAGACAAAAATGTTGGAGTGAGCATCTGTTAAGGCTCGCTGTTTCCCTTGCCCGGCGTCTTTTACTGCACTGCTGGCTTCTCCCTCTCGGGCTTTACTGTGGGAATTAACTGTGGCCAGAGCTTGCAGACAGGGCACTCCTGTGAAAGAGAGTAAGAACACACTTTAGTAATGCAGCAGCACTGAGGGTACAATGCATACAATCCCCCTTGATTTATCTAGGGAAAGTGTGTTTGTTTGTGTGTGTGTCTGTGTGTGACAGAGAGAGAGAGAGATGAGAGAGAGAAAATGAGAGAGAGAGAAAAAAAAAAAGATGCTCACGACAGAATTTCTGAAAGTCAGCTTGAATTTCCTTCCTGGAGTTCAGGAAGACGCGTCCCTTTTCTGTCCCCAGGGCAATTACACTGTCCTCATGGACGGTGACACAAGCCACCTCCGCATTCAGCTTGGACATGGCTGTGCACTAGAAGACAATGGTACTGGTTAAAGCACTGACATGCAAATTTCCTGAATAAGGTAATGAACATTTATAGTTCTTTACAATTTTTGAGACTGAATTAATAATCTACTGTGATTTCCTCCACAAGTTTGATACTATGTTATCAGTTCATCAATCAATTCATTGTATTTTTACCTGGCCTATCTAGAAATATACCCATAGTGGACTAGTGCATGGTCAATGATCTCACCACAGAGTCCAGAGCAGAGACCAAACTGGTCAGGATCTCTTGCCTCACAGACACCTGGGGTACCCGGATTTCCACCCGTGAGTTTGTTCGAACGGCATCACATCCTGTCTTCCCAATCTGCGCCATTCTTTCACAGGCAAAAGAGGAGTTCACCTGCCAAAAGTGAAGATCACAACAGTCAGTGTCCAATCAACAACACTTTAGTGATTATGGTGTTTTTGTTTGTTTATATATTGGTATATTGATTGCTTCACAACTGTTTCAGAAATCCTTCCCAAACCGGGCACTCAAATAATTGCAGATTCATATGCAGATATGCATATACATATGCAGATTCATTTTTCTTTCTAAACATGAAAGCGGCATAATGTTTTATGTTATTTAAAATTAATTTCTTCTTAGTTAATCTTAAAGATACACAATGGTAATATCACATCTTAAAGTAGACACAGAATGAAAAACTATTGCCTTGAATTAGGAGAGGTTGCGCATGGCCAAAAGGCTGTCATGAACATGAGACCTGGTTGTGCCCTCCTTCATATGTAAATCTTGAACATAGAAATGGCCACTAAAACATGGGCGACTTAGAACAAAGCCTACATGTGATGTCAAATGTCACAAATCAATTGTAGTTCAATCATGGTTGCCCAAGAGGTTGCCATTTAACCAAAACAGACAATTTCAATATCCAGTCTAAAAATAAGTTTGTAACTGGGCTTGAAAAGTTGCACTTCAACTTATTTTTATAACAAAAGTTGAATACATTCTATTTAACATCAGAGAATAATGTACAGATTACAAGCACATCCTACAACTTTGAAAACTAATTATGACTGAAAAAAATAACACAGCTTCAAAACAGAATGAAGGACTGAGCTACAGAATAAGGAAACTATACATTCCAACATGTTACACTGGCTAACTGTTTTGAAGTTGATTAAAGAAGCCTAAGATACTGCTAACACAGGGGTAAGAATACCAGTTTGTAAGCTTTAAGGGGCTTAAAAAGTGATAGTAATACCCTCCATGCAATATGCTAAAACCAAAATCCGTCACACCCATGTGAAATCAGTTAATTACGATAAGCTTTTGTCAGCCAATTAAAGCTGACTCAGATTACAGCCTTAACGCCCTGAATCGAAATTGTTCTCCTCTGGCGACACAGAAGGGTCAGCACCCAGCAAGCCTCTTCACCTTCAATTCCAGTGTCAATGTCATTTGTCATCTCCACTAACGTAACCTATGACATATTAGAATCTCATGTGATCACATAATGGTTTAGGCATGTTACCTCGAATGGAGGGAAAATGCACACAAAAATGAGAGGAAAACTAAAAGGCCATTATATAATTAAAAGGCAATGAGAAGGAATAAGGGGCATGAAAAAAATCGCAATCCTAATTCCAGGCCTGGAGTTCTCATGGCAACCACAATCCGTCTCCTTGGAAACTAATCTCGAGGCATTTGAACAATGCAGCTCTGGCCTTTAATCTCTCCAGACACAGAGAGCCATTATCCTTGCCTCCAGGCAAGCCCAAACCACAGTCTCCACAGTGGGGGGAGCCAAACACACTAAGCCAAACAATTACTTGTCTGAATCCGCCTCTCAAGAGCAGATAGCAAACAGAACCCCTCGCCCTGCTGGCAAATGGACTACACACACCCTAGCACAGCTCCGAGAACTAGACAGCCTCTTTTGATCATATCTTTAAGACAAACAGAATTATGTGCCTCAAGTAAAAACAAAGCCAGGGCGACTGTGATTTCTCTACCGCATAACACACACACAGTATTTAAACACTCACATATCCTATACAGCCCTAGCAGGACTAAGATCAGAATTTGTCATCAAAGCCATAGATTTCAAGTACCTACAAGACGGAAGTTTCTTGAAATTTTAACCTTTTCATCTTCCTTCAAATGGAAAATGGATCTGTATTAGTAGGCCCTATGCTTTATTAAAACATTGGTAACTTGATGGGTTCTTCTTTGTGTACTGAACTTACAGACTAGGTTAGTGTATTATTGTGCAAGTTGATTTCAAACCAGTGCAACAATTTACAGTCTTCCCTTTCAAGAAATGGTAAATTTCAAGATGAAATAAAGATAACTGTAGAGACAAAGGAATCACAGCCAGCATGGTCTGGTGATTTTGTTTTGCATTATATTCACTTTTACAAGATAACACACTGATCATGCATGGCTGTCTGTTTAACAGCTTCCATATTACCCCTCAGGGTATGATAGAAACACAAGCTACTGATCCTTCTCTACAGAATAATTCACCATATGGTACTTAGACATATTACAATGATCTCAAAGAGGGTATCATACATTTCTGAGCGGTTTTTCCAGCTAAGAGGCTTGCAGCTCTCACTGCCAGTGATACACAATACTTTCTAAATACCTTCAACAACAGATGCCGGCCTAAAATCTGTTGAACAACAAAACAGCATCTAAATCGTTTCCTGAAAAGCTGATCATTGACTTTTAATTGCTGGGTCATAATGCACAAGTTATGTTTCAAGCGTAATTTACAATGCAGTATATTGCCCAGACAGCCTAATGTTTGCTTCCGTTTACTGCAGAAATGGATTTATACTTCTTTATTTTCGATGACTTAATAGCAAGTGTTATAAACATTTGGTCTTCTGTTTTAAGCCTTCAAACTGATCTGCTAAGGCCTCTGACCATTCTTTAATTTGTAAGCTACTTTACTACATACATAAATAAAACTGTAATCTGTCCTCGATCCAAGAGAACACAAGGGCAATGCACTCAATGTCATGTTTCAGCAATAGTAAACACGATCTTCCAAAGAATGTTGAATTACAACCATATTCAACAAGTTGAGCACAGCAATTGCCAGTTCTGAGACGTAATATTGTAAGGCAGCACAAAGCACGAAAGGGATGCAGCCTGCTTCGCAACTGATTGGACATAATGTCAAATTACTGAGCTGTACCTGATATCTAGATATGGTTTGCAACGTGTCTTCTTACTTTGTTATTATTTAACGTGATGCATTGGTTACAACAGCAATCAAGCAAATGATCATGATTTGTCCATTTGACAAATTAAACTTTCATTTCAGAAGACTCCTCTCTCTTTTATCACTAACTGCCTAAGTAGTTAGGTCTACATTTGTGTGCAGCATGTGTGATTTTCAGCCACGTTAGTTCAGTTCTGACTTGGACGGAGAGAGCCAAGGCTTGCGATGTTTGTGTTTGCTGTAATTTGTCAATGGTTAACGTTAGCAGCAGTCGACCACCAAAGGAATGATAGCTAACCTAGCAATCAGCTAGCTTCATTTGACATTGTAAACATGACCTTCTAAGGTTGACCAAAAGTCTTTTAAACTACTATAGTAGTGTACACAGTTTCTACTGTGACAGACTACGGAGTCCGAATTTGGAGTTATAAATTATATAGTAGCCTACTACTGGTACACTTCAACGTAACAGGCTAACTGCAAATTATATTGCGTTGTATCCTACATAACGAAGACAGACATTGGTCAAGGGTTGGAGTATAGAAAACTCTTGACAGCGATAAAATTCTAAATAATTAATTAATTTCCTTTCGAACTATTCTGCAGCACATTTAACAAACTGAATGAATTCTACAACATGCGTTTTGACAGATAGAGCATCGGAACTTAACGTTAATGCCTAAATTAGCAAGATCGGTTGCAAGCTAACCCACAAATATTAGCTGGCTAGCTATTTAGCAACTAGCAACACGCCTCCCCCTAGAATTATAATCTGTAATTTCAAAATTCGACAATCCACAAAAAGTCACGTGTCAAGAAATATATGTTTACATACTGGATTAAACAAGTTAAAATTGAAATCATCGCTCATTTCTTACCTCCAGTTATCGTTATAATTTCCTTATGCCGTCAATCCCGGAATAGGTTTATTCTCCGTTTAATCCAATGGTAACTGCTGGGTGAAACTCCCATCTATAAAATAACGTTCACGAGTTCATATATCTTGTGAATTCGATACATTGTTTCTTCCTTTAAGGTAATTATATCGATACGCCTATATTTCCTCTTTTCCCGTTTCTTTCTCTTTTCTTTAACAGTGGACTGTGTCCCCTTTCCCCTTTCTTTGTTCTGTAATCCAGTAAAATTGAAACTCATTCGCCTCTGCTAATCCCAGCCCAACTCAACAACAGCATCTATTGGCTGTAATTTACATATAGGATTAGGAACCTCTGGAAATCCACGGAGGAAATTTACGTTCAGAAAAAGATAGGTAAATAATCATCATTGATGTATTATTGTGAACTGCAGTGTTTGATTTAGGCTTACATAATGTAGAATATGGCAGCATTCACTACAGGCCAAGCTGGTAGGAAGCCTGTTTTATTCTGTTGGCTGTAGGATGTAATTAGTAACTGTCAGCAATACCTCTTGATACAGTTTCTACAATGGTCATATTTGAAAATCTAGGTTATGTGCACATTATGCATGTGTACACTAAACCATTGCATAGGTTCAATTTGTAATTTGCACCAATTGCATGTCGCCAATTTGGGTTGTAGGTTAACAAATAAAGGTTGACAATAAATTAAAGGTAATGGTTTACATTACTTATGTACCTGATTCAGTTATAGTGATCCTGTCCAGTGACTTCACTCTTAACAGAATCCAGTCTCCCTTAAGAAATGTTCCTCTAAGAAAGTCAGTGGCCAAAGATCACATTTTTCTAGGGCCACTTACTAAACTGGCATAAACCACACACCGCCTCTTTCTAGGTGATGGAAAACAACATTATGCATCGCTCCTCATGCCATATTATTTTCCCTTCTTTAAAGCCTCAATTAATTTTGCAGCGTTTGAGTTTTAGGCATGTTGACTTTCACACATTAGATCATGTTTTCAGATTAGTTTTTGCACCTTTTATGCTAGCCACTCATTTTACAATATGTGTTTTGTAGGCTGTTTTAACCTTTATGTATTTGTCTTATGTTAAACACACTGAGTTGCCATCTTGTGTAGGAAATGGGCTATACAAATAAATTACCTTGCCTTGCCTTGTGGTGTATCAGTCAGTGTGCATAGTTGCAATTTGACAAGTGATTTCATTTATTACTCTCTAAAGGTGCTTGGGCTCTCCTGCCCATGGAGGCCTACAAATGGATAATAGCCAACCACCAACCTGGCTGCGAAGGGAAACGAAGGAATAAAAAACGGAAGCCTTTTGTCCATATTGTTAATATTTAATGGTCGAGTTTCAGAAACATTACAGCAATCAAGAGTATGAAGTTTTTTCCCAACTGAGAAAAGGCAATATTTGAAGTCCAATGACATTTTGATTCTTCAATTCCAAAGCCTGGGGCCAGCCCTATCACCTTCAGAGAATTTTCCCCAGTCATACTCACTCTACCCATACAGTACCTCCAAAGACCAAACACCCAACAGCTTCATGTAAATATAGTAATGGACTGAAGACTATGGACTTGCTGAATTTGAGATACTAACATTTGGAAGACTGAATACATAGATTCTGTATATTTGGGTTGGAGATTGCAAATAGAGTCAGATGATGAATGGTTTTCTAACCTATACATTTCATACCAGATTATGCCAGATACCTGACCATGCCACTTATGTGCACATTCTCTTGACTTAGCAATTACAAAAGGAAAGAATGTATCACTACAGTGAATCTCCCCTCTGTAATGCAAGATTGGTCTCCCATAAATTTGAAACTGACCTGTGGCTTTACATACATCCACTGAAGTATGTCCATGGAGTTTGTTACAGCTAGATCATTGTGACTTGAATGACTGGCATATATTTGGTGTTTCTGCACACAAGAGCTGAATTGTGTAGATACAATTTTAATCACAGATCCATATACTGTCAAAACACAGATCTAGCCTTGATCAAATCCTGCAGACTGTTTTAATTGTATTCATCTGTATGCTACTTATGATAAACATGTATCTCAGTTGTGATAAACATGTACCTCAGATCCTTGAAATTATATCTATCAGGGCTTCCTTCATTGTTCTAATTTAATTTTCTTTGAAGTAAGTCTCATACAAAAACATTGGCAATAAATAAAACAAGCTTCAATAGAGGCTAATTATTAACCACCCTGCTACACGTGTGTTCTTTCAAGTGAAGCCGAACCAAGTTCTGTCAGCAACTCATATTGTGTCAATAGTTCTCGTCATATTTCAACCAATTTCTTTTGTTTTATAACATCAACATTGTACATGTAGGAGGTAGTCTACAGGTAACAGCAGGATCGTACCATAGCCACATCACCTCTGTCTCATCTGTCAAGGGGCATATTAGGTGTTCATTATGATGCTTTGGATTGTTTATTGATACAGCTAGTCATTGATTTGGTGTTAACTGTAAACTGGAGAAAAACAAAATCACATGTCCAGTGGAGCGTTAGTATGAAGTCTAAGCTTCAAACTGGCTGCTGCTTCTTTTTTTACAATGAACCTCCACAGTTTCCAAAACAATCAGTCCTTTTCTCCATCATCAGTGTTGTTCCTAATGAGAGAAAACAGTTTTGATATACAAAACATTCAACATTCAGTGTTAATGCTACATCAGATCAAAGCCAATGACTGAATCCCAATGTTCCCACTAACTTTAAAGGACCGTTCACACCAAGAATGATAACTATAATTTTAATGGCAAATAATGATCGATCTGCTTATTAGGAAAGATAATGTCCATACCACAAATTGTAATGACAATTACATGTGTAACAATATTGTTGGGATTACTTTCGGAATTGTTTTTTTGAGAATGAGAAAAAGTTGACTATCAATCTGAAACCTTCTAATTTTAGACATTTCATTCATTGACATGATGAGAGAATTGGTATTGTTGCTCAGTGTGGACACCACAGACTTAAATGCCATCAGTCAATTATGAAGTCGATTCATGCCCATTAAGACTTGGAGGGTGTAGGGCTTAGAGCTTAGGTGGGACATTGGGACGAAACCAGAATGCAATGCCCATACATGCTTTATTGCACTAAACTCTGACTCAGCAGTACCTCTGGTGAGAGAGATGTGTCTGGTTGATGAATACCATTGGCCGAATTTGCACCACTATGGGCCTATGGGAAAAACACACAATAAATAACAAAGCATTGCAAGACAATCATACCAACATACATAATGCACAAGAATATGAAACACTTTGTGTCTTACATCTTTGTGTCTTACCAGAAAAATGTACAGCTGACATGATTTTTATGTAGATTTTTACCTGGCCCTTGTCTGGGCGTGTACGCATTGCTTCCACCAGCTGGTCCACTTCCTGGTTGTGTTCCAGGGCGTTTCGCAGGGCCTCCTCTGTGCTCAGCAGCCTCTGCCGAAGGCGGGCCACCTCTGTGTCCGTTGCAGACGGGTCCAACATAGAATACCTGCGGTGGTCTGGGGACGACTTCTCCCGACCCTACCATCGGGGAAAAGGTGGGGGCACATAGGTGCACATTCAAGAAAAGATGATGTTAGAAATCATGAGCATCCCCTAACATGTACTTGACATTTAGACACATGTATCACACAGAAAATTTTTGTCTTTTTCCAACAAATGTTACTCATAACCTATTTACTTTATTCCTTTCAGTACTTTCTGTAAGAAACCTGGAAAATGCAGAGAACATGGAACATGGAAAATACAGGTGTGGAAAACACGAGAGAGGTGCCTCACCAGCAGTAGCAGTTTCTCTCGCAGGGTTTTGATGTCGTCCTGTAGCTTCTGCTCCTTCATCCTCCACTCGGCTTTGTGCACTTCCCTGCTCAGGTCGCGGTCTACTCCGGGAGAGTGGCGGGGGGATTCCAGCAGTAACACACGAAGCTCATTCAGGCTCCTGTGTGCAGGAGGACAAATGTATGTATATTCACTAATAAGCCACGCAAAATGCATAATTAATATAATAATGGTCCTGTGCTTATTGCTCAGGGAATATCACACTTTTTACTAATAAAACTTTTCTTTAACTAAAGATCTGAAGTCAAAATGCTGTGTTCTAGTCTAATTCAACCCAGTACAATTCATTAAAAACAACTCTGGGCATTTTGAATACACAAGGCGTACTGTGCGCGGCTTCTAAACCTGAATAAGTTTGTGACCAACGATTCTTAGAAATTTCACGAAAAAAGTGTTTTTGCCAAATTTATTTGTTATTGTCTGTACGTGTCAGTATCAATACTTTACATCACACGTCATACAAATAAGAGTCATGTGCTATTTACATACACACTCTGTGCATGACAGAGTGGTTGGGCCATGGGCATGTCCCAGCCCATTACCAGAGAGAGACCACCCCAGCTAAGATACTGCAATGGTCAGAGTGGTTAAAGAGCTTTTGGACTCAATTCTAATCAGCCTAATTACTCTCATTATCTTAATCTGCTTTCACACAAAGTGGATTGAAACTGATAAATAAATAGACCAACATAGTCCATGTTATTAGGCCAAGCTCTCTATCAGTCTTGCTGACATGGCAATCTTGCTGCAGAAGCACCGCATCCAACAAGTTATCTCTGTTTCTTTGTCCTTTACCTCTCTTTCTTCAGGAGCTCCTGGCTAATGATGACAAGCTGCCCTGAAGCATCATGGGATTTCTTGGTCATTGACTCTAGTTCAGCCTCAACGCGCATCTTGTCTTTGAGAAGTGCATCAGTCTTCTTCTCGCCTAAACGGACTTTGCTTTCCAAGGCTGTTCCAAAGATACACATGGCAGAGTTGAGCAAGAGTTTTAGTTGCATGTATGCATCATATCACAGAGAGTTCAGTTACTTTCAAATTTCTGAACAGAATGTTCTCGCTCACGAAGACCAGCATGAAACAATTACCAGTAATTTGTGACTGAAGAGCATCCACTTGTGTTGAAAGAGTTGAAACTTCTTTTTCTCTTTTCGTAAGTTTCTCCAAGGTTTCTGTGAACGTGGTTGAAAAACAACAAACATTACACTTGTTTTGAAACACTTTAATTGCAAAATCACCAAAGTTTCATCAAGACTTTTAATCCCTCCAAACCACAGCAGTTCAGCTGGTATAATGATGTGAACATAAGTCTTGGATGTCTCTTTTAATCTTCACGTCCATATGTCACTGTCTACGAATACATTATCTGCCGACGCTTTAAGAGGACTGTGGTGCTGCATTCATTAACTGGCTGTCTTACCTTCCATAGTCTGTTTTAATTTAATCTTCTCCTCTCCATTATCAGTATCCTCTATCACCTGGGAAAAGACAAGGGAGCAAAACTGGACATCAGTCATCATATTCAGGATTTCCAGCTGATACTCAAACTGTATGAGATATCCACAGCACACAAGGGCGCAGGGAGGGGTATATAAGTGTGTATTAAGGTGTGAACTGTCCTAGGGGGATGTCACTCACATTAGCATCTTGGGTGGTGCGGTTGGCCTCCATGGCTTGTAGTCTGTTCTCGCTCACCCTTAGCTTCTCTTGGAGGCTCAACAGCTCAGCGCGGCTCTGAGCTTCAGCTTTCTGCAGGGCCTCGTAGTCCACCATCTTCTTCTCGGCCAGCTCCAGCCTCTCCTTGAGGAGCTGGGCGGCGCGGGCCTGTTCCTCGTGGGTCTTCTCCAGCTCACCGAATCTCTGCTCAGCCCGCTGCTGCTTCTCGGCAGCCTCCTTGAGTTCCAGCGCGTGCTGGCCGCTCTTGGCCTCCGCCTGGATCCTCCAGTTCTCGTCACTTTCGTCCAGTTGGTCACGGAGCTCCTGGAGCCGGGTGCGGTAGTCCTCACGCTCCTTGGCCAGTACAGCCACCTCGATCTCATGCTTGGCCTTCAGGTTCTCCAACTCCAGCTGCTGCTCCATGCGCAGGCTCTCCATCGCCACCCTCATCTCAGGTGCGGTTGTGGCTGTGGTGCCACCAGCACCTCCCCTGCCACCCTCACCCTCTTCCTGGCCTTCAGCCGTCCCATTGCGCCGCTCTGCCATCAATGAGCTCTTGAGCTCCTCCAGCGCCTTCTGGTGGTCGCCCACCAGTGAGTCCAGCTTGGCCTTCCAGCCATCCATCATCTCCATGTTCTCACGTGTGGCTTGCTGGAGCCGTTGGCGCAGGTCGGCGATCTCCTGAGCCTGGCGCTCGACAGTGGTCTTGAGGTGCTCCACCTCACGCTGGCTCCCGCTCAATGCCGTCTCGTAGCGCTCACGCAGCTGGCTGCTCTCCTCACGGTGCTCGCGGCCTGCCGACAGCAGCTTCTCCCGCAGGAGAACCGCATCGGCGCTTAGGCCCGGTTCAGCATCTGAAGAGCCCTCGGTTCTGGTGGACCCAGAGGTGTCCCCTGTGCTCCTCTGCAGCCGTACCTTTAGGTCTTCCACCTCAGCCTTGCGCAAGCTAAGCTCCTCTTCTAGTTGCATCACCCGGGTCTTCTCCTCCACCGTTGTTTGCTGAGAAGAACAGAAAAGTCATTCTTATTTGCCAAAAAACACACACATCAATGCTTGTCACACATATGTAGGACCTGGACCCAACGTCCTGGCTGAGGGGGGCTACCATCCTCTCTGCAGAATCTTTGTTGTCCCCTTAAATTAATAGAGAGACAAGACCAGGTGAGAGAGTAGTCCCCCAGAGCTAGGAAGCATTTGCTCCAAAAATAGACAAGACTGAAAGAGATGTTCTTATTATAAAAGTCAAAGAAAACACATTCCTTCAATCAGCGGAGATAAAGCATCCTATAATAGACGACAGATGAAGAAACAAGGCAGCCATTCATCTACAGGGCTTTCCTCTACAAGCAGCCAGGCAATATGAGATGTCATAGCTCTTAGGGAGTCCAGAGAACAGAAATGCATAGAACCACTATAAGCATTCAAAGCCATGAAGAAGAAGAAATATACACACCACTTAGAAATAAACATGACTGCATTCTTGTCAGAGAAGATCAAAGACACACTTTGTGGACGTTGTTAGTGAGAAAGAAACCATTGAGCATCCATTGCTGTGCTCACAGTGTTTGATAGTTCTGTTTGACAGCATACAGAATCAGAAGATCCTCAAGAAGCATTCAGAGGCTATACTACTTTAGAAGAGAGAGGGAAAAAAGGCACTTTGCCAAAGGTGACCCAGTGACCATCAAGAGAGCATAGAACACGCTGAAGTTTTGGAGAAGATTAAGAGTGATTCTCATTTCACCTGGATCCTTTTAGGCAACCTCAAGGATGATGGGAGTCTGCGTCTGTCCTGTTGACAAATGGCATGTACTTCAAGAGCTGTTTCTCTAACCCGGCCTTATGCCTTATACAATGCAAAACTCACTTACAAGGTCAGACCTTCTACACAGTGATCTAACCCTCGGTTTCTCTTGCACCCATTAGAGCACACAGTTATCTCTTTGTGTTGGTATGCTTGGGTCTGATTTAGCACACCACTAATAAGCTAATGTGGTTAGAAATCCACCCAGTGAAGGCTTCTTTTGTGCCTGAAACACTAGCTGTCTAGAGCCACTGAGGATAACTCAAGCTGACACCGAGGCTTAGTGGGGGAGGGTCTGCTGGATGACACTGGACACAGGGGAAGGAAGGAGGGTGTGAGGACATGGTGTCTACAAACAGGCAGCTCAAATGGTCTACATGGATTTACAAATTCAGTGATCAAACAAAGTAAAAAAATAAATGTGGCCCTGCAAATGAAGGATGCAACTCAACCCCAGTTGACTGCAGCATTCTAAGTGTGGACACGGTTGAGAGAGGTCTCCAATACTCCAGTTTACTGTTACATTTTCATTTGCTATTGAATCAATTTCTTCAATCAGCATCTCTGAAATCTCTCACATTTACCATTATTCACTTTCTCACAGATGATGGATTACTTTTCTGATTTGAACATACTATTGTGGTCTGAATATGCTTCTTGAAGTTTTCTTTCAACATTTTATCCCTCTTGAAGTGCATCTGAGCACATCAATTCACAGGCAGAATACTGACAGAAAAGCATGACAAAGGGAACATCTGATTTGATCATTGAGGTGCTCTGAACCTGTCACTGATAATAGCACTGTGGGTGAAAGACTGGGGCTGAAGTATTGAGACCTCAAACTCAGAACCAGTCAGGCGCAAGCAGGACTAGTGCGTTTATTTCCGATGTTCCTAAATATCGAAAAGGGGAGACGGAGAGGTGATGACCACAAGTCGGGGCGGGTGAGGACTCTCAAGTGGCTTTTCATGTTACCATTGTCTCCTCTAATTCTTTCTGAAGCTTCTCTGCTTTTGACCTCTCAAACAGCAGACTCTGCTCGAGCTGCCGTATGCGGGCATGCTCCAGTTTCGTCTGTGTCTAGGAGACGAGAGAGACAAGGACAGAGGGCAGAAGGGAGAAAGAGAGAGAAAGAAACACACACAGACACACACATACAGAAGGGGAAATGTATCTATTAAATTTCGGAGATCCTCTGTACTGTCTTAACAGCATTCAGCAGACAGTTTGAGAGAGGCAGACATGAAAGAGAGAGATGAAAGAAAAACATTGAGAAGAGGTGAAAAACCTCAACGCTGTTTCCTGCCTTTCATGTGGCCATTTTCAGAATACCTGCTGAGAGAAGCTCCTCCACAGATGTCTTTCTCATCAAATGATGTCAAGCACTGAAACAGCGCTAAACTAGCGGTAAATGAACAACACTGAATGTATTAGAGGACTCACACTTAATTAAACTCAGATCAGATGTCAGATTGTCTGATGTCTGTTTTTATGGCTCGGCTGTGTCATGTCAGGATATATTCTCTTTAAAAAACATTTAGACTGGTTATAGGATAAACTACCTCAAGATCTCCTTTGGTTATGGATTCCTCCTCCACTCTGAACTGAAGATCTTCAACTTTCCTGTAGTAACAGAAATACACCACTAGGTGTCAGAAAAACACCTCCGAAAGTGTATGTTGATTATTGCTGAAAATGCATTCTTTAATGACAAGTGTCCAGCAGTTTTTGCAGTTTCAATCTCTGCTAGAACTGTAACTTCTAAATAACAAATATATTACTATTAATGTTTGTAATAATTAACAGCTGAGAAATTACCTGTGAATACACTGAGGACAAAAAGTTAAAACAGCAACCAACAGCAGCAACCAACAATTCCATGTCATCTCCCCTAGATATCCTACAATTCAAAGTTATGTGCCTTATTTTTCAAAGCACAAGCCTTGGTGGCTTTCCATGTGTTTTTAGAAAACAGAACAATCCAAGCCGGCCACTTAAGTTAATCACAGCCCACAAATATTTCAGCCTTTTTAACCACCTCCCCAGCTATGTATGCTTCAGAAAAGGGACACATGCGTCCTCTAGTGGTCGTCTGTAAAAGTGATATAGTGATATAAAACAAATGCAGCACAGCAAAACAGATTACAGGTGGATTATTCATGTAAATATACATTATAAATACAATAAATGCTTTAAAAATAAATGCATTAAAAACATAATTATGCATTTATTTAGAGACATTTACACATTTATGACATCTCAAAATAACGCTACCTTTTTTCTTCTTCAAGCTGATTGGCCAGTTCCAATTTGTCTTTTTGAGTGGTGGCGAGTAATGTTCTCACTTGTTGAAGGTTGCTCTCTGTCTCAGCAGCATACTATAAACACAAGACACAATCACCTTATGAAATATGACACACCTGCTATGCAGTCTGACCCAACCCCCCCCCCCCCCCCCCCTCCCCCACGGTTCCTCACACCCAGCTCCATATAAAAACTGTGTGTAAGAGATGGAGTGATGATGTGCATAGCTTGTGACAGGCTGACGAGTGACACACCTGCAGGTGCTGGGCTTTGAGTGTGCTCAGCTCTTTCTCCACCTCACAGATGTGGCTGGTTGCCTTGGCGACCTCAGCACGCTCCAGGTCCCTCTCGGCCAGAAGCTGCTCGATGTGCTGCTGCTTCTCTTTCAGCGCTTCCTGGAGCGCCGTGGTGCCCGATATCTTGCGGGCGTAGCGCGACGACGTCTCCGTCAGCTGAGGACACAGCCCGAGACAAATCAGATCAAGAGTACTGTGATAATATCTTTGATATTTCACTCATGTCTCACAAAGGGAGCGTGCTCCAAGCTGCATTCCTCCTGAAGGACCTCTGCACAGCATTAACCTCCAGTCAAGCGCCATTGTGTCTAATTGAGCTTTCCCTTATTTGCATTTGCAGAGAAAATCAGTTTCACAAATTCTCACTCTTGCCATTGTTGCATGTACATTCAAAAGTATACATACAAAACTTGACAAAAGTAAGAGTGAAGTATCCAGTGGCATATTTCACAGCTCAATCAGACATAATGGGAAAACTGTGTTGACTGAAGTGAATTTCTTTACCCTGATGGGTCCTTAAGGAAAGAAGCTGGAAAACCTTACTGCATAACGTATAATCACCACTGCAAGAAAACCTCTGACTGACTGTCCAGCCAAATGACCCCCACCTCCCTCCCTCCTTTCCCCCTTCCCCCTTCCCCCACGACTCGGGGCCGAACGGTCGCCACTGGTCTCGTAAGGGAGCTCAGCGAGCGAGCGCGCCCGCGCACGTCTCTCTCACCAGGCCGGTGCGACTGGGCCTGCCCACGGAGGAGGCCACCGAGCTGACGGAGCTGATGGAGGAGCTGCTGGGGCTGTGCGCCAGCGATGACACGCCCATGGCCACACGCTTGCTCTTCTTGGCCTTGGCCGGGCTTGTGGACGGGAAGCCAATGCGGATCACCTTGTGGATGGGGGCGAAGAGCCCAAATTTGGCCTGGCATTGGAAGTACCTGTGTCAGATGGAGGGTGTTGGGGGGGGGTTGAAGACAGACCCAAGACGATGGGTCACAAAAAAAAAAAATGGCCATGAAGACTGTGAAGCTCTTTGTTGTGGGCAATTCAATTCATCTGACCAGAAATGCTAAAGCATGCTGCATTCACTCCAACAAAGTGTCTATTGTTACCAGTAAATAACAAATAAGTACAATCATCTTTGGTATATACATAATGACAATCAATTTCAAAAATAAACGTGACAACAAACAGCTATTGTGTGTTTGTCCAATTTGAACAACAACCTTTTAAGATTGCACAGCTTTCACACACCTTCAAAATGAAAGGAGCTAGTTAAATAAGTGCAATCAGTGCCTATCTGGATGATGACACACATGTAGGAGATGGGTTTAAAAATACACCAGCACTGCAGTCATTTGTGCCGTGCCACGGAGAGGAAGTGGCTACCTACCTGGTCCCTGCCACGGCTCCATCGTTCTTCCCTAGTGGCTCATCCAGCTCCACTCCGCACCACTCGCCCTTGGCAAAGTCAGTCTCCCCGACGTAGCGCACTACTCCGGTTTTAGTGCCTCCGACCTGGGCACAGGGGAGAGGAGATACAGAAAGGGAAGCCTTTTTGAGTTATCTGCGTAACTTCCTCCAAATCAGCCTATCAGACAGTACGCATTACTAATCCTGTACAGTTAGGATGTATTCAGGATGTAATCTGTTGATGCAATAATTAGATCAGTGCTAATTTTGTAGCATGATGTGGGTTGTGTGACAAACAAAGAGCACAAAGGCAGGACGCCACAGTAAGCTGAAGTGAAAAACTGCTGATTTATGGTTAGATTACAGTGAAAGTGGGTGAGAAGGGTGGCGTTGCTCAGGATGAGCCTCAGGGCGACCACCCTCTTTGCCCACTACTGTGTGACTGAAGCCCACTGCGTTTGTCACTCTGGACTGGCTGTGATCTAATTGTGCGTGACTACGACAGCAGACATGGCCTACATTCCGAGAGAATGGAGGTCATTGGCAGTTACACTGGTAAGTTCAGACAGATTGGAAGCAGGTTTGAGGGCACAAAGTACACAAAGACCACCTTGAAGCAGTTAAAAGGGGTTTGGAGGCTTTTCTTTTTTGAGCACAAAAGCATTTGGTTGAGAGGAGATCACATGAATGACTGCACTACTAAATAATGAATCACATCAAACCAGGGAATGCTATTCTGATTACAATCCAAACACGGGAAGTAAACTCCATCATGCACTCTGATCTCTAGGAGAGGAGGATAACCTCTGCGGTCCAGATCGAGCCAATCTTTTGCATGATGAAACACTGCTACATGCTATGCTGTGTGGTTTGTAGAAACACTTACAAAATACTTGGCCATGCAACACTGCTGTGATATGAGAAGAACTGTATTCCATTGGCAGGATTTGAAAAGCAGAAATTTCAGTGCTGGTGGATAACTATCAAAAATGTGTATTAGTGATCTGAGAGCACTAATTCAAATAACTACATTTCAGAGATCAGGGAAGTGTGATCATGGAAAATTAATGATATGTTCTTAAACAACATCATCCAGACAATACTGACAGTGACTAATATGACAGGAATGCAGGTGTGTAGCTACCATCAGAGGAATTTTATGCATCACCTGCAGCAATGTGTGAATGTGTGAAAACAATGGTATTCACGGGTCATATGAGAAAGAACTACAAAAGACAGGAGAATAACGCAAAAGAGAAATGTCCCCTGGGCATAGTCTTAACCTGACTGTTTTCATCAGACTCCACCATCATTCATCAAAGGACTGAATGGGTATCAGTGGGAAAGCCATTACCTAGAGAATCTATCCTTGTCACTTTTCTTTTTTTTAAACGCTCATGAAACAAATGGCATTCTGTGCACTTCTCCCATTACATGAGGCTCACGGTTGCCATCACACAGTGCCCGGTGTCATATCCTCCGGACGGGGCCCCGAAACAGAGGCACTTTTGTGTGGGGACCCGGGACCTAACCTTTCAGCCCCTACAGCGTCTGCATAGCACTGCACATCTGAGACTGAGACTCTCTGTGTGTATGTGTGTGTGTGTGTGTATGTGTGTGTGTGGAGGGATCCTCACAGATGTGCTTTTCATAGGCGACCCTGCAAGTCATTAGCAGGAGAAATCTGCCCTTAAAAGTCTTGCTCGTTTGCAACAATCGGGCTTGAGCAAAAGAAAAAAAAAACACATCCCTTCCCTTTCTCCTCCCTCGCACACATCGAGAGGGAGTTTGTTGATGTGGAAGGTCTGGCCTAGAGACGACAGACACATCTGCCTGCCCTGCCTGCGAGCAAGAGCGCGGGACTTGTCCTCCAACGTGGCAGACGATTCTCCTGCACGAGCCAAGTCAAGATGCGATAACAAAAACAGGCGCGAGGAGGAAGCTCAGCCTTTGTGCCTTGCTGTCGCTGACCTCACATTGCCTGTCACCACTTAACGCAAACAGTCATAAGCTTCCACATGCAGTCAGACTGGAGAGTGCAGGAAGTGGAGAAAGTGAATCTTGCGGTTTGAGCGCTGATAGTCCCACTGACTGACTGCCATTTATCTTTACCCAACCATGCCTTCACAACCCCCAACCCCCATTCCGCCTCCACACCCACACTAGCCTCTCTCTCCCGCCTCATCTCCCAGAGGGAGTATAGCCTCTAAGTTAGCAGGTCTGGCTCCTGTGGCCAAGAGAGAGGGCAGAGTCAGACACCTCTCCCCTCCCATGGCTGATGTCTGTCTGCCTGCTGCACAGGGGGATTTGCAAACCAGTATCTCTCTCTCTCTCTCTGTGCAGGCAGGCTCCTCTCATTTAGCTTGCACTCAATCCAGCTGACTGTCTGACTGTCTGTCTGCATGACTGAGGGCTGGCTGAGGGAAATCCAGAGGCCTCACTGGCCAAGACAGGGGCTCAATACCTCTAGTGGCCTGCCTAGCCTGTGGCCACGCACAAACAGCCCAGGTGTAAAAGAGAACAGAGCATCAGTTCAGCTGCCAATTTCACTAGAGTGGGGAGTGTGTGTGTGGGTCTCTACTGTAACCTCATTTCAGAGCTTCACAGTGCAGGTAGACAGTGATGATGTGCTAGTAAGAGACAGAGGTTTAGTCCACTGATTGAAACTCTACTGTGTGTAAGTTCGCTCAGCTGAAGAGTCTACGAAGAAGGTGACAAAGCACCTCCATCTGGGGAAGCATCTTTAAAATGGCAGCGTCATTTACCACTTGATTCTTGATCTGCAGAACTGCAGTGTTTTGCAGAGTCTGTCTTTGCTAGGGCTGCAATAGCTCTCTCTCTCTCTCACTTTCTCTCTCCAGTGAGATTATGTTGTGTGGTGAACAGATGGAAAAAGCAATACTCTGGATTTCGACTGCATGGAGCTTGATGACATTGAGGAGTCCTTCGTATCCGACAGCGTGCTCATGGTAATAGGATACTGGTATAAGGGAGATGCAATGGGGAATTGGCCAAAGAAAAAAAAATCCCCCTAATGGGGCTGAACAGCTTTCTCCTCTGGCATAGTGCCCTTCTTCATCTGTTTCACTCACAGCACCAAATCTGTATTTCACATGTTAGTCTAGTGCGAGCACAAAACACAGGAAAGAACGACTTTAATTATAAACATCTAATAGTAGATTGTGTAATATATTTAAGCGACACGATGTGAGTGTTCTGTGTGGAACAGGGCCAATGTTTACTGTTATGTGAGATACACAAATCGCCTTCTTGTGTAATTCTGTAATAGAGTTGTAGTAGTGTCAATGTTGTGACGTAATTTCATGGTTTGATGACAAATGTTTCTGGTGATCGCAATGACAGCAAAGCAAAATAAATTCTTACATAAATTATTATTACAATTTTACAATTAATACAGATTTTCTTCTTCGATCAGAGGCTGAATTAACAATGAAGGCAGACATTATTTCTTCCAGACCTTAAAAACGATGAAAACCTCTCAATGTGGCATTACTAAATGTGGCACTACTAAAAACATAACCTCTGAATCAATGTCAAATTCATCAGCATTTAAATGCATAAATTTGTTAGCTCTACAACAACTTCAAGCATGGACTCTCTTTATATATGATCACTAGGAGCTGATGTATGCTGATAAATTTTGCATTGTCATGATCACCACAGGGCACTGCAAGTACTTGAAGAGGAGGATGGGTCTTGCTATTCCATGGACTGACACTGGTCGGAGGTCTGTGACGGTAATCCACTTTGATTTACAATATTGACTGCTTAGAAAGCTTTTTGCCAGTGCTGTACTAAATGGAATGCAATTTGACCCAAGGCCAATCAGATGTATGGTCGAGCAGACAGCTACATACTTAATGAAATTCCTTTGCCAGAGCGAGAAACCCAGGGCCTAGTTAGAACAACAGTATCTTCACTAACATTAATCATGTCACTTGGACTGTAAATATTGACTACATAACCGAAACAATCGCTGTAAATTAGTTTTAGTAATTACAACTACAGTACTCATGGTGCAGCAAGGCTAGCACTTACCAGCACCCGGTCTCCCACTCTGAGATCCTTGTCACCCCCCTTCTTGACTGAGCCGCTGTCGGACATGTTGGAGCCAGACTCGTTGCCTGTCTTAACAGAGCTGTTGAGCACGCCCTCCCTCAGGGGCATGACTGGACGACCGGCAGCATTACCTGCACCCCCATGGAGACTGAGGTTCTGAGCTGTTAGGGCATCCCCGGCGTGTCCGTCACCCCCATCACCCGCCGGCTGCCGTGTGAGCTTGGAGGGACGGGTGAAGATGCCCTGTAGGGGCTGGCACTCAAAGTAGCGGACACCACCAACCGAGCCATCGTTCTTGCCAACCAGGTCATTCAAGACCACCCCAGCCCACTGACCAGGTGCAAACTGCGTCTCCCCAAGGTAAGCGATGACACCAGGCTTGACACCATTGACCCACACCCGTTCACCGACCACAAAGTCCCCCAGGACGTCGTCTCCAACCTCAGAAGCTTTGGAGCTGGACTTGTCTGAGGCATTGCTGGGTGTTGGTGTAGTGGGCTTGTGAGGGGGATCTGTGGAGAGAAGGCCAAGTGTCAGTAAAACTGCTGGACACATCATTGGCAAGAGAATTCTAAAAAGAATATTCAGCACTGGTTACAGTTAAATTTGAGAGCTAAAATTAAGTTCACCAAATTTCTCATTTAGCGCTGTTCCACATTAAAGTTCTAAAACCACCCACACTTTTCTAAAGAGAGAGAGCATTATGCCCCAAGCATAACATAACAAGCTCGACAGAAGAAAAAAGTGAAGAAACAAATGACTACTTTAACCCACACAATACAAATGTGTGGATGAGTACACTAACAATATAAACGATGCAAATTATTCCACTGAAATTGAAATCCTTGCTTGCACATACTTGCAACATTGCTGCCAAGAAACAAACCCCAATCATACTAACTGAATATCAGATGTACTGGAAGTGAAATATTACATTACATTTTACATTCATGCATTTAGCAGACGCTAATATCCAAAGCGACTTACAAAAGAGGATAACATTCAAGCTACAACACATTGAAAAAACTTGTGCATATTGCTAACATAAAATTTGCACTATTTTAAGTTGAAAGTGCAATAGTGTAATAAAAGTGCAGTATAAAGACATATTAAGTATAAGAGGTTAAGTGCATTCCTGGAAACACTGCTTATGCTGCCTATTGCTTTTCATATGACACACACACATTTTACTGTCACAGTTTCTTTTTTTTTTTAAAGATCCCAGCAAACTGAGAGGGAAACACAGCTGAATTAGCATGTGGTCTGCTGCCCCTTGCAGCTCAGTGTGTGGGATGATGGGGTTGGTGCCAGGGCTGGGCCAGGCTGGGGGAGGGGGACTAATGACAGCTTTTGTGCCCCAATTGCTCCCATATGCTCTGCGCCCCATAGACAGCATTGTAGATGCAAACAAAAAAAACACAGACAAAAGATCCCAGGTTTTGCCCATCTTGATGGCTACAACTCCATCAAAACATGTGGTGCTGCTTAACCTTCCAAGGGGATTGTGTGATAAGAGTGCAAATCACTGCAGGTAGAGTTTGTCTATTGTATGTCATTACTGTAAGAGTACAGTAGGATGATATAGTGATTTTGGCACGTGATGGATAGGATAGTTATAGGATAGAGGTGATTTCTAGTTTCACATTTCATCTGCAAATTGCACTCGACTGCATGCTTATAAACATCATACACATTTATGTGCATGGGCTAATTTCAGAGGACACAAAATACTATACTTTTTTTTAATCGGCCACACCCAAATAAAAAGACAAGCAGAATGCTTGTTGAATGTGTGTATGTTTACAATTCAATGTGTACTGGTGTACTAGCACTCTTGTGGCTGCGAGCTGGGGTCATTCTGGCTTGGGGCCACGTCACTGAGCTACTACAAGAGAAGCCCCATTCGAGATGTCCCCGGACCAGTGACGAGCGTGAACTGAAGGCCTGCCGTGTTGCTTGCCCAAGTGGCCACGTTGCCAGGGCAACAGCAGATCTGGGTAAAGCAAGCAAGCGAGTGAGGGAGGGAGGGAGTGAGGCAGGAGGAAGGAGAAGAACACAGGCCTCACTTCACAATTGTGCCTCTTCGCCACCTCCTACCCATCAGAATTCGACTATTCACCAGCACTAGCACAATGACCCCACCACAGCTCTTAAAACCCGCCCGCCCTTTCCTCCCTTCTGCAAAAGGACATTTATTCTCTCTCTCTCTCTCTCTCTCTTTCTCTCTCTCACACACACACACTTCCTTTCCACCCTCTCGGTCTATTCTTTCTTTCTTGTAGTTCTAAGTTCTATGTTCTCTACAGTGAGTCAGATAAATACTCAGTTCGGTAATAGTTCACTTTTGACTTCAGTGGATTACATAGCAGCCTGGTGCTTACTTTACAATAATCTCTGTAGAAGAGTTTATTCATGTATTTATATGATATTTATTACTTAAGCATTACAGCACACAGCTCTGTCTTGGTTCATAAGGTGAAATAATAACATTCTGACACTGAGAAAATGCTTTTTTTCCTTGCACCGTAGTGTCTACATAATAAAAATAAGCACATACTTATTCAACTGAGCCTACTACTACTGATACATATTCTGTGGATTGTAGACCTATGTTATTTGTATCAACAACAGGGTTATGCTCATTTAACGGGCTATGTTAAGCCCCAAGCATTCCTGCACTGCTTGATTTTCACTTACTGTGACTTCACTTCCTGAGTTCCTTTTTTTCCCCCGCCACAGTGCATTCCAGAGACAGCTTGAACCATAACACACTTCTGGTTGACACACAAACTAATGCAAATAACAAACTACAGTCTGTAGCATCTGTCTGTTGCTGGCTGTGTGTGCGGAACACTGCAGGCCCAATGGAGATTACCCTGTCTTAACGTAGGTCAGATAACACATGTCTGTGCCCTGAGGTCAGAAATGTCATATGATCTAACACTGGGCCATTAAATTAACTGTTGTGCACAATGCACATAAGCTCCAACTTATGCAGTTCATTTACCTTAAAACAATTTAAAACTCATTTTGACGCTGTACTAGCTTGACAATGAAGTGAAGTCCAATTTTCACCAAAACCACTTCCTATTGCTCGATGCAATGTTGTTGATTGGGTATGTTCATGAGTTTTTAGCATTAAATGCTGTTGAAAGTTGAGTTGACACCAGTGGGTGTAAAGGTTTTTTCTTCCAAAATTCAGTTTTAAGCCTATGCACATTATAATGGGAATTGTTTAATTATTCCTTTTAGGGCCTTGGTAGGATAGGTCAGCCTAACCAAGAACCTAGAGATTCATGGTGTCTGAACTGGAGTATATGCCAACATAAAAGTTTGTCCAAAATATCTGGTGGCTGGCTGTTCCTGAGGGGCACTTAGCAATGACAGCAATGTGATAATCCTCAAAAGTCCTCTGGTCTACATGGTATTTTTGTGGAATTAGGATTCATAATCTCTTGATGCATCCAAATAAACTATCAGAACAACCACCACAGAACCGACTGTCTCACTTTACTCTTAATATTTTGATGTGAGTGTTGTTGTTCTTGCACTGCAGACACATTCTAAGCACCATGGAATGGAAAGATGCTGCAAGGCCATTGCTAGATTAGCTGAATCATGGTAACTAATGTTGGAGAAGGTCTCCTCTCGAGGCGCTTGTGAAGGAAAACAGACTTACTGTCTTTTTGTGCAGTGGGACCGGAAGAGGACCCAGCAGTGGTTCTCCCCACAGGGCTGGAGTGCTTTGGACCCCTGCCAGGAATCTTCAGTCCACTTGACTTCAACATGTTCATGGCGATTGGCTGATAGGCAGCAAATTCCCCAAAACCAAAGGCTTTTGCTGAGGCACTAGATATGGGTATAGCGATGATGTGTCCCCATTGTACCTGTAGGACTAAGCGAGTGTTGTTTCATTAAGTAAGTTCAGTTGATGCAGAGTGGTGCTTAAGCAGGGTATTCAGGCTACACAAACATTCTCCTAAAACTTCACCATATTTGGTAATGGAAGGTTTTGGATTCTGAACCTGAATAGCAAGTATTTGTAAGCATGCATTTATTTTTTAATACTGCATTTTTCCCCAGTAAAACACTAAATTCCTGACTGTGCATTTATGCACTGTATGTCCAAGACACTGAAAGGCCTTAGAAAGACCTGATCCACTGGACGTCCAGAAGCTCATTGAACAACAGAGAGCCACTAAAACCCCCACAGGAGGACAACACCAGCAGTAATTGTGGCGAAGCATCAGGAGACAAAACAAGCAAGAGTCGCTAACGGATGTGAATAACTGACTCATATAAATGACTCACACCCATCAGATCATACCGTAGCCTGAATACTGGAGAATGAAAGAGTTTTCTTCTGGTGTGGTACAGAAATAGTTTTTCTCATAGGCTTTAATTTAAGATCAAAATATGGGCTACTGTGCCTTTAGGACATCAGTATCTGTCATCTATCTATATGACCAAAAACAAAACACTAGCCTTCACTGACTAAGGCATCATTGTCCAAGTGGATATGAATGCTTTATATGAATGAATGCTTTAAATGCATTCTCATCTTATGCCGTGAAACTTGTTACAGTTTTCATTAAGGCTTGAGATGTTCCTGTTGTGTTACGCCGTCTGGCGAACGTACTTGGTTTGAGACCTCAAAACGACCCTTTCAACAAACCGGTATTCAGATTCGATTAAATATTATTAAACTGATGTAACAAAAATCATTATCGACTCTCTGCAACACGCAGTTACGTGCAGAGGTAAACCGCTCTCCATCGCAAACCTTGTTCTATTGTTTTAGCTATGTACTGCAGCGTGGTCTGCGTTTTTACTTGGCCCTGACAGATGTCTCAAATAGCCTGCGATGGAGATACAACAAAAGCATTCTTACCTTACAAAGTCCACGTTCGGTTATACGCAGGGTAGTCGCAGACTAACTTTATTCCTCTTAAGTGAAACAGTTCCCCGATTAACCGGGCTTGAGATATATGAGGTCTGCCACTCCCTACATTCACACACAGGGATGCGAAAAATATGGATGCTGAGCTAGAACTAAGAGGAGGAGTGTGGCAGGATGCGAGCCGCAGTAGAAAGGCGACTGAGATGCCGGGTCATTTTAGGAACGCGGTCTAGATAAATGTCGTCTAGGGGTCTGGTCTAGATGCGATTGTACTAAACTGATGTCTGCATCCCCTATGGCCACGTCCTCTGTTTTCTTGGGTGTGCTGATTTCCGTTAAAGCATTTCGGCAGCATATGATCATGCTACCTTGGATTTAGAGCGCTTTCACTGCTAGCATGTGGCTTACTGAATAGAGGGGGAGGAGGTACCCTATTTTTTGCCTAAAGCGCAGCGATACGCGGCCTCTTTCCCAGGGCTCAGCATATCCAGACAAAAGACAGCGAGTGCAACGAGGACTGTGCGGGGGAGCGGCAAAGGAAATCACTGGCAACTTTCCGACGCTTTGGGGGATGACTTCCTGTATCAGACTTAGTGCCTTGAAATTTATGCTGCTGACAATATCAGTTTCAGTAGTGTTGATCGCTTAATTTAAAAAAGACTTGCAACAGATTGTTGTGGAATTTCACAGGTAGCCTTTGGTTTGGTTTCGGCAAAATAATAGAATCAGATGAATCCCTATTTGGATGGTGCCATCCAAACAGGGTTCATTAGCCTATGCTCATACCAGAATACGTGTTTCTTCCAACTGGCCGTCCAAAGAATAGTGCGAAAGTGGATTTATATGTAATATATATCGATGAGATTTTATAAATAAAAATCAACAATCTATCTTGGTTGTACAAAAGTGTTTTCCTTAGTTCAAGACTGCCTCTGTGACTCCCCAAGAAGCTGCAAATATTTAGGGTGCAAATTATGACAATAGACTTGAGCTCCTTTGGGTCTGAGAGGACAAGACAGAGTTTCGATTAGTCACCATCAAGCATTAGGCCTGTCATTTTTGTGCTTATAAATATGGTTATGGGCAGGAGTGAGGATAAGTAGACTACTGATATCAGCTTTGCATAGTGAAGGTCTACACTGATTATTGTCACGACAACCATGACAGACAGGTGTTCCAGTTATCCCTATCATGGTATAGCCTATGTAGGCACTAGTCCTATACATAAACATAGACTCTTAGGACCTGGAATTTAGAGTCTCTAAGTTGCGTGAGAGAGACAGAAAGAGAGAGAGCATAATCCTGTTTCATTGGTAGCACATCCTATGTAATGTGACAATAATATTTTACATTCTAGTAAGTGCTGGAGAATACCATTCATCATACTGCTCTGAAAAAAAGAGAGATGTGGTCTTAAAAAGAGATTTTTTCCTCATAATGTGAACAAACAGAACTGAACAGAAACTTGGAACGGCCTTTGGGAATGTGTGGGCTTCTCATGTTTCAGAGAGCATGTGAAGCAAAAACAGGAAACGCAGAGAGACATTTGAACTGTTAATTGAATTTGTCTTCATGACAATTTTACCAACAGCATATAAACATTTCGCATTTTGGGGGGCTTAAAATGTATTGTACAAATGAAGTTACTTCCATAAAGATGAAATGATGCAAAAATATTCTTGATCATTTGATACCCTAAAATTACATTATGAGTTAAACAAAAATATCTGAAATTATTTACCCTCTTGTTGTTTCCTTCTTTTTTGTTTGTTACTGTTTGAGAAATGTACAGTGCAACATGAACTTAGCAGGCCTGCTCTGATCCCCCAGTTCTAAACTATGCAAAATAAAGACTCAAGCCAAAGTAAGCAAGAGACTCAGTGACAAGACGAAACCAGGGGTGAGTATGACCATACGTGATAAACTGTGGGTGGTCCCTGTTTACTTAGAGTGGAACTCAATCCTACTAATCCGTTTAATCAGTTCAAATCTCTATGCCTCTGTTCCTGATTTTACACAATTCAAACATACTACAGAGACACCTAGTGGTACAATAATGAAAAGGTCATAGCATAAATGCATCAAACTACTTTTTTATTGTTAGTATTATACAGCCATATGATGATAGAAAATGTTCACACTGTTCACAATTAAGAAGTTCACTATACAAATCTTTATACATATATTAACTGGACATAGAAAAACAGAAAACAGTTGACACTGAGACAACAAAAACAATGGGGTGAGTACATTTTTTTGTAATGTTACGGGTCTCGGGTCAGTTTGAGCATCAACATGTTTAAGTATCATCAATGCTATGACAATACTTAAGCTGCATACAATATCTATACAGAATAACACAACAAATTAACTGTGATCCATTGCTTCCACAATTTGTAAACATCAGTGTTTAATGGCAAACATGTTGGGTATCAAATAGCCATATGGTTAGTTGGCCAATGTTGTCAGCATAACAAATACAAAAACAAGAAACAATGCAGTTAAATTGAAACACAAAAACTAAACACCATGTAAGACCTCTAAAAAAATTACTTGAGACGCACACAAGTAAAAATGATAACATCTAGATCTTCCATAGAAAGAATTAGCCTCATATGATAATGGAATAAAAATCAAAATAAGAGCAGCCATCAGTCAAAGTAACTATAAAAATACACTTTTCTAGTTGGCAATTTAAACTGTTGATTGCACTGAATATTATTAATGTGCTCTGCACCTTAGTGTATGCTTAATACATCATCCTTAAATACTGCTTTAGACATGAAATACCAACACTGTCTCTTTTATTAAAGGGATCCTGCATATAGGACTGCAAATACTCTTTTGATGATCACATGAAGATAATGAAGAATAGCTTTATCAACATCAGATGTCAAGACCTCACTGTGCCTGCAACCAAACCACAACAGTGACGCTGTGTTGTGTCAAAAAGTAACAATATGGCCGCCTTTAAAAACAATGTGGAGATTCAGGGTGATCTGCCCTTTGTGTAAAAGCATCTCTGCAAAGTCAGGTCATTCTTATGTCTGTAGCTCTAAAAGGAAATTATTCTTATTCTTTGAGCGCTGCTCATCTTCCACTGCCAAATGGGAATCATGTAGATCCTGGAGAACACTGAAGAATCGCATGACTCCATCGACCTTTTTCAGACCTTTCAGACACAAAGTACAAGATGTCCATCAGCAGCCCTATTTGCAGCAGATCCAATAAAATACACTGTGGTAAAAAAAAAAGGTTTACCTTTTTCAGGTTGCCCTTCTTCATTCTCATGTAGCTTTCTGAGTTCTAAATATTTTTCCCTGAATGACAAAAACACAGGCAGATAGAGTAACAGTAAATACAATTATTTCCATATCAAGGAATGAAATGACTAAAAATATTTTCATAAAGGTAAAATGTCCTACTTCATGACATGTTGAACTCCAAGTAGATGTCTGTATATGAGCTGAGACTCTAAATCAGGATCCAAGGGGTCGTACCACTCCTGCAGTGTGACTCCATGTTTTGTTTTGTCACAACCTGGATCTATAAAGACATTCATAAAATGCTTTATGATAAATTAAGTCATTTAATCAACCTCGTAAACATGCCTTATACATATGCTATGTACTATGTAAGCATACAAGTTGTGTGTGTGTGTGTGTGTGTGTGGTGTGTGTGCGCATTTGTCTGGGGTGCTTTACTAAACAGTGCACCAGAAAGAGAGAGGGGGGAATGAGAAAGAAAAAAACAATGGTTCTGAGAAAGCTGCATCAACATTATAATATTCCACTTGTAGTACCAGCTTTGTCCTTTTGGTGGCAGCAACTCCATCTATCTGCTTTGTAGACGCCAGGGTGGTAAGAGCTCATAGTGTCTGTGTTGTGACTGCAGGCTTTCCTCAAGGCAGAGAGCCAGTGATTCAGTTCATTTACACTCTAGAAGGAGACAAATAGCTCTCAGGGTCCACAATAGCATCAATGTCAATGTTTTTTGATTGTTGAAGGTGTTTCTCACCTTGCAGTCCAGGTACAGAGTCTCCAGCTGCCCACTGTCATCAGAGGAGATGATCTGCATGACATTGGCACTCCCAAAACTCTTCTCCTCCACCTTCTCCACAGCTTTTATCTTGGGCAAAGAGATGAAGGAGCTTTTCTGCAGGACCCCAAAAGGACAGACACACACACACACACACACACACAAACACACACACATACACAGATCTTAAATTAAAGATGCCCTATGCAACTATTTAACTGTCCTTAATTTAACAGGTTAAGAGTCATTGTGGTGGTTCTATAACACTTTATGGATCGACTGGTGGCTGTTTTGACTCCCCCTAGCACATCTGGACAGACATAGGGAAAATGCAAGGTTTGGCCGGCCAAGTCTCGTGGAAGTTTCAGGTCTTGCAAAGTAACAAATTGCTTTACGACACTACACACAAACATGCTCCCAGAAAGGCAGCAGCTAGCTATAAACACAACATAGCGAAGGGGGCTCAAACATTCATCATGGAACAGACAAAGAAATTCATCATGGACCAGAGAAAGAGGAAACAACAGTACTGCGAAATATCTAATCTAATCAAAGCTGTAGGGGGAGCTCTGTAGAGAAAAATGCGAGCACAAACCTGCCACAAACCGAGAAAACAGAGAAAGAATGACCGATCCTGCATGAGGAGGTTTTAAGCTTAAACGTTTGTAATAATATGGCTGCAGCACTGTGTTGAAGAAACAAGATCTTAGTGCTGCCCCACATGCACAAAGGCAAGATTCAAGATTTCATTATACTAATAATCTGGGAGAAAATTAGAGTGCAATTACATACACGATGCATGTTAATATTTTGTATAAGATTAACATGTATATTTGTACAAGAGAATGTTCCACCAAAGAAATTTTAAACTGAGTTTGTGTGCATGTTTTTAAGCCAGGCACTCACCTTGGAGTGCTGAGTTCTTGCGTAAGACAGGGTGTCTTTGTTGAGAGTGACAAAGTATTTCTTAAAAGGTGATGTCATGGGCATGCACTTGTCTTTGGTCCTGTGCAGGAATAGATGGCCCTCCTTCTCCATGGTGCCACACTGGAGACTCATCCGCGTCTGCAGACCCAGATCTGAAACATTCACAAACAACCAAATCACCAATAACCAGCTGTGGGCAGGTTCCGAGCATCCGAGAAATCCCTTCCTGCAGCTTTTGTAGTGATGAGGCCAAATCTAATATTTGCTGAGCACAGTGTCAGATATATATGTGCAGATATGATGCCTGAGGTGGCAAGGAAGAGAACGCCAATCTCATGTCAGCCAAACAGAGGCCTGACTGATGTGTAATAAAGACAGAATCCATCTTATGCCTGCCAATCAGAGGGCTGATTGGTATGTAATAAAGACAGTGCCCCTCCCACATAGGTTGATCAGAGGGTTTATTGATATATAATAAAGTAGATCCAGAGGTGGTGACTCACCCTTTGTGTCATCACAGCTGACCAGCCGTGTAATGAAGTCTTTCAGCTGGGCAATGCCCTGCTGAATGGGAGGCTGCAGGGGGTTCATCCACGGCTCTTTGGAGCAGCAGGCGAGAGTGTCTAGGTTCGCAATCATCTGAATGGCCTGAGTAGCGGGGGAAAAAAAAAAAAAAAACGAAAAAATAACTGTTCTTCGGGAGATGACTAGCTCTGAGAGCTTGTCTGATTTGAGAGGGAACTTTTAAAAGGAAGAGAAAGCGACAACCTTCCTGTAAATCAACAAAAAATATTACTACAATACTAAAAAATACTACTACATGTTACATGTGCACTGCTACTACTAAACTAAATTTTTCCACAACTGGCACTGTATTACTAAAGCTTAAATGCTACAGGCCCTTTGAGATGAATCTGTAGTTAAATGTCTGTAAACTATAAACTATAATATAACCATGACTGTAGGCTGAGTACTTACTTTGGCCAGGAGGAGGAGGGTGCGACTGGTGCGTGCGTCGGCGTGCTTCTCCCGGAGGTGGAAGAGCTTCGGGGACATGATGGCCGGCGAAATGAAACGCAGACACAGGAAGCTCGTCACGGCAATGAACTTCACCTTCTGTGAACGCAGACACAACGAAAGCTCAGGAAGTTTAGCAAAGAATGTTGTTAGTGTTAACATTGCCACTTTTATGGGGGGCATGACAAAAGCAAAGCATTTATTCAAGGCCTTTGTTATATTATTATGGTGGCCTTATTATTGTAGTCCTATGTGTTATGATACATGGGGTGAAGGCAAACTGTCATGCTCCAGTCCTGTATGGCACTAAAAGATTTAGTGTCCATGCATTATACCAAGAAATAACACTAATATCCTGAGAAGAAGTGAACACTATGACGCTATGTAGGCTGTGGTAGTACTACTGGAGGAATTCAAGCACTTCTAGTACTTCACTAGTACTACTGTAGTAGTACTGAAGAATTTAAATAGGATAGAATAGAATGATGCATTTTTATGCTGTTACCCAATAGTATTACAGTGTTATAACTAGACATACAGAGCATGATTTCCTCCATTTCAATAGCGATGAAAGGTGAACTGTCATGCAAAGAGCTCCTCACCCTATACTCTGGGTCAGGGAAGCGAGCTTCCACGCGCTGGTGAAGCTGCTGGAAAACCTGACAAAGGACCAGGGGACAGTAGGTGGCTGACTGTAAGATGGCATTCAGCAGCTCTGAGAGGTAGGACTGCAGGTACGTGGTGCTCTGCTGGATAACATCAGCCTCAGTCTGTGTTCGATGAAGTCCTGTACACCTGTAATATTCATACATGAAGATACAAAAACAGACACAAACAAGCAAGCAAACACACACACACACACACACACACACACACACAGCCACACAGCCAGCACAAATATACCTACATATTAGTCAATTTAATTTTAGAGGAAAATCATATTGCATAACACTGAAGAACATTTAAGAAGTTGGGCTTTAGTCTAACATTGCCAGAGATGTATAGTAACTAAGTAAAAATACTTAACTACAGTACTTAAGTATATATACTTTACTTGAGTATTAAAAATCTGTCAATTTTACTTAACTACTTTTCCTGAGGTAATTAAAAAGTGGCAGCATAGTTACAAGTATCAGATTAATTTAATTTGATACTCAACTGAGTGACTACAGCCAAATTTGGGGGAAGCTGACTTGTCATAGGACAAGTACAAACAACAAATTCTCTATTAAACCTGTAGATGTGATTCTTTTTGACGGTGTGTGTGTGTGTGTATGTGTTTGTGTAAAGTTTGTTGTAAGCTACATGTTTTAAAAAGACTTTTTTATCCTACTTGTACTTTTACTGTCATTACGTAAGTACATACAATTCTAGATCACTTCTCATACTTAAATACAGAAAATACATGATACTTTTAGTGTTTTACTTGAGTAACATGCTAGTGGGTGACTTGAACTTCTACCAAAGTAATTTTTTGGTGAGGTCTCAAGTGGGACTTGAACATTGCACACTACATTAAATTGGAAGGCCATTGCAAGCCATACAGTAACACCCCCGCAACCCCCCAATAATCTATAACCTGCATTCATGGTTTAACAGAGCGGATAACTACATGCTGAGAATCTTAAGACACATTAACAGGTTGTTAGGGGACCTGAATGAGATTCAATTGCAGACATTTAAAGCTTACAACACCCACCTCTTCTAAAAAATACAGCTCATTCAAAATACACACTCCTAGCCATAAGTACATATCACTGTGGTTTTAGGCTGCCAACAATACTATTAAGAAGCTGCAAAAGACTGATGAGTTTCTCAAGAATGTAATTGCCACCATGAAGATGAAAAATGTTACATTTCTCTTTGTGTTGTTTTTGTTAAAATTCAACTTTCTCCAACATCATAACTTTCATAAAAACCTCAAGAAGTACAAAAACAGTGTGCAAACAGAGGCATGTAATATTCAATCACGCCACATGCATGACTGAATGTCCCACTCCTACCCAGCTTCCCTTAGTTCCACTTTGTTGGGGTCGAGTTCCACATATTTCTTCTCCTCGAAAATCCTGTTTATAGTAGGCCCCAGGAGTCTGTGCAAATACTGCATGCCTGCTACCTATGTGGAGCAACCAAGAAGAATTATGAGCTGCCTTCCAATCCTGCCAAGTAAAACTGGCCCTGAAAAACATATTTGATCCATGAGCAGAAATACCAACCTTTAAAAAGGATTCCATGGATTTGGATGCCAAGGAGTTGCTTCGAAATAATGTGTTAGGCTCAGCTGATACAGAAAAAAAGGGTGAAATGAAAACCTGTTTCATTTCAGTTGAGTTTTGATTGAGGAAACGTTGCATCATGTTCATCAGCGAAATGAATCATGAGGATCAAAGGACCAAATAAGGATGCCTACTCAACACCTGCGTAACATCACACATCAAAAACATATGGTGGATTGCTGCTTGCTGATTGAAATATGCGATAATTGCTGATGGCTAGAACTATGAATATTAGGAATGCTAAGAGTGTGCTAATGAGCGAAGGGAAAGGTGCCATCAGTGGTCACACAGAGCATGATAATAAGCTTGCATGTCATGCATAGCAAATGACTCTCAACCATTCATCAACAAATTAATAGTGAGGAATCTGGCAAGCCTAGCAACACAGATGCCTTTCACATCCTGACTTCATTGCACAGCATTCCAGCAAGCCTGTCAAGACAGGAAGACAGGGAGTGGGAATGTCTTCTCTGTGCCTGCTTACTTACTGGTCTTGTCCAGCTCAAGTTTGAAGAGAACATCCAAGAACTCCTTCAGCAAGCCCTGACCCAGGAAGAGCTTGACCAAGTTGTTGGCCACTTCCTGACGACTCTCAGCTGTGGTCGTCTCATCGATGAGCATGATCAAGTCTGGCCAGTTGCCCTGGAGAGCCATCAAAGTGCCAATCAAAATCAGATTTTCCCACAACACATCAATCAGGTCTGAATTACGTAAAGCGAATTGACATAAATGCTAGTAAGTGGTGATATCCTGTGATTTTATGACTGTTAAGACTCACATTGACGTGGGAGCCCACAGACTGGCACAGTAGCTCTGTGAGCGGCTGGTAATGGCTGGAGGGCAGGACCGTTTCATCCCTGAGCCGAAGCTGCAGCCTCAAAGAGCCGAGCATCCCCCTGGGAGACAAACAAGAGGATGACACCACACACACATCATCACACGTCTCAGTGGGCAAGGCATTGAGTCATGCCTCATCACGAGGATCTCTCATGAAAAAAAAATAATACTGAAGAAACTTCTAGCTTAGACTCTGATTCAATATCGCATAACTCAGAGTCATCCGGTGTAATGATTTTTATCATCCACACAAGTATGCATAAACACTGGCCTACCCGGACATTCCTCCAACATTTGACTCTAAACAGCCAAACAAACACACAGTCTGTCATTACTACATTGGAAATATCAGAAATACATTGGAAATCATAATAACAACTTCACTGGTACAGAGTAAACTGAGAGTTTTCACTCTGGCTGTTTAGAGAAGCTTTCTTTCTGCCAAATAACTTCACCAATATGCTGACAGACTATTCCATCCATTCAGCACGCCATGGAACTGACCACCGGTTCCACTTGGATGGCTGCACTCTGTCCTCCATCCTGTGCAAATGTTCCATAAAATCCAAATGGCACCGATGGCTTCATTAGGCTGCGTGGGTCGGCCAGTTTTATTGAGCTCATATAATGGAACAAACAAAATGACAGCAGGGGCAATCGCACGGAGGCACACAACCCAAGACAAAACACCCCCTTAATGCGGTCTCCACATGACTGGGAAAAATTCCCTTTGCCTTCGGATTCATTTCCTTAAAATATGTGTGCAGGCTAAAAACCTATAAACTCAAATCTCAGACATTACTCGTCATCATATAAATACATTCCCGTAACACGGCACAAACAAGAATTATATCAATGAGCACTTCCCTGTATCACTTTTCTCCCTGTGCAACCTTCTCTATGGACAGCATTTCAAGGGGAGAGTTGCAAAGTTATCATTTTGGCAGCCAAGAGAAACCCCTGGCCTTTCTCAGACAAGCCCAAACAGGCTAGGGTATTTGCAACTCTCTGGCCCCTATTAGGGAGAGGTTCACTTGGACCTCAGGTCAGAGGCAAACTGACAGCAAAAGCCACAGAACCTCAGGCGACAGATGGTGACCCGTCAAATATCCAATCAGAAAGAAGACTATAACGGAAAGGGAGAAACAAAAAAAAATTAGATTGGCTGAAAATAAACAAAAACAACGGCAGCTTGATTCATTCACACAGAAGGGAAGGAATCGCCCATGTGGAGTAGGATTACAGGGGCTTAATTTGCAAGATCTACTTAATGAGCCACCGGAAAAGTGGGTGCCCCCCCAAAATCAGAAATAACTTTAAGTCACTTGCAGATTCCCTCCAAACACACAGAATTCCATAAATTCATTGTTTTTGTCATTCGCTATGCTTCAGTGAATTATACTGAAAATATATGTGGACATAATCCAATATATGTGGAAATGAATCTTTCAACTGTTTGCATGTATAGTTGCCATTGCATAAAAAAGTCAGGAATTGACTGAATGAATGACGCAGAAACAATAGCTTGTGGTGGTGGTGTGTGTTTGGGGGGGGGGGTGGTATGAGGGAAAGTGATGAGGTGGTTTGTCAAAGTAAAAGGACAGGTCTCTTTAATCTCCCTGTCACATGGATTTGTGTGTCAATGTATGCTGTAAATGTAATCCTTTGACCTTTGCTAGGCAACATGATTATGGAGCTTCTCTTTGCTGTGGGGCTGTACCACATTGAATTGATAAAATACAACATCAAATAATGACTATGTTCTGTTCTTCAGAAAATTCATAGAATTCAGTCAGAAAGAGGTCACGGCTAATGTGCTACTCCAAAAATAGGGACAAATGCTCAAACACATGACTTGCTTTACACCAGGGAGAAGAGAGAAAGTGAGAGAGACCAACTTCTTTCATGGGTACATGCTGAGGCAAAAAAAATGGTTTAGTGTTTCATATTTTACTCTGGGCCAACCCAACTGACCCACAGACTAATTTAATCCAGTTCTACTGGCGATCCACTCTTTTGTCATATCCTGTGCTAGTGCCATGGCCCATCCATCCATTGCCTGTTAGAACCTTAGGAGTATTTACATAAGCCTTCTATCCCACTCCTCACTCTTCTCACTCTAATCCCCACAGCGAATCCACATGGCCAAATGATCTTTTATGAGAGAGTAGGGAGAGTGAGAGAGAGAGTGAGTGAGAGACAGAGAGAAAGAGAGAGAGGGGAAAAAATCCAGGGATTTAGATGGGGGAAAGGATTAGCACTTCCTGTCAGCACATGGACCACAACAGATGCACACACAAGCCCACAAAAAAAAACAGGGTAAAAGTACCAGAAATTTATTCCGTTTTGCCACATCCAACTCCAAAGAAGCACAGAGGAACAGGTGTCACCCACATTACGATGGTGGTGAGGTTCACGCAAGATATGCATCTTTTTGTCAAGATAAGCTGCGCATTGACTGGAGCTGGACTTTCCCCACTTATCTACTATTTCTGAGCTGAGCCTTGAATAACCTCTTTTACCCCATTTTGTGTCTTTCTTCACTGTATACCCTAACTGATCCTCCAGCAGGATTTAAAGTTAAATCTTCCATTGCACATTCTCACTGTGATGAGGAGAACAACACAGAAATAATACAGACAGCTGTGGTACAAAGAAAAACTAAGCTGTACATATTGATCACTCTCCATTTAAGTTTTTCCATGAAACTGAAATCTCAACATGATTTTATGTTTCTTCTTTCTTTGTTGAAACAGGTAAAGTAGCATCTAAAGAATGAAAATAGCTGGAGCAAGGGCCTTAATAAAGGGCTCTTTAATCAACTCTGATAAGTTTTTTAGGGCTGCTAGCTGCTAGTAACCCTGTCTCAGATACTCACTCATGCTGGCTGTGTTTGGATTTGTCAGGCCCTAGCCGAAACCATCCTTCCTCCTGCTGGGCAGACTGAAGTCCGTTGATGTTGAACAGAACCTTGGAGTAAGAGGTAATACACAACATTAAATTGTTGTAATAAAATGTCAAAACAATCTTATTACAGACAAATAATGAGGATGTCATTGGCCAGACATCCTACACAGCCAGACATGGCCAAAGAGAGAGGCTCTTGTTGAGAAAGAGACAAAAAAAAGATATTCTGCTGCTTATGGTTGAACTAGCTGCATGTCAACATAAGCATCTTATTTAGCAAAGTGCTGAGAACCAAGAACTGCCAGAAAGTTGGCCTACAGCCTCTGCTAGCAATATAAAATTTGACGTTTTTATATATGCAGTATACTTTTAATACTGGAACAATAGTGGAAACTATCTTTGGAAAAGTCGATAAAAGCATCACTAGCAACTGTGAGCTCTACTGACAATGACAAAAACAATGACAAAATTATATAGCTTCTGCACAAACAGCACAGGGGAAACAACTATCTATGCACAAAAAATCTTTGCCAGAAACCTCCTTTAACTTTGCAGGTTAAACTTCTGCCTTGAGTTTTTCCATGCCTGATTACAAGATTTAAAGGCCGAAAACAAGGCCATTGAAAACACTTTTGAACTTCAAAATCAAATCAATCCACGACTGACTGTAACCACCATGAGAGTGGTTACACAGCCAGCTTTGTTCTAAAAGGAGATGTTTTTGATGAGTCACCTTTCCCAGGAAGTCATTTCTGCTGACAAGATCCCAGTCCCAGACCTCCACGCTGAGAGGCGAGTCAGCTGTGGCGTCTTCCAGCTCAAACTCAAAGCTTTCGTTCCATCGGGGATAGCGCGTCTTCTTCACCACCTACAGAGAGATTTCACAGCATATGTTTCAGCTCTCTGGCATATGGATCTGTGTGTGTGTGTGTTTGTGTGTGTGTATGTGTGTGTGTGCAGGGAAGTTCAATTTGTCTGTGTCAGACAGACAGACTGACAAACACATACACACACACACAAATATACACACACACACACACACACACACACACACACACACAAACACACACATACACCTTATGTGTCCCTGTCTGTGATTGTGCCAGTAATCACTCTCTTACCGCACTTTCATACGTTTTTCCGTTGTATCTGACTCTGACAAAAGGATCTGAGGCCCCATTCCGGTCTTTTTTGGCAAGATCTCTGCAAGAAAGAAACATTCCAAGTACAAGACAAAGGTCAGGTCTGTCCAAGGAATGTTTACTGTGTAGAGGAGGAATGCATAAATGTAAATGTAATGGTATCAGGCCCAAGTACTAAAAATCTAAAATGAACAAGCCTCTAAAAGTCACAAAGTTAAATAACACAGCAATTGCTGAATTCTTTAACATGTAAGTCGAAAAAAAAGGAGGCTCACCTGGCCTCCATGACCTGACAGCGGAGTCTTGTGGGTGTGTCTCCATCCCCAAGCACAGATATGTGCAGATGGATCTCGCCCTGTACCTCCTCATCAGGGTCGATCTCTGTCAGGTTCAGCCAGCCATCCACACCTGCACCAGAAGCACAAAAGCAAGAGCATGTCCTAGCTTTACACAGCAACCATGTAGCCTACCATGTGTATGTAAATTGCAGATGCTAAACAGAACGAGAAATGCACTCTCACACAAATGCAAATGCAATCTCAACCTTGAGGTGCAAAATACCAAAATAACACACACATATACACGCACACATCAGTTTATGTGAGAGAACACTGTTGAGACAGACAGACACACACACACACACCAGCCGACGTGAGAGAATATCGATGAGATAAATCTGCCATATCATATCCCATCACTCTAAGTCTGGCTTTGTGGGGCTTAATCTAATAGAATTAATTCCTCTAAAGCTTTTTGAACAGCTTAACGTCAGATCAATCTGCAAATTTACTGTACACACTACCATTCATATGGACTCCAGCACTTATTTTATCATTTGACACAACTGTATAGCCACATATAGGCAAGTTTTCTGTTCAGGAATTAAAAGTTGTAACATCTGTAAGGTATGCATATAAGGCACCCTACATACAGAGTCCTTTTGATCATGGTCTTGGGTCAAACATCCTACTAGTTCTGCAAGCAACATGCTCCTCTTGTGCTGGGTCTGGGCAGTATTGTAGGAACTTTAGAGTGCTTTTTCTTCTGGTTAGTATTCAAGGCTACAGCTTTGCAAGGACCACTGTGCTTTATTGCCCTGTTGTGGAGGCCAAGAATAGATTCTGTCTAGCCAAGCCAGTGCTCCCACAAACTAATATGGAAAAGGAGAGTCTGGATAGCTTTGGGTACTTTTTTGTGAAACCACAGTGGGATTTTTACCAGCTTTCTGCCAACCAGTGGCATTCAGGATTGTGCATGGCAACAAAGTGCAGACAACTGAGACTGCATTAAATTTCAACAACTACTGCTTGGCTGACCAATTTAATTTTATATCTAATTTCTGGACATCTATATTAGAATAGATTTCCAACTAAAAAAAAATCATTTTCAGTTGCCTCAATGTCAAATGTACTGTACTTAGCATTACTGATTATATGACACATCAAAGCATGATACAAATGTATCAATAGCAGTGAGATATCACAGCCAGTTAGCGAGGAAGGTAAAGAAAATCATTGCATCTAGAACCATATAACACAGTTACACACTCAGCAGGAGGTCAGATGTGATTTACATCTGGCACATAACACAGGCCTGTGACCGGACTGTGCCTTCCAGAACTGAAACTAAAAGTGAATAACAATAGTCCCACCAGCAGCTCTTGTGTCTCTCTTTGAATTATACACAGAACCTCCCAGTGAAAATAAGTTGGCAGACAACTGAAAGCCTCAATGGTTTCCAGTCTGCATAAAGGCTTTATCTCTACACACCACACACAACTGGCCTTTGCTTTGAAATCGACAATAACACACAGAGCCAACTTCCTTCACACTCGTAATCCAACTAGTTAAATCACCTGACAATATACATAGTTTTCCTCGTGGGAATTCTTAGCATTTTTGAATCACTAATGTGAGTAGATATGAAGTATAACAACAAGTACATAGTCAGTCATAGTCAGTCAGCCAGTGTAACTCTCCTGATTTCCTCAGATGTGATTATCTACAACTGGCAGACGTGATTCACAAGTGAACTTCACTGCTCCTTGATTTCACTTGAGCACGATCTGACTTCGCCCACCTTAAATAAACTGCAAACGCTTGGAGTATTTATTATCTCTGCGTGGGGTCAGCTGTGAGTAAGATCTTTCCCGGCGCCCGTTTGTGTCACGATAATGGATGTTCCCATGGCGCTGGCTGACTCAACCCCTTGGTTTGCCACCCCAAACCTCTCCATAAGCTCCCACTCATGTTTTTTTTTTACATATATCTGTGAATGACTCAGAGTCTATCAAGAGTCAATACCCAAGGTGCTTCTGCAAAAGAACCCAGATAATAACAGTGCAACAAAGAGCGCTCTTGTTGCCTGTGAGCAGGTGATGTACCCATCATGTGATGTAAATAAGAGTGTGATAAACTGACTGACAAACCAAACAAACTCCCCAAGATGTGTTGTGTGTTCGAGCACATCTTTCCTTATGAGGAAAAAGGACATATTCTGAATGGAGGATATCCTTTCAAGCGTACACTGGAAATCCCAAATGTTGACTACAATGGCCAGGCATGCCACCTCAATCAATGCTGAGATCACCTGAAATGCATATTTGTGATGGCTGTCCTACACTCTAAAGGAATCCACCACACTAAAACCTATAACAAGGAAGTGTCCTCTTACCTTGTGGTTTGGCAGCTAGGGCCTCCTTGCTAATAGACACCTTGCCAATGACATCATCACGACTGTGGAAATACAACATTTCTCTGGTTAGCCCAGGTCAGCGAAACTCACTCTGTCAAATGTGAGACCACAACCACAGACACACAGTGTTCAACTCTACTCAGTCCTCTAGATAAACATCATCATAATACACTAGATAAAGTACACATATAGTATATAGTTTATAGTATAGTATAGTATATTACAGTATAGTATAGAACAGTATAACATACTATAGTACACAGTAGTATACAGTATATTACAGACTATAGTGTAGTATAGTGTAGTATTGTACAGTAAATAACATAACACTCATATTCACCTAAGAGAATCTTCATCAAGCACATAGAATGACACAGTATGGAATGAAGGGGGAAGGTGAACGTTGTATTCCTCTCCCCAAAAGGGAGATAAGGTCTTCCATATAGTTGCTGTTCTGTGTGTGAGAGAGATCAGAGGGGCGGAAATATCCAATAGTGAATATTGGCCACTCTCTTTGGATAATGAGAAGAAAATGAGACAATCCATTTCACTTTAATAGAATGTCACAGGAGTCCTCACTGACGAGATTAGTGCCGGGCATAAACAGAGAATGGTTTTGCCACAACCCACTTCCTCGCACTAATAGTACTAGATGACTAACTGATGGCTGGTGGTTTTGTGCTGTGCTTTTATATCATGTGGTGTAGTTTCACATGCTGTATGTCAAAACAAAACAAAAAAATAGTCTGATCATGATGGCAACTGTAATCTGAGAATGCAGATATCCTTGAAACAGCAAAAAAAAAAACTATGGTGAAATGGCTCAGGGAAACAAAATCACTGTTTCAGATTTATCTAAACAAACTGCTCAGATCAGTGCCTACTTTCTTCTTCTCTTCCTGATTAATTTTTAACACAAGGCCTATATTTCAAAACAGTGTCAGACACATTGCTGCAAGGTCGCATCATTTCCACTCCAAAGCATGGCCACAGACCCTCAGAGGATCGTTACAGACCATTGTGCACATCTTTAGAAGGCATAAAAAGGGCAGTAGCGTTCAGTTTTTTACATTTGACTGCAACTGAAGGGTTTTATTCAACCTGTCAGCTTATAGGTCAAGCCAGAATCACAGACAGTACAGTTGAGTAGGAAATTATTTACTACATGAGGCAGCATTCAATCAGCTATTGCATACACAAAGGCTTCCAAAAACACAAAAATCTAGCCAATGTAGTTCATACTCCCATACATTACAGGCAACCCATCAGAAAACATATATATACCTGTGACAACATTAATGAATTTACTGATTGACATCTGTCTCTACATTAGTTTTCTGTGAGAAGTGACACTATTTACAATACATTTCTTTTGTTCTATTGACATACACTTCTCAATGCATGTGCTTGTGTCTTGTTTGTGTCTATAACTGACTGACTTGTCATGTTGACTAAATGTCCCTGGTAACAGTTATGTATTTTCTGAACTACCCTGCTTTTTTAACATACATCTTCTTGTCTTGTCGCGACTACACATACTTTTCTATGGCAAAGCGGAACACACCGCAAAAATAACATTTTACAGAAAGTAATAAATCAAAAGGGATTTATCAGTGTAACCTTGTGACAGTTTACAATGCTCTTCTGCATACTTGCCTAATAATGGCCTCATTGTCAATTCTGACAATACAGTATGGATCACTGCTTCCAGTTCTACAAGAGAAAAAAGCAAAACAAAGTCATTGTGGATAAAAATTAGACAGTATCATACCATATCATTATGGAACTAATTATTCTCCACCTAATCTTCCTTTCAGATTTGAGGTGTCCCTATCAAATCACCCGTAGTGATATGATTCAATTGAAAAATCCATGGTTACAACACAGACCACTGGACCTGTAAAATTAATTAGCACTGCTGTTCACTGCCAAGCTCAGGCACATGAAACCTCAAAAAGGGAGGGAGATTCCTTTTTCTTCCCCTGGTGGCCAAAAACGTGGCGTCCCTTTCATCCCATAGGCCACGACATCGGCATGCCTCTTCCCAGGGTGTCAAAGCACACGCCAAAAGGGCAGATTGTGGATAAAGGCATCTCTCATGCACCCTTTGCAACTCCACAGTTCAAAAGGACATCGGCCCCAGACACACACACACACACACACACACACACACACACCCACACAAGGCAGACCTCATCGGCGGCCCCTAGAGAGCCAATCACACGCGACCCTTTTAAGCGCAACCATAGATACTGACAAGAGATTTTCAGCACCTCAGCATCATCAGCAGCTGTTGATATGTATTCTCTTTATTCCACCCACATGCGTGGCCTTCTGTGACTTTGTTGAAAAGGTCTATTTGCCAAGACAGACCGAGAGAGAAAGAAACGGGGGGGCAGTGAGGGAGTGAGAGAGAGGGGGGGGTGTCTATATATGTAGGCTATTTACTATTCACACACTAGTCTATCATATCAGCCATATGAACAAACAATTATTACCAGCCCTTCACAAAAGAGTATTCACTAGATGGCCTTGGAGAAGCCCGGCTCAAAAAAAGCAAAAAAGTTATTCATGGAAGCTGAAGCTATTGTTCCTTAGCCTGTAATGAACCTCAAAATGACTTGTGCATTCCAACAGGATGTGCATAATTGCATTTTCCTCTTTGTTGTGTGTGTAATTTGCAAGAAGATTGAAAATCAGATATTGAAGAACAATATTTACAGTGGCTTTATTATATTTATTTACAAGCCATTTCTATTACAATTTACCAAGAGTTTTTGTTTTTTGCAAACCAAACAAAGTCGCATCTAATAACGTCGTTCAAAGCTCAGTCCGACATGCACTCCCTTATTTATGCACCTAATATAGTGCTGTCATCAAGTAGCACAGCAAATGCTCAGACTTATTCACGATCCATCAAATCAGACAGGAAAATACACCCTTTTGCATTAGTCATCAGCAAAATAACAGCAAATTACAAACAGAAGGGGGGGGGGGCGGTTTTCTCTCTTTCCAATCAAATCCTCATGTAGTCTCAGGAAAAGTGACACATAGTGCCAGCATTTACGAGTCACGTCTGTGAGGAAAAAAAAAAGAGTAGGACTGGGGGTGATTCATCTTTGCCTGTTGTTATCAGTGTAATAGGGAAACCTGGGGCTGTCAGAATCAGGTGCTACATCAAATAGCAAAGTGGCTTGGCAGTTGAACCACGTACTCGTCTGCACACACCACCTGCAGAATGGTGATAGTGCCGACGACAGAGACAAAAAAGTAAGAGCCAGAGAGACTGCCATTATTGGGGCTGCCTGCTTACAAACACAGCCTCAGACTGCATCATCCAAGTCCTCCTCTCTGGTCCTTATCGCAAGCCTTTTGCCATGACAATAAACCACTATCCTCCAGATGCGGAGTCATCGACCAGAATGCAGGGCCATAAATGGACCCGAATTTCAGAGTAAGCATGGTGAAAGCGTGGCAGCATGTTGTGTTTGCGCAGCTTGGCATAGGGACTGGGCTGATAGGACAAACAATCTGCTCCACAGCCTAGGAAGCGGTGCCTTCTGTTGAGTGAGTCATGCTTCCACCAGGCAACATGGTCCAATGGCGTTTTCATGGCTGCTTACCTCTAATCAAATGTCATTTCCCAGAAATTGATGATTATGCAAATGAAGGAAGACCCTTTTTATCTGCGTGGATGCTAAAGTGTCTGCACCACCCCTACTTTTTAGATTTAACATGCTGAAGTGTGCCATCAAATTTTAAAGAGGAGCCCATCAGTATGCATATAACTGGCATTTTCATTTTTTAACAGGCATGGATGTGATGAAATTTCCAGTAGCCCATCTATCCTTGATCAGTTTCAGATTACTTTCACACATCTGCTTTGCTTGAAGGAGTTTCTCTCATTTCACATGAATGCACCGAGCAGCCATAAAATCATTTAGGAGGGAATTTCTTTCATTAGCAGGTGGGTGCCACTATCATTACTTGCACACTAACATGTATTGCATAGAGGTAGCTCCACAACTAACCTAATCAAAATGGGATGGCAGCATTTTGAAAAGGCAGTCCTGCAGTCAAATACAATAGTCACGAAATGGGAGCAAAACTGCCTAAAGGTTTTTTGCACACAACCAAAGTGGAGCGAGAAAGCAGTATCATACGTGCAGTGACTACAACAGAATGATGACAGACACAAAACATGTTTGCAGAAAGTATTATGCTTCATGCTGTAAATCCCTCCGATTAACCATCTGTGTGATGTATAAGAAATATAGTGTGTTTACACAAGGCACAGATAGCCTTGTTGAGGAAAACAAACCCATACCCTAATCCAAATTCCTTTGCATGCCCATTGTTGAAACACAATACCTGTCCTTGACACAACCAAAATGTGCTCTTCTTTAATTTTTAAGGAATTAGGCCTACATACAAAGCAAAAAAAAAAAAACACTACCTTGACATGCTGTGTTCCTACAGCACAAAGAGACCTACAACATTAATTAGATCGTTCCAGTCAGTAACAGATGTAAATCACCCTATTTCTGTCCACAATGCTATCATGAACTTTGTGAGAACTTTACCCACAAAAATACACCTGGTTATAGATTGCTTCAATTCCGTCAAAACCGTATCATGCCATCAGTAAACCTATTTTAAATGCATATATCAAATTTCCTGACACTGTGTTAACTGACTGACAGATGTCATTAAGAAATGATGGCTGTCAAAAGATCTTAAGAAAATAAGAAAGCAAAAATAGGTACTTACATGTCTTTAATTGGCAAGTTTTTGCCTTCCACAATTCTTATAAATAAAGTACTTCGCTTTGACATTGTCTGAATCCACAGGCTTCGGGAAAGGTTCAGTATGCCATGCGATATCAACAGGCGCTGATAGCTGTGTGAGTCGTAGTAGCCAGTGCGATAAAACGTTTTGACGTTTTCATTGCTGATTGTTTCAGGCGCGAATAGGTCTCGATCAACTTCCCTAACAACCCGTATCCTATTCACGACATCTACATTCCACTGCCAGCTGTTCCGCCTCTCAAATGCTACTCCTCCATGCACTATACACTCAGTTCGTGGCTGAAGGGCTTCGCGGATATGTTTATACCTAGATTGACTGACTGCCTCACACAGTTCGGGATTGTATTGGCTAAACTGAAAGATGACGCATCTGGTACTGTGCGTTCACGGGAAATGCAGTCTTGTCGGGATTTCTAGCTTTATATTTAGCGTATATTAAGAGTTTAGTGGAATATTGGGGGAAGGCACGGTGCTGCTTCTGGGATTTCATACACATGAATATTCCACATAGGCCACGGACCAAATAGAGTGTGCCCCTTTCAACGAAACCACTTTTTTAAAGCAATGCCCATGCTGAATGTGAATTTGAATGTTAACACTAAAAACTTTGGCATGCACTTCCTGTTTCACCCCTCTAAATGTATGTTCATTTAAAAAAGCAGTGTTTCAAAGCTATTTAATTCCATTTTAAATGCAATATGCATAGTCAGTTTGATTGAGGAAGTTGGGACAAGTCTCTATGCGTGTTAAATCTTCAGACCACAAACTTAGAAAATATGTTGTTTATGCTGTTTTGCATTCTGACCCTATTTGGTCCACTGTCTAACAAGGAATAGGTTACTTCCTTAGTTATCCTATAGGTGAAGTTTAGAATTTATACGGTTCCCTAAGGTTTTTCTCAAGTAAGCCTAATGGCATTGGGTATGAAGATTTTCTCTAACTTTCTTAAAAGAATAGGCTACACATGCAAATTGGGTGGGAAAAAAAACACTGAATAGGGATGTAATCCTTGGCAAACATGCATTTATTGTTTCTGTAGCCTATACCGGATACATAGATTCTGTCAAACATGGAAAACACAACAGTAGGCCCACTGTACTCATACATAAGTTGCTCGTGTCTTAATTTTTCTAGGTACATTTTAGGATTCTTAAACAAGCTTCTATCTCAAAAGTAATCTTATGAGAAATTATTCAAATTGCTTAATGGGGTGCAGTGAATGTTGAGTGGTCTCGGTGGTCATGTTCATAGGCTGGATTAATATGTGGAGCTGGGTCCTTAAAGTGGTGAGTATCATACTGTGGAATGCGCAGGGATCCTAGAGCTTGGATTGGCTCCTTCTGGCCCCAGCACCTGAAAAGAAAATAAATGGTGATATCAGTCACAGAGTCTATGTCTCTTCTGTGATGTGTTTATTCTTTTCGCTTCTCTTGTAAAGCACTTTGGGTCAACTTCTGTTGTTTTTTTTTAAATATGCTATATAAATAAATTGGCTTGACTAGAGCCTGAATGATGACTAATTGCTTTTGTGGGACAGTATATGAATGCATTTGTGGTGGAGTCTTGAATGAAATGACAGAAGAGGAGTTACTCACAAAGCTAATATGAGCATAGTGACCAATAACAATAGGAGAAGAAACATAGCAACAGACAGTATTGCTGTGATGACCACCATTGCAGCCGATCTTGCAGGAAGGCTGTCATCGATTGCATCTGGATTCTGCACTAGAAATAAATGCAAGCCAGAGAGCCTCATTTACAGCCTGAATTTCTCTGGTCTGAAGCATTAGAGTGCTGAGTGACAATTATGGGCTCTTACAGGTGTACAGAGAAATGTCATCAGACCACTTTGTCTCGGATAAAATTGTCTTGTTGGCAGGATCAAGAAGGAGATACTTCACACTGAAATGAAAAAGTGAACATGTAAAATCCAGCAGGGTCTCCATAACACTAAAAGATGATTTAGAAATATGTCCACACATCACAAAATCAAAAAGAAAATGAGGTGCATGTCATACTTTATAATCGAGCCATCAGGTAGCACTCCATTACAGTTGGCAGTGGCACAGCTTCCCTCTGATCCCACTCTGAAGTATGTGCTCCTAGAGGCAGAGGCAGAGGCAGTTGGACACAGGAAGTCTTTCAGAAGGCCCACTTTAGTCAGGAAATAGTTCTTTGAGGCATTGGCAGTGAAAGCAGTAGGATAAGGGGACAAGCTCAGAAGATCCGGGTTTGCCTTATCTGCTTCAAAACTGTCAATTGCTGGACAAAAAAAGAAGAAGAGGTGTTGTACAGATGACAGATTGTCCTATTCATGAAGTAGGTAAGGTTAGTGCTTCTTTGGGTTCCTTTTGAAAACTTACAAGAGTTCAGTACAGGCACCAACCAGATCTCACAGTCAGTTTGGTTGCAAGATGAATTTGTTGGAATTGTAAAGTAACACCGTGGTGGTGTTAATATGACTGTGTTGGTGGTGATCTTCCCTACATAGTTTAGGGGAGTGATGCTGGGGGTGTGTTCAACTGTTTCACCTGTGAAATAAGGATGATTAATGAAAATGCCTGAATGAGAAGAGTGAGTAAATAGTATTTTCTAATATGCACAAACAAAAACAGAAAAGAAAAGGCCATAACGTAGACAAGCATTTCAAAAATTCATAACTAAATCATGTCCTTTTTATTTTGTCTAAAATGAGAGATTTGTGTCATGAGGTATTTGAAAAATCAGAATTGCACTGTTGCAACAACATTACAACATTGTTTTCCCATCACCATGTTCATGGGGTGTCATGCTGAAGAGATTTGTGAGCATCCAGTCAAAAGACAAGCTGCCTACAGTCCTCTGTTCTTGTCTTTAAAGAAATTTCCATAATATTCCTGAGCCATTGCTAAATATGCATCCCAGTCTAACTGGGTGGGGACAGGTGCACAGTATTCATGCCTCATCTTGTCCCAAACTCTCAATGTTGTCATCACGTAATTATCTAAAAAAAAACATTTCTTTCTAAACCATTTTAAACACACTTTCTGTGCTATTTCCGTGCTGCATTTCTGTGCTATACACTTCTCTCAAAGCAGAGAGATTACTTAAGAATGATAGTCCATGGACATCTTGTACAGAACAACAATATACAGTATATGTATAACAACATACAACAAAAATATGCTAATCTAGACAAAGCACAAAAAAACACTTACTTTGTCCAAGTCCAAGTAATGTTATAAGAAAGGTTATCACTGTGTAACTGGTCCTCATTTTATTTCCAAAATACAGTATATCTCTTAACGACTGCTTAGAAATCAAACTCCAGCAAAAGTGATCAGACCAGTCTATTGCACAGTACTTTTGAGATCTCATGCCCATCCCTTCAACTCGACATGCACATTAAAAGGGTGGGAAATGTGGTCTAAAGGAGTGTACCTGAACCTGTCAGGTGGGAACGACAATACATATCCTAAATCCGACAGAATAGGCTATTTGTGTCAAAGAGCTGCGGGCCCTTCCACAGAGAGAAAAAAATCTAATAAACTCAAGGTAGAATACATAAAGGGCAAATGGTCACATAATTTTTACTTTCCTGTTATATGACGTTCAAAAGATTGCATTTCATGCCAGTGGAATTACTGACAGAAAATCAAATAACATCAGCTATAGTTGCATTGAAAAGCTATGTCCATCAAATAGGACATGGTAAAGCAGCTTTTAAATGATGGTGGCTAAAGGCTAAAGAGAAAAGCCCTCAGTCTTTTAAGCAGATCAAGCACAATATATCATCCCTTTTCATTTCTTCTGTGGAGACACAGACTTTAATATATGCCAGTGCTATTTTCAGCCTTTCCAAGGAACAAAACATACCCCATCAGTTAAATTGCTAACGCTACAGGTGTAACTTTGACAGTGTCTGTATTTTAGATGAAAAGTCAGAAGGGGACAGAACCAGGCAAGACAAGACATGCAGGTTAGAAGAACAACTGGATGCTTGTTTTCAGCTATATGGAATGTGTCAATATCAGGGCACTGGTAATTATATTTGAAATACTGAAAAGCAGGATGGTGTTTATATGCCTGATTTCAATGCCTAAGTATTCCAAAACCAAGTGCATGGTAGGGACTCAGTATGAAAAGCAAATCCACACCTATAGAATTACATAGAATTTTTAGCAAACAAGTGCCATCATCTTTCTTTGTAAAATTTAACTCCTTTAAACATTGACAGGTGTTGCAATGACAACCTCATTTAAGAAGATCTCATCTTCTGGGACATTTAGGAGGCCATTGGAAACAGCTTGGAATGTCTGAAGCTGAACGAGAACACCTCATGACACAGCTTCAGCCCTGTCTGAGTATGGCCATCAGATGGCTGCAAACCTGTACATCAGTCAATCAGTACAGTAAACAAGGAAGCCTGGTGTGCTGCATGACATGTTTTGTTTTCAGAGTCTGAGCTCTGGCACTAACGTTAACCATGTCAGATTGCATGCCCTTTCAAATGATTATTACTTCACAATCTGGCTGGGTCACATTATAGAAAAGGGAAAAAGGGCATTTGGAGGCTTTAATCCCATGAAAAGTCAACAGATCCGGAATAAAGTTGTTTTAAATTTTACATTAGGTACAACCTTTACAAGAATTATGTCATCCTTTAAGCCTCTACAAAGACAGAAGCTTAATTCCCTACTGCTCCATAACAACAAAATAGGATTGCAACACAATGCCTAATATACCGGAAAATTCAGGACATTCAGCAGAGTTGCACATGTAAATAGTGAAACTATTAGTACAGCATCTTCCTATTGCTATGGAATCTTATTGATGCGATGAAATTTTAACCATGTATGTTTGATACACTGACACAGTCCTGTTGCAAAAATATGTGAAAATATTTAATACAAAAGGTGTCAACAGCTTTATGGTTTTTTTTACATTTTTATTAAAAATATATACACACAAAATTATTACAAAAAATACAACTAACTTTTCTATACCCATCCATTAAAGGAGAAGTCCGGAGTGAAATGGACTTGGGGAGTATTGAAACATGATAACGAGCCCAAACTTTTGTCAAATAGCCCACCTCCACCTCCAATACTTTTGGCTGATGCTCTTAACAGGCTTAGAATGCAAGCGCTCAGGGCATAGCATTGCGCATGCAAAGAAATAGCTATTTTAACATTTTTACATTATTAACAATTCTCAAAGTAGCTCCACACTTCATTGATATAATTCTGAGGGCCCTGGCATTTAAAACCAGGCACTGAGAACTTCGTAAGTGTACAGATTTTTAAGTTTACTAAAAAGACTAAAACAGACAGTACCTTGCAAGATGTCTCCAAAAGATTCTTTTTCTTCTTTTTGGGCTACAACATCAACATACTGAAGATTCTGACTAAGCCTAACTGCTACAATACCTTCCTGATCTGAACTGTTGATGAGAGTTATCTATACTGATGAGAGACTTCACTTGGAACATGGAGACTGTTAGTAACTTTGCTTTGTGTCCGTCTGCTGCCTAGTAGCAGCAGTTCTCAGTGCCTCAATTTAAATGTCAGGGCCCCGTGGAAATCTACCAATGAAGTGTGGGGCTACATTGAGCATTGTTAATAATGTAAAAATTATAAAATAGCGATTTCTTTGCATGGGAAATGCAACTCCCTTAACGTTAGCATTCTATGCCTGTTTGGAGCATCCACTAAAAGCGCGTATTTCGGGGTGAATAGAGGTGGGCTATTTGACAAAAGTATAGACTCGCTATCATGTTTCAATACACCCCAAGTCCATTTCACAACGGACTTATCCTTTAAATACCCACAACAGGCATTCATTTCCATTCTGACTGAGCTGAGACATGACAATACACAATTCTACATCCACAGCTTCACCAGCAGTCAAACAGATCTTTCAATTCTCAAGCTTCCATTACCAGAGGTCCAAAAAAATAAAAAATTAAATTAAAAAAAAGGGAAGGAAATTGGCCCTGGGTAAATTGGAGGCGTATCTTACAGACACACAGGGTTGTCTGAGGTTGCTGTCTAGTGGTCTGTGTGAATCACCTCTTCCCCATCATAAAGCTCGGAACCTCAGCATCATCATCGGCCTCCTTTGCTTCCTCTTCATTCTCACTGGAGGACTCGTCTTCCGAGCCTGTGCATCAAAACACATCATAGTGACCAGTCAGAGTGATCTTCTCAGAACTAGACAGCTATAGTGTTTATAGTGACTTAAATCAGCCAAAGTTTAAATGCAGAGTAGTCTTTATATGCAAAGGAGGACATCAACAAGATCACAAACAACAAAAAACATGGTAGTACATCTGCAAAATGCATATGTTTAACAAATACTTGAGTAAGCCAGCAAAATACTCCTAAATACCTCCAACCTTTCAAACAGGCCAAAAAGTAGCTGTGGATAGGCCAACTACTTTCACCCTTGCCTACTTTTCAAAACTTTTGTGCATTGTATTATTTCCAGTATATAGACACAACTGCACTCTATACAAGATTTCTTGATACGCTACCTTGTAATAAGGAGAAATACTCATACCTGTAACCAAACAGCCTAGCAACTTTGCAGTCAGTGAGCCACTAGTCTTTTTGTATACTGCTCTAGTCTTTTTGTATGACACTGTGTTCAATACCACAACAGTCAACAGAGCTCTTTAAAAATTACTATCCTTGGATATCCTTGCATCCACTCCTTGAATTAATCCACATTTACTGGTGTGGTGACCATACAGGGAGCACCAAAGCAGGGAAAACTGGGCTGGCTCTTTAGTATGATTTACCTTCAAGTACATGAAGTCTTACCTTCTGTTTTGTTGCTCTTTTGTTTGGCTTTCTTTGCCATCATTTTCTTCTGTTTCAGCTTTTCCCTACAAACAAAATCACATTTTCAGACACCGGTGAACAGTTTACACTGTTTTAAGGATGTTATCATGATTGATTTAACTACTGTGTTGGGTTTAGCTAGCAACACATTTGCAACAACATTTCACAAAGCTGTCTGGGCTGCATACGTCACACATGCTACACTGACTCACACACAGGAACAACACACGCATGTATAAGTTCTTCCATAAAGTGGACTACTAATCATTTAAAAATTATGCATTAACCTTTTTTTGTATAAACAGGGACCTGGACTACAGCAGTCATATTCATTATTTACCAAACAGTACACTCTAGTGGCTGAAAAACACTTCAACAACTATGGATAGATACCAGGTCCTTGCAAATTACCAAATAAGATTTACAAAGGCAATATTAAAAAAAAAAAGCAAGGAAAAATGATAAATCTCTTTTACCTTTTCTTTCTACGCTTAGATGTTCTCTCCTCTGCAGCTTGCTGGTTTTCCTTTAGTTTCTCCTGATAATCTTCATCCAGTTTTTGCTGTAATTTATGTTAGGGTCAGTGATGGTCAATGATGAGGAGGTGAATGTCCATACACCATGTTTAATGTTGACAAAGCACAAACTGCAGTTGGTTAGAATCACCAGATTATCACTTGTTGGCACAGTGTAAAAGACTCACCTTTTCAGACATCCTATCTAGATGATCCTGTCTTTGGTATTCTCTTCTGCGTAAGTGTCTGTACACATGAAACTCTCCACTACCAGCACCAGCACTGGAGCCTAGAGGAAAGAGATGAGCAATTTCAAGAGGATATTCACTTTTTCAGGACTGCTGATGGCTCTAACTATTCATCGTAATACTACTACTAATGTATTGCCATTGTTTTTAAAGTGCTGTTTATAGGCAGCAGACGTGCTCAGCTGTCATAACATTGCACCAGTCAAGCAAAAACTCGGATGACCAAAGGCGCTATGGCTAAATTTGCATCTCAGATCCTTATGGGTCAGTTTAGGTCGGGTAACAATAATTGCATGTGCTTACCCATCACATCCCGCACAAACTCTGGTGGAGCACGAGGATTCCAATCTTTTGGTCTCTCTGGAATAGGTGCAGGTTTGTCCTTCAACACACAACAGGGACCAAAAAAAAGAATTAATTTCTTCATAAAGCAAAGTAACGTTAGCACTGGGAAGGTAGGTAAGTTGCTAACATTAAAGATGCTAATGAGTTCAAAGTTGATACAAACAGTGCTCTAAGTCACAATGAAAACACTGAAAACATAAAATCTTACAGGATTACGCATCAGTCTTTCCAACTTCAAACGTTGTTCCTCAGCAGGAGTTTTAGCAATGATCAGAGGTTGCGATTCCTTTCCAGGTTTCCCTGGTTTACCAGTTTTGGCGTTCGCAGCCATGTTGCCTCAGTCCCTTCTTCTTTGAGTCGAGTAAATCATTAAACTCACCAACGTTTACAGCGCCCTCTATCACAAGGATGATATGTTGCACTTGAGACTGAGTTCCACAACAGGTATCTTGGCTCGGAAGTTACCAGTAGCTCGACACCTGCTGTAGAGTAGCTATCCAAAGGGTCAAAATATATGTAAATAAATCCCATAACACAGTCCCAACAGGCACCAAACCTATTCAAATCTTTATGAAATCAAACTCAAACATCCTGCCCTGTCTCATACAAAATAATTCTTTCACAGTTTTACTGTGCTGGCAGAGCACACCTGATTTGGTTGTACTTGTGAAAAATAGAGGTCAATAAAGGTCAAGAAAGGCCAATAAAGGTAAGAAATGTTTTTTTCTCTCCACACATTTAGATGACACTTTAGGGATTTTTTTCCATGTTATCTCTTGGTGAAAACTGAGAACCCATTCACAGATTTATTTTGTATACCCACTAGAACTGATTCAAGCCCCAGGAGTACTTCTACCCCTAGTGCACATTAGATGATTTATCTGAATAAGCACAACATACTTTATTTGGGTTATTTCCCTTCTTGAAGTAATAGTGGCTATCAAGTAGTAAGTTACCCTAAGTGGGTGTAGTGGGTTTCATAAAACAAAACAACTAAAGTAGGCCAGCACACTGAGACCAACAATGAGAAGTGTCTTCCTATTCTGGTTTTGAGCACCCAGTGGCTGCCGTGCATCACCCAGGTGGGTGCTGCACACTGGTGATGGTTAGTGAGGTCCCCTTCCATTTTAAAGCGCCTTGGGGTGTCTTGAAAAGCACTATAGAAATGTAGTTATTAGTAGTCGTGGTGGTAAATGACTGCTGAATTTAATGAAAACATTGAGACCATCCTGTTTTTTTTCTCCCACCTGCAGTCACCTTATACACTGACAGCAACACATAAGATATTTGAATAAAATTTTAATAATGCCAATTGTGGATGAAAGTGTATGTAATTAAGTTTATAATGAAATGTGTAAAATGCAATAATGAGTTTTCTGTTTTTTGTTGTTGGTTGTCTTCTGGTCTCCGAAGGCCACTCATGTATTCTGTGTCCTCGCTGAGTATCTGATTTTCTGGCCAACTTCATGGACTTTCTCAGAAAGCCAACCCACTAGCTTTTTCCCCTTGCTCTTTGCCTTCTTGGCGGCCTCCATCTGCTTTGCCTCCTCTGCCTCCTTCGCAGCTGATGCCTTTTTGATGTCCTCCTGTTCCTTCTCATGCTTCTTAATTCTCTTTCTCTCAGAGTCTATCCAGCCCTGCAGATGCCTCTGCAGCTCCTCCTCCCACGCTTTCCTTACTGCCTCCTGTCTTTCCATCTCCAGCTGCTTTTCACACTCTTTCTCTCTCTCGATCTCAGCCTGTCTCTCCTCCTCCATCTGCCGTTCCTGCTGGGCCTGCCTCTCGCGCTCCTCACGTTTCTGCTTCAGCTCTATCATCTGCCTATGTGCCTCCTCGTCTTGGGCTCTCTCCCTCAGCTTTCTCTCCTCGGCCTCCCTTGCCTCCTTCTCCCACTTGATCTCCAGCTTGAGCATGTGCTCATCCTCCCGCTGGATCTCCAGCTCACGCTGGTGCTTGCGCCAGCCCTCAGGGTCCTTGGCCCACCTCATGGCCTCCTCGTCCTGCTGGCGCTGGAGCTCACGCTCCACTGCCCTCTGTCGGTCCTGCTCCCTGTGTCTCTCCTGGCGCTCCTGCCTGCGCTTTGTCTCCTTCTCCCACACTTTCTCTTGGTAGGCCTTGACCCTCTCATTCTCTCTTCTCCTCAGCTCTTTCAGCTCTTCCTCTGGATTCTCAAACTCTGCCTCGGAGTCACCGCCTCCTTGGTCTCTCTCCCTACGCCTTGCCTCCCTCCACCACTTCAGCTCCAACTGTTTCATGTGCTCATCTTCGCGCTTGATCTCCAACTCGTGCTGGTGCTTGCGCCAACCCTCCGGGTCCCGAGCCCACCTCATCACCTCCTCGTCTTTCTGCCGCTGGATCTCCTGCTGTCGAGCACGCTCCTTGACCTTCTCTTCGTGCTCCTGCTTTCGTTGCCTCTCCTCCTCCATTACTTTCAGTCTGTAGACCATGACCCTCTCATGCTCTCTTCTCCTCCTCTCTCTTATTTCCTGTTGTCTCCTTTCAGCCTCTGTGTAGTCTTGCCCTACCTCTGCTTGCTTTTGTTTCTCAGTTTCTTTGTCAACTGCTACCTTAATATCCATGAGTTCTTTGCCAAAGTCTCTCTCCATCTCTTGGATTTTCTGTTTCCATTCTTCCTCATATCGCCTCTCAGCTGCTAGCGATTCTTCCTCAAGCCGACGTAGCTCCATCTCCATGTCAGTAGTCCCATCTTCACTGTGCTGCAATCTTGCTTTCATTTCCAACACTGTTGGCTGTTTCTCTCTCTCATTTTCTCTCTCAGCGTTCCTCCTGTATCTCTCCTGTATCCTCTGCAGCTCCTCGTTTCCTTGCTGTGACATTTTCTCCTTGTGCTTCACCTCAGCCTTGATTTTCTCTTGATTTTCTCTCTTATACTGTCTATCAGCCTCTGCCAGCTGTTCTTCCAGTTTCCCATATTGTTCTCTTTCAGTCTTTCTTCTTCTATCCTCTTCCTGAGCCACCTGCTGCTCCCTCTCTCGATCCTTGGCTTTAACCAAGTCTTGCTGATTTTTCAGCTCTTTTTCCATCTGCTGAATTTTTTTCTCTTGATGTTCTCTCTCATGCCGTCTCTCAGTTTTGGCCCGCTGTTCTTCGAGCCTCTTTAGCTTCTCTTCCTGTATTTCAAGTTCTCTCTGCTTTTTTTCAGCCATCATCTCCAACTCCTTTTGCCTTTCACGTTGTTCTCTCTCAATCTTTTTTCTCCTCTCTTCTCTTGCCTTCTCCTGCTCAATCTCTTTCTGTTGCAGCATCTCTCTTTCCTTGACCTCAGCTTGATTTTTAAGCTCTTTTTCCATTTGCTGGGCCTTCTCAAGATGCAGCCTGTCCAGCTCTTTCTGTTTTTCATATTGTTCTCTCTCAATCTTTCTTTTCTTTTCCTCTTCCTGAGCCACCTGCTGCTCCCTCTCTTGTTCCTTGGATTTAACCAAGTCTTGCTGATTTTTCAGCTCTCTCTCCATCTGTCTTTCAAGTTCTTGCTGCTGTTTTACAACCATCATCTCCAACTTTTGCCTTTCAAGTTGTTTTCGTTCAATCTTTTCTCTCTTTCTCTCTTCCTTTGCCTTTTCCAGTTCCATCTCTTTCTGTTGCAGCATCTCTCTTTCCTTGGCTTCAGCTTGATTTTTGAGTTCATTTTCCATTTGCTGGACTTTCTCATGATGCAGCCTGTTCAACTCTTTCTGTTTCTCATATTGTTCTCTCTCAATCTTTCTTCTCCTTTCCTCTTCCTGAGCCATGTCCTGCTCCCTCTCTGTCTGCTGTATCTCTCTCTCCTTGGCTTCAACCAAATCTTGCTGATTTTTCAGCTCCCTCTCCATTCGCTGGATTTTCTCTTGATGTTCTCTCTCATATTGTTTCTCAGTCTCTGCCAGCTGTTCTTCAAGCATCTTCAGCTTCTCCTCATGCTGTCTTTCAAGCTCTCTCTGCAGTTTCTCAGCTATCATCTCCAACTCTTTTTGCCTTTCATGTTGTTCTCCGTCCATTTTCTCTTCTCTTTGTTTCTCCTGCTCTTTCTGTTGCAGCATCTCCCTCTCTTTGGCCTCAGCCATGTCACGCTGATTATTGAGGTCTCTCTCCATTTGCAGGATTTTCTCTTGATATATCTTCATTTCCAGCTCTTTCTGCCTTTCATATTCCTCTCTCTCAGCCATTCTTCTCATTTTCTCATCCTGTGCCTGCTCCAGTTCCATCTCTCTCTGCTGCATCATCTCCCTTTGCTTGGCCCCAGCCAGTTCAAAAGTTTTTCTGCTCTTGCTCTCCTCCTTCAGTCTTTCCAGTTCCATCTCTGTCTTTTTAAGCATCTCTTTATGCTGTGCTTGAGCCACCTCATGCTGTTTTTTAAGCTCTCGCTCCATCTGCAGGATTTTCTCTTCATAGTCTTTCTCTTGCTGTTTCCCCAACTCTTTCAGTTGTCTTTCTCTTTCCTTAAAGCTTTCCTGCATTTGCCTCAATCGTTCCTCCATCATTCTCTTAATGTCATGGTCCCTTTCTATTTCCAGTTCTATGAATCTCTTCTTTTCCTGCATTTCTTCTTCCTGCTCTCTCTGCCTCTGTTGAAGGTCCTTCTCCATCTCTCTCAGTTTCTGCTCCATCTCTTTCTCCTGCTCTTTGTATTTTTCCATCTCCTCCTTTTCCACCTGTCCTTCCCTCTTGTGCCCCTTTTCAGTTTGTCTCTGCTTTTGTATTTCCACCTCTATTTCTAGTTCGTTGATTCTTCTCGCCATTCTCTCCATATCCTTCTGATGAGCTATTTCTTTTCTTTGTTCTTCCATCTCTCGTTCTAGGAACCCAATCCCTCTTTCAAGTTTTTCAATTCTCTTTCGGATCTGCTTCAACTCTTGGTCCTCATCTGTTTCCCACAGTGTTTGCATGTCTCTCTCTCTTCTGTGTAAGATCAGCTCTTCCTCCTGTGCCCGGGCCTCTCTCTCTCTGCACAAGCACATAAACTGGTCTTCCTGCACCTGGATTTCTCTCTCCCTGCTGTGGCAGATCAGCTGGTCTTCCTGTGCCTTTCAGAGTAGTTTTTGACATTACATAAACAATGTTACTTATGATAACAACAACAAAAAAAACATCTGATTCTGATTTCAGTACTCTCACCTGTATCTTCCTCTGCGTCTTCCTGTTTTCCAGCTGGCCTATCAGCTCCTCATGTCTCAGCTGAGGCAGCTTGACTGGCTGCACTGGCACTGGCACCAACCAGCTGGCCTTCAGGTCCTCTTTCAGGGCCTCTATGACCCTTTCCTTGACTTCTTGTTCTTTCTTCTGCCTCCATTTCTCCTGCAGCCTCTTCTTCCTTTGCAGTCTGGCCTGCCTTTGCCTCTGGGCCTTTTCCTGCTCCCGCCGTGCAGCCTCTCGCACCTCCCACAGGCTCAGCATCTCCATCGACTGAAGCTGCGCTATTTCCTGGGCACGACACTGCCGCCTCCGCCCGATGCACAGGGCGTCCTGGAGCATTGCCCAGCAGCCTGTGGTATGCTTCTCTCTCCGCAGGGCAGAGCGGCCGAGGGTGATGGTTGAGAGGTCACCAATGTGCACCTGCTCCCTGCTCTCCTCAGGCCATTTATCTGCCTGTTCCCAGACCTGATATCTCCTCGGATTTGTCATCTTCCTCCCTCCCACCTAAAGCCATTTAAACAAGCATTCAATAAAGGCGGGCAATGATCTAAACAAGTCTCTGAATTTTACAGCCTGGAGATATCACCGCCAATATATCCATGTCCATCACATATGCACAATGAATTATTTGGCATGCCTGCTGACAGGAAATTAATGACACTGATGACTATCCAATGTTATCTTAACCTGTCAGAAAAGCAGTCTGTGGACAAACATTATTATTATTATTATTATTATCATTGTTAATGTCTAATTAGGCAATCATAAACTTTTGGTGTTCTTCATAATAAAATGCCTTGTTAATTGTGATATTACACATTTTAAATGAAATCCTCAACCACTAGTAGGACTAAAAAATATGTTAGTGGTTTTATATAATTTACCTGAGAGGAGATTCCGAGATCTTGAAAAAAGTCTTGAAAATGATAGCTGATGTCCAAATGTGTGTCGTCTCTAGTCAAAAATACAATGGATTGTGCGAAAATTTGGTAAAACATTTCCAGAACTTTGACTATCTCCGACGTAACAGTATCATTGTGAGATACCATGGATAGTTTTCATGTGACGTCACAACAAGTGTATATTACACGGCCAGCTGCAAGGCAGGTTTTAAATACTGCCATAATAAACTTCATAGGTGTGAAAAGGCTTTCTTTCTCTACATAGCCTATTCTGTGTGAATGCACAGTGTGATTAAATTCGGTAGATGTTCCTGTATTTGAGTAGTCTGTCAGTTTATATGCTGGAGGAGATGGTTGGCTTACAACTTTTGGGTTTCATTGATATGGATTTAAGGGGAAAAAAATTAACTCAGTCATGGTCACTCCTGAGGCTGATTTTTGGGTCGGACGGCTGATCATCTTCCCTGTGGCGTAGCTAGGTTAAAAGACTTTCTCGTTCACTCAGCAATTGGACTAGGCTAGCTTACTACTTAAAACTTCAACGGAATAAGAATTCTAACGAAGTCTTAAAATATTATTCAGATGCAGAGGCCGATAGTCTGAGATAGTTGCTAGCAGTAAAGCAGGTTAATAACAGATTGCCATCAAGCTGTCATTTGCTATGCCAGCTGTTTGCATTGCTATTTTCCTTGCATTCAGTTCATGTTCAACCTTGGTGCTTGTGCTGGGATGTTGCGATGGCATTTCTTGTGGATAGCAAGATAGCTGCGGCAAAGACCAAGTACCTCTCTCTGGCTGAGGTAGACTAATGTATGTGAGGAAGTGCCCTGATTGAAAAAAAAAAATGGGCCTAGGCTATGGATAGAATTTTCTCATTTTCAAAGGTTTTATTTAGACTGGTAGGCTACTAGGCTACTTTCAAAAAGACGAACTTATGAGGGCAAATTTGAGGAAAAGTCTGTTTACCTAATTTTAGGGTGTAGATTTTTAATATTTTGTATACCAAGCTGAAATTGGAATATTAAGGGTGATTATTAGAGTAAAATCACAGTGACTAAAAACTTATGGAAACAAAACACCAACTGAATAGAAAATAAGAAAGAAGGGATGTTTATTAAGCACCGACAAGTCTGACAGAGTGAAGTCTATCATCGCGTCAGTATCAGATATATCTGGTAATAATATCTGTTTTATCTGTGTAAAATTTATTTTAAATGACCCCTGTAAGCACCCATCCTGAGACAATGAGCTCAATGGGATCAAATCCAATCTAGCACTGTAGGGAGATGATAATTAAGCAGAAGTGCTAGGAAGACATAGCCAGGCTATAGTGATCATAACAAAACGTACATATTGTATAAATTTCATAGACAATTACCTTGATGCTCTCTGAAGTTGTGCACATATTTAAAGGTTTTGGTTAGAAGTTACAAACTGCTTATCAAATATTCTTAATTCTGATATCCCTCTATGTACTGTTGTTGTTGTTGTTGTTGTTGTTGTTGTTGTTGTTGTTGTTAATGACATTGTTGTTGTTGTTGTTGTTGTTAATTGATAATTAAAAAAACAATATCGATAAGTTGGAAGAATTGTACTATTGAACAATAGTACAATAGTAAAACACAATGGCTAGATTTAGTAACAGACTACTCAAATTTACTGCATCATTGAAGAAAAAGGTCATGTCTTATGATGACACTTGGTCTCCCTTCTTATAGTTCTTACTTTTTTTCTTTTTTTTTTCTTTTTTTAAGGTATTAGGGAGTATGTATTTGGTCATTCTCTCAACGCTGTTGACATAGCCTGGTGACGTTTGATATGTTATGTTATTTGTTGTGTGTTAGAGGCTTGGTTGGTTGTATGTCGTTTGATGTATGTTACAGTCTTGTATGGTACATGTCAGTACTGTTTGTTGTATGTTATTTGATGTGTGTGATGGCCTTGTGTGGTTTGTGTTTGTACAGTATGTGCGAAGTTAAAAAAAAAAGACAACACGTTGGTGATACATGAAGATATGGCTTTGGGATGATCCACTAACTGTGAAAGTGTCAAGTGAAATTTGGAAAATCTGGAGCCTGCGCCTGCATCTCCCTCTCTTTTCTTCTCCAGCACATCAGCTGGTCTTCCTGCACCTATGAGATATTTGACTACATAAACTACTTATGACAATAAAAATAATAAGACATAGATTCAGATGTCTGACACTCCTTACTGTATCTCCCTTTCTCTGTTCCTGCACTTTGGCTGATCTTCAAGGTCCTCATGTCAGCTGTGTTGGCACAGGCCTCCATGGCCTCCTGATCCTAATGTTCTTTCTCCTGCCTCCACTTCTCCCACAGCATCGGCTTCTTCAGCTGTCTGGCCTCCCTCACCTCCTCCAGCCTCAGCATCTCCATCCACTGTAACTGCGCTGCTTCCTGGGCGCAACGCTGCTGCCTATGCCCAAGGCACAGGGTGTCCTGGAGGCCAGTAGCAGGTGGTAGGGCATGGGTGATGGCTGCAAGGTCACCGATCTGCACCTGCTCCCTGCTCTCCTTGGGCCATTAATCTGCCTCCTCCCAGACCTGATATTGCCTCAAGTCGACTGACTATATGCTCTGATAATGATATAATTGTCTTCTCCATCATTTTCATTGTGAGAGTAACAGAAATCCAACCCCCCCAAAAATATTTTGTATTTAATTTTATATGGGGGGCATCAATCACATGTTTGGCTTTAGACTGGAACATAATAACTTACTGGTTGTCTTGAAAGAAAGTGCTTTTTACACATAGGACCGGATATGTATAGTTCACATGTATGCAAAATAATTAGATCTCTCAGCCTTGGGTCTATGGAGAAGGTTTAATATTGTATATATTCTGTTCTTGACTATTTGCAGATACAGGCAGATGCAGACCCTGCAACCCTTTAAGGCACATACTGCATGCTCCAGTAGAACATGAGCCTATATATGATGTGCATTCGTATGTGCAAATGCATGGATGCATTATATACATGAGCACAGCAGACTCAGTTCACTAATGGTGTACATAATGAGGCATTAATTCTTTATATACCCTATTTCTTTGACACAGCGTATAAAACCTAGGAAGGGTTATACGGTCACTGACACTGACATAAGACTGTTACCGCTCTGTGATCTCTTTGCCAAAAGAAAGACAGATTTAGGCTTTTTAAACATGTAAATTGTGAACTTGTATAGCTGATTCTAAACACACAAAATAGCAAAAATGATTTAATAAATTAGCACATAGTAGAGGGGTTTGTATACAGTGAGGGTTTATGAATTAGGCTTTCTAGCCTGAGAGGCTGAGGTTGTTGTTTGGCCTATGGTAACATGTTAAAAAAAAAACAAAACAAAAAAAAACTCACTCAGTGGGCTTTGGAGTATATGCCTTTTGGGTGGGTCTTTAAGCTGACACAGGAATTTCCTATGACAGGCGTATGTACATGTGTGTGGATGCTCACACTTGTGTGTGAGGCTATATCATTACGGCCTGTGAGAGCGCACGTGAATGAGAAAGGAGAATGGGCTTGTCTGGCTGAAACCTGTCCAAGCCTGTTCACCACGCTTGCAGGCTGTTCATTAGTGGTGGCGTAATCCACAGTGGCAGCATTCACAACCGCTTCTCTTCTGCTCCAGCTCACTCCTCCATGCTGACCGTGTTCGCGTGCGCACGGAAACAGCCTTACGAATACACTGGCCTTGTGTCATCCTCACTATGCCACGACAGGAAACCTCGATGGACCTCGACTCGATTGGCCCCTTACCTTGAAAACCAAAGACAAACACACGCACATACACACACTTACTCTGACACATACAAACAACCACAAACACTTTAAAAGGTGTAATCTTATGCAACACATCAATCATATGTGTAGTTGCACCCATAAACACGTGACTGAGGTTTCAGTGGCATGAATTAGGGCATATCAGAGACAAAACTGCAAAGAGCATCAGGCCCCCTGACTGTGCGACTAAGAAGATGTTCAACAAAGGGCCCTAGCACTGGTGTGCAGGAGATTATGTAAATTTGATTGGCTTGGTGGTTTGAGACAGAACCACAGCAGAGAAAGGGAGAGAGCAAGCATGGTATCCTTATGAACCAATTTGTTGAAGATCAAAGCCTTAAAAAGTCTAGACGGAATATCAACCATCCACACAGCTGACCTCATATTCATTAATTCCCCCTATGCTGAGAAACACACAGTTGGGGTGATAGAGAAGGGTCTGTTTTGACCACCTTAGTAAAAGCGTTAAATCTATCTTTGGGGTGCATGCTTTAATCTGTACTAATGACTTATCAAATGTTTCACAATAGATCAAATATCTTTTAGACTCTGGAATAATTCTCATGCTTGAAGGCTCAAAAGACAAGGATTAGAGTTGAAATTAAGCATCTGCTTCAAGAGGGCTGAGGATTGGCTCCCACAGTCAGCAGAAAGAGTGTTACAACACTGACTTTTTTGGTCTCGAGAATGGTAATCATTTGAAATTTGACCAGGGTTTGTACATAACATGACCCTGCAGAATGAAAGAGCCTAACCAGAATTTCAGTGAGCCCGGAGAGCGTAAACTCATGTGTACACCCATATAATTCTATGTTGAGATAATATTGCACAGTTCTATGAAACAAATACAATTCAGTTAAATCTGATATCTGTAATACAACCTTGAATAAAACAAGAGAAAAAAGTCAGTATTTCCAATATATCTTGTCACATCGAATTGAAACCTTTTGATGAAAATAATGTGCAGGCAAAGATTTGATTTTATTAGCATAATTGTCAATGGTTATCTGAATAATCTTAATCAGTTTGCCTTATAGACGGACCTGAGAGAGCGCATGCTGAAATTTAAGCATTTAAGTTTCAGTTGGTCACAATTGGTAACAGGTAGATTGAGATGTGTCAGACCGAAAATGCCCAATAGTCAAATGAAGACTCCAAATTAGACTTATTCTACCTGTACAAAAATACAACATAAATATACACAGTATGTAAATACGGTATTGGTTAAGATAAGGACACTTTACTTGAAGTACACTGGGTGTGCCCCCAGGTGGTGCATGTGCACTGTCCTTCTCACATTGCCTCCACAAACTCAGATACATTTTTCATGTAATCAGGTCATTTGCAGTTCACTACCCGGGCAGCCACAGAGATTGGCATTTCCCTAGGGCACTCCCCAGCTAGTAGATTGCTACTAACAGTCACTTTAAATCAATCATATTAGTTTACACTAAATTAATGGTTACAAAACGTCACTGAGACTGATGTTTGCTTACTGCAGCTGCCTATTTGATCCACTGTCAAAAGATGGCCATGATGTGCGTGAGTGTGTGTGAGCAAAGACAGAACATGTGAGATTAGGAGTTCTCACAGCTCTTCAGAGAGATGAGCTTACAGCACCAGACGAAATCTGGGCTTTGGAGGTATTCCTTGCGCATTCCCTCAGGCTAAGAAATATGTTCATGACAGTCAAAGCCAAAACTGAGCTCAGCAGGAGAGAGGGAAAAAAGGGAACTCCAGCCCTTGCCTTTCACTATGGTTACAGTATTTTAGTCCCCTTTCCAACACTGCACACACACTTACTCATACACTCACCACGTTCACTCGTACACACACACACACACACACACACACGCATGCTCTCAGACCAAGGCCTCAAGGGGATGGGAACAAGATCCGAGCTCTCCAGTTCACGGTCACCTTCTTGCCAGCTGTGCTGAAGGTTTGTCGTTTCACTCGACTCTGTCTCTCCCCTACGAGGCCAGTGCCTGATGCTATCAGGGCTGAAGTAAATGAGGTGTTTGCTTTGGTCAGGCATGGTTGGTGAGACGGCTGAGTGGTTCTTGTGACAAGCTTTCAGGCCGTTATCTTGTCTTACAAAACTCATTTCCCATACCTTCCTACCTTTGGGCAAGTCAGGGGAATTTTCTGTTAAGGAATAAAATTATTTGCAGATTGTGTTACAAGAGGCATGACCAGATAAGCACACATCTACGCTTAGGTCATACTGTAACACTGTAAACAGTAGGATTGCATAAAGTACTCACTGACTAAACAAACATGGCAGGAACATATAGAAATAGTCAGTAGGCATTTGCACAATTTCCAATGTATTCCAGTGTAAGTCAGGTCCAGTAGCTTGTAGTGCAAACTTGGTTTGAGGTTCAGACTTGTCTGGAGTTATGCAGGGTGGGGAACAGGGACAGGATCAGAATGGTTGAGAGGACTTGTTTAGCAGACTGACTGCTTGGGGGGGGAAACTGTTCAGCATTGTGGTACTTTCTTGAATGGATCTGTCAAACAAGTTAAATGATCTGTGCAGGCAAAGGGTATATAAATTCTGGATATACAAGATCTTGACTAGACTCTGAACATGCAATTGTCTTCATAATCGTTTTTATAGAGTTCTTGATTTTTGTAGTCATGACTTATAAGCCTATTGTGAAATGGCATTGCATGGCATCTTGTTCACTTGAAATGGAAGCCTGTCTTTTCAAATGGCCGACCATTTACACTGGTTAGCAACATTACTGTGCTAAAACATAAACACATACTGTTTTATATTTGGCTGTTTTAGGCTAATGGTTTTGATGAAAAGTGGTAGTTTTTGAACAATATATTAGTTCTTTTGGAGATGGTAGAGAAGAAATATGACATTATATTAATTTTGCCATAGAGGATGAGAGAAATATGTGTGAGGACAATCCTCACAGAGTTTCTTTCTTGCAAGGAGAATTAAGTACTTTTTGAGTCAATGCTATTTTTCTTTAAATTCAGAGAAGAATTAAGATTCATGTTTTCCTTTTAACTTTTGCAGATTATAAGATCTCATTTTAGTCAATTGGTGCTGGCAATATAACATACAAACAAACTGTCAATCTACTCTAATAAACTATATATTTCATGTTTGGCTTTACAGACCTCTCAACATACAGCATATAACCATGTTCAGTGGTATGGTAATGACATTGATGGGAGTGGTTTCCTGAGCAATGAAGTAGGCACAAGCACACAAATGGAATATCTGTTTTCTCAGAGATGTGGAGTGATACGTTTGGTACAATGTCAAATTGTTACATACATGTTTAAAACCTGTTGCCAAATTGGGGATTTCCACTGAATTCCAGCAGTAAGGCTGTATGTGTAGTGGTTTTGTGAGTGTTGTAATGTAGAGTAACTTACTATAAATCAGGTGTAGCACACTTGACAGAAAATGCTTACAAAACATGAGGCTGGATACATTTCTGTATACATCACTGTCTCCATGCATTATAATAATAAGCGTCATTATCTCCTTGTTCATTTTTCTTTTCAAGTGAACTTGAGCTGAACTTGAGACAGCTAGAGGCTCAACATGCAACAGAGAATGAACAGCCCATTTACATGTCGACACTCAACAATGTTAAGTCAACATACTCAGCTCCCTTCCAAGTATGGCTTTGAATCCTGTCTTCAGCACTCACCACCTGTTCATAGCACTATGAGTCCTCATATGCCCATGCGTACCTACCTCATGTATGGCTACACTACAGAGAGCCAACACAGTAAATCTGCTCTTTTTCTTTTGCGTGTAAACCATTTTAGGGTATTATCAGTGGCCAGACTTAATTGTTTTATTTCCGTGGCCGCTGAAAATCTGGCTCCAAGTTGGCGGTAAGGATATGTTCCCCCATCACTCTGGAATTTGGGGATGACAAAGGATAAACTATGCTACATAAATATCCCATTATAATGATAAGCAGGGGCATGCAGAGAGCAAACACAGCTACTACTCATAATAAATCACAAAATAGCACCCTTAATACAAACCATGTCACTGAAGAACATTAAAAAAATGGAGAAAAGGACTAATTTGTCACAGACTGTCAAAGACTGTTTGAAGTCCACATGGTATGGTGAATTTGAAATGGGATTTTCCTGGTTGTGTTTTCAGTGATGTGACTTTGAAAGGAGCTGGTGCAAAAACAAACACAAAAAGTTTCTCATCCTGTTCCATTTACATTGATCTTTCTTTATTTGTGATGCTAATCCACCTTGGCAAAAGGAACCCACCAAAACTCAGAACAGCAATCCCTGTTTTTGAATCGAGTCCAGAGACAACAGTGTGAACACATCCTTAACTCTATTACTGATAATAAAAGTCCTGGCTCAATAGTAGCTTTGCCAGTATATTATCGACCAGCTGTATAAATAATCAATATTGAACCATTTCTGTGGAAAGTGCATTTCAAACATAAAAATAGGAGGGCACAAAATGAATGGATCAGGCTTTAAAAAATAAAACTCCCCAATGCACTATCTGGAGACATATAAAAATTAACAATATGCAATAAAGTAAAATGAAACCAAACAACTTGTTTTGAGGTTTATTATAAAAACACTGAATTGGATTTTATTGTTGACCATCATATCAAGAAGGTTCCACATTACAGCATGGTCACTCTCAGATGCATCAGTGGGATTTGGGACTCTCCTGTGAGAATGATGACGCAAGGCAAAAAAAAAAAAAAAAAAAAACGTTCTCAATTCACAGTCAGTTATGTCCTGAGAAGAGCTCGTCAAAGAAAATAAAAACAAAAACATTAGAAACGGTCCACCTCTTTCATGGTATCTTGCACACACGCAAAAAATAACACATCTCATGGCTTTTCCAAATAAATCCCTTTTCCAGAGCATCTTTAAACATCAACCGAAAACAAAACAAACAAACAAACAAAAAAGAAACAGTGGTGATCAGCTCTACTGAACATTGACTCAACCACACCACCAAGGCAATCTTTGAGTGAAATCATGAATATGACTGATGGCCTTAGTTTTGTTTTGTTTCTCTCCCTCTCCATGGCTGGGCTGGCACACTGAAATCTCACACTGTTACCGGTACGGAGGCTCTGTCTGGTGGGGGCTGGGCCGGTAGAGTTGCTGCAGCCGCATAGGCCTGTTGGGGGCTGGCCAGCCAGGGATCTGTCCAATTACCCTCAGACCCACGGCCTTCCCGGGGCATGGATGTGGAGCAGCGGGCCCCGAGGCCTGGGCTTGTCCCTGTCCCTGTTGTCCTGGCCACGAGTCCATGGGAGGTAGGCTGATGGCGTGGGCGGGGGCCGACGAGCAAGGGAAATGGGGCACGAGGATGGCTGGCGTGAGGCCGTAGCGCAGCTGGAAGACACGGGGTGGGCCCTGGGCGGAAGAGGCTGTGACACCGTTGGGCCGCGGCTCTGGGTGCTCCCCTTTCTTTGGGCCCTCGTCCACTGGTTTGTGCTTCTGTTCAGGGCGGTTGAACTCCTGGATTTTCTCGGCCTGTGCACGCCGGATGTGGTAAACCTTCCTGGAGCTTTGGAAAGACTCTAAGAATCCCTCCAGAGGCACTCTGCCTTCCATAAACCTCTCTAGCAAATCCTGAATAGAAAGAAAGGAAAAAAGGGCATTGTTGGCAAAGATACTCATGTCTACTAAAATCTCACAGATACAGTATCTTTGAACAAGCATGAGACGCAGACACTCACATGACCTCATGCAAACAAACAACCCCAGTGGAAAACGTGTGAATGTCCCAATAATTTCTAGATGCAAGAATTTGAAAGCACAGAATAGGCCCAAGGCAACTGAGCTAACGGGTTGTGGCCAGGTCTCTCATCTGCACACAGCACAGGGGAGGCTAACTGCCTCACTTGCGCACCATCCTAATGAGTAAATTTGTCAGTAATCAGTGGGGAGCAGGTGCCAGGGCCCGTCTCTCTCAGTATGGGGGTGCTGAATTATTGATGACGTCTCGTCTGCAAAGGCCCCGCTCCACCCCCACCCCTCTGCCCTGATGGTCCCCACCTTAAAAACAACAATGTAAGCTCTTACTAGGGCATGGCTAATAGAAGGAGGATGGTGAGCAAGTCAAGCGCACACAGAGCTACCTGCACTTAAGAGACAACTACCATATGCGAGAGTTGAAACATGGACTGAAATGCAATCTTATTTCACTACCATCTGCTTTATACCATTATTTAGTTGCTGTTTTTTCTTCCTAATGGAAGATTTTACAGAGAAGAATAAATGGTTAAAAATGAATGGCCAGAAGATGGGGGCTGAGAACTTCAAGGGTAGGAAGGACTCCAGTTTGTCGCTCTTCTGGGGGTAAGGAATCGATAGGATTACTTCACTCGACAAACAAATGGGTCGTGGGGCAATCCATTTTCCTCCCAGGGGTTGGCTGGTTGAAAGCCAGCACTCAGCACAGTTGTGGTTATGAACAGAGGTTGCCCCATCCATCATCCCCCCCCCCCCAGCAGCCTAATGACTTCTAGTCACAGAGCTATTGATTGGCACTGGAGAGAGGTGGAGACATGGTACTTATTTATGGGCCTGAGGCGGATGGCCTTGGGTGGCTCCAGCAGCCGAATAAAAGACCAAGGAAATGGCGAGGTGGTGGTGGTTGGGGGGGGCGTAAGCTGCTGGGAACACAAGTCATTTCTCTAATGAGAATGTGCTGTGCAGAGAGAGTAACATTTCACTTGATGCTCAGCACAGTCTCACTTTAAAAGGATTAGCTTATTAAGCTTAACAAGATGTTCTAATGTCCGCTTGTCAGCTTGACAAATGCAATACATGGCAAAGTATGTACACAGTGATGTATATTCATCAGAATGCCATTGAACAATGCTACTGCAATCCTGCTACACAGCACATATTTGTCCCTATCTGAAAGCACAATTCCAGCAGCAGTAGAATTAACTGTTCTTTAAGGTTATATGAAATGTAACACTGTACATTTCAAATGCAGGGTATGTGCATTAATTCCTAATTCACATTGTGTAGCTGCAGTCAGAGAATTTGCCCTCATATGCCTCAACTTTGCATATTTTGCACCATCTTTGCATAACACTCACTTGTCACTTCCTGTGAAATGTTTGAATCTAATGAATAAGCTTGTGTGGGCCAGGTGGTGGCCACCTGTTTGATGCGCTGCCAGCTGTTGTCTTTTAGCTCACTAGTGACGGCAAGTTAAATGTTCCTATGTTCATAACTTACCATAAGTTTATATCGTCTTTCGCTCACTTGTTGAGAATTTACAAGTTACCTTAAGTTTATATCGTCTTACACTCATAAGTTGACAAGATACAAGGTGCTTCAAGTTTATATCATCTTATGGGCAAGAATAACAATACCCTCTCTTAGTCCACAAGCCAGCAAAAGTGGTATGTTGGGGTTTTTTTTGGTTATTATTTAATGCACTTAACGCTTAAGTTTGTGTTTGTGTTTATGAATGTATGACTGATCGGTGTCTTGTCTGTGTAGTTCTACGTTGTTTTGTTCAATAAACATCAGTATTGAGAACCTGGCCTCGGATCTGTGACTAAGGGCAGCACACACTGCTTCTATCTATTCATCACTCCATCTCCCATCATGGGTCTTTAATTTTTTTTTCCCCACAGAGACTGATAAAGCTGTCGATAGTGCTCAGTAGTGCAGACACTACAGCTGTGTGGCTGTATCTCACTGCAGAGGGAGCGCACCGTGGAGATTGACTGTCGTATTAATTAAAAGTAGGGGGGTGTAGGTGTTCCACCTCAGGGACTACCTCCTCAACAGCTTTAGAGGAGATCATAGCAACCAGACCTCAGGCCGTCAGTGCTCATTGTTATGCAGTCAGAAAATTGATTTCATCAACGATTTAATGACGGCCCAGATCCTGGTGAAAAATGCACTGGTTTTACGACCTCCGTGGTCTTTGTTCTCTTTGTCGTCGATAACACTTTAACACATATGCATTTTTAAAGGGGCAGCAGCTGTGCAGAGTGGAACAAGCACATGGAAGCAAATGCCTTTTTCATGCGCCTTCAGATTCAATTTCCCCTTTAAGCAGCTAGTTGTGCGTGATAGGTACTTCAGGCTACATGAGTTTGAATGCCACAGTATGAGATTCACATGCTATTTCAACAGTGCAAAGTGTCTCGAGTGCTCCAAACAAGAAGAAAAAGAGCCTGAAGAGTTGCTTTTTAGGTACTGGTAGTCTAGACAACCACAGAAAAAACTCAATTGATTAATTAAATTGGGGCTGGTGGCAAGAACCCAAAACATCACAGCAAAGACAACAACAGCAAGGTGATTGGATTACCTCAGATTCTTCCTCTGCACGTGCAACTTCTTCAAGCAGAAGATTCTGAGCTGTCTTGGGACTGTGCTTCTCTGTGTAGGCCTCTGCAAGAAAACAACAAAACAAACAAAATGCATAATCTCATTAGTAACACCAGTCTTTCAGGAATGTTGGCTGCAAATCGTTACAAAATCTCTCTACTCCTTGGCTTGAGGCTTGACAGGGATTTTTTGGATGCAGAGGAGAGGCTTTTCTCCCAGGAGGCTGGACTTCAACATTTAAATTTTATTCTAGAAGGCTGTGAGCCTGGACATGCTAAGGATAAAGAACAGGCTGTGTCCCTAACTTATGTCTGCTGGACACTGTGTCAACTAACAGGGCAAGAGCCACAGTGGGAGATGTTTGCAGTGTCACTAGTTGTCCTGGGGGGGCTAGGGAGGAAGCGATCACATTCTGTTAGCTCAACCCAGCTGACGGAGGTGGTTTGGTGGGTTGGGTGTTTTTTTTTTTTTTAATCTCCCTGAGGGTGGTGGGGGTTGTTGTGTGGTTGCCATGGAGATGAGTCATTATGCTAATGCACACATGTGCTTGCCTCTGCAGGTCACTGAGCAGGTTAGCAGAAACTCATCTATTGGCCACGCAGGGCAGAGTAGGTCAAAATGATGAAACATGCTATAGCTTATGTGACATGTTATAGCCTACAAAAAGGAAGAAATTATGCTGTTTACAACTCTGTATTTCACTCAATATTAATTACTGCTTGAGAGTGTCATGAAGTCATTTTGCTATATATTTTATTTAGGGCTGCCAATGTTAATGCGTTAATGCATGTGATTAATTAATTACAGTTATTTTTTAAACGCAAATGAATCATGCACATGCAAACATCACACTACCCGCCAGTGTCCTCCTCATTTATGGAAACCTTGTAAATAGTTCTGATATATTTTTCGTAATAACAACGAGATTGTTCCACTCAAAGCAATTTGGTGAATTGCACTACACAAACACAGGCACACGCAATGCAGAACCATAACCAGAAAATGGCGACGAGAACACAACAAGTGCCCTTTGCATTGAGTCATCACAGATCCATCAATCAGCCAGAGCCCTGTCCAGGGATATAAGAGTTTCTCTTTGACACAAATCCAAGCAGCATAATGACAGTTGTACATGCTTCATAATGGCATTTTTAAAAGAGCTGACAAACACCTTGAATGCGAGTACAAGGAAAAGGCTAAACCACAGTAGATATGAAGCAAGGGGGGGTGTGTAGAACTTGTGCGTCTGGGATGCGAGTGTTAATAAATCATGTGGTCGGTCACCCCTGTCAAAGACAGCCTGTGGCAACCACACTTTCAAGTTGGGTGTGTAGCAAACTGAGGAGCGTCACTCTGCTGAGGCCTGCACTAACCAGGGGCATGTGTGACATTCACAAAAAAATAAAAGAGAATTCTGGAACTATGAATGTGTGATAATTGTGATAAAACATGATTAACTATTTTCTATTATGATTAATCAGATTATTCTTTTAATCGATTGACAGCACTCATTTTATTACTTCTGGTCCTTTTACAGTTGTAGCATTTGCATAATTTGTCTAAAGTCTGGAGTCTACTAATAGGTCATGTCATTTCTCTGGACCTGAGCCAGCATTCCCTTCACATTGTTGGCAGGGAGAACCACAAATAACGATTACAACAAGCCCTTATTCACACCACCACTTCGCAGCGCTGCTGCCTCAACATCAATAATCTAAACCCACTTAAAGACTGTGTTTGCCAAATGCTTTTCCATGCGAGCGTTCTTCCAAATCTTTGACAGCGGCAAACTTGCACAAGCGAATAGTTGGGGGATGGTGCCACGTGCATAACCCCCTCCACCCCAGATGTTGGCAGTCTAATGGAAAGCGACAGACAGCCAAACAAGCACTTTGTGAGCAGCTGTGGCTGACCTATATTTTTTCAGAGAAATAATTCAGTGTGCCTAAAGACAAGAGCCTAGTGACAACTAGGAGCTTCACGTGCACACATTGTGGGGTGAGTAGTTGAACTTGGAAGCCTCGAGCAGACAGGGTGTTTTAGGGGTGAGAGGGACTTCACAGACACGCACATACACACACCAGGGGTTCATTTCTCTTAGCTGACAAGACATATGAAAATACAAGGCCAACAAGACAAAACAACCTGAATATATTCCTTGTACTCACTCTCCTGATTTGGGTTTTGGCAGAGAAATACAGAAACTACAAAGACTAAGTGGTAAAACATGCTGACTTAGACCCCCACCAGCATATTCTGCCATACAAACAAAGCCCAGAAAAAAATGGGTCCAAAATCAATTCACTGATCCTCAACTACGATACGTAAAATGAGACACACTTACAGGCTATGGCTAACAGAAGTGTGAGTTACTGGTACAAATAATACTTTTAACACAAACTCAGCTTAATGATTGGACCTTAGGGTCACTAAATTGTGCAGCACAGTTGTATCATATTTAAATTCCTTTACTATGGCTAAAGCAAAGCCCCATGAGATCCCTGCAATGAAAACATATCAAACAGCATAACAAATAGCACACCAGAGAGACACATGGGAAACATGGTGTAGAGCTGAAGACCACACCCACAGTCCACGAGTGATAACAATAACCAAGAAGTATGAAAAAAAACAACGGAAAACCTACAATTACTCTTTACAAGCCAATTCATGTTACAAAACCAATTACAGATCAACATTTCAAAAATGAAGCACAGCTGACATAAACATCATTATGGACGACCACATGTACAGTTTCTGCATTCTCTCCTCAGGGATGCAAGATGTGATTTGTATGGTCTAGTCCACCTCTGGAACGTTATCTATGTTGTTTATGTCTATACTCTGACCAAGTTCTACGTCCAGCTTATTAAGTGTTACCATTTTATTTTTGTTATCTCTGCATTGAGAACAAACAACATGCAAGGTTTTTATGTTTGTTTATCAGTAAGGGACTCTGAAAGAAACATTTTGAGATGGCCTAATTTGACTCACATGTGCTTGAAATGCCTCACAGGCCACGTGCACTACTCTGCCACTTTGTGACTTTGAAGTCTTTTTTTTCCCCTTTTTTTTGTGTAGAACCCTAAAACACGGCCACGTGTGCCGACCTGTTTTTCGTACTGCGAGAGTTTGCCAAGGACTAAACCTGCTTTCAAAAATTAGCCTCCAAAATTACAGGTGCCACTTAAAAGCTGCCGTAATCCAAAGTTCAGAGCTGAAGAACGACAAAGGATCTTTTGTGTGATGCATTCATCACCCCTATTGTGTTGAATCATCTGCCTTGAGACGTTTCAGTGGGGGCTTTATGACACCCTGGAAACATCAAAGATCATTCTGTTTGGCACAACAGTCAAATCAGGTCAGCTTTATTAGTTTTGATAGGATTCTAAAATTGGCTGCTAAACTACAACTAATACAAAAACCCTAACCACACCCCTTACCCTCCCCTCTCTCTCACGCACACTTCCTGTTAGAACAGTGGGTGTCTTTTGTGGTCTCTAAAGATAAATGCCACCAACTGTTTCTCCTCTCAGTCAACTCCACAGAGCTCAAATGGCAAAACTCAACTTGATTAACTTTGCGCAGTGACGCACAAAAGGTTTTCTGGACTGGTTTGTCAGTCAACCATGGTGCTTTCATGCTCACTGCTTTCTCATATAAGCTCACTGTACCAGCATCAACCTCTGACAGATTCTGTCAGAACAGCCTCATGAAATCTTCAGTGCTATTACCCTAGGGAGACCACACACACACACACACACACACACACACACCCTCATCAGCTGTCAGACTTAGATGATGTATGTGCTCCAGTTGCCAAGCATCCTCCTCCTAAGCAACAATGTAAAGGCATTACTCACGTCATAGACCTTGGGACAAACAAACGCATACATTGTTGACTTCTTTACTACACAAGGGGACTACTGTGTATACACATCAGCCTGAATAATCTCTCTTGGTGGTTACTCCAATAAACCTCCTTTTTGTGCTGGCTTTGAGCTGTATGGGATGAGGTCACTGACAAACATCCTTCTGTTTGAGCTTTTTTGTTCATGGACATAATGAGATCATCTCTGGCTCATGCACTGTAGCACACTAGCGATCCATTCTGTTGGTAATATGCAATGCTATACACTCTTAATACATAAAATTGCATAACTTCACGTTTCACTTGACATACACATTATTGCGATCTTTTCTGCAAAATAGCTGCGAGGTGTGTGATTCTCTGGGGGATAGATTACAAAGGCCTGTGAAAGGGCCTCATGCTCTTCAACAATGTTGCTAAACTAAGACTGGTCGTGGTGGGGAGCTCAATAGGCCTAATCCAACTCTGCAGAATTCCCCCGCAATGACCTTAAACACTGAAAGAGAGAGAGAGGCATAGCAACTCAACTCTCTGCTAATTACACAGTCTCCCACGAGTGCGAATTGACACCGTCCCACAGAAATATGTGGCCTCTGTGCTGACCCAACAGGGAGCCGGCAAACAACCATCTCAGCTGTGTGATTAAGTGGAAGCTTTAGGTGGAGGTGCCCTTTTCACAGTCACGCTGTTGATGGACTCCCTCCTAGGGGCCCCCTACCCCCTTTTACTCCCTCACTCCCTTTCCTTCACAGAAGCCTATAGGTACACATTGTGCATGTTTTAGCGTGTCAGTGGCAAGTGTAGCGCCTTAGCCACAGAAGTGAATCATCAGCCAGTGTGGCGAATCCAACTCCCAGGTTTCTGTGTGGCATCTGCAGGTCATGGTCTAACGGTCTTGATATAATTGCTCACGGCGCTTCAGGCCATCCTTCTGAGAACAAAATCTAGGCTATGGCAGGTCCACGCATTTGCAATGCTTAGTGTCTTACTTCAGCAGGCTGGCTAAGCACCCCAAGAGGCCTGGACTGTGATTCCACATGATGGGGATAAAGACACTGGGGAAGTGAGGGTAAAAAAAAAGAAAACCCTAGTGCAATATTGTTAGGCCACACATACAGTGGGTCCAGTTACAGTAGAGAGAAACAACACACTCCAAACAGTGACTATATATGGAGCCAGTCAAAACAATGCCGAGTATTATGACTACAGATCACCAACACAAAGCAACGAACAACTCTGAGAGCATTTGAACCAGCCAGGGTTGGGCTTCAGCTTTGGACCAGTGAGATCTGTTTTCTGGCTGATGTCCACACTACCGAAAGTCCACATGACTGGATGAACTTGGGTTACGCAATGGACACAGGATTCCTTTTCCACTTTCTTCCATTACAGCCGAAGGAATTGTGGCAATTTTTTTCTCTCTGTCGTTCTCTCTTGATCTTTTTCTCCTTTTCTCATTCTCTCTCTCTCTCCCTTCTCCTTGCTTATAGGGGGAAATGGGAATCAGATGTTTTGGAGGAGGAAGGATCTCCCACCCATCCTGCTTGACGCTGCAGCTGGAGGGCTGGTTCTGGTGCATGTGCGTGGTGACAGGAAGGTGAACATTCCACCCTTCTTCCGTCATGGGACAGCTGCGCGGGGGCTCAGCAAGACAGGGTTCTTCGAAGCGGGGTGGCGATGAGAGGAGGAGATGGGGGGTAAAAGGGAGGTCGCGAAGAGGATCGCCCGTGCCGCTCAAGTGATGGAGACTTCCGACACACGGACTGCACTGCACTTCCCCCAGACCGTGTAAGCAGATGAGCAGATATCCTTCATCCGTATACATTTCTGTTTCTAGGCAGCACTGTTGAACAGGAAGCCCCATTTCACCTCTCTCTCTCTCTCTCTCACACACACACACAAACACACACATACACACACACACACACAACCACCACCACCACCACCACCCACCTACCCAAAACCAAGCCCAGCCTGTCCCTCCCCTTGTTGGTCCCCGACAACGGGTTCGTTTCCTGCTGTTTTTTGAGTCAGCCCAACTTTTCCCATAACCATGTGCGCATTCACATGCGGCCCTCGTCAAAAAGCCGGGAGAGGGGGTGGGCCAGCTTCGGAGACCAGTGACACTCATGTGAATCTTGCCCTTTTCATTCAACGCGGCAGAGGTGGGGTGAGAAAACAAAGGGCCTTTCAAACGGATTTGCAACACCAGTCAGGCAGCACAGCAACAGTAAGAACGGGGGAAAAGGGGGAAGGGAAAGAAAAAAAGATCAACAAATAATTAATATGTGTTGGGTTCGTCTGGATGCAGGAATTCTACAGAGAAGGGGGCAAGGAGTGGGGTTGGGGGGGGGGGGGGTTGCCTGCTGTTTGTCTTCTCCACCCCCTCCATGAATTAACAAAGCTGCTAGACAAGGAGTTCATCAGAGACCTTGTACATGACGACCTCCACTTGAATCCTTCAGTGCAAGTAGCAATAAGCTGCAGGCAGGAGGAGTCTCCGCAAAACCCAAAGGCAAGAAATGGGGAGAAGGAGAGGGGGGAGAGAGAGACGCGCTACACTTAAGCAGCACTCCAGGTGGGCCCAGCAGGACTCCTGCAAACACAGCTCTTTCATTCTCAGAGAAATGCCCATGCCAGACACTGATGTTAGCATTCACAGTCAACCACAATTATAAAAGCCGTACATGGTTTGGATCCCTTGCCTTTATTTTCACACATTCCGTGGTACTTCTTCACTTGTGCATTGCTGGGCTTATATCAAATGCACTGATGTGGGGGGTAAGATGGGGGAGTGAATTTAGATCTTTTTTTCTGAAGAAAGTATTGAGGACCAGATAGATATTTGCTTTCCTTAGCCGGTCAGCTCTATGATAAATTATCCAAGGAAAGCATGAGAATCAGTCCTCTACAGATATTGCCAAAATAGACAGAGGAGAAAAAAGTGAATATTTTTCTGATCCTGGGTAAAAAAAAAAGCAGTGAAAAAAATGTTGCTATTAAACAGACTCTGTGCCCGAGGGCAGAAACCTGATCAACATGAGTAAGTGTGGTCCGTTTCAGGCAGGTTATTTCTGGCCGGTGTTGAAAATGGGTGGGGGTGGGGAGGTTAGGTGGAGACCTCTCTGCCCAGCCAGGCCCTCTGGGATATGATCATTTTACTACACCTATTTAAAGGGGGACGGCAAACAGCCAAGTGAACAATGCCACAGCAGACGAGACAGTAATGTGGGTCTGCTGTTACAGACTGATGAGGCATGCTGGATCCCAGAGGTTGTTTTTAGAAGTGAGTAATATTGTAATATTTTCTGATGTTGAGAATGAAAGAATAATTATGTACGTCACGGTGTACATAAACAGTACAATTAAACAGAGGTTGCAGTGACAAATCTAGTTTATTTTAGTTTTCAATGTGCTGGCAATGGAACTGTAAATACTTAATCTCCTGTATGAAGTGAATAACAAAAGGCAAGATGTGTGAAACAAACTCGCTCAAGTTCAATTTTAATATGAAGTATGTGTCAGAAAAATCAAAACAAAATACATTTTTCTCCCTGCACTGCCACATACAATCACACACCGTGCAGTGAAATATTAATGCAACCTTTAACTCACCAAGTCGACTTTGTTTTTCCCTGCAGGCAGTAGTCAGTCTTGCCAGCTCCTCATACTTAGTAGCCAACTGGAGTTTGCCATTCTGGAGGTGTGGCCTACGTGACAGGCTCTCCTCAGCCAAGCTGCGGTTGGACGTCAACAGCACCTCTCTGTCCACCTGCAGTTCCTGAAACTGCACAGAACAGATCCGGTTAGATCCGGGCCAGACTGAGAAAAGGAAGAGAATTCCAGAGTGAATCCGACCGACGTAAACAGTTAATCATATGTAAAATCGAGGACTGCAAGAGTTCGGGGTCACTGAAAGACATAGACTAATCAAATGATCACAGGAATGCTGCACATCTGTAGCTGTGTGCGGGTTTTCCCAACATGCAACAAATCAACTTTACAGTGCTTGTGTGTCATAAAAATAGACAGCTCATCTACATCTGCAGAGCTTTTCACATGTCTCTCCCTCCAGACACAGACTGTCCTGACTAAAACTGTGATTACAACTTCAGATTATAGTTTATGGCACACTACAGATTGATAGAGAATGCTGGAGAGCCTGAGATACCCAGAGTATACAGGTCCCTGGCCTGCTGCACAGGATGTAAGTAATGGTGAAAACTTCAAACCTCATTAACAGACTTTTAAAACATGCTGAAGTCAGAGTAACATAAGCACAACATGATGGACGCAGCCTGAGAATAGACTGAGAAAGATGGAGGGCAAAAACTGACCGTGCAAAATCTAGGCAAGTGTCATATTACAATGTTCAGGCTGAGAAGATGGGTCAAAGATGACGTGAAACTCAGCCCGTGTTCTCCAAACAGTGCTTCAAACTCTCCACTGTGCAACTCTGGCTGCTGGGTATAACCTACATAAATTCTGGGTCAAGGGCTTGCTTCGAGTTTCAGTGGCCAGTCAGATGGAGGCTGTTTAAGACTTCAGCCATGCTTGTTGGCAGCCACGGGGGCAGAATTTCTGCTGCTCCAGTCTGAAGCTTGCCTAGTTCACATACCAAACACCAAAAACTCATGACTAACGCCCGAACATTAAAAGCGCATGAACGGCAATAAATAACAGTTGTGCTTCAAAACAGTCAAGAAGTAGCCATCTAAACAGCCATCTAAAAACAAAAATCCTTCTTCAAGACTGCCACTACATACTGTGATGTGAATAGTTTCTATGGTTATTTATAAATGACTTCCAGATGAAGTAGTCAAGCTAATTTGGTTCTCTAAAACATACTCCAAAGATTTTGACTGAGAGTGTGATGGGTGATGGCTATAAAGGTGTCTATTACACTGTCAAGTAAGCTTACCACTGGCTGCATTGGAGACGCTTAGGCACATGTACATCATGGCAGACATGCTCTGTTAAACTGTTCCCTGGCAGAAGATGCCACCAAGAAGCTTGCTCTATGACACTTCCCTGGACCACTGGAGACCAGCCTCAGGCCTTGGGGAAAAGGGAGAAGTCCAAAACCATGGGCTCATGGAAAGCATGCACAGTGCTGGGACATCGTTTCAAACCACAGACCCCATTTCTCTCTGTAATTGTCTGAAGCCAGAGTATGTTTGGGTCTAATTGGAATTCACTTTTTTTTTCTTCCCCTTTTTTACCCGTTTCTGCCTGAATATTGAGATAAATTCTGGAGGTTTCCTTGGGCTGTTCCAGTGCTTGGGCATATTAGAAAACCTGACGGGGGTTAGCTTGGCGTATAAGAGGCTTAGTGATTTATTTGCTTTGCATATATGAGAATATGGCTCTTACACTTTTGCACAAAACATTGCATTGCAGGGTGCCATATTCCCACATGGGCACTTTTGGAATTAATACTTCACCTCGTAATGTGAGAAGGACAGCTCTCTCGTTCAAGGCACTAAGAGCAAAGATATATTTTAAATATCAGTTTCACAAGAAAGCAAACAGTGAAACTATTCGAATAGCAACACGAAAATGCACAATACTACATGGCTACTGTGTTTTGGAATAACATGTTAATTGGCTCTATGGTATCCTGTAGGCTATGTGCAAACCATATTTTTTAACACACAACCCAATCCACACTCCTCTGTGACCAGTTTTTTCTTGTAGGCTAACCCCACAAATAATAAGCCATTGTAATATTATTACTTGGGTTTGTTTATTTTAAGGTTTCCCAGTCTTGTGTGAAATTCAGACAGTGAGTTTTAAGCATCATCAAAGACTCTAAGTAACAGTCAGACAGATGCTCTCCATTCTCCTCAAGCAGGTAAGAACTGGAGAAAATGAAGTCATCCCACCCCTATTCATTTCAATGGGAAATGCCAGGCTAGTGAATTCAGCCAAAATTCAATGAATTTTTAAAAATGGGGCTCATTTCTGGAACCATTTCATTAAGCCAATTAGGTCCCATGTTACTAATAAAGGAAAGGGCTGCACAAAGCTATGTCATAGAGGGGCATTGGACGTTCTCGCAGGTGGAAAAAAACGTGTCCATGCGAGGGAGTTTGTGCACAACACTAAACTCGTGCATGAGCTGAAAAGGGGAGAGCCCTCCAATCAGTATAGGGAAATGGTCCTGGAAGTAATGCAAAATTATGCAATTTCTGAAAAATGGCGACGAGGAAGTGCCTTGCTAGTTGGCTGAGGCTAACCAGCCAAATCGTGACCCCCTGATGCTCTTAGTAGAAGACCAGAAGTTTTATCCAATACACTTTAAGTTCACTTTTCAGTGATTTGCTCCTCAAGCAATTCATATTGAGTGTACACACACTATAAATATGTGCATTCTGGGGTTGACATGATGGAATACATGAATTGCTGACTCTGCAACAGCAACAATCTGACTTTTGACCTTATTCAAAGTGCCAGGCAACCAGGCAACATTTTCAGGTTAATTTACCAGCTTTGTAATCACTTTGATGGTTAAATGGCTCATTACGGGGTGAATGAAGGCTCTTTTGGTACCCTCTATTGCTTAATGGCGCAGTTACAAACACTTGCAGTTTGAAAACGCGGGTTGTTTTAACCGAAAACTAAACTGAATGACACTAAAATTGTGATTATTACCTTGTCAGTCAACATACCTCCACGAAATGATCATCGCTGCTTCCTATGCATTGGTTTGCAAACAAATCCACATAGATTGGTGAGAATGTACAATGCTGTTGCTATTTCTTTTTTTTTAAATCAGCACCTTTAGGGGAAGTTCCAGAGGTAAAAAAATCGCAGGCATGTCTGACACATTTTAAACTCCATCTGTTAAGCCAAAATCAGATGGGCCTTTTAACAAGCAGATCTTGATCCTATTAGATACATAAACTTCTAAAACTTTAACAGTTCTGTTGCTTAAGTGGCTGACAAGTGGCCTCTTATGAGTTGCAAAAGATGGAGTTGTCTTTGCCACAACTCTTTAGGGTCACTCTCAAGTTAGACAGAGAACATGGCAAACAATTTACTTGTGTGAATCCAGCGGTTGATGGACTGTCTGAAAGCCCAGTTTGTTCACATCCTGGGAACTATTCTCATGTCCTCAGTCTACTTTAAAATGATACAGATGTTTCAGACCATTTAGTGTTCGATTGCGTACGCAAAAAAAAGAAGGCAACTTTTGGTCCAGATAGATCATAAAAAGTAGCGGGGGATGAAAAAAAACTCTGGGCCATAGGACAAGATGCTGAATGGACAATGTAATGAATGAATTATGTTTTTCTGCTGATCTTCTTCATGATCCAGAGGGAACTGCGGCTGCTGCTGGCTCATGGCTCCCAACATCACAGCTGCAAATCTGATCTCGCCGCACACACAAACAGTGCCCTGGCCCAACTCCTGCTCCTCTCCACTCCTACTCAGAGAGATACTTGCATGGTTTAACGCTCACAAAGGAATACACCAACCACCTGATTTGCAAGGCTCACATCTTAATGTGAATAGTTTCCCACCGCCCTGCCAATAGTCCAAGGGCTGAGCTCAGATCATCTTGCAGTCTCACAGTGAAATACAGATTTCTTCATATATCCTCACATGGTCTTCAGAAGTCTTTGGTTCTGGGACTAATGCGCGTCTAATTGTGCTAGGCTTGCATGCTTCCTGTAATGATTTCCCTCTTGTTGTATTTCCAAAAGACACCGAAGATCCAAGTCACTGACAATGCGCAATGTTGCTGCCATCCACGTATGTTTTTTCTTCGGTTCTAGCTTATGCTCTTTGATATCTCTTTCATAGTCATTTTTTCTGTCTAGACTGCACCAGGGACTGGGGTGTTAGTATACTATGCAGAGGAAGTGGCAAGAGGTGTCGTCTAGCTATTAAACTAACAGCTCAAACATCTCGCAAGTGTGGTTTAAACATGTCACAGCATTCTCAATGTGCTTACACAACAATGGCTATCTCGAGAGCAGATGCTCTAAGCACTTTACTCCCCCCAACCCAAAATCTAGTAAGTCAAGTCAAGTCAAGACAAGTAGGGATTTATTGTCGTTTCAGCCATATACACAGTACATAGTGAGACGAGACAATGTTTCACCGGGAACAACTGGTGATACACGTAACTGTTAAAACACAGTATGGACAAGACAGATACGTAATAGTGCCTACATACACTATTGCGGGAGAAAAATAACATTACAACACAGTTGTAAACGATTTGCAGGTCAAAATACAGGTGACCTAAAACAAACACGCTAGACAGGGCATGGCTTTATGCAGAGCACTGTGGCTAGTGGTGTGATTTGTAAAATGAAGACTGTTCAATATAAATATAAATAATAGCAGCTAGAGACTATTCTACATAAATATAAGTGATAGCAGCAAGAAAGTGCGGGGGGCATAAGGTGCAGTGTGCTGTGACGCGCTGGTTTGCATCCTGAGTAAGAAATTCCAGTCCAATTGCACTACAGGTTGTTCAGCAGTCTGACTGCCTGCGGGAAGAAGCTCTTCTCCATTCTGGAGGTGCGGGCAGTGATACTGCGGAACCTTCTGCCAGATGGTAGTAGGGTGAATAGTGCATGGGAGGGATGGGTAGTGTCTTTGGTAATGTTCTTGGCTTTCCGTGGACAGCGGTTGCTGTAGATGTCTGAGATATAGTCAGTGACACCATCTGACACTTGTTGTGGTGGGATAATGAACTTTCTCAAGCCAATCAGTTTACAGTACATTCTTGGGAATCCAAAACATTTGGCCAGCGCATGGTCAAAAGAAGCACTGTGTTTGTACTCAACAGGACCTCGTTCTGCACAAAAGCCAACTGCACATTGCTGCTAACTGGCTTCCCCAAACAGGAATCTGCATGCACAATTCATTTCCTGTGGCAGCTGCTCAGCCCTGTGTTTATACATTGTGTCTCTCTCAATCCCGGGGGTCCATATAGTACATTTCTGATGACACACTGTCTCCAAACCGAGGCTGACAATGTTTACAGACTCTGACAAACCCGCACTTATGACAGAACAATGCTCTCGTGGCGCAGACATCCATTCTCACGCCCATGCCGCTTCAGAGATTTAGTGCTAACAAATTACTGTCAGCGTGCAGAAAAAAGATGCCATCATACTACATTCTACAAGGGCTTTGTTTACCGGGTGACCTTTGGCCCAGAGACACCTTGAAGACAAAACCCATTTATGAGGAGGCCAGTGGATTAACTGTTTAAAGTGCACATGTTTTACCATGCTTATGGCCTTGCATCTCTGCCTCTTCTGCTTTGTGGTTTACCCACCACAAACAACCCCAAACTGTGTAATCAGGACAGGACGTACATCCTCTCTGGCAAGCCTCTGGTATTAAAACAGAGACTTTTCTACATCAAAGCCAGCATCAAATGGATGCTTCCATTGTATTTGTAATGAGAAGACTTTGCAGATCACACGTCCGGGAACCGGGCTCAGAAGTACACGCCTAATGTTGGTGTTGTTTAGGGGGGGTTGGAATAGGACTAACTCCTGTTTGCCTGTATCCTGCATGGGCCACAATGACCCTTTCAGTCGGGCTAACCTCTGAGACCTTAGTGTGCTAATGAATCAATGCACTGCACTGCACTGCCCTCCATGCCTTTCAGAGCTTATTCATGATGAGATCACCCATGACAAGATCGTATGACTACCAAACAGCAATGATGGAGACATCTGCTACTGGTATGCAAAGGAGCCACTGGGTGAAGAACTGCAAATACACAATGATAAATAATGTTGTGTTATGCTCTGTGAATGCTTAAGGGAGCTGCTTAGATTACAGTGACCAGACTCAATAAGTTGTTGTGTGCTGCAATTGCTAAAGGCACAAATGATTAACTGAAACTATTAAATGCTGTCATATTCTTGCTTATGGGTGGTTAAGATGTAGGCACTAGTGGCTTTGACCCCAGTACCTAAGATCACACCATAGATGCTAGCAACGATCTTGCATCCTTCTGACTTTCAGATGATTTACAGATTATGGAACTGTGAAGATTCTGAACACTGGCAATCATCTGGCTGATGCTCGTCATCCATTCTTAGGAAAATGTCACTCTAGTGTGGATTGAACTGAACATAAGGGCTGGTTCCCATTTGGGTATGCTGTCTTGGTGCTAAAGACTATGGGCGTAATGAGTTTGGTCGCCAATTCATATTGTATGAGTGATTATGATTTGTCCGTAAAAATTATTAAAATGTTTGGGTGTTGATTGTTTGCGTGGATACAAGCGATAGAGCTACATTCTGCTATGAGGGAAAAATCGGCACAATATAACAAACTGAACAATATATGTCGTTGAATAATTACAGTGCTACAAAACTAACATCCTTCGTTCATAATATTGTATTTTGTTGTAATTACGAAGCCAAAATGGGGCTTCTAAAATAAATTATTTAGCTGCGGTCATAGTGTAACGTTTTCAACCATGCAGCTCGAGAGCGGAATGTTGTAAACTTATCTGCATAGATCATATTTCACATAAAACGCGGAATGAAACACAATGACAAAAGACATGAGAAAGAGAAAGATTCAACACTGAGCCATTTCGACTTTTTTGCTTCACACTGGATCAGACAATAAGTCATGCTATAGAATGTATAGCCTGTGTATAGAGAGGCAACCGTCAGGCAGGATATAGGGAGGATAGATAACATGCACTCCGCAAGATGTTTGTAAAGCGCATATCTCTCCACATTACCATCTTTACTCAGTTGCGACTGGAGTAAAGTAGGTTACGCAAAGTAATGCTCAGAGAAAATGTGATATGATTCAAGATTATAGTGTTTATGGCGAAGAAGTCTACCTTTTCATTGAGTCGGACGATCTGATCCATTTTTTCCTCATCTTGAAGAAGCTCGCGCAGTTCTGAGGTGTTCAGAACCCTGTAATACCCATCGGGGTAACAGTTCGTATCCCTTTTTTGGGACATTGTAGTCCTTAAGGAAGTACTGTTTAAACTACCCCGTACAAAAGCCAGTTTAATTCCATTTCGGTCGTTTTCTATGTTGAGTGAGGCTACCGCATACACGCGATTGCTGTATTGAAGCACACCGCGTTGGTGTGAAGCCACACTACTGTTGGCGGAGACAATGCAAGAGGCTGTGACATACGTTTGTAGTTGCTTGCAATGTCATTTGTTACCACACGGTGGCATAGCACTTACTACGAGATGCATGATGTCTTGGGATTCAAAACATTGTAGCCAGTCCAGAAATTAAGGTGTCATGCATGCATGCACGCCCCAAATGTCCTAATGATTTCAGATTCATGTAGGTGTGTTTGGATTGCCGCTCATTGTGCTGGTATTGCATATAATATCTTGCAGTGCATACTGGATTTAACACATTTAGCACAACCCTTTGAGACTACTCTGTACGTTTCTGAATGGATCTAGGTTTCAGTTAGTTTTTTGTTTAGCCCAAAGTTTTTCCCTTATGTTATGACGAGAAGCAAAGCACGGACTTCCTAGCTTATTCTAAGTTCATTTACAGCTCTAGTCTCTCACGAAAAAATGACATTAAAACTAACAGCTTACTGTATTTAATATTTCTGACGGCTTTGGTGTCTTCATTGGTGTCGTCATCATTAAGCGACAATTGCGTCAAACGTGGTTGCCCTCGCTGGTGAGCTGTGGAAGCGTTCGCTGCCAGACCATGACATCTTTAATAAAATACAAGAAAATGTTCATTTAGAAAATCAAACCATTTCAAATAGGTTTTCAAAAAATCTGACGTTCTGTTTAGATAGAGATTTCTTCATCTGGAATGATGTAGATAGTGTCTTCTTCACAACCAACTTAGGAGACCTGAACTCTGAGGAGGGACTGAACAGTGCAAAATATCAGGTTAGCCAAGAGTTTACAGCTGGTGGACAGCCGTAACCTAAGCTGAAAATACTTAAATTTAAATTTCCGACGACTTGTAAACTGAACTGTGAAATAAATCCTAGGAGGCGTGTTTAGTTTGTCAAGTGGTGTCGTGTCACAGCTAAGGCAAGGCATACAGCAGAGAGGGTTGAAGCAAAAAAGGGAGAGGTTTAAAGCAGAGCAATATCTTGCCTATGGCTACAACATTGGTGTTAATGATCACGTTGTTATTTTGTTTGTTGGTTAGGCCTATTTGATGTTGGTAAATTAGTGTCATTTGAATGTTACTTTTCACCTTGAGTTTGTTTACTCTATTTTCTAAGGCTATATATTTATACAAATAAACATACATTTGATTAAACAGATCGGGAAATTATACTTTAATATGCTGTGTTCATCACACAGACTTTGATGTGCATCAGTCCTCCACAGTTTGAAGTCCAATAGGTGCTTCTAAGCCCCACCCGGTCGCATGTCGCCCTCATTGGTCAGAGGGGCGCTACTGTCCTTGAGCTCCCCCAGCGTTGGGGCAAGAAGTCAGAGTTTGAAGGAGGACATGTTCAGATCTACTGCAAGTAAGCTGTAACAGTTCATTTGACAACTCCATATGGCATTTCTGTTTGGATTTGATTCTCAAACGTCATGCTAATTACTGTCAACTTCTAAGTGTCTTTACAGTTATGTTTGTAAAGTGTTTGCAGGGCTGGAGGGGCACTGTGATTAAATGCAGTTTATTAAACTATACTGAAAAATGCAAATTGCTCCTCATTTGTAATGTTGAGCAAAGTGAATTTCTCCACACCTGTGTGCTCAAAATTTCCAGTTTCTTTACAAAGTCAATCCTCCTGACTATAAACAGGGGTTTCACAAGTGCTTTCCAGTCTAAGGGTCTCATACACATCAATGATACCTGTATAAAGCCTGTACAACATTGTTACAAGGATGTAGAACGTTCAAGTTTATTGACATTTTAACAACACAGTTGATAGGAATTTGTCTTGGTGTGATCACATATACCATAAGACAGCCTATCTGACAACACACATGCCTGTCTTAAAAGTGCATTTAGTGCAGTGAGGTATAGTCCATATTGCAGAAAGAAGGTCCAGATTGCATTTATTGGGCGTTTTAATACATCTTTTGACAATGTTCAGTGTTGATCAGATTGGTCTGAAACTTCTGTGTCTCTGCCTCACAGCTCCATCCCTGTGGCAGAGAGTCAGAGAGTGTTTGCCAGCTCTGTCTCACTGACTCTCAGACAGGCTGCTTGGTACCCAGGGGAACCAGTGGAGCCCCATCTGGTGCTGCTGACCTCAGACAACACAATCAGGTGAGGGCCTTGAGGTCCACAGATGAGAGGATTGATTAGTGGTAGCCTAATATCTGTTGTTGTTGATGATAGTGACAGAAATATGTTGGAACTGGGATTATTTGGGGTCATGTCCCAGTCATGGGATACAAGTGTCACAAAATGCAGTTTTGTGTCTGCACATGCATATGCATCAATGCATTTTCCATACATGTTTCAAATGTGGTGAGCTTTGGTCTCTACATTTGGTATTTGTTGTCTTCAGATAATTGCATTGTTTTATTGTTTCACATTTAGGGAAAGATACTGATTTTTTTTTCACTTTTTTTTTCTTCTCACAGGTGTTACAGTCTTAAAGAGGACAACTATGGGTACGATGCGTGCGCCTTACTCTGTCTACCCTGCTCTCCCAGTATTCTTGTGGTCGCCACGGAAACAGGGATGCTGTATCACTGCATCGTGCTGGAGGCAGAGGATGAGGAGGATGGAGGCATGAGTGACCTCTTTAGACGTTATGCGTTTGGTAGTTGTAGACTAAATCACACTAATTTCTAAGCTTTTTAGATTTAGCTGGCATTAAACCACCAGTCATGAAGTCCATTCATGTGAGTGAAGTGTGTGAGGGTCCAAGGCTTAGGACAGATACCCTTAGGACAGATACACTGGGATTCAGATGTAAAACATTATGACCAAACATGTAACTCAATATTCATGAAATGCCAGTTGAGTTGTTTAGATAGATAGATAGTACTGTTGTCAATTGATAAAAAATCTGATTAATCATAATAGAAACTGTAAGTTAATCAAGATTAATCACAATTAATCATACATTTAAAGTTCCATAATTCTCCTTTCTTTTCTAGTGAAGAAGGAATGTCACACATGCCCCTGGTTAGCGCAGGCTTCAGCAAAGTGGCGCTCCTTGGTTTTCTACACACCCAACGCGAAAGAGTGTAGTTGTCAGATTTATGTGCCTGCATGATTAATTTGTGTTAAAAAAGTTTTTACATTAATCACATATGTTAACGTGTTACCATTGACAGCGCTACTAGATAGATAGATAGATACATAAATACTTTTATTATCCTGTGGGAAATTCTGGTATTAAGCTTCCACAACATGGCATACACATAACATACATATATTATAAATACAGAGAATCAATCATATATGTGTTCTTTTTAAGGTACTAATTTGTATGGTGTGGAAGTAGTGTGGAATGGATGGGAGGATGCAATGGTAATCCTAGTGTAAAAGTGTCAGTGCAAGTACATTTTCAGGTTCTGTTCCAGGCAGAGTATAAGTAGGCTACGCATTGTGTGTGTGTGTGTGTGTATGTGTGTGTGTGTGTGTGTGTGTATATATATATATATATAATTATAATTCAGCAATTAAGAGAGCAGTGCAAAAGCTTTGTCCAATCCTTGATCGAGGAAAGGGTAATGGTCAGTTATGGTCTATAAGGATGTCTGCTTTGCTGTTTATTCATCACCATCTCCAGGTTGTTGCAAAGTGGTCAAGGGCAGTGGAGACTGTTCCATCACTCTAAGTGTTTGAGTGTGTAGAGCTGGAGCTTACACTTAAATGTACCCCTACAGAGGACAAGGGACCCGTGGAGCCCGTGCTCTTCCTGTCTTTGTACTAAAACATAGAACCACTGGATGTTATATGCCACCCCTGTCGTCCATCTGAACATGTTTCAGAATTTGTTGTTATAACAGATAGTGTTATATAGCTGTTTCATTTGTTATTGTTTCATGCAGACCCTCTTTGCCAGCAAAGATACCATTTTACCAATGAGGCGGGCGTGCATAGCGTGGGTCTCACCTGGTTCAACAAACTACACAAGTTCCTTGAGTCTGGTGAGTATGGTGTGTCTGCCCCTTGTGCTCTGGTGTCATTGTGGAGATTTGAATCATTTAGAGATTTGTGTCTGCCTTAAAGTCAGGAATGAAACATAGAGCATCAGAAATTCACAGCAGCTGTTTAATGTTGACCATTGGAAGTCACTATGCAGTCAAACTGCTTGATCATTGCTTTTTACAAGTGCTTTTTTCCGGTGACTTCTGTATGAAATCCTGTGTGTTCTCTCTGAAGGAGAGGAGGATAAAGACAGCCTTCAGGAACTGGCCATCGAGCAGCGAGACGTTGTGGAGCATATCCTGTGCACCAAGCCCCCCCACAGCAGGTGAGTGCCCGAAGCTCTGAAGAGTTTACGGCTGAGCCAGCTGAAATCATCTTAACTGGCCTCTACCTGAACACTCCCCATTGTCCATCCTGTTTAGTGTGCCCTAAAGACAGCGACTATGGCTTGGCCATGAATTGTACACAGCTTTTTTGTCCACTGAGTTTGTCCTTTCTGTGAGACCAGTCTGCCTGCAGCGATAAGGGGATTCTGGATCGTGTCAGACCTTTCCCTGGACACCTGCATGATCTGCATCACCAACACTTGTGAGTGTTTGCTGCTCCCTCTGCTGTAAGTCTCAGTGCTCGTTTTCTTACATTTTACACACTAGGCATTATTTATTCATTTGGTTACGTGCCATGGCATCCATTTTTAACAGGTATTTTTTTGCTTGTTTGTTTGTTTGTTTGTGTGGTGTGTCAGGAGTGCCATTCTGCCACCTTCTCTGGCCCTGCTGTGCTCAGTCTCAGAGAGTGGACCCAAGGGCTCTCCCCTGCGTGGACTGGCTGAGGAGTCGTTTGAGCAGCACATTCGCAACATTTTGGCACAGATTGCAGCCAAACCACTGGCTCTCAGGTCAGAAATTGCAACATCTGCCCATGTTATGGACTTGTGAGGGAAGTTGGGCTGGGCACTTATTATATAAAGCAACAAAACTCTGGAAATACACGGCAATGGCCAAGTCCACACAATATAATAATACACACATATAATACAGGTTACAGTATATACACACATATGATACAGGTTGCAATATATACACACGTATAATACCGGTTACAATATATACACACGTATAATAATAATGTCACATATGATGCAGGTTACAATATAATAATACGCACATCTAATAATAATAAAGTCACAATGGTCACAATATAATAATAATGTCATGTATGATACCACAGGGCATCACTCTCAAAATGATGTATGAACAGTAGACACACTAAAGGCCCATTTACACCCTACGGAAGAGACATGTTTCACACATCCTATCGAATCATTTTGCGGGGGTATGAAGGTTAATCACGGATATGACAGATAAACGGACAGAAGGACAGACGAACAAAAAGCGGGTGTAAATGGGCCTTAACACTCACATTAACACACCAGTGTTATTATTATCCATTATTTCAGAGGCCTACTGTAGGATGGTGTGAAAGTCCATACCATTTGTGTCATTGATCTCAATAATAGTCTCAAGAGAGAGTAAAACTCTGAATAAGATCTGTTCCTTGTGATGTGTGTGTGTGCTAGATCCACACTTAGCAGGTCTGTCCAGATATGTGTAATGTGTGTGTTCCCAGGAGTTGGTAAAATATTCCATCAGCAAAACTCTTTTGACTTGGCACATCTGAAGCATGTGTGTAGTGTGCTGACGTGTGCTGTGTGTAACGGTAGCCAGCCTTTCGATAGCTGTGCACTGTTAAGTAAATACGTTAGTAAACCTCCCGACCGACATCTTAAGAGACATGCTGAGTTATTAGCTCACTTGTTAGCACCATAGCTCTATCTGAACCTGTGCTGTTTGATGTGTTTCGGTACAGGACAGGGGGGAAGGAAGAGGCTCTGCCGGCCCGAGACTACCTGCAGCTGCTGAGCAGGGCCACACAGGTGTTTCGTGAGGAGTACATCCTCAAGCAGGACATGGCCCGTGAGGAGATGCAGAGAAGGTGCAACGTCACTCAGCAAAGAACCACACACAGTTACCACTATTAGAGAGGTTTTTTGTTTTTTAATTTGTTTTCATGTTATTGAAAATCAACTCTTTACATCAGTTGTGAATGACCTTAGATACTTTGTCGTTTACTCTTAAGAAACTATGTACATGTATACATGTGCACAAGCATGAGAGAAACTAAATGAGGAGAATGGACACTGGATTTGTAGTCTTTGTTGACAGTGCCAGCACTTTTTTAATTGAATGCATAATTTGCTGTGTGTGTGTGTGTGTGTGTGTGTGTGTGTGTGTGTGTGTGTGTTTTGTCAGAGTGAAGCTCCTGACCACACAGAAAAGCAGACAGCTGGAGGACCTGGCGCTGTGTAGGCAAGAGAGGTACGTCACACCAGCTGACTGCTTATAAATCCTGATCAGCCATGTGTGTCAGGAGAGGCCATTCTACTGTGTGCATCCAATCTGAAAATCAAATCTGGTCCTATAATGTAATTAAATCTAACTGCTGCCAAAAATAGGTTGCTCATAAGACAGACCATTAATGATCTGATGCGGATATTTGCATGGCACCGCAACACGTGTCCGGTTCATTTACGGCATGCAGCTTAATTCCATTAGGAAGGTGTTCTGCACAAGCGAAACAGTGTCAAACATATGGGCAGATTGGCTTCATACTGTGCTTGTTATCGTTATTATAGGAAAAGTCTACAGGAAATGGCAGAGCGACTGGCAGATAAATATGAAGATGCCAAGTACCGACAAGAAGCCCTCATTAACAGGTCTGTCACACTTGAGAAGACGGAACACTCATTCTGTTTCATTCGGTTCTATTTCATATATCTGATGTAGACAAAATGACTCCAATGTTTTGGAATTCATCTCTTTGATTTCAAGCTATTAAGTAAATGGACTCCTTCTAGATGTTTATTTTAGAGTTTACATTTTTATACTGGCAAGCTCAAGTTCACAACTTCACATTCAAAACAGATATAATAGCATACTTACATCCACTTGTGACAGAAGTGTGATTCACAGACATTCATCCCTTGTTTTCCCAGAGTGAAGCGCATCATCAGCAGTCAGCGGAGCCAGATCCCTGTGCTGTCCAGCAGCAAGAAGGAAATGATGAAGGAACTGCAGAATGTCAACAACCAGCTCCATCACCTGAGCAACAGCATCAAAGAGGTAAACAGTGTCTTATAGAGGCCCAAGCAGACTGTGTGTGTGTGTACGTGTATGCAAGAGGACTGCCGTTGGTTGAGTTTTGGGGAACACTGAAAATGAAACAGCACAGCTTCTGCATTTGGCTTTGTTGCAGCTGTGAACGCCACCGTGTGGCTTAAAGTATAGATCAGTAAAGGTAGCCAAGCTGGATGAGGTGGTGAAATACACTTTTCCCACATTGCTCAGGTCAACACGAAAATGGAGTACCAGAAAAAACAAATGAATGAGGGGATTTCTCAGTCCACATCCAGAGTTATATTGAATGCCCAGCAATGGGAACATGTCCAGGGGATTCTCAAGGAACAGTGAGTAGAAACTTGCCAAGTGTAACAGTAACAATGAAAAGCCAGGAAGTTGTCCATGCCAATATGTTTGTACATTGTGGTAACTGAGAAATCTTGAAGGTTGTGTGCATCAGTTCTCCTAAAGCCAAAGTCTGTGATTCTCATCAAAGGTTATTAAACAACGGATACAATTACACCCCACCCTATCACACTCTTAAGGCAATGTGTTGATGGCTGGAATTATTCGTGCTTAGTCTAAGACAGTTTCCTACCATCAGGACTCAGAGCCAGGACTGCTTACAAACACCTGCGCTGGAGTACACGTACAAAAACAAAGGACTGTGGCGAACAGTTTGCTGAATTCTACAAAAAAAATGTGTTTGATTAGAATCACAAACTCCACCTTAGAATTGTTTCCATGATGGCTCCTCTGGCATCTTATCACGTGTGTACTGTGTTTTTGTGTTTACAACAGAGGAGGGCAAATCGCAGACATGATGAAGCAGATAAAGGATCTCAAGAACCATTTCAGTTTCTGAATGGCTGGAAGTGCCTCCTTTTAGTCACCAGCCATTGCTTAAGCATAAGGACACGGCTCCGTGACCGCTACAACCACAGCCTGACATGCCCGCCATGACTCCTGGAGTCAATCATTTGTCCTCTCTAACCACTTGGAGTTATTTTCTTTTTTTTTGTACATTAACTTTGCAAAGAGATCATTTCACAATATCATTTCATTTTTGTTCTCCTTGCAAGAAAAAAAAAAAACGCTAAATATTAAATTACTTGAAAGACAACAATAGACATTTCTCAAAGAGGTTTGCAATCCATTACTTGGAAGCCTTACAGATGTTTTAGTTGGACTCGGGATGAGGACTTGGGTCCTTGAGAAAGGTCTGTTTCTAAGCTTTTTAATATCACTCACAAACATGCCTCAGATCCAGTACCCCTGATGAGACAAGCGTCCTTTTTCTATCATCAAATGTTTTCCAGAGTGGGATCTGTGAGCAATTTTGGCCATTTTAAAATCCCCATTCCTCCCCTCCCCTGCCCAGTTTTGTGATGGCTTGGGGACTACTAGACGGTGAAGATGGCACTGCTTGGCTGAGATATAGTGTTGTGTCGTCTCTTCGCTGGCTCAGTACGTGGCCTTACAGTATCCCTTAAGCCTCATCAAACTGAGACAGGGCTCTGTGTCGTCTCATCTCATCTCTCTCTCTTAAAGGGGCAGTGTGCAACATAAGGCAAACCATAACAAGATTTGAAGTAACCTACAGAAATTTACCTTTTTTTTTAAATAACTGCTCCCCTCTCCTCTGTTTTGTTGACATGTGCTGCAAAAATGGATTGTTGGTGCTATTGTGAACAAATCCACAAAGCGCACTGTTGAACAGACAAGAGAAGCATAGTATGCATTGTTGTTATTCAAGCTACTGAAGGAATTGTTTGTTTAATTTGCTATTGGTTTGTTCTGTCTTTCACAGTTACACTATGTATAAACTCTCAAAATCCCTATTATTTGTGTGTAAATGAATTTATTCTTAATCAGTGGTCCTTTGCTCTGAAGAAGCCCATTGAAAGCATTTTCAGAACATGAATACATTTATGGTAGTTAATATTAATCAATTGTCAACACTCCTCAGGTAAATAAGCAACTTACATAAAATGAGCTTTGTAATTAACCATCTTCACCGTCATGCAACATACTGTATCAAGACCCATGACGCTGTGGTGAACGAAGCAACTTTGTTTGGAGTTCACTGCCACACTGGTAGTCAGTAACTCACTAATTCATACAGCAGCTTTGTCCCTTCCCCCTTGAGTATGGTGGTCAGTTGTCAGACTGTTGCCAGCAGTCTGGAGAGGGAAGTCCCAAGTAAGCCCACATATTCCTTTTTAAGCATGTTCATCTTGAAGTATATCCCTTTTCATTGCAAATAACTCTTCTACTCAAATTGCCCATTTGAGTAATGCTTTATTAGACCCCACTATATTATGGGTCATGGTAAACCATATGCAGTATGATTACAAAAAAAACAAATAATAAACACTTAATACTGATTTAAGTACAATTTGGTTTATTAGATATATACAGAGATATGTACACAGTACAGTATATAAATCTGCAAGAGATCCAGCAGTTTCAGTTAAGCATGCGAATAGAAACTTTATTGTCAGGTTGTAAAGCTAAGATCTCCACACTTCATATGACTAATGTTGGATACATCACACACAACAGTGAAATGTCACTGGGTTACTGGTTTACACTGCTGATAGGTATATAAAAAAAGCTTCGTCCTAAATGAGATCTGACATCTTGGTATCAAGTTCCCAGTTATGGATTTTCTTTTGAAACCTATACCCAGAAATCTAGCCACGGGGGTCCTGTCCCAGACTCTTTAAGCAGTGGGTTCTTTTACAAGGCTTTGTGTGTGTGGACATCTAATATTCATAGAAATGCCGAATGAAATTAAGAACCAGACTAGACTTATGGGCCATCATTCCTAAGAAAGATTGCACAACCAAAAAAACAAAGCAAACACAATGCAGAAGCAGAGGCCTTTGAGGAAAGAAACCCTTTTCTCTGAAAGCCGAGATGAAACAGTCCATTTTTACCAAACTCTTGTGTGCACGGCGGCAGCAAGTGTGCGTGTCTGGCAAGACAGCGAGTGATCTGCAGAAGCCAAAATAAAGACAAACACAACCTGAGAGACATCACAACATCTTTCGGCAGCACGGATTAAATCCTTCCCCCAAGTGCAAGCGAGAAGAACAACGATCTTTTTGCGAAACTTCAGCAGCAGCAGTCATATTCTTTAACATTCAAACAAGAGCATGACTCCCAACTCCCAACACTTTTCCTATACAGTCTATTTTACATCTGGATTAACTGATTTCACAAGCCAATTAAAACACTACAAGCAGCTGGTTCAGGTCATTGTTGTTAACACCTGAAATTAGAATAGGATCATTTTGTAAACCACGGTCAAATGTCCAAGGGCCCTTTCCCACATTAAAAAGAGAAACTGAAATTTGAAAGCAAACAGTGGTACCAGTAAAAACATTTTGTAGTACAACTTCCTGTTCTGAATGTTATGAAGGGAAATTGCATGAATCTTTTACAGGAAAACACATCAGAATTTGGATTTTGAGACTGAATGAAAAGTTCTGTGGCTGTATGTTTGGATGGGGATCAGTAGCACTGCATTAAACTGTTTTCCAAAGCAGACTTCTATCTTTTATAGACTTGGAAAAAGAATATGCATCATGCAATCATTTCTGACAAATTTCCTCTAGAGGAAAGAGATCGGGGGGGGGCAACTTGAATGCAGAGACATCTTGAATGCAGTTCCCCAAACCCACATTGCAACAAACACGGAAATGTCAACATCAATCAGCCAGTCAGTGAGACCCTTTCTTCACACACACTGTGCTTAGGCTTAAAGTAGTGTTTGTCAAAGTCAGCAGCCATGTCAAAATTCTGTGAAGCATTATTACATAGCCCTTTTGAAGGGAAAAAAAGATTCCAATACTGTCACTCTCTAAATCAGGAGGTTCCTTTTTAGGTCTATGCAAAATCAATGTTATTTCAAACACAATAGACACTCATTGTGTTAAAGAGTATCATGTGCCATAACTGCCTGTGGTTTCACTTCCACAAACACACACTCTCGACACTGCAAAAAGGAGTACAAACACACACACAAAACAAGGAAATGTAAATACATATGCATGGGACATATACATATTTACACTCACACAGATTGCTTTTAGTGCTGTTCAACCTGACACTGGGGATTTCTGAAGTTACCCACAGGAAGCAAAACCCAGAAAATAGTGTACTTTTGATTTCTTACATGCCGCACGCATTCACTGATAGGCCCTTGCACCTCTGCACGTTCAACATCAAAGAACTGCGTTACAGGTGACATGCTTGGCCTTTAGTGGTGCAGTCCAGACAACTGGCTTGCTGGATGTAAACATGTAAAATAAAATACAGGCTACCAAAAGAATTGCAAAACAGCTAAGACATCCTAGGAAGAAAGTCATTGACAACATCTAGGGTTTTAGAAACCCAACGTGAGAAGCACTGTGAAGAGGTTTATAAAAAGAAAACGTGAAAATGTCAGAGCATTTCCTCTAGGAGTGTGTGGTTTATGAAAAGCCCAAAGTGGCACTGTTAGAAAAGGAGAGGGTCTGTCGAAGCCATACGTTCTGAGAGCCAAACAGTGAGAGAAGCTAGACAGGGCAGCATGACTATCGGTGACATGACTGTCGGTTGATCCATCACCAAATTCCAAGGACGGTGCATGGAAAAACATACCTCAGCAATTCATTTATTTGTTCACTTCCTTACTCACTGATTCATCCCATTATTTGTTTATTCATTCACTCACTCACTCATGCATTCTGTCATTAACTTAATCAATGCAATATATATTCTGTATACACTGTATTTACAAACACTTTGCAGTGTGTCTCCTTCATACAGGCTGCTAGTGACTGCTAATGGAGTGAGCATGACAAGATGGCAATGACATGAGCCAAGAAAATAAAACAAGCAAACAAACAGATCACCAACAGAAGGACTGAATTTGCTTGGTGTCATTTTCTTGCTCGTTTTCAGGAGGCAAAAAATGTTGGTGGGTTGGTGTGTGTGTGTTTGGGGGGGGGGGGGTGTTGTGGCCCTGTGTGTTACTATTAGCTGAATGAGAAGTCACGGTCATTCAGAAGTGCAATGATTTAAAATAACAAAACAAAAGAACAGAACCACAACTCTTGCACCTTGGAGCAGACCTTGGCAAAGGGTTTCCCTCGAGGCTGAACCACTGCCAGATCCAGCCCTGCCCACATACAGTCTTATTTACATCCACCAGCTGTAGTGTTCCACAGGAGGAGGGCTTCTCCTTCTTCATCCGACACCTTCCCATGGTTGGATTTTTTTCTTTTTTCTTTATGTTCTTCCCCTCCCTGAAGGCTTGTTTCCTTTCTTTCCCCCGTTCTTTCATTTCTCTCACAGCAGTATGTTCACAGAGGGTAGTGATTTTTTTTATTGTTTTTTTTAAATTATTATTATTATTTTGTTAAAAAAACAAGACAGAAAGGTGGAGGGGACCAGCCTCATGCCCCCTGCCGGACACAGTGGTGAGGAAGAGGCCTGTCAGGAGAGTGGGGGAGTTGAGGGGGGGAGGGGGGGGCAGTGGGATGGGATGACACTGTAGAGTTGACTAGGAGGTGGGAGAAAGGGGAAGGGGTGATATCGGGGGGGGGGGGGGTCATCATGTCTCTGGGAGCTGGCTGATGTCTGTCAGATTGGTGTCGTTCAGAATGGCTTTGATGCGCTCCAAGGAATCTGCCTGGCGGATGCGCTCCAACTGCACCTGAAATAGAATGGTTCCAAGTTTAGTCGAGTTCTTACTTTCCGCTTTTTGAAAATTGAGGACATCAATATACAGATCAATATTAACATCCTAAGCCACAATGTTTCTAGAGGATCAACACCTCCATCCACAATGTTTGGTTGTTAATAAGCCAAATCTATTTACAATGTATGCCTCACATTCACCCTTTCACACACTGATGGCGGAGGCTGCCATGCAAGGTGCCAACCTGCCACCAAGAGCGATCTGGGGTAGTTCAGTATCTTTCTCAGGGACACCTCAATGGGGTCAAAATTGACCGAACGACACCTCTACCACCTCTAATGCAGAACAGAGATTGTGACACGCCTGTGAATCTCACCGCTTATTACACCCAAAGCTGTTTTTTTTCCCATTGAAAAAGCGCGGGGTACCTGCAGGGTCTGTGACAGCTTCACAAAGTCCCTTTGCACCTGCTCACTGACATCCAGCTCCGTCTGCAGCCGCTGAGCCTTGTCCTTCTCATCCAGCACCTGACTCTCCAGTGTCATCTGCACGCACAAAACACAGACACACACACGCACATGCACACACAAGCGGAAAAAACTCAGTATGAGGTGAGAGGGAAAACATCATGTGATTGTAAGCTGTATCCACAGGCATGAACACACTATCCAAAGTCCACGGAGATATTCATCCAGGCGTGTGGTGTTTGAAAAAAAAAAAAAGGTTATTGACTCCAGTCATGAGACCTCAGCAGACTGACCTTGCTACTGAGGGCCTCCTTGAGCTGCTCCTCCATGCTGCTCTTGAGACCCTGCACCGTCTCCAATGTCGTCGTTTTCTCTGCCAGTCTACTCTCCAACTGTGGACCACAGATCCGAGATCAGCTTATTTACCACTGCCGCGAATACACCTGAACATTCAAAACTGAACCCAGATCTGTCAGAATGTCACCATCAACAAACCCATGAATCACATTATTATTTCCACAGACCAGTAGACTAGAAAGCACCGCTATTAAAAAAAAAAAACAAAGGATTATGTTACAACAGATTATCTCACCACCCACTACGAGCGATTACCTATTATTCACCTTATTCATTCAGGCATTCTCCCACATTTTAAGTACTGCCAGCAAAGTCCACAAAATCCCCACACATTTCCAGAAACTTCTCTGTACCTGTTCCTTCTCTGCCTTCACACGCTCCAGTTCCGTCTTCAAACTGGAAAACGAGGCTGTTCGGGGGGGGGGGGGGGGGGAAACAAACACATTACACAAAATGCACAAAAACATCATTACAGTGTCATTTGCTCTCAAACAAATCAGCCATCTTCTTAATGCCTCCATCTACCATGACAATCAATAATTCATTCTAGGCAGACATTTTGGCTATTACGAGGGAGAACATACTATAAACATACAGACAAGAGGACTGCATTTAGCATGACTGCCCCACACTGAGTCAACAGCCAAGTTAGTAATCTGATGCGTAGCAACCGCATTTGTTACACAAATCAATTAATCAGAGGTTACTACTCATAGCTGTCTGGTGATATCAACCATTAGTGTGTGACTCGAGTAGAGCACATGGTACACACAAAGGCAACATTGCGAATGTACGGAGAAGGACAAAGACACTAATACAATTCAGAATTGGTCAGTAGCGGATTTAACATGGCGGGTCAAAAGCTATGACAAAAATGTGATCTGTTACAATGCTTCCTTTGGCAATGGCCTAATCACAATGAATGGCTGCACAAGCAAGGACTGCCAGTGTTTGCAAACCATGTGGAATCCATCCTGAGGTAGAGTGCAAACAGTGGGAGAGTGTGAGCGCTACTCTTCTAAAGGCGTAGACAGACAGATGAACACACACACACACACACACACACATCCTAAATCCATCAAGATGTTTCATACCTTCCAAGATGTCTGAACACAAGTCACCAACAGAGGAGAAAAAGAGGCAGAAGTGGAGGAGGGGGGGGGGGGGGAGAAAAGAATTTTTTTTTTTTCAGAGTGAGAGAGAGAAGATGCAACAGAAAAAAAGGCTTTAAGCTGCTGGCAGACTGGCAGAACCCCTCTGCATCGCATTCAGATTCTCCCCATGCACCTGGCCAATCCAGCTACGCTCAGCTCAGCAATGATGAAGGCTTTCCCCACCCTCAGATAACGAAGCGCACCTACTACAAACACAACTTTTATTGATCTTTACAGTTTCAACAGTTGTGCTACCAAAATAAAGGATGTCCTGTATATACAAATTGCACATCTCATCTCACTACCTCATACATGCTGACAGCTCAGAGCAAAGTTACAAAACTCTTCATATGATCAAACTTATTAAAAATTAAGATCGTTGACCCACTTAAGAATGGATACAGAATTTTCCAAATTTTGTCTGTTTTTTAATTGCGGCTTGCCCCAATTAATTCTAACTCTGCCCATGTTTACTTCATGTGAGGATTATGAAGAGAAGCCTTGTCTGGTGAGCCTTATGTGGAGAGGGGTTGGTGGTAGTCATGAGGGGGTGGGGATGGGGGTCAAGTCTCACCTATCTCTTCCTTGCAGCCCTCAATCTCCAGCTGCAGTGTGTCCTCCAGGTTCTCCTTCAGACACTGCTCTGCCTGGATCTGCTCCTTCAGAAAGAGGATCTCTGCCTTCAGCTTCTCCTCCAGGTGCTCCGCCGCCGTGCGCACAGAAATTATGTCCTCCCGGTACTGCAGCACCAGTGACTGGAGTTCCTACAGTGGGGAGGAGGTAACCAGTCAATCACAAAAAGAAGTGACAGTGTAAATGGACAATAGCTGACATGGTGAACTTCAACTAAGTCTAAAGCCAAGACAAAAGAAATGGTACATGACAAAAAAAAAATTATACAGAAAAAAAGGAAGGACGGTAAAGCACTAAAATTCAGAAGTTGAAACAACCAACGACAGCAGATGCCGAGAGACAAGAGACTTGCATCTTGCATCTACACCATGTCGTCTAACAGGTCTGACGTCAGTGCTCTTACAGACAGACAATCCACTTACTATAGCCTTGTCAACCAAAGGCACTGTCGTATGTGAGTACAGCAGCACATTCACTTAAACTGAAGAAACCATGAAATGAAAAAATGAAAGAATGAAAGACACAGTTGGAGGTTGATTGAGTGTTGATGTTGAGCACCCACTAAAGACTAAGGGTAGTGACATTTAACAAGCATGAGCTCTCACATGTCTAACATTCACATTTAGGTCTGATGGTTATCAGCCAAGGTGACATCCTGCTTTAGAAAATGAACCCTGTCCTGTTTCTATGAGGGAGATACCGGTCTTTTAGCACTACAGTCCCGGTGCGCAGAATGACAGGAAATTGACATTAAAATCCCACATATACTACAATCCAAACAACAATCCAAATGTGAGGGAAGAGTTCCTCAAAACCCTAGACATTAACATTCATGCATTTAGCAGACGCTTTTATCCAAACCGACTTACATTTTGTTAACTATCAACTGTTCAGGGCAAGTCTCCCCTTGAGCAACTTAGGGTAAAGTTCCTTGCTCAAGGGCACAACGGTGGCAGACAAAAACCTGGATAACCTCCACGGAACCTGAACCTCCAACTTTCCTGGTTACTAGTACACTAGCCAGGTTTCTTAACCGCTACGCTACCACCACTCCAAAGAGTTCCTCAAAATCCCAAAAGTCTGCCTTCCAGTAGGACTACACCCAAGCAGCAATAAGGCATGAAAAAATCAGACCATGCCATAAAGTGACTAAGTAAACTACGTTTGATAGAACAGCTATGACGAGTTCAGACAGCTACATCTCCGCCTGCTCATGCCACTAAATATTCTATTTGATTCCATTCTTAGTCATAACACAGGTTCAAAGTCAGTCCAGCAACATTTTCCATTTCCAATTCCTCTTTAAAAGCAAGCTGTGAAAACCCCTTCATGACACATGAGCACAGTTCAGCCAACTTCGGGTGGGAACTCTTTCTCGTCAGCGTAGGCACACAAACAGATCGAGACATTAAGACCCTACACAGCGGCCTGAGGCAGTGTTCCTCCACTCTGAGTGACTCCTTAGGCCAACCTGCTCAGTGAGTCACACACCTAACAGCCTGTAGCACAACATAACCAGGACCCTGATCTGAGCAGGATTTTCTTTCATTCTCATCATTCAAACATATATACACTACTACTACTTCTGGATTGATTGTTTATACCTGTCTTGCAATTCTGCAGCGCTGCCTGGTTAGATAGTCAGTGAGCAGAATACCACACAATACTAAATAAAACCACATAGAACATGCAATACACACAACAAACATTTATCCTGAAAAAAAAAAAAAAGAAGTAATTCAGGTGTGGGCAGTGGGTGAGTTCAGACCTCGGTGGTGGCAGGCAGCTGGAAGGCCTCCTGCTGCTGGAGAGACAGGTGTAGGCGGTGTTTTCCCTGCAGGCTCTCGTTGTCTCTCTGCAGTCGGCTCAGCTCCTCCGCCACCTGCTCCCTGGACTGCATCAGCACCGCCTGGGTGTGGAAACAGAACAGTGTCACAGATTTGTCTCTCTCTCTCTCTCTCTAAAGTGTGTTCCTATGGATACACACTGATGGAAAACAAGAAAAATCCCCAAAACCTGTCTCCCCCACCCCCCTGTGATGGAAAAATCATCTTTGGAAATTTGACATGATCAGTGTTGCTCAGGCATGGTAAGCAGCACAAGATTGACAAGCGTGGCATTGCACACAGCCAAGAGCTATTTGTCATACGGAATTAAAATATATTTTTATATAGTTTTTGAAATATGACTTGCAGGCCTCTCATCCAGTGCAGTATAAAATAAGCTTCCATTGGGTGACAGATGTCCTCTACACTTGCCGCTTGGGGAGATTTCACAGCAGACGCGAGCAGCGTTTTAAAAAGATAACCACACTGCAACACTGTGGTTTAAACTTAGAAGAACAAATCTCTGACCAAACACCTGGGACTAAGATAGACAAAGGCCAAATGCTGATTCTGATCAAACACCTGAGCTTCAGACCAACGGAAGCCAAAATGCTGATTCTGACCCAGCACCTGGGTTTCAGACTGATGGGGACCAAACGTTGGTGTGGAAAAAATGAACAGTGTGTGTGTGTGTGTGTGTGTGTGGTAACTCGCCATCTGGTCTTGAGTGTTTCTCTTGGCCTGACTGAACGCCTGTTGTAGGCTGCTCAGCAGTCCCTCCGACTCCTGCACCTTCTGGTTCAGAGCAGATATCTGGAAGACACAGACACACACACACACACACACACACACAGCAGGAAAGAAGTTAAGGCTGAGCATTTACATAAGTTGCCAAAGGGAGCAAGGTGTAGTGACAGACAGATCTGGAGAGAGCAGGTCTCTGGCAGTATCTCAGCCGTTCTACAAACAAGGACTTTGCATTTTTTATGAGTGTGCCAACATGCTGTCAAAGTGAATGGACACACTTGAATTAATTAATTAAATTAAATATTATATTATATTTTGGAGAAGCCCTCTAACTGGTGACACAAACCTTGACAGCTGTTTCCTCATTGCCCTGCTTCATTGAGTCCTCCAGTTCCTGTTTCTCAGTCATTGTCCTCTCCAGGTGGTCGTTGGCCTGCCGGAGCATGCTCTGTAGTTTTTTCACCTGCAGGCAACCAAAACCAATGAAATACACCAGACAGCTAAAGTATGTGTGCTATATGTTCTATATGTGTGTATATGTGCATTATGTTCTGAATACTGTCATTTCCCAAATATAAGCCGCACAAAGCGCTGGACTGTGCTTTAAGCAAATTTATAAAACAAAACTGTATTAACCGCATGTGTGTATTTCTCATATCTAGGTATTAACTGCAGCTTATTAAACATTACTTACAATAAAAAAAATAAAAAAAAAACAGAGAATCGGATCATGATGTAATGAGGAAAAGAATCACGTTCCCCTGTAGTTTGAGCTCACCAAATACTGTCAGGAGCAGAAGAACCTGAAAATCTGGTGCAACCTAGATTGAATAGCGAACCTTCAGCTTACGTTAACTAAATGATACCGTAGGAGATGAAATTGAGCTTATGGTGATGTCATTCAGTTAGTGTAAGATACCAGTTCACTAGTCGGTCACTATGTCGTACCAAATTCTCTCATTCTTCTTCCTATCAACAGCACTCAGGGAGCTCTTCACAAACCTGGTCGCGAGTGTCAGCCTCTTGACCTTGGATGACCTGCAATTGTTTCTCATAATTGGAGCACATGTCACACCGACGGCCCAACTTCCTCCCGGCATTCTTCAGCTGACAGACAAAAAAAAACAAAAAAAAAAAACACAGCCTTTAGAAAATGGAAACTTCCACACTACGGGAAATCTCAACTTCTGTTGATGCATGCTCAATAAGTTCAAGAAAAACAGGAATCACACTTTAACATTCCCAAGAACACCCATAATTTAGTGCATTCCAACATGACACTAGTTCTGTTATTCCCTACTGACCCTGGAGTCAGATAGCACAAGAGACAAATCACTTTTTAAGACAGTATAACACACTGTGGTAACACTTTACTTGAGGGTGTTGACATAAGAGTAATATGAGTCTGTCATAAACATGATATAACATTAATGACACTTTTTTAATGTTCATGACTGTTGTTGTCACGCGTCATTCGGTTTTTGTAATGTAAAGTTGACACTGTTTGGGATGCATGACATTACAAAAAGTCTTAAATATTAATGAGATGTCGTTAGTGTTAATGATGCGCATCATATCATGTTTATGACAAGCTCATGCCAATCTGATGTCGACACCCTCTGGTAAAGTGTTACCCACATGGCCATATGTTGAAATAAGTAATCTTATCTTATTTCTACAAGACAACAAAAATCTGCATCTAGTAACCAAACATATTATCAGTGGATTTCATGTTTATCTAACTGAGGCCTCTTTTAAAAGTAGTTCATTCTTCAGGCTGAACATTAACGATATACCAACCTCTTGCTGCAGCAGGTTCCACTCGCTTTCACTGACTAGCCTGTAGCCGGATGGGGGCAGGTAGGCGGTCTCAGGTGCGTGCGAGATGCTTGAGAGGAGTGATGCTGTCTCCTCCTGCTCAGGCGTCATGGCCTTGATGGCCTTCTCCTGGTCCTTGGTGAGCAAGAAGTGGCCGGCGGCTGGTTGCAGCGAGCTGACCGACGCCGTCTCGAAGCCCTCAAAGGCGCCCGAAGAGTCGGCACCAACCAGTGGGCCGAAGTCGGACTCGTCCAGCTGGCTGGCTGACTTGGCCTTGTGATTGTGGCCACCCAGGCCGTGAGAGTGCTGCAGCGAGGCTCCGCCTGATGAGCCGAGGCTGTCGGTAGACTGGACCCGCCGCAAGCCGTCCTTGTACAGGTCCGAGCCGTCCGGAGCGCACCCCGGTGTGTCCGCGTCCAGGGAGTGCAAAGAGCTGTGAATGCTGTGGTTGGGCTGACCCTGAGCAGCAGGAATGGTCAACACCAAATAATGACGTCATCACACTAATTATAATATCTGAAAGAGTAATGAACTGATTCATTGTACCAATTACATTTATCAAAACAGAAATTTACTTAAAATAAGCAGTGCGTATAAATTTTCAGCCTATACATTTTCATCATTATATAGTTATTATATAACTGGGAGTAGAAATAACGTGAACTGATTACTTAGGGTCCTACCTCATCTACAGACAGGCCCAAAAGGGAGTCTTCCGCTGCCTCTGCATGTTCCGTTCCCTCACCCTCATTAACTTCTTTCACCTGGCTGATTCTTTCCTTCTCATCCTCCTCCTGAAGAAAGACACATACAACATCACAAATATACAAGGCAAGGAAAAAAAAAAAAAAAAAAAAAAAACGCCTTTTTTTTGCATAGTCCAGCCGAAAAATTAGGTGTCTAGCCAAACTCATCTGGCTATTTTGGTCACATGTACCAAAACCCTCTCCACACTCTCAGCTACAATTAAACTTGATTATTGATGATTTCGACTGATTGACACACCATGGACTCACAAAAATGAGATTCCGTACATGTGCTTGCCCAAACCTGCATTGGCATTCATTAAAAAAAAGACTTAACAAAGAGTCACACATTCTAAACCATGTATAGACAATTTTACTCGCATGCCGAATTGGGGCAAATATTTTCACAGATGAGCTTTTATTGAATTAACTAGAATGATGACTCTATCCAAGCATGATGCCTAATGGGCACTGCTGAGGCAAGCATTTGAAAGAAGGGAACTTGAGAAAGCGTGAACAGAAAGGGAAACCCAGCTTCTTACTTTCTTTTCTTGAGCAAGCTCTTTTGGTTGGGCTCAGCATGAGAGATGCTGCTAGGATAGCCTTCACTCTTTGTTAGCACAGCAGCACTTCTGGCAAAAGGCACTCAAAATGTCAGATATTCTCTCTCTCTCTGGGATGGTTCAATCAATAGAGATCCATAAATAATTATAACTAGCCTACAGTGCATGTAAGGTTTTTGAAACATAACCAAACAGGGCCAGTCAGCCAACTGAAGATCCTGTTCCCCATCTCCAATGTTGCTTTAAGTGAACCACAGCCCCAGCAGATCTTGAAATCATATGATACACAACATGTAGGAAGACAGAGGTAAGGGGAACTTTCACCTTTGTCTGAAAATCTGAAAACAATAGGACTAGTAGTTTTCACATTATGAGATAATACACACCCAGTGTTCTAATACCATAGACTACAGCACTGATTATTAGTCATTAGTATTAGTAGTAGTAGTAGTAGTAGTAGTAGTAGTATGAGTAGTAAAAGTATTTACCATCTACGGATATATCAAGGAAATCTGACTGGGATGGAACAAAAAAAATAGCAAATTGCAAAGTGCAAATATTGTATTACACTCACACAGCTGTTGTTCTGATACACAGAGGGAAGGTTGAGATGAGTCATTTATGTCTTTACACTTCTGTTAGATCCATTTATGCTCATTTAAATGACATGCAAACTTTAGGGGGCTGGAGGGGACACCTCTGATCTGGCCTGGGGTCAGTTACCTGATCCCGCTTCTTTATCTCCTCCACCTGCCGCAGCTGCTCAGAGGTCAGCACGCTCTCGATCCGCTGCATGTCGCGCATCAGCAGCCGCTGGGACTCTAGGAACTGGTCGTTGGCACGCTGCCAGGTGTGCTTCAGCTGATTGTGCTGCTGCCTCTCCATCTCCAACAGGTGACACACTGGGGTTAGAGTAGACACGGCAGCTGTGAGAACTCACTCAGGTACGGGTTTACGGGGGGGCTGGTATCTGAAAGCAGTTCAGCTTCCAAACGAAAAGCAATTCATGGCGATAGCCTTCCTGTTTTCTATTGTGATTACAGATAATTGAGCTGCTGTATCTTCATCTTCAACAGAGGGCACACTGCAGCCAGAGCGGAAGGACAGCAGTGACAACTCACTCGCTAGGTTTAAAACAGCTGTTATCTGGCAGCAGTTTTCAAACCAAAAACCAAACCAAAAATTTAATGGCGACAGCCCTTCGTTTTGTTATTTAATTCTTAAGGAAAAAAACTTATTGTGCTGTGGCTGTACTGTGGTCTCTCCATCTCAAACAGGTGACATGCTGGAGTGGGAACAGACAGCCAGCAGTGACAACTCTCTCTCTAAAGCTTTACAGTGGGCTGGTATCTGCCATTTGTTCAGTTTCCAAACCAAAAGCAATTTATGGTGATAACCCATCCTGTTTTCCTATTTAATTACAGGAAAACAATTACTGATACAACATTGATTGATATGATGCTTGATTCCATTGCTTGCATATCCCCTAGGATGATCTACAATATAAAGATAAGTGAATGACTAGCATTTATGATTTATGCTGGATGCAACCACATTACAGTGATACCTTCATGGAGTTCTTTACGCATTTTCTCTGCATCCTCCTGGAGTACTGTCTTCTGAGTATTGAGGACTGCCACATACATCTCCAAGTCTGTGCGGCACGACTTCTCAGCCTCCAAAACATGATTCAGTTCCTTCACCTGCCAAGCCACACAAAAAAGCAGATTTAGTAGTAGAAGAGGAAGACATTTGAGAAACTCTAACATCCGGAATGCATCACTTGTGACAGACACCTGCAGTAACATGTGAAAGTGACTCATTTGCATATACCTTGGAGGCCTCCAGTTCCTTCACACGGTCCTCAGAGGTGGTCAGCTTGGCCTTCAGAGCTGCTATTTCATGCTCCATCGGCATGACGACAGACCGCAGCTTCTCTGCATCCTCCTGGGCCTTTCAGGGAAACACACACATACACACGCACACACACAGGACACACAGTCAGTGTCATAGACTGCACACTCCCCATTGCAGTACCCACTCAGACATGCCCAGAAGCAACAACCATCACCATGAAATGAGAGAATAGACCACAATTTCGAACGCTTTCTTCACTGTTACTCCAGCTCAGTGAGGCTTTTGGGAAATGCAGTCCAGTCTGTTTACAGACAGTATGGAAGAACACTGCTGTGGCATAAAAGTGTGAAAGTTAAATTGTGGACTTGCATTCAGAGCTCAACTGCATGACCTCAGGTCCTGGTATTTACAGGACTTTGAATACCGAGAGACAATACTGAGAGGATAGGAGTTGTGTACATTAGTGGTTGCCATTGGCTGAACATGTAAATCATCCCTTACACACCTGACAGAACCATTAAGCCAACAGAAACAATATCCATTTCCTAGAAGTTAGTTAAAGCTTTACGTTTTAGCATTCTGAGTCATAACACAACATTCCAATTATTCCAAAGGTTAATGTCCTGCATCAGGTCAAGCTGGGATTATTCCATCATCATACTGCTGCACCCTCATTTGCAAATTCATCAGACTGTATTATATCACTATACATAATCTTATCAAACATCTGCACCAATGGACAGGCATGCTAGAGTCATACCAAAGACACAGTGATGGCTTGATTCCTAAGAGAGATTTCCACACCACACACCAACCAAATTTTCCCAAATCGCAACAAGTACACAATAACAAGAAATCATCTGCAGACATTTTAAAAACTTGACACCACAAGGCTGACTGCACAAGGCATAGGCTTGATGTAAGACCATCTTAAACTATGAAAGCATTAACCAGCTTCTTCAAACATGGTGGAACTACACTAAAGTTTAATTTTCAAAAACACATAATTTACTTCATATTTAAAAAGCAATTTATGGTAAAGCTACAACTTGGGGCTATCGCAACATGCCAGCAACATCTATGGGTGTGAGTCTCAGAAGCTACCAAGACTGCAGACTTTTCTAACTTCTCATCATAGGGAGGCAGATTAAGGAACTCAACATCTAAGTAGTAAACATAAACCATGCTCACAGACACCTAAAGCATTGTCTCTATCAATATTAATGCAGCTTGTACAAATGGCCCAGTGGTGCAGCACACCAACATGGTGCAGCCCGATAAGCGTGAAAAAGAATGGTTCTATATACCTTCTTCATCTCGTTCTCCAGGTTCTCCTCCTCCTGGCCCTCTGAGAGCCGCCGCCGTAACTCAGCCATCTCACGCTCCGCCGTTTCACGGTACTGAGCCCACTGGGCACGCTCCTGCTCCAGTCGTTGATGAAACTGGACCTCGTACTCCCGGACCGTTTCTATGTCAGGTGACAACGACACACACACACACACACAAACACAGAGTTATTTCCCTGGCACCATTAGGGCCCCTAATGTCATTGATGGTCAACTGGCAACAAACAATAGGAAAAGTCTGCAACATGTGAAATAAATTTAGGTCCAATTTAGTAACAGCAAAATCATTTTGCCATTCTAACATCATGATAAAGATTGTGAGCTCAAAAGTGGCAATGCTCCCACAATCCGTGTGAATGCTTTAGGTCCCGCGTGAGACTTTGCATGTTACACGACTACACTCACTGCCCATCAATGAAATTAAGGTCTGCAGTGCTTTTTCTGCCAAACTGTCTAAGTGGATGTGTGCATAACATCTTGTTTGTTTTTCAAGCATGAACACAATGCATGTGTAACATGTATTGAGTGAACGGTGCAATATAGTCTTGGGTTTGAGAAAGCCTGCTAACAAGGAGGCTGGAACTCTGGCTAGCGTGACTGGCTAGCAAGTCTCTCAAAGGTGACAGCTGGCTAGTCAATCCACTGCAGCTTTCATACCTGTGAGCTACACACTACACATTACATTATACATGGCACCAACTCCAATGTGCTACCTTTCATGATGGCCTGAAGCGAGGCCACCTCCTCCTGCCACTGCTGCTTCACTTGGTCGATGGCCTCCTGTTTGGTGCTCTCAGAGACCGTGGCCACGGCCTTGATGTTCTCCATTTCTGCCCGCGCCTCGGCCAGCTGGGCCTGGACCTGCCGCAGTTCCGCCTGGGAGGCTTCCAGAGAGGACGCCTGCCTCTTCAGCTCCTCTGTGGAGTGGAACCGACACAAGTGAAACACAGAGGAATTGCGGAGGACACACTTTTGTACGTGAACGTGTAAATAAGTCTTTTTTTTTTTGGGGGTAAAGTGAGAGAAAAGTAACTGTTCTCCTAGTGGAGTGTGTGTGTGTGTCCTCACCTTCTTTAGACAGATAGAGCTCCTTAAACTTGGCTCGCTTCTGATTGAACTCCATCTCCAGCTGCTGCTTGAGCTTGAGGATCTCAGCCCGTTCGTTCTCAAGCTCACCCACTCTCTGCTGGAGAACCCCTACAAGGACGGACGGGGGCACACACACACACACACACACACACCAACTATTACACTACAAATACAACTAAGCACCCAGTAGGGCCTAAATGGCACATGTAATAAGTTCTTTCCTTCACTTTCAACCTCCAGCTTGTGTGTGGTGACTGCTCTGTATCACCCAGGTGGGTGCTACAAATTCCACTCTACGGTGCTTTAGGTGGCTTATAAAGCGATATATAAATGTTATGAATCATTATTATAAATGTTATTATCATTACTATTATTATAATCATAATTAGTATTCATAATAACAACAACAACAATAATAATAATAATAAAAAATACTAACCACCAATAAATAGTAAAGGGTGCACTAGTCAAAAAAGAGATAGTGTCTTCGACTGGCAAATGGATTAGCATACAATAGTGCATATTCATTTCATATTCAGATGTCCCTGAATGGTCAGGAGTCTTGCATAAACTGTTGTATGAAAGCAGTCTGGTAGCCTTTGAGATGGACCAATTGTAGCCCAGTAGGCAAGGACCAGAGAATCGCCATGAGGTGATACAGAGCAAATAATAGAGGCTGTGGCATTGAACTGTTGCATTAACCCTTACAGAGAGCATACCAGGTTGTAATAACCAAGAAAACGAGGTCAAAACGTGGTCACACTGCTCTGTTTAGTCATTGATTTTGACCATAGATTGGGGTTTATTTCAAAGACTGTTGTCTGACATTATGTCAACCATCAAGAAACAATCCCTGTCTTGTTTCATGGCGCATATATAGACAAATTCTGGCCATGCACATTTTCTTCTGCGGTCTTCTACGACACTTTAGAATAATAAATGTCCTATCAATCTGATCCGTACTCAGCAGCTTTCTAGCACAACTGAGAATCAGAACCTGCGAACAATTTAGCAAAAGAGAAGAATTCAGCAAATGCCCAAGACACCAAGGCCAGCTCAGAAAAAAATATGCTCTGAAATATGATTATTTTGCCCATTTACTCCTATAGCCTGTTTTCTCGACAAGTTTCAATTTCAAATTTAGCATGAAACCCCAATTCAACTGCAACTTACCTTTGATTGCTAAATTGCCTCATACTGATTACTTACTGTTATGAGTCTATCTAGTAATCGTATGGTTACAGCTTTCATATTGTTAACCAGCTTACTTAGTTAGCTCACACATGCTTAGACGCAGCCATAACTATAAGGGTTCGCGTTGTGTTCATATTAATGCAAGATAAAGTCTTCATGGTCTCATCTTTAATGCCTGCTGTGTACAAGCGCGCGACTATTTGGGTTCCATATTTTGTCGCTGTCAAAGTACAACGCACCATGACAGCTATGCGTCCATTGTTGCTACTTGTCTAGCAAGCTACATTTCTAGTTGCGTTACTGACTGCTCTGCTAGCAAAAGGGGCTATAACAAGCTACACAGCTAACTAACGATGGATAAGGGGTGCACAATCACATGCAATAAACTGAGAAGATCGCTCACTCGCTCACTAATACTTGCACATTAAACATGTTGTCAAAAGCATTGCTGCTAAACAAATTGTCTCACATCAGTCTGCCGTAAGACAAATGGATGTAGATACACTTTGAAAACAGTGAACGTGATGGGTGAGGATTAGCAGCACGGTACCCGGTGATGACAGTGGGCGAGCCCGTGGATGTATAGGCCGCTGGCCTTCAAACAATACACTTAGGTTACCGACATCGGTCGGTTTTTTAAGAAACATGCTTACCGTCATCCTGAGACGACCGGGAGGATCCCGGGGCCTGTTCGGCCATGGTTTCCCGGAGCTGATTGCAATTACCGGGCTTGAGCGTAGACAGCTAGGAGTGCCCCAGTGCACAGACTACTACAGACTGGGCAACGTCATTGAAGCAACAGTACTCATCACGCATGTGTGAACAACAAAAGGGCGGAGTCGAAAAGCTTAAACGCAATTTTAGAAAATAATAATTAAATGTTGTTTTAGGCAAATATGAAATAGGCAGATGCCAGATATACCAAATATGTCGTATATTTTACAGCTCACAAATACTGCTGTTGTTTTTATTTTATTTTATTTTAATTGCCCCTCTACCTGCAAAGTGTTTCTTGTTGATACTATTCTCCTGCACCAGTTGTTGACTGAAGATACAATCAGTTGGCTGAAGATACAATCAGTAGCCGGTTAAAATTATTAGGGGCATCAAATAGCCATATAAAAATGTATTAGCATTATTTGGCCTGTGAATATGCTTTCAATTATCATCAAGTACTGAATCTGAATGTCTGCCTTGTAAACAAAAGTCAGATTCTAGATCTGTAACTAACCTCTAAATCCATTTGTTATCTCTTGCTTATGTATACATGACGTGTGTGTGAGAGAGAGACAGAGAGAGACAAAGACCCACCCACAAACATCATACCATATAAGACAAAACTTCCCTTTACATGGTTAAGTGATTCCATCACAACATCACCGGAGATAGTGCAGGCTATTACTGTTAGCCAAAAGCCTCAAGAGACTAGGAACCTACATGGGATTATACAGGAATCCTTATTTTCTATTTGTATCGAGGACTGGATTTTGATCGCTTCCAGTGGGATATCAGTGTCTGGGGCTCTTCAGAGCACAGTAGAAAGTAAGACATTTATTCTTTCAAGGAAAATTGCTGTGTGGCAGATTGATGCCAATAGGCTACTGTCCTGTTTTAGGTTTAGGTTTAGGTTTGGTGAAACTGAAACTGAAAGGTAACGGAAAATGTTCACAAATGACAGGTTGGCCTATGTTTCAAATATCTGAATAATGGATGGCTAAGTTTATTTATAGGCCAAGGCCAATGGAGTAAAAACATCTTTCAAAAGTAACAGTTATTTAATATGAAAAATAAATTGTGGAAATGACATTCCTGTTTTGAAACTATTACAAATTTGAGCTTTATCTATAGCCAGCTATTAAGTTTGAGTAGTGAAGCTTTTTTTCCATGTCTCCAAATAAAATAGTCACCGTCTGGGCAGTCATGCATTTCATGGGGATAAAGTGCAAGAGGAAGTCATTTAGACATCTTAGACTCTATTTAAAACTGTGAAACCAAGAGAGGATACGCCTGCTCTCTGATAAACTGAGACAATGCTTCAAAATACTGTATGTGAATTATAACTGCTAAAGTGCTGTTGTCTCCTGCGTTGTAATTGTGGCTTCAAAGGCTCAGTGTACTGTGTTGAGAAGTTTCAAGACTGAGAATGGTTAAACCTGTGATGTCTCAATCGGAAATAAGACTGAGCCTAGTTTTTAAAAATAGAATTTGTAAGTTAACCATAACTTGACCAGTTTATGTTCACTAATCTTTTTTGTATACACTGGTCTTTTGTTCAAAATGTAAACATTTTTTTCTATGTCAACAAACATTTTTTGTAACACTTATACAAAACAAATGTGGCTCTATTGCCCCGTTTAGCTCATAGAAAGAGCTGTAAAACCATTTTCCTGAAAGAGGAAGTAAGTATCTTTTAACCTTGCAAATTTTGTACGTGCAAAAAATTAGTTATGATGATGACAATGATGACCACAATGTCATTTCTTCTCTTGCTCTTTTTGTTTTTCTCCTTTTGTCCCTGTGGATGACATGACAGATGCCATTTCTACGTGAACTCTACTGGTTGTGGATCGTGGTGGGAATGGTCTTGTCTTCTTTGGTTATAGCAATTGTATTCATCCTTATCAACAAGTGTATAAGCTGGAAAGGTATTTATTGAATACATGCGGTATTTAAGTAATTGTGAAGTAACTCTCACCTCACAAATGTCTCAGTAATAGTTCATTTTTAATAGGTCATAGGCCGACATGGCTATTTTGACCAATAACTGCATTGTACTTTGTTGTCATTAAGAGGAATATCACAGTATCACAATTCTCTCATTCTTCTCAAATGTAAGTTTCATATTTGTTCACTTATTTGGCACAGCTGGAAAGTATCAGACAAACTCAAGCCCTCAACTAAGCAATTTCTATGCAGAGTAAGTTGTCTTTACTTTTTAAAAAGAACAAATTTCTACAATGTTTAAATCAACACACAATTTTTTCCTGAGTTAAATTTTTTCCAGGCCTATTATGAGTAGAAGCTGACATTATATATATTACTTCTATCATTTATTTCTCTTATGCCTTGAAAATAAATTAACTGCTTGTTTATTTCCTCTGCAATATAGTAGTCGGCCTTACCATACAAGTGATATTGAGAATGATGTTCCTCCTTTACCACCCAGAGATATGTTTGAATCTTCAGAATCTGGTATGTGAAAAAGTCATTATTCACTATGTGTCTTTCAAGATATCTGCGAATACTGGAAAAAAATGACAAGTATGTTGTGAACGCAAGCTAAAGCTCAAGTAGGTGTCAGAAAATTAACTGTAATGTGTAGATGTGAAGAGTTACGGGTTTGTGAGGGGGCGAGCGGTCACCCCGGGTACGGGTAAGGCAAAACTGGGCAGTTGAGGGTAAGCGGACGCAGACGGGCAGCTAGATGTTCCAAAAAAAACCCATTTTTTTTATTAAAACAATTTAGCACCAAAACTAATATGGCGTGAATGTGAGACACAGTAGTTGGTACCTTACTATGTGTCCGGGTTGGTGTAAATGCAGTTTATTGCAGGAGGGAGAAGTGTGTAATAAGTGTGTTTGTGACCGGTGGAGAATCGCGCTTTAAACGCTGAAACGCGTTGTCAATGACGTCGGCCAAACCCCACAAACATTTCCCCAAAATCATAATCTTAATCAAAATCTTAATAAAAGTCCCCCACTCCCAATGCTTTGCCACCGTTCACCAAAAACATACAAGCACATTGTCCACGAACCCCGGTGCAGTTTGTGCATGTGTGTGCATGTGTGTGAGTGAGTCGCGAGTCTCTCTCTCTCTCCCGCTCTCCTACTCGTGCAGGCAACAATGGCACCTGCCACGAGCAAACGCTATTCAGGTAAAAGAGAATCACCTTCTCACATTACCCACCCCTTGCCAGCCCAGTACTGCACAGTGAAGCAGTATGGTTGCAGTGCCAGTGTGATGCGGGCGTTGGAATCCTTCATGGGTCCCAGCCACTGCAAGGCGCGATGGTTAGCCTCTAGGATGAAATCCCGTCCCAGCAGGTAATACTTGAAGGTATCCAGTGGCCACTTCACTGCTAAGCACTCCAGCTCTATCACCGCATACCGGGTGTCTCTTGGAAACAGCTTGCAGCTGCTGTATGCCACCGGCTTTCTCTGCTCACCCTCCCCCTGGAGAAGCACAGCCCCCAGCCCCACCCCAGACGCGTCCGTCTGAAGTGTAAAAGGCTGCGAGAAGTCTGGGCTCTGCAGAACCGGCTCATGGCAAAGCGCCGCCTTCAGGTCCATAAACGCCTGCTCCTGCTCCGGCCCCCACGGAACCCTGGTGGTGCCTGACTTCCTTGTCAAGTCAGACAAAGGTGCCGCACGCCGCGCAAAATCTGGCACGAACCGGCGATACCAGCCAACCAGACCCAGGAACGACCAGATGTCCTTTTTGGTCTGGGGCCTGGGACAGTCCAGTATCGCCTGGACCTTATCTGTCGGTGGCCAAATGACACCCCGGCCAATAACGTGGCCCAGGTACTGCACCTCCTCCCGGGCTAAGGCGCACTTCAGCGGGTGGATGCTTTCTGGATGCGTCCAAGCACGTCTGCCAGATGACCCAGATGCTCTTCCCAGGAGGTGCTGTAGACCACAATGTCGTCCAGGTAGGCTGCTGCGTAAGAGTCCATACACGCCAACACGCTGTCCATCAGGCGTTGGAACGTGGCCGGAGCCCCCTGCAAATCAAAGGGCATGACCACAACCTGGAACAGTCCCTGTGGTGTGCGGAAAGCTGTGCAAGGTCTGGCTTCCTTAGTTAAGAACACCTGCCAGTACCCTTTGCACAGGTCCAAGGTGGTGATAAAGGCCGCCCTCCCCAGCCGCTCGATCAAGTCCTCCAATTGAGGCAGGCGTCAAACTGGGACTGGGCATTGACGCGCCGGAAATCAATGCAAAAGCGCATTGTGCCCTTCTTGGGCACCAGCACTACCAGGTTACTCCAGTCACTGGTTCACTGTATCATCCCCAGAGACAACATCTCCTCCACCTCAGCCCTGAGGTGCAGCAGGAGATGCTCTGGGACAAGGTACATCCTCTGATGCACTGGTGTAGTGTCCTTCAGAGGAATATGGTGCTCTACAATGGTGGTGTAACCTGGTCTCACCTCCCACCTCTGGTCCCACCTCTCCCCTGCTGGCAGGTGGAGAGGTGGGACATGTCCAGGGTGGCAGACTGCTGGCTGGTGGGGAAGAACTGCTCCGGTGTCTCCTCCTCCTCTGCCACAGCCTGCACACAGAGCTGCAGACTTGTGTCCCTCTCATGCCACTCCTTCAGCAGATTTACATAAAAGACCTGCGTGGGCTTTCACTTACCAGGAAGGTTGATCTCATTGGTGGCGGGACCCACCTGCGGCACCACCTCATAAGGCCCCTGCCACTCGGCAAGAAGCTTGTGCCTGGTCTGGGCACAGCCTCCACATCCTCCTTCAGCTGGTTGAGCTGCAGCTGGACACTCCTCCAACGCAGCTCCTGCTTGTAGGACTCTTTTCCTTGTGCCTTCAGAGGCCTTTCAAGGAGATGGCGTAGGATGGCAATCTCTGACTCTGGGCTGTGGCGCTGACTGGGGTCTGCTCCTCGTCCAGGAACTCCTCCTCCTCCTCGTCCAGGTCCTCTCGGGTCAGCCTCTATCCCTCCATCCTTAGCCAAGTGCGGCTCCGGCTCACGCTGCCTCTCCGATATGTGCCTTGTCTTCCCCTTCTCTTGTCCAGCTTCCTCCACAAAGGCGTAACACCCAACACTTCTGACACCAAATGTGAGGGGGCGAGCGGTCACCCCAGGTACAGGTGAGGCAAAAATGGACAGTTGAGGGTAAGCGGACGCAGACAGGCAGCCAGATGTTTTTATTAAAACAATTTAGCACCAAAACTACCCAAGCAACGATTGCAAATGTCACAAAATAAACAGGGCCAAATATATAAACGTCCAGCAAAAAAAAAGGCTATTGGTACTGGTTGGCCGTTGGCCACAGCCTCACAGCAAGCTTAGCACCTACCCTCACGCTCCCCAAAGGCAGTATGAGGGCCCTCTTTATAGGGCTGCCGGTACCCTTAGATTGGACCCTACCATTCTTAAAACAGGTAAACCTTTAAACAAAGCGTTTACAACCTCAATAGCCCATCAAAAAAGATTCTAAACATAATCATAATAACCCACCACCAACCTAATGTCATACAACCACCTCCACAATTTGACATTTATATTACAAATTACCACACACATTACGCCCCACCATGCACAATGCCCGCTACCACAGCTCCGAATCAAGGTGTAAAACCACGGCTCCCACAGCAGGCGCTCTTCTGCGAAGGGCAGTGAAGCCGAAGCAGACCGGTGAGTATTGTGTTTGTGTTTGAGGCTAGGCAGGGTTTTAACGGAGGAATATGGCGTGAATGTGAGACAGTAGTTGGTACCTCACTACGTGGCCGGGTTGGTGTAAATGCAGTTTATGGCAGGAGGCAGAAGTGTGTAATGAGTGTGTTTGTGACCGGTGGAGAATTGCGCTTTAAACGCTGAAGCGCGTTGTCAATGGCGTCAGCCAAACCCCGCAAACATGTCCCCAAAATTACCTACACCGTTAATAAAACAGTTCCCCACTCCTAATGCTTTGCCACCGTTCACCAAAAACATACAAACACATTGTCCACGAACCCTGGTGCAGTTTGTGTGTGTGTGTGCGCCAGTCGTGAGTCTCGCTCTCCCGCTCTCCTACTCGCGCAGGCAACAATGGCACCTGCCACGAGCAAACACTACTCAGGTAAAATAGTTCTCTTGCGTCACGGTGAGCAGGGGGAAGAATCACCTTCTCACAGGGTTCTTGTTGCGAATTCACATTTGTGTGTATCCCATAGTGTTTTACATTCATTCATTTCGTTTATGTATTTGATAGGGACAATGCTTATTAATTAACCAGAATTGTACTGTAAATAAGACAGATTTAACAAATGCTAATTTGTATCTAGCTGGATCTTCAAAGAGCAGCCTAAATACAAATGATTGTTAATATGGACAGTCTGTGAGTTGGCTTTGTATGACAAGGGGTACATCTCAAGCGAAATGCATAACCGGAGCCGGAGCATTCACTTCCCATTTTGAAATATTAATCCAAGGGCAAATTTCATTTCAGACATATGCAGGAGATGCACTACAGGTAGGGGATTTTCCCTAGGCATATACAATACAGTTATCTTGTAGCACTCGCAAATATGTCAAATGCTGTGCCCAGAATCCATAAAGGCCCTCTGTCACAGTACAGCAGTCTCTCTCACTTTTCTCACTATGCTGTCACAGAAGCCAGAGAACACTAACCATGCCTTAAAGAAGTTATACAACAGGATGTAAGATACAACTTTGCTCAATTGACCTTTAGCATTTGCAAAACACCAGATGTTGTACCCAGGATCTGTAAAGACATGCCTTCATGTTACAACATGCACTCCCATAGATGGCAATCAATAACCAAGCCTAAATTACACAATAGGATACAACAGCCACAGGAGATATGAAAACTAAGTGCCGTAAGGTTTTTCACATCCCTGTTGTGTTCATTTTGCCAGTGAATCAATACGAGCAGGTTGACAGCCTCCCAGAATATCTAAAAGTGGTTGATGATGGGAACTCACAGGCAACACATGACCAGCCTGAAACATCTAAAAGTAAAGAGGCACTAGAAGACCAAGACGACTCCGGTGAGGACTACGATGATGTCATGCCACCTCCAGGATATGACAGCGAGGATTATGATGATGTAGGTTGAAAGCCACCCAGCACACAAATGGACTTTCAGACAGAGCAGACACATTCTCTGTACTTTTAAAGGCTTACTGACCAACTTTTTGTTGCCAGAATGTAGTTACTTTTAATGTCACTGAGATAATTTTTGAGATAATATTTTATTTGTATTTAAGATTAATTTTCATCTTTAGCAAATATTACTGTGCATTAGTCATGTTATTGTAATATAATGTTAAGTAATTGTAGTGCAATGCATGGGAAAATGCTTCTTAGTCTTAGGGAGCCTTCTGCACTCAACTAGTGTGTATTACTATCCCCTTAACTCAGACCTGGGCAGCTTTAGATTTGTGGCACCAAAATCAGCTGCAGCTTTCTTAAATAAATGGGAGGCAACTTTGAGGACAGTAGGAGGAGAGATACTGGAGTATCCTAATGCAGCAGTGCTATGCAAGCACAACTTGACAGAACACTTTAAATCACAGAGAAAGAAATGCAGCTAACCCATAAAGAAGTGCAGTACGGTATGTGCATGAGTGTCTCTGAGGTAGGTGTAGGCCTATTAATGCTAGTGGTCAAGTTTTCAGGTGTGAATGAGACCATGCCACACACTAGTCTATTAATATTCATCATTCACGATATGAATTTATTTTAGGCCTATCATTGCATGAAATTTGGAAGTCTTGAAAACAGCCATAAGATGAGGCATTATCTGATTTAGAAGTTGTTTTGGGCTTTGCTGAAAATCTCTGGTTGGAAATAGAGGCCCAATATACTGTTTGTGTTGGAAGCAAAAAGCAACAAAAATTTGTAACAGCTTGTAAATCCATCGAGACATCATATTTCGCTGCTTACGTTGCGGACTGAGGAATGAGGGTTTTGAAATGATGCTTGCCAGCTACAACAAACTCAAATCAAGCTGATGTGCTTTTATTATACTTAAAAGCCAGTTATTACTTCAGTACTGCTGGAGAAGGGAAAATGAGAAGCAAGACTTGACTACAGGGATTTTCTTTCAGTACGCCCAATTACTTCAAATAAATAAAAATATATTTGAAAGTATGTGTCGTGTCTGTACCTTGTCTGAAAATGAATGAGTGATTTTACAAGTATGGGTTTGCAAGAGAATACCATCACATTGTGTAAATGTGTATTGTTTTTTGTATACACAACATTGTGGACACCTCCTTTCCTTCACTACCTAAGGCACTATGGATTAAAGTTATTAAAGGTCAACACATTAAAATGAATAACATCCAATCCCACCAATAGCTGAAAAACACATAAAATAAAGAAAAACATTTGGCATACTCCCTTTACTTGTAACTCCTTCACTCCAACAAAGGCAACATTTGAAATGTCAGAAACCAAAGCATCACACTTCCTGAAAAATGTAAGGGCTTACCACACATCTGCAAATACAAGCAAAACAACAACAGAAAAAACTGCAATTGACGGTTGTATAAACAATGCTCTCAGTGAGGAGTGAAAAAGTGTGATCTTGCAAAATAACATTAAAAAAGGTAAGAGAATGCAAAGCTAAATGCACACTTTATATACATTTATTTTTCTTAAGTAAAATGACAATGATCTGATATGAACTGATCCAGATTTTTTCCTTCTGCAGTCAAATATTAACCGACTATTGTTGCACATCAAGACAAGCCCTCCAAACCACCCCCCCAAAAAAATAATAATAATTAAAAAACTGTAATCAGCACAGGATTACTTTGAGGAGCAACATCCTGTCACTGCGACCCATCTTCTGCTTTCAGTGTCAGTTGAGGCTCAGAAAGTTTCAAAGGGAGAAGAGGACTGAAAACGCGGGTGGGAAATGTCTCTTCCCCGGACCTCAGTGAGTTTCTGTTCATTGTACAGTACATGAGAAACGAGTTGAGAGGGGGGAAAAAAAGAACACTTTTTTTGTTCTCCCACTGCACTCAGCATCAATGTCCAGACGCAAAAGAAAGAAAGGGGGAAAAAAAAGGAGCTCAGTCTAGCCCCCAAGACGTTGGCCCTCACCCCAGGCAAAACCTCCTGGCCGCTCTTCTGGAAGAGGGTTGTAATTGGCATCCTCCTCTGCAGTGTCGAATAGCATCTTGCTGAAATACAGAATGGTGACCGTCAATACCATAAATACAATAAACCACTTCAGTGTGGTTAAAAAACAACTTCTTCTATTTTTTCCTCAAATGAGAGTTGCTCCAAACTCTTGACTCTCAAACTCTTGACTATCACATCTCTGACACACAACGGATGTGGTCTCAGCCAGTCCTCAGTTTCAGTTCAGCATAGACTTCACCAAGATGGCAGACCTAATATTAAGCATCATCAGAACATCAGTTGAGGAAGGCCAAAGAAGCAACACTTACAGAATGGTAGGAGTCTTTAACCATCTGCTGCCACCTGGTTGATTGGGGAATACATCTTCAAGGAAAAAATAGACATGTCCCACGGCAATACCTATGTGAGTGTATGGAACAGAAATTAGTCACATGCTCAAACTGATTTTTTACCACATTTGGGATGTATAACAATTCAGCACAGCCAACATTCTTATGGCCTAATGGAAGGTCCAATCTTTTTCCTCACCCAAGAGATCCACAATGATAGAATTTCCAAGCAGCAGAGAGAAGCCCATTAGCACCCATGGAAGGAAGGGTGCCTGGAAGTTCAACAGACCAAAGAAGTTCATGCGCACGTTGGGGTTGCGTCTGCTCCACACGTACACCAGCATAATGGTGAAGGCTTGGCCTAGAAACACCAAACTTACAAATGTGCCAAATATCTGTCCAGAAAATTAAGTGCCACAAACATAGTGTAAAACTATGAATAAAAATGTATATACATTTGTCTATGACCATGACTTTACTGCCCATTCATTAACAAGACTAACAGTAAAGATTAAGTAGTAGTAGTAAGTTTACTTGTTCCCAATAGGACAATTGTTTTACCAAGTTCTCAGTCTATAGATGGCAATGTTCTCTCCAACAATAACTCACCATAAATGAAACAGACAATGATATAAACAGCATCATGACACATGTCTAATAATGGGTTGTGCCCTTGTATCAAGGGAACAGAACACAGAAACAATAGAAATTGATTTTCCACAGAGATACAAGGATACAGTCATGAGAAGGCCACCAAAGAGGAACATGAAGACAAAATCAGCTGTTCTGCCTCTGAAAGAGCCCTCCTCCAGCATACGACAATACCGGTATCTGGAACACTTGAGTTAAAGACATCTTGGGCATAATAGTGAAATATTAAGGGATGTCTAAACAGAGCACAATTTTAACCATAACAATATGATGCACATAGTGAGTGTCTCTGATGACACAGGGGAGTGCCTCTGATGACTCTATACTCGAGTATGCAAGCAACAACATGGTTTCAAACAATAAGGACTGAGGTATGGCCGTGCTAGCTCAATCCCCTGACCTCATCTCCATTACAAACTTGTGGCTGACATTAAAGAGAGATTACTGCTGTTTTTAGGTCAATTTACCAGCTTTATAGTCACTTTAATGGTTAAGCGACTCATTGTTGGCTCCCCCTATGGCCTCTTCGCAAATTTACAGAACAGTACAGCCTGCATTGCCTTCCCAGACTTTCCTGGTATTCCTTTAAAGATGGAATTTTTGAAGCAAACCCCCCAAAATTCACAGTAACTGTGGAATGTTTGTTTACTCTGAGCTGTAACACCTGTTTACAGGTGCAAGAAATTGGGTTGGCTGCAGATGAGCTGCTGTTATATCAAAAACAATGGTTATGCAATTTAATACTACAGTGAAGTTAAATGTTTGAAAAATGTCTTGATAAGTAAATGTTTGAAGAGAAAAGATTTCAACACTTATTTCTTAACAGCATGATGTTCCCTTGCTTCCTGTAATGATACAGACTTACTCAAATTTGTTTCTAATTAAGATTAGACATTTTAAGGTTTCTAGGCAACAAATCTGTAGAAAAAAAACAATTAGCCATCACAGTTGTTGTAATGCATTTGTTGATAAAGGATACAAAAATATCATGTTGAATAAGAAATTGAATCCAACTGGACCAAAAAACAAAAAGTTGGTTATAAGTCGCCATACCTGTGAAATATAAGGAAAAGTTACTTAGAAACAAGTATCCAAATATCCTAAATACAATGTCACAAATCTGGAATACCAAGGGGAGCACTTACTTGATAATTCCTTATAATCAAATCAGGATTGAAATAGAGTTGGAAAGGTGTGATGAGTTCTAATTGCTGGTGGAACAAAAATGTGAGGCAAGTACAATCAGCTCAAAATTAGTTGTCTGACACTCCCTCTAGTAACAGGCCTATCATTTAGGTTCACATAAATTATAGAGACTCATATGAACAACTCATGTCTCTCCTCCGTGGGCTTATCACACAGGTCTAAATCGTGAATACGTTACACGTCTACACTATGAGTGTTTACGTTGCATGTATGTACTTATTAGAGTAGAGAAAAATGCACTTAAACTTAACAAGGAACCCTTTCATCAACGGTTTTCCCTAACAGCCTCAGAATGGCCCCCATCTAGGATAGGTACCGATTTAGTGAAGGCACAACGTCAAAGTTGTGGCAAAAATGTAGCTGATCAAACACATATTTTAATTATAAGTAGAATAGTAATGATTGCCGCACAACGTTAGTTATAAGTTGTGAGCCACAAGCGTCAACAAAACATGTGTTATGTTAGCTTCCCATCTACGCTAGCTAATGAGAATTGTGATGTCCCATCAAGTCAGCTAGCAGAAACGCTAAACTTTGTATTTGTTTAAGCAGGCTTATTTCATACACATACGTCAATTCTCTTTGACATCTGGTTCGTTAGATAAATACAGCAATTCTAATTTTATTTTTGCATAACAATTTATGTAGCGTTCAGCTAGGCTAATGAGTTTCACCCAAACAGAGAATGACGATTTCGTTTGTGAAGCTTTCTCAATTACAACCCAGATAAGTTGCGATCATTAATATTTTTGTAAAAGATATTACGTACCACAGCAGCTGTTGTAAGCACACAGGCAGTGGTATATGCCCTTGTTACCACAGGAATCTGTAAATATTCTTGCTGGAATGTCTGGTAAGCCATCTTCTTCGGACCACCACACAGGTGCTTCCGGCACTTTCTTGACACGTCATAACATTCGCTAGAAAAAGAGGCGGGACGTTTGAATTTTATGATCTCTTATTTGTGTATCGTTTGAGGAGCACAAACATGTTATTGGAGCACAAATATGTCAGTCATTTGTAGGCCGGCCACATTACGATATGGCTGTTTTCAATTGGTTTCTGCAAATATACGTGTAGAGAGGGACGCTGCACACGACTAACATGAAAAAAGACATGGCCTGTTATATCAGCCCCAGTATTTTGCTAATCAAATTATACATTTTCAACCCCTGCATCTTTAGTTATAGGTCTATTTTAAAAGAGCGATTGAAATGAATGCTGAAAAATGCAAGCTGTATGATGACCACACTAACACTGTGTGTAAGCGGTACTGGCAGTTGAGAGTGTTGTGAAACTATTTTTATGAAATCGTAAGAACCTAACATACAATCAAACGTACAACGCAATTTCTAATCCAGCCTGTATTCATATGTAGACCCATCATGGATTATACGTCCTGCCAATAATGTAGTTTTGAATTTCAACCACAAGAGGGAAGCACCGTCAAAGCTTTACAATAGCCCAAAGATTCTGATCAAAGATTCTGAAGGCCTTTCTCTCTCTCTTAACACTCAACACAGTATTTATTTATTTATTTATTTATATATATTTTGAGGAGCAAAAAAAACACAGGAATTTTACTCTTTTAGTCTTTTTGACATTCTGTCAAAGCTATTGTTTATGTGAAATTATAGTAAACAACAGAAAGTGTTGCACACAAATACCCCGTATGAACCAGTCAACCAGGCTATTTTGGCTCCGACAGCAGTACCTGCTCGACAGATAGGCCTAAAAGGACCGGCTCTGCCAAGGCCATGAGATGAATTCCAAGAGGTGCACACATGCTCTTCTCTGCACCAGATATGAGTTGCTGATGTTGTTAGTTATGATTTGAGATTTGAGGAGACTGTCAGTATAGCTTCTCAGTTTAGTTTATGCTGTAAAATAAAATATTCTATTATTGGATAGCTACTTGTACTATATATTTCTAATGATGCAATTTGAGGTGGCTGCCACTGGAGGGAAGCAGTTTCCATCAGCCGCTGGAGTCCACCGTAAATCTAGACTGGAGGAAAAATGTGTTGAGAAAGACTTCAAAAAGCATCACACTAAGTCCCTTTGATCACACTCTATGTTGTCAAATGTGATTAACATAGGAATCCTGCTGGATGAAACAGTCAAGTGAATACATTACCTCCCTTGCATAAATTTCACTCATTTATGACAGGACAGGAAATTGTGTGTGTGTGTGTGTGTGTGTGCGTGTGTGTGTGTGTGTGTGTGTTTGGACACACCCAAAATCTCAGTATAACATTATCTCTGTGTAAAAGCTCTTCTCTACACACTGTTGTTTTCCATTAAAATGGTGGAGCAAAAACACAGTGTGGTGGCATAAAAAAATGGATGTGTAGCCTATGCTTCATAACTGTGTTCTGCAGTTCACTGAAAACCTTTCCCTATAGATGTGTCACCGTAATGGCAAAAAGCTAATAAAAGTATGCTGTACATAGGCTAGACATTGTACAATTGGACTTGGGGCTGGAGGGCTTCCACCTCTAAAAGGCACAGCCAGAGATGAGGGGATGAGGTGGGCACAGTGAGGGGTCGGATGAATGCAGAGGAGGAGGGGGGGGGCAGATTTCAGCCGCAGCCCTGTGTCTGTCTCTTTCATCTTTACCCTATTAAAGGCCCAGTCAATGCGGTGGAGGCCATGCCAGTGGACTAGAGGATGGTGGCCTGGTGAGAGGAATCACAGTCCAGGAACAGGGGCTCTACCCTTACCCTCTACCCCTACCCTACTAACCCAACCAATCCCACAACCCCCCTCTCCTGCCCCACCTATTCTCACTCCCCCGAATGAGGCTTATCTGCACATGCCTCCCCACTCATTCACTTCCGCTCCTGCATGTGTGACATGTCCTGATAGGGCCAAAAAATCAAGAGAGGCTGAAATAAATTAAATTGCATTAAGCAAAGGCTGGAGAAGACTGATTAAGAAAGGCTCATTTCTGAGGCAATTCTCTTAACTGAGAGCTTTTTTCAATGTTTGATTTGGTTATAGATGAAAACCATTAAATTGTAAACAAAATGTTCTTTGTTAAATTTCCTCATTTGTAAAAATGTTGTAGATTTTCAACAGAGCCCCTGCCTGATGATGTTAGATAAACGATTGTATCAATACAAAAACAATTTAGTTCAAGATAAGAATGAGAGCGCAATCAATGAGGATGTCACTGTATGTGGTTGATCAATAGGTGAGACTAAAATCTTTGCTTGGGTCTGCAAAATCAACCAAAATATGCTAATTTTTTCATACCACTTCAACAGCTGTGTATACCAAATTTCTCTTTTTTGTTTGGATGTGTTTGGCTACTCAAAACAATTTTTAAATAATTTTATGTCTATAATAATGCCACATGCCATGTTTTATTTTTTTCTGAATCACAGTAGAATGTTTTCCCACACTGTCTCAAAAAGATTCCAGTGGGAAGTTCAACAAACCTCCCACCACCCATCAAACTGTAAAATTTTATTTTGGTGCCCTTGGGCAGTTTTCCAGAGAGGTCTCCAGAGACACCGATCTTCCCACCACTAGAGGACAATTTTGAAATTAGAATACTGAACACTGAAGACAGAGGACCCACAGGATATCCTATTATCATGTCCTTCATATTGTAACACATAATTCAAGTAACACTGAATAGGATGAGGCTTATGCTTAAAAAGTAAAAAAATAAAAAATAGTTTAAAAACTTAAAAAAATATATATTTATTTACACAATGTACACAAAGTGTCTCTGGTGTATCAAACATGTGCACATGGGTATCAGGATAGCTAATGATGACCTAAACTGGACATGTAAAAGGATTAGGATACAGTTAATCCTTTTAAATAGACAATTGAGTCCATCAGTTCCATCCCCCAGATCTTATATATATATATATATATATATATATATATATATATTGTGAAAGGAAACAAAGAATGAAATGCTGCAGATCCAAAACAATTGATGTGTTGAAGCTTAACTAATGTAACACAGAGATAGTGCCTGAATCCTTGTGGGTGAGCTGCATTGCACAGTGTTTCTTCATTTAGCTGAAGGTTACGATTCAGTGGGATATCAAAACAGATTAAACCACCCATAAGCCTTCTGGGCCGGCGGCACAAACATGGGGGTGTGGTGGTTGGGTGTGTGTGTGTGTGCGTGTGTGTGTGTGTGGAGGGAGAAGGAGTGGTCCTGGCACAGACTGGCGGACAGCCGGCGACAGGCTGTGTGTTCTTGGACGGGATGGCAGCCCGTCACAGTCAGAGAGGGGTCACTTCCTCTCAGCTCGTCCACGGGTCGCGCTCTAGTCCAACAGCCTACGGCCCCCCAGCAGTCTGTCTCTGCTTCACCTCACAGGTTTCTTCTATTTCTTTACAGCAAGCATAAACCAAAGTCACATAATTTTTACACTTCACAAGAAGTTTTGTGAGTTTTTGCATGGAAACGATTCCTAAAATAACATTTTACAAGCTGCAATACCATTTACATATTTATCAGCAATTACGATATTATCTTAAGACCAGCAGGCATTTGGGACTTGGTGGCTGAGATGAAAGCTGGGCAAGTTTTTCTCCAGTTAAGGACACAAGCAGTCCTGCCAATCTCTGATTAGGCACCAGTGTAGTCAGCAGGCCGCAACATGTTAGGGGGCCTGTTGATTCAGCCAACCAACCGCCTCAGAGGCGTACTCAGAACGGAGCCACTGAAGCGATACTGGAGAGGTTAACCAACCCATTAGCCAGGGAGTCTCCTTGTCTGCTTCACGGTTCCATTTTCACACTTGCAGACAAAATTGTTGTTATTCTACAAAAGATCAATGTTTGCTGTCATGTAGATATTTTCACACTTGCAGACAAACTTGTTGTCATTCTACAAAAGATCAGTGTCACGTATATATTTGCAAATAATTTTAAATATAATGCATAATGTGTCAAAAGATTGCAAAGGAGCATAACATGTTTACTGTACATCAGCTGCAGCATTTCAAGGCTGGCTTTGTTGACCTTCTGTAAATTCTTTGAAACGACATTTAAATGTCATTAGTCTCTGAAAATGTGGAGATCAATAGATCACATGAATACTTCATTAGAGTGAACTTGATTATTGTAAACAGGGTAATTATAAATGTGTCATGTGCCAGCCACATTTCTTTGAGGCAGAACATTATGACATATATAACATTGAGGAGAGGAGCTATTCTCCACAATTTTGCATGCGCCGGTAAAACCTCAAAGTACTCTTGGATGATCTAGGTCACTTTCTAATCTTGCAAAAGGCCTATAGTCATAACTCTACAAAAATGACTTGGGAGGATCAATTTATGTGAATTTCAGCCAGAGAGAAGAAGAGGCTTCAAATGCTTTCAGGAACTGAGTACCATTTGTGGGCAGCACTAATGGGACATTGGAGTTTCTGCACTCAACACTGAATGTGCGCTGTAACATCTAGGGGAAAGGTTACATGGGCTGAATTTTTCAAAAACATGTCACATTTTCTGCAAGAAACATGGTGGATTACAGTACTATACTCCCATAAGAACATTGTAGCATGGATTGGCCTTTAACCAATCTGATATGATCCCAGACTTCTTTTTTTAGTGTGTCTCTCTCACATTTGCCTTAGTTTTCCTTTCTCTTTAAGTTAAAGCACAGAGGTTTTGGGGGATAAGGTGCATGCAGGATAGGGCTGTGCCCATCATCTGCCAATCAGAAGTGAAAGCCTTGCTCATCTTTGCATCACCTATACTGTCTACCACAGAAGTTGGAGAAATCACGTCTCTTTCTCTCTCTCTCTCTCTCTCTCTCTCTCTCTCTGTTAGTGCACCTCATTAGCAGCTTTCTTCATACCCCTTCCCTTGCAGACCATTTTTGCAAGACAGCAGGAAGGAGCAGATGCCACTCTTTCTCTTAGCTGTCACTCATTCTGGAGGGTCCGGAGTGGACCCCCGCTGGCCAATTATCCCCTCCCTGAGCCCCCACAAAGGTCTCGCAGTGATGACCATATTGGCACAGCTCCAACTGGGAGCACACAAAGCGCTCCATGACTGGGATGCTGTGCATGTACGTCTGGAAACGCAGACTACAGATTGCCAAAGCCACCTCCGGTTATAAAGAAATGCTAACATCTATCTCATGTAAGAAATTTTGGAAAATGTACAAAAGGTACAACAATTTTTCCAGGGTGAAATACACATAAAAGTCGAATGGAGAGGGTAAGAGAAATTTCCATTTTAATGATCCAGTGGAATGCATTTTTTAAAATTATTGGCAATTCAGCTATTTTTTGCCAAGGAATTTTATCGTTACATTATGCACTTTTAATGGGCTTAGCAAGGCAAAGTGTACTGTCTGGCTTTCAAGCAAAGCAACTTGCTGACTTGAACAAATGAGGTGTTTGAGGGCATATTAATGCCTTTGATTTTCAGTCACTTGGTTTGGGACAGCCCTTTACATGTCTGGGCTACACATGAAAGCCTAGTGCAGCTTGTTTGCGAATCTTCACAAGGAAGTCTGCAGAGTCTTCAAAGCAAATTTACATATGTCCTTTCAACAAGCCTAACAAACCATAAAACAGTTGTATTACTTAATTTTAATTGAGTTGACTGAGGCTTGTAAAAAAACAGCACCCTTAAACTCCCAAAAAAAAAAAAAAAAAAAGCAGCATGGAGAATGATAAGGAGAAAATAGGTTTTGGGGTTACAGTTCAGTGCACATCAATCATTCTGACTAATGCCAATGAATTAAAAACAAGGTGCCATGCCTTCAGGCTTACACCATCTGTGGGGCAGAGAGCGATGCCTTACCACATTTTATTAAGGGTCATAAAAGCCAACTGTTCTTATAAATAAAAATGTGAAGGCTCTTGTTATCACTCTGTTTGATTTTGTGTTAAGTTACCAATGATAGCAAATACATGAGAACATTTTTAATTGTCAAAATATGTCTAATTTATTGTTTCTTTGCTAGAAGGAAAAAGAGCCTTAAAGAATAGTTATAAATTGTGACACGCTCTGTTAAATGTACTTATCTGAAAAGCAAGTATTTTTCTTGCTATCTGTCTTCTTATCTTTCTTCTTTCTTCTTTGCTAACTCTCTTGTTAAACAACAACGCTATATCATCATGTAAGCCACATAAATCAGTAGTTAAAGTGGAGGTACTCTCTTAAATGAAGAAGAATGACATTTCAAATCTGCCCGGAAACCTCCATGCGGTCAGAGGTGATTTAGGGTCTGTCATATGAAGAGTATGAATTGGAGGATTTATGACTTTTTTTAGTCCTCAGCAAATGGTGAGTGCCTCGTATTTCACTCAGCATTGACATGTCTGTTTTAACCAGATGAGAGACTGTGTGACACTCTCTATTGAGATAGGCTACTGTATGCCCCAGACCCAAAACTCACTGTGGCACAAAATGATCAAACATGAAAGGGGAAGAACATGTCAGGATTACATGTATACATGTAAGTATAGAACAGAACTTACAAAGAGCACATTGTCTCAATCTAACGTATTGAAAAACGTAGACATAGAATAACTGTAGAACATTTAGGGGTCAGACGAGGACAAGGGATTGTTATGTCAACAGCTGCAGTTTTTTTTTTCTTTCTTTTTTTTTGCTATGTTCAGATCACTCACACACTCCTGATTCTATTGTTGGAATGCTGTTGTGTGGCCTAAGATCAACTCTGCATCTGAGCCAAGAGTCTCTCATCTCTCCAGTTCACCTCTGCCTGCCAGTACCTGTGCTTCCTTTCACCTGTTTCATCCTCTGGCAACGATGAGGAATACCTACAACATGCCTGATTCTCCTAGACACTCTAAATGTAAACAAACAAAGCAGTACACTCAGTCTGTACATGGACATTTGGTCAGGGGCTTGACAGTGCTGATGATGTAAGATTCAGATAGCAGTGGAAGATAGTAAAGATGGCCAACGTGGTTCTGAGACATAGCAGTGGCATGGTTTCAGATATGGGATTGAGGGAAATTCCATGCTGGCTGGCAGGGCATTCATGAGATGACAGGCACTCCCACACGGCAGCTGTGCAGGAAAGTACAGCAGAGTGTAAGCCAACTCAAGTGCCTTCTGTAAGAGCCTGGAAGCCCGCCTCATTCCGCTCGGAATTGCCAGAGAAGCCAAGGAGCTCTGAATGCCAACCAATGGCATGCTGACAAGAGTGTGAACAAAGTGGACTACAAAGGCTGTGAGCAGTGAGGTAACTGTCACACACATGTGGTTCAACCAAGCATACCCACAGCAGGCACTGTCATCATGTCATACACTGACACCAGTACATGTGAAAGGAAAGATTTGGCCACCATCTTAAAGCTCTCAGATTTGCACAAAAATATACCAGCCTCTGTAACAAAATGCATCATTTTCAGCAAAGGATCCTGGCGGAGTGAGTGAACCACTGTGCAGCAGATTGAGGTGTCAAATCCCATAAAACAAATAAACTCCATAAGTAATAATAAACTCCATAAAAATAGTCACCCCATTTTATATCTGGGGCCTCTGCTTTCCTTACAACATGATATGTGATAATTATGTTGCCACCTTTGGATAGCTGCATATACAACAAAGCTGCCGGGTAGCCCTAGAGAATGGAACAGGATATACATCATCATTTAAATCAATGGGGAGACAACAGAATCTGTGCAGGAATTCTAGACATGTGACATGCATCTCTTTTCTTTACAAAAATAAATGCCTGGCTGGTTAAACATCAATCTCACACAAGCATGCTATTCTGGACAGTCTTGACAGTGAGTCTTTCCAGCTCTTACAAAGCTCAAACCATACGATACAATGTTCAGTAACATGATGCACACCATTGTTCTTCTCATCTACCTGAGGCTATACAAGTAAAGAATGGATGGGCAGAAACAGAATGGAATCAAAACATGTTTGAAAAAAAGGTGATACAAAAGGAAACTGTAATTTCTTTGAAAATGAATTTTTAGCAAGGATAATTTTAAAGAATACACAATGCTTTAATGTGTGTGTGTGTGTGTGAGAGAGAGAGAGAGAGAGAGAGAAATATTCCACTTTTGTCTAATTGTTTTTAAATGCTCTTATTTGTTCACTATTGCCCTGCTCACCCTCAGGCGGGGCAGCCATATTTTTATGCTTCTTTCATATGTAAATGCTGATGTGCTTAACACACATTACAGGAAAAAATGACTACCAGTGTTCAATCAATCACAAAAGCAAAGGTCTACTTCTGCTCATAATAACATGAAATGTCAGTTCTTTTGAAAGAAATCCCTGTGTCACAACCATGCCCATTTCTTTCTCAAGCATTGTGTGAGCTTTTCTACCATGTTTTCATGAGACATGACATTTATTTGCAAATAGTTGTCTTGTATTTCCTCAAATGTCACTACATATGTTAGCCTTGGGGCTAGTAATTTGTGAAATGTTCTCACATGCCAGTTACGCCCTGTGGATAGCCATTAGGGTAAGATCTCATGTCACCCATCGCCTGGCTCATCTCCTTCTCAATTCTTCATCTGTATCTGGTCTGTTTTTTAAGGTTTTCATCAATCAGTGGGTATGCAAATGTATTCAATTTATTTTGGTGCGTGTGTTTGTGGCATCTAGATTACCACGAGTGGCTAATGACGTGAATCGTGAAATGGCTAGAGTTCTATTAGACTGGAAATATAAACAAAATTGTTTGTGGGTTTGTTTTTTTTGCATGAATACTGACTTCATAATGTGGTAAGTATTGTTATACTGTGAGTAAGTGAGTGAGAGAGCGTGTTTGTGCATTTGTCTGCCGCTACGTGCTCATATGTACACATGAGAAATTTAAAAAAACAATCAACCACCTCAATAAACAGTGCAATAGATGGGAAAGATATTGATTTGAAGAGTAGATGTTTCCCTTGAAATTAAATAACACACTGTTTCAGCACTACCACCCTCTTCCCTTACCTATTTTGCAGTGGTATATTAATGTTATAACCTTTATTGCAAGCAACAGTGTAATACTATACATCTTACTGACTTTCTGTGTTTAACCATACGATTCAAAGGTCATGGGGTTTCTCTTAGAAAATGCTGAATGGGGTTTCTCTTAGAAAATGCTGAATGGGGTTTCTCTTAGAAAATGCTGAATATCCCACCATCCTACAATGGAGAGAATAAATAAATTAATATATGATACAGAAACATATGCCATAACAGTATTTGTCACTCCGTAAACCAACTGATGTCTCTGTCTCTGTCTGTTTCCCTTACCCATACTAATAGCTGTTGGTTGTACTCTTCACTAAAGGAAAAAAAAAAACGGTCTTTGACCATATGCATCTTGACCAACATTTCTCAGCTCTGCCCAACCCCATTCTTTCTTGTCAAGAGCCTCTGAGCATTTGAAAGTCTTGAGCCATCTTCAGTACTTATCGTAATCCTCTCAACCCTCTGTGGTTTAAGCATTACTCAAGGGAACTTCCTGTATAAATAATGAGTTCTGCACTCATTTAAATGCTAAGTACATTATTAGGTCAGAGAAGATCCCATTAGATAAAATTGTAGATGTTTTGAAAGCAAATGTCAGCACAGTTGAAAAAAACTTGACCCAACATGGTTCCTTCGGTTTTTCAGTTTACATGTTTGTGATGTTTATGTAAGTAACATAAGTATCAATGAAAAGGGGCTTTGCTCTTACCTTATCAGTGTATGTGTGTACTGACATACATTTGCTCTACCAAAACATTCCAACTGTCATGTTTAAAAGACACTTTCATGTTCCAAAGGCAGCAACATAAATCTTGTGGGGTGGGCGTCTGTCACTAATTTTCTCCTCCATATTTGCTTGTTCCATGGCGGCGGTCCTGTGGGTTTGTGACAGACCTCACCCCCAGAACAGCTGAGCTCTAATTGCTTTTCTTGGTCGATGCTCATGGCCCACATGCTCGGAGGAGAAATCTGCTGAGTTGCTCGCCCTTGTCCTGTGTGAAAATCAGAGAGACCTCTGTGTGTTGGCCTCTCCCTCTCAGGAGCCCAAGGGTGAACACAAACCTTGCAGCCATTACCTTTTGTCCTCTAAACATGGCAGAGAAAAATGCTCGGGGATGCTGTGATGACGGCCCCATCTCTACCCATTGCCCTGGAGGGTTTACACCAAAAACAAATTTGCCCCAAATGTGTTTAACTGGGAGCTGGATCAAATTAAAGGCTTAGTGGTTTACAACTGGTCTGAACATTATCATAGATCACCAACAACTGCTGTGAATAGTCATGCATGAAATGGACAGATCTGCTCAGACTATGATAACAATGGTCTGGGGGACACAGTAAAGAATTCAACACGTCCATGTAATTTTTGTAAGACTTAAAATGTGGTTGGAAATCTTTTAATGGTGATTTTCTGTTAATCAGCCAATTTTGTGTGATAATGTAGGTCAAGTGTTACTAATGTGCGTTTCTTAGGCATATCCTCCCATTTGCACCAAAAGTCCTGACACACCATGTCCACCTCTGTCTCTCTCCCTCTCTCTTCAGTGCCAACAAGGAAATGTCAAGGACCTCTCAAGGGTGAACAAATAGTATGATCACAGAGAGAAGCAAGTGTACACTCTCCGGATCCCTAATGAAGATGAAGGGGTGCCATGATCCGAGTTTAATGCATTATATTGACATCCCGCCCAGCCACCTGGGTTCCACGCCACACACCCCAGCCTCTTTATCCAAAGTCTTTATAGTCTTTCTTGACTAGAGCTCCACCCCTCTCTCCTCCCTCCAGCCAATCACTGGCTAAACCCACAGAGGTGCTTCAGAGTGATTCATTAGTTAATTATAGTCAGGTTCCCATGACGACAACGTCAACTGCTACAACAGGGGTCACCCTAGACTGCGAGGTGCCCCAAGCGAAAGCCATGTTCCTGAATGAGGGCTTTGGAAAGACTGGCACCTACTGCACCTCCTTCCCCCCTCCTCCAAGAAAGCCTCCAGAGACCTCCTTTCACCTCGCATTCACACCAACACACTCATATATCTTGTGAAGCGTTGCTGTGGAGTCCCAGAAGACAATGGCTTCACCACTGTCAAAAGGGCATCCATGGTACAATTGACCAACAAATGGAAAAACATGTGAATTATTATTATTCCCAGCACGAAGAAGACGTCAGCTTTGTCTGACAGCCCACAAAATCAGAAAATTCTATAAAAACAATGGTATTTTTTTTTTTATGAAAAACATGAAAATATTAAATGCAATCATGTTTTTATCCAAAAATGGTAAACTCTGATGATGAATAAGATAATATTCGATATATGATATATATACAAATATAAATGATACATGATTTATTATATACAAAAATGGGATCACCATTCCAAAAATATTACAAAATTCTGAACACTGAACACTCTGAAAAATATTTCTTCGCAAGAGGAACAGGAGGACACTGACATTGTTCGATGCTCTTGGTGAACTATCATCTTTCAGCTTAACATTTGGCTGGGGTGAGTCTGACACCCCTGCAGTGACACTCTGTGCTCCCAGACTGTGAAAGCCGAGCTGCTAATGTTGGCTTCAGCTCAGCTTGGGGCTACAGGGTGGAGAATGGCCAGCCTAATCACATTACCTCCCAATCACTTGATAATACCAACCCCACATTAACTGTCATCAAATAATGCTCCCAAGCTAGTGTCAGCCACAAACAGGATGGGCTGTGTCATGCCTGGTGATGTTTTCAAGCTACAGATTTGACAAGAGGGAATCTTGCAAACTGCGCATACTGCATCCTCAAGAAGCAATGCTCTTCTGTGGCTTAAAAACGCATTGAAAAAGATGTGCTCTTTTTCTCACCCCAGCATTCACAAGCGGCAAAAAAAAAAAAATCAATAAAATGAATTGCTAATGACTGATTTGCATTAGGTTAAAAGCGGTTGGGGAATGAATAATAGATTCCACCACCTCAAACTATCACACAACCACCAAAGGTCTCTATGATCTTCACTGGCATCTCATTGTAGTTTTCCTGCACTTGAAGTATTAATTTTGCAGCACTTGGTGATATACATGGTATAGGGTACTTAGAACCAAAATATAAAAATGCTAAATAAAAGAAACACAGACATGAAGTGCACATGATATGTTCTCCTTAACATTACAAAACCATGTCTGAAAGACAAGAAGCGAAAGGGAGAAAACATCCTTTTTGTAGTAGATGACTCATAGCCTGGTGTGTATGAATATCGCCTGCAGGTGGGGTATAAGGTGACTACCCAGGTGGGGCCTACAGGTGCCTATGGGTACGCAGCCTGCCTTTGTGTGCAGAAGAATACACATTCCTGACTCCCCGTCTGTCCTCCCCATCCACGGGCCTGTGCTGTGGGGGGCCTCAATGAAGCAGACACCATCCAGAGCCTAAGATGCAGGGTGCGATCCCAGGACAGATAGCGTTTGCTGCTTTTGGCAGAGGAGATGATTCTCTCAGAGAACCACCCTCAGAACTCCTTTCATTATTATTTTCAAGAAAGCATGACCAAAGAGAATATGAGAGAGAGAGAGAGAGAGAGAGAGAGAGATGGAATGATTACCATGACGACAAGCAACCACAGGCAAAACAAGATGGAAGGAAGCAACCCAGCCAGATTTAGTGATGTTCAGAGTGTAAGGCTGCAAAACACAACATTGAGCTCTACTGATAAACACTACAGATTGAAAGAGGGCTGTGGCTTAACACACCTGAACATCTCCAAAGTCCCATTTTAAGATGGGACAGTATAGATATATTCACCATGTATGGATTAAGCCTAGCCTTAGAATGAAGGAGAAATTCTGTAATATCTCAATTGAAAAAGGCTTTTTGGCAAGTCAAGCCTTAATGCATGCAGAAGATTATGGAAAATAGAAAATGATGTGTGATGTAATGTTAAATTGATGCCAAATGAGGTTGCTGTCTTTTTTGGCTGAGATGGAGAACATTGCATTATATGGTTTGCGACACATCTTTACAGACTTTAGTTTGATTCACACGTGTAGATAGTTCATGTAATCTCTAGCCTATTTCAGTCTTTTTTCTATTTTCTATCCAGTCTTTGCAGGTCAAGGTGCATCTTGTATTTGCATTTCCTGAGTCTCAAACTGTGAAAGGTGTAAATAAAGATGTTACCACATGGAAATGTTTACCTGACAAAAAGAAACTGGTTGTACGAACTTAATTTTTGCTTCAAAGAAGGCCCCTGTTAGCTTAACTCTCTCTCTCTCTCTATCTCTTTCTGAGTTATACTGACATAAATAATCAAGAAGAGTAACTGTTAAATAAGCAAGGAGGAGACTACACTTTTTAGACTTTGTTATACTTGAGTTTTCGGGGGAGAGAGTTCATTACTGATTAAACAAATAGAATTGAACAGAACTTCTGTAAGACTTTTCCTTTTGATAAATTTTACAGTTATACAGCATGCATACATCTGGAATAAAGTCAGGCAGACTTGCGCTGTCAGGCTTTTGCTCCACTCTTCATACGACAGCGTCTCCATATACAAAATTTAATCAGGGTTGCTATTTACTTTAAGAAGCCAACCAGTGAACCTGACTCTCAGTGCTGTTGAGCTGCAGGTGTCCTGTGGTCACCCCCATAAAGTAATCTGTGTGTGTGCTAATGGTGTTTGTCCTTTAAATCTTCCTTGTCACCCCTCCCTATGTCCCTAACAGTTCTGTTTGCTCTCGCCTGACACTCCACTGAGATAGACAAATGAGCAATGATGGGATGCAACAGTGAAAACCGGGGAGGGGAGGAGGAGGAGATTAAGAGCGAGAGAGATAGAGAGAGATAGAGAGAGATAGAAGTGTAAAAGAGTAGGATAAGGTCGATTTGAGATGGAAAATTAATTAAATGCCAGCATGGAAGAGGTTCTCTTCCCAAGATGACAGGGAGAGAGAGAGAGAGAGAGAGAGAGAGAGAGAGCAATCCAGAGAGATTTGGCCTCCATGCCGACTTCAAAGCTTTTTTCCACTAGTGGCTTATGATTCCTCTCAACTTCTTCTGAAGAGCCAGACCCAGAAGGCACAGAACGAGTACCCACTCTCTTCTCCACTGCCCTGGATCTGAGGTACTACGAGCTGGCTTTACCCATAATGGCTTCACCTAGCATTGATGATGAGGGTCTTTATTTCAAACAGGTGAACAAACATACTGTAGTGCTGACAAGCAAACTGACAGACCCCACTCGAGTGAAACTAATGTCTCTATGTGATTTCAGTCACATAATCCCAGCCACAAGTATGCACATTCCTTCTGAGGATGTATTATGGCTCTGGAGGATAATGAGATAATGATGTTTTTGTTAAACAGGGAACAAAATTAAAGGGAATAACTTAAATCATGAAGTGAGGGCTTAGCTTGACATAATTTTGATGCAGAAAAAAAGTCCTTTGTTTTACCATGCATTTTTAAACAGCTGATACCCCACCCATCCGCTGCACTGCTTTTCAAACAGAATCTCTCTACACTCATATCTAGTTTACTTTGGAGGGGAAAGTTTAAAACCTGAATTTGAAAAATGCCATTTCCTCCCTTCCAGAGTAACTTAATATCCCCGCGATTTCGCATCCCAGGCAGAGGGAAGGATATATGGCAGCAGGCCTGGTTAGACAGCTGGAGTGGCAGACCCCGACGGGCAGCCCTCTGCTGCAGCTGTTAGAGAAGGTGACAGCAGAGTGGTGAAAACAGCAGAGGTCGTTAACTACCTGCGAGCCTGGAGTCTTGTTTAGAGAAACCCCCATTGGAGATTAATGCAGCCCCATACCTATTCAGGAGCAACACACAACAAAAGCTTTACTTGTGTGCTTATTTATCTTTTAATCTATTTTATTTTGGTTCAGTGGAAGGCTTAGCCTTTTAATACAATCTACACTCTCTAGCCGGCCATAATCATCCTATAAACCTATAATCATAATCATGCCATAATCCGCCAACACTATTTCTATTTGTTTATCTGTGGGGATAAATGTATTGTCCGTCAGTGTTGAGAGGAGGTATAGGCTAACTGAGCAAGTCCACCACAGACACACAACGCATGTCCCTTCGCACCTCTCAGCTATTGCCTATTCCGGATATTTTGGGGGCAGAGTGTGTGTGTGAGTGTGTGCGACTGGGCAACAGTGGAGGGGGGGGGGCAGTGATAATTGCAAATCCACCTCTCTCCTCCTCTTCCCTCGTGGAGACAGTACAATAGCCAGCAGACCCCTCTAGCAGTTCGACTCCCCCTCTTCCTCCCGTCCACGTCCCTCACCCACCCACCTACTCACTCAAGCGAAGTCTGTCTAGTTGCGTCTCTGTGCGCGGACTACTCATTCCAGTGACTGTTACGCTGCGGAAAGCATGGCCTGCCGGAAAGATACGCTCCTGCTCGTAATTTTGCTCTCTCTCGTCACTTTTTACGGTAAGTAGAAATGCACTTTCGATACCAACTCCATAATACTGAATAGTATAAACAAAACTTCAGAAAGAACGGAGTAATGTTATGTTGCGCTCGCACTTTAGCTGCGGGATGCTTAACTCATGTTATTTTGTTGTATTTCTCTCTGAAGAACACACGAAACTGTTGAAACGTCATTTTCTGAGATTTGCATGTCCGAATTTTGCCAGGTAATTCAAACACTGCGAGTGAAAGAGCGCACCTTTCGCCGTTTCAGTGGTATGGGGCATTTTTGGATATGCCATACTCAGTGTCTATAGGTTAATGTGATCTTTAAAGAACAGCAACCGAATGCTGGTGAAGATTATAGTTGAAAGTCATGGAACTGTAACTCCTAAAGTAAAGACTAAAGATAATCCCCCATAAATGTAATGATATTACTCCATCAATTTTATTTCAAGTCAGTTTAGCCTGATCATGCCAACTGTTTTGCCTCTGGCTGTACTCTTTCCTCATATCTGAATCACTTGTGCAGGACTGGACAAGCTCTGAGTTATGAGTTTATTGCCCCTGACAACATATTTTTCAACAAATCTGGCTGGTGCACTAGAACATTATATGAACTCTTTAATTTGTTGGAGTGAACAAAGCAGTCCCCTTTCAGCATGTTTCCACAGATGAAATGCTATAGAAATGCTATTTTGAAAAACCATCATTGGCACAATGGAATAACAACAGTAGGGTGTGAATTGATACCTAAGTAATAATTTTCAGAGAAAGCTCCATATGACTTTATCCTTCCCATCAATAGGCTCAGTTGTCCTTGTTTGTGTTGCCCAGGCTTGGTGGGGACTTCACATCCCCATCAACCTGCCATATTGATCTGAAGAGAGTTTTTTTTCCTTGTGATGATCTCTGTAAGCTTGCAAAGTGCCCCTCCCCTTACACCCTCCTCTAAATGAGGTCCCCCTTCCCCGCCTGTCGACCCCCACCCTCAGATCCCACCCCCTCACAGACGGAGCAGTCTGTTTTGGGATTATTGACTCGTTGGAGACTGGACCTTTCCACCCAGATAATACCCTCCTGGTGATGATGTAACCTACCTATAAGTCTATGTACATTCATGTAAGAATGTTGTCTCTCACCTAAAATGGTGATATGTTGCATGGACTAAAGAACCAGTGAAGATTACCAGAGTTTTCAGTGTGTGAGAGAAAGAGAAAGAGAGGGAGGGAGAGAGAGAGAGAGAGAGAGAGAGATGGTGGGTTTATACTGAGAGAAGCATAGAGAAGAGGTTACACAGACATACTTGCTCTACTCATTGGCCAAACTCGTGTCTAGTTGTATGAATAAGAGTGACAGAAATGGCATTTGTCTGAGGAGGTAGACAGTGGGACTCCCATAATGCATCTGATTGAGGCAAGATTAGGCTTTCCGCTGCCTGGACATATTAATGGCTCCATCCCACCATCTTATGCATATGAGTTCAAGTTCAGAGGAGAAGCCGTCTGGCCCTGAGACAAAGGGGTTTTGCTGGAGACTTCCTGCCTCCGAGAGCAGCCTTTGACCTCTGCTGAGGACAACACAATTAGAGCGCTGTTTCTCCTCATGAGAGAACTCTTAGCAGAACTTTCCCCTTAACCAACAAAATAAAGATTACTTTGCGTGATGGACTACGTTGTCTAGGACAGATGAGCGTAGCTTAGCTGTTTCTGTAAGGTGCGCCTCGTTTCTTGAGGCTTAAAGTGGAGGAACTTGACCTATTTTGTGGGCCCCTGCCTGTGGTACCTGTACTTTGGCGTGCTAGCTTAAAATTAATTTTTGTTATATCTTGGCAAAGACAATGTATTCTAGTGTTAAAAGTTAGATGCTCAGTGGTATATTTTCTTACAATCTACAATCTGGCAATATCTTTTAAGTGTCTTCTAAAATGCTTCTCCATTGAAAAAAATCTTTTAATTATTTATATACACTAAAAGATGTAATAATAAACCTACAGGTGTTAGAACACTGCACTGCCTGTGCTGAAAAATGGATTTAATTCAAGTGGTGATGTCAACAGGGGGCAGCAAATAGGAGATTTTTAATGTTAAGGGTACTGAGATAGAAGAGAGAGAGCACAGATCCTGTTACTGATATCTGGAAGCATTTGTGGTGGGAATTCAGAACAAAATTCATACTCTGTTTCAGCCTGTAGTCAGTTGTGTGTAGAAACAAAAAGTCATTGTAGTTGCTGGGTTGCATAATGGGAATGTTTGTGATAATATTGTGCCACGTCGTACCTTTTTCTGTGCTTTCCACAGTCTGAGGGGCAACAACTGTGCAAATTGGGGGATTTTCCTGGTGGTGACTGTTTGGAGGGAGCAGCTGTGATGCTTTGTCTACACAGCATTTCTGTGCTAGGCCAAGAGAGAGAGCCATGCGTGTCGGGCACAAGCAGGCTGTTTTGTTCTCATACGTGTGCCCAAATGGCTTTTTGAGCACAACATGTCTGTTTTGGCTCGGCCCAAATTTCCCATTTACGACCTGCATCCAATTCATTTCTCTCGCCGATTGGGACACATTTCTTGTTGCACACACAAGGCTTGGCTTGATCTTGGTTATCTCAAAATGTGGTTCTAAAATTACCAAATAATGGATCACCCAAGAATCAGCCAGAGAAAGGGGGCGGGGCTGGGGCTACTACAGGCACCTGACCCTGTTGCTGCTTTAGCCACCTCCCTCGGATAATCAGGAAGTTTAAGTTTCCCATTCCGACTCCAGGGCTGGCTGGCCATGACAGGGCTCATTCCAGGACCCGCTTGATCACAGCAGTAGACGCACCTTGTTAGGCCCGACCTTGCTGTGCTTAACCCGCTGAACGGTGATGCGGGGAGACAGGGGCTAGACGAGCGGACACGTCCGTCCACATGGGCTCAGCCTTGAAGTCGCCTTCTTAAGGGGCGAACCAAAACAAAAAGCCAGGGGTCCGCTTAAGCACCACCGCAGCAGCAGCACTGAATGGGAGGCTGATTGGTCGGAGGTAATCCGAGGTGTGTCTGTCTGAGACAGGCAGACGGGCCTCCTGTAAAAAGGATGAAGGCCCAGATCTTGTCTCACTGAGCAGGGTCTTATCAGTGCTGTGGTGCTTGAGCTGTGATTTTGTCCCTGCCCCCATCGCTTATTACAATCCCAGCCCTTGAGCTGCGTGCAATAAGGAGCCCACTGTCAATAAATTGTTTGCTGTCATGTCTTTACGATACAAACGATGCACAAGATTCAAGATGGGCCTTGACCAGGCTGTCCTTGCAACAGAGAGTCTAAGTGTGACTGGATGTATTTGGGCTGGGCTGTCTGACAGATATTTATTGCCATACATATAAAGCATGGTCTGAGGCAGAAATCAGGATTTTATGTAATTCTTGTCTTATTGTGTTTGGCACTAATGTCAGGGTTTAACCTTTTTTGCCATGGTGAAGTAGAAGGCACCTTATTAAAGTCAGAAGTGCAGACTGTGGTAATTGGACAAGAGAATGAATAACAGTCATCCAAGTCTGGTGGGGAGAAGGGGGGGATTTAGCTATTATGGAATAATGCCAGACACCTCTTTCTTTCAATCTCTCTCTCTCTTTCTCTCTCTCTTTCTCTCTCTCTCTCACACACATACACAGTTCTAAATAAAGGACAGTGAGGGACATGCAAAAATGGGATACACACAGTCACCCAACTTGAGTTAGTGGTAATTTTAAACAGATTTACAGGAAATTGCTTTGGGAGTGACAATAGCGAATGTGTTCAGAAAATAACATGTACAGTACACTACAAACAAAAAACTAGCATGAAATATAATTGCTCAGTGGTGACAGAAGGTCCAGTCAGTAAGATACACCTTCATCATTGTTTGTCAAATCACCATACAGTGTATTAATTAAAGTCTTCGAGTTGTGTGACCCATTGTGGCGCGTCAACATTGTTTGATTCACTGCTAAGTGTTTTATGCGGCGTGACTGTATTTTTAATGTGGAATATTAGACAGGCAGTGAGAATCCAGTCATATCACATGGGGCCCCATCTGTGGGGCACATGGCACTCGCTTGGGCTGGGCTCTCTGCCTTGGCACCAATCCCGGGCAAGCGCGAGAGGGAGATTTGAAAAGCTCTCAGATACTGTCCTCTCCGAAAAATCTCCCGCTGAATCCGCCACGCCAATCCTCTTTTTTCCCTCTCTCTCCAGTCCCTCCATTTGCCCCAGATCTCTCCCACACCCCCAGAGCAGAGCTGCCCTCGGCCACAGCAGCAGCAGCAGACAGCTGCGCACACCTGGCCCTGCAACTCCACAAAAAAAAAAAAAGTCGACGTGCAGATGTGGGTGTTTTTGTGAGTGTGTGCGTGCGGACAGGGCCGGGGCACCCTACTCTGGTTTCAAGAAATCGTACACCACAATGCCGGGCTGTACCCACAGCCTCACTTTCCTCCTCCTTCTCCTCCTCTTCCTCCACCACCGAGTAAACCAACCAACCAACCAATCCACCCACCCCCACATCCTCTGCAGTCTTCAAGGCAACCAGCGTCCTCCTTCAACACTCACATGCTTCAGTGCCCAAATTTCCCCCTCCCCTCCAATCCACCAGCCCATCCTCCCTCCCTCCTTCCCTCCCCAATCCTTTCTTCCTATCCTGGGGCCCTGGGGCTCAGAGGAGTTCACATGTTTTTAGTGAGCCGGAGTGAACATTATTGATTAGCGTGAGGCTACTGAGAAAGACAAAAAAAGTAGCTTTTGTTTTGACACACCCACTGTAAGAGAGGGAGGGAGGAAGGGATGCAGGTGTGTGTGGGTAGATGGATGCAGGTGTAGGTGGAGGGCAGAATAAAAAAGGTAATGAGGAGATGAGTATATATGATTCACGCAGTGCCTATGCTAGCAGAGCTGTATATGAATTTATTTTATTTTATGTTATCACCCTTCAATCCTATATATTTTTTTTTTCTACTGTGTTTTATTGTTTGAGCAGAAGAGCTGTCCATTGTGTAGTGAGTGTGTGGTGTATGGCCAGCACATGCCCCATTGTCTTCTCTGAGCAAGAGATACATTTCAAAGGGTTGTGTAATTTGATGCAAAGAATGTGTCATGATTTAAAGCTGTTGCCTGAAGTCGATTTCTGAGACCTATTGTAGCAGAAATGGCAATGTTTCATCATTTCACAAAGCACATGCCAACCAATAATTTCAGTCATTTAGACCCCCCCCCCCCCCCATTCTATATGTCCTTTACCCTAAAGGGCAAATCATTCACCATGTCTCCAGCAGTCTGGGGATATTTTTGGGTCTAGTTTACTTCCTAAATTCAATCAATTTATTCATACACTTGAATCAGCTTGCATCTGGAGCCACACTGATGAAGAACAATAGTGTTTATTTCAGCAACATCTTTAAATCAAGATATTCTGTTGTGGCAGTTCATTATTTTTGTAAATTGTCTCATGGACTGCAACGAGTCCAGTTCAAACAGAAGGGTACACACAAACCAAAAGCAGTCCTGTGGCTACCATTTTAGACTCAAACCCTTAAACGTTCCTCTAAACCATGAAATCGAATTGGCTTGTGGTAGTTCTCTGTCTTCTGAAACAAACAAAACAAAAAATACTTTATGTTAGTCTTAGTTCGGATGGTTGAGTTTCACCATGAAACCACAGTGAGTTGTGGTTATAATGAGGGGTGGGTGGTGGGGGAAGGGTGCCATACAGTGGTGTCCTAGTAAAAACAGTGGCAGTGGCTGCAGCAGCTCTATAGTAGCCAAGCCAAGGTTCCGAGTAGCTTTTGTTGAACTGGTGGAGGAGGGTGGCAGCCCACCAACCCCAACCCACCCCAGCCCCCCGGCCCCCCAAGGGCACAGGTGAACTGAGCCGTCCTCCAGAGGAAGCCTACGCTCCTTCTGGGCTCTCGGCCAATCCACTGACACCACCAGTCCTCAACCAGCACACTCGCATACCCCCACCAGATCAGATCTGGCCCAGCACAATGTCTCCATGAGTGCAGACACAGATATGTGGTCCATCTGCACATGCATATTCATGTGTTTACCCCCACAAATGGAAAAAAACACAGCTGTTGCTCTGAATTGGGTGTCTTTGTTTGTATCTGATCTACTCATCCACATTCCTCCATGTGCAATAAGTTATTATTAGGACTATTACATTCAAATATATATTCTCAAAATCCTATATGGTTTGCCTATCACCAAATGTTGGACTGGAATGCACAATGCAAAACTGTTTTGAAATGTCAAGTTTTACACTTTGGAACATTTCTGTGTGTAGTTATTGTTATTGACAGGCAGCATCCCACTCAAAGATATAAATGGAACATTTCAAAAGCAGGGTCTTAACCACACTGCAGGCCAGAGAGATTTTTATCTATTCTAGTAAATGTGGATACATTGGGAAACATTGTGTCAAAACATGAGGTAGGAGGTTATATCCAAATGTAGGAGCAAAACAATAAGGTGGTCAAGTACTTGGAATTTACACCCACTCCTATTACCTTTGGATCTGCTATGAAAACAAATGAATGACTTTCCACATCACCTTGTTCCAGGGTGAGAAGGAGACTGTGATGACAGAAGGCCAAAGTAAACAAGTCTTTGGTTTATATAATCTACCCAGACTGAGTGAATGAGCGCGAGAGAGAGAGAGAGGGAGCAAAAGAGAGCAAAACGGATTGATTACTATCAAGTTACACTAACATGCTCAGCTGTCTTTTCCATTGTAATTAGACACAACAAGCAAGTATCACGACAGAGACATTTTCAGTCTTTCTGACTGGCTCCATTTTAGTAACTGGACAATTTCAGGAATTGCTTCTTCTGGACACAGTTCTTAAGTTCAAAGTTCTTTAACATACAGATGATTTCCTATGGTCAGAAAATAAAGGCTTACAAATGTCAAAAAGGAGAAATGTAGCTGATTATGTAGTATCAACAGATAAGACTGATAGTTCTGAGTTCAGGAGTGCCATAAAGTAACTCTTAGGTTTCGCAGAGCTTTTCGGTTTCATGCACTGCAACGCATCAGGTACAGTGAATATACCCAGACTCATATGAGCATCCTGACATGTCTTGGTCTGCCAGGTAATGAAAACAGAACAAATTGACCTGATTCACTCAAAGGCCGTTGTTCCTGAGAACACTGCTTTCTTGTAGTCGAAATCCAGACAGACATTGCTGAGGCCTGTTTTTGTTGCACCTGGAAATTATTGCCAATCCATCGCAAGCCTTGCAGCCCTGTAGATGATGGCAGCGGACCTAAGGCGAATGCCAAACAATACACAGCCTAATTCACCCTCATCAATCATAATAGCCCTCTCTAGATGGCCCTTTTGTCTGCGACATTTCAGCCCCGCGTATATATGGAGGGGGGAGGACCCCCATTTCAGTGCATGATTTAATCACGGCAGGGCTAAAGCGGTTGAGGGCGAATGTGTTTCTTCTGGCTGCCTTTAAGAGCAGAGAGCCATTTTCGAGTGTCATCAGATCCCCCTCAGCTGTCTCCCAGGTTTCATATCTCTACTGTCAGCTCTGACAGCAGGTCCTGAAGGAGGCCCTTGTGTTTTGGCCCCAGGACACTGAGCGATTGTGTCAGCCCTGTCTCGTCTACCCTTCTCCTTCACAAGTGGCCACACGGGTAACTCTTCGGCCCCTAAATATCCACACCAGCTATTATCAGTATGGCAGAGAGCCCTGTGTTTACTAAGCTAATGGAATCATGAGTCCTGACTTAGAAAGGGGATGACAAAGTGTCATGTGTGACTGAGAATGCACAGAGGAGAAGAGAGATGTTCCCAGCTTATCTTACATAAACTATGTAGAGTGAATCTTTACAGTTATCATTAGGAGCACACACTCTCTCATACTCTCCCTCTCTCTTCCGTACACACACACACACAAACACACTCTCTCTCTCTCTCTCTCTCTCTTTCTCTCTCTCATGCCATCTGTCTGGGTACCTGTTTGTGCTGAGGCCCACTCATAGTGGCTGATGTATTTATATTTGATGCATTTAACCTCTCACCTTGTGGGCTAGGGCTTACTAAACACCCATTCACCAACCTCACACTCCCTTGTGTGTTTGAAATTAATGACCTGTCCGTTAAAAGACCTGTCTGCAGAGTCTCCATGTCTGCCAGCCACAACAACAGCTGCCCCTTGATATGAAATAAACACTGAAGTCAGAAAGTGGTCTTGGTGACTCGTCCATTTCCCCCACTAATATTGATTTTCATTTAGGCCCTAATTTGGTCCTGGGGACCCGGGAGCTGGGTATTGCAGTGGCTGACGAATGGACGTTGATCGCTGAGCACATTGTTACCGGCTGTCAGGTCTCCAGCTAACCTCTCCCCTGAGTGCACATCTAATGCTGCCTTTTCCTGAGCTGATCATTTTAAATTGGCCACCATTTTGACTATAGGCCTCTCTGGAAGCCAGCCCTGGCACACAGCCCACGATTTGAGTGCGAGGGAGTGTACGCCTCACCGAATGACTGCATCTCTCTCCCCAACCTCCAGCAGCACACCTTTACTGTGGCTTGTTAAACGGTCCGTAACCTCCCTGGCCGCCATATAATTTCCTGTCATTAAGCCCCCTAATTAAAGCTCCTGCATTCCCACACATTCATTAAGACACATGCCACATTTTTTTCTGTATTTTCACCGGATGAGAGCTATAGTGGGCGAACACTAGTTACGTCCGCCAAGAAGGTTATGTTGTCTGTCTGTTTGTTTGTCTGTGTGCAGAGTAACTCGAAAAGTACTGCACGGATTTGGATGAAATTTTTGGACAACATGGGTTCAAATTTTGGTGGTGATCTGGATGCCTGGAATTTGTATTGCGCCAGTGACCCTATGTTACCTTGGCGGAGGTCTGCGCTCTCCAAGTGCTTTTCTAGTTACTTTTATTTTTCTGTATCTGTTGTGCCCAGACTGTATTTGCTACATCAATATAACCTAGTGTCCCAGGAGATGGTGTATGCTTTTATGGTATTGCCAGAGTACATTAGACATACAGAGACGGAAGAGGAAGCTATATTTTTCAGTGTAGTAATTCAATATAGTAATTTTACCATGCAGATGTCATGACCCACAGAAGGGGGAAGTGACGTATGTATTTTAATGCTTCCTAAATGACATATTCATCATGATGTGATGTCAGCATGGAGCTACTGATGGATCACTGTAATAAAATCAGAGCAGCTGGATCTCTCTAGATTTAGCATCTTGATGTGCCTGAAGTCAGCTTCTGTAGTCCATCAAAGATGCATTTCAGTGTTGAGACAAGAGGCAAATTATTGTCATATTTGGTCTTTCCAAACTGAGTCATGCCAAGAATATGGTTGTCTGGCCAATCGGAGGGACTGTTCTTTATCCAGTACTTCCTCTCAATTAATGCACTGAGAAAATGGAAGAGTTTTTTGCTTATGCTTACACATGTCTGACTGGCCTACTTTCCTTTGAGATGAATGACCAAGGCTGTTTGAATTCTGGCATATGCAAATGTGTGCAGATTCCTAACTGCTGATTCTCACAATGTTTCAGAAGCTATTAGAAGCAGGGCAGAACAGTGTGTTCTTTGCAAGCAGACATAACAAAATATTGATGACAACATGTGCTTTTGAATAATGCCTAATCTTTATTTTTGTTTTGAGCAACTCATGTTATGTCAGTATAATGACATTAAGCACTATATCTCCAACCAGTGTTAATATGTGAGCAAATCACAAGGAGATTTTTACAGTGTGTGTCATTCCCAAAGAGACTGAGCTAGGTTTCCTTATTGATATAAGTTGACCCCCCTCTGTGCATATATGATAATCAGCTTTTGAAATATTCATGCTTCTTGAGTCATGTCACAGGCAGTCACCATCTCAAGGCTGCCTCATGTAAGCACATTGTCATGCCACCATGGCCATGAACACCTGCAAGACTGGGGCAAGTATTTTTAGGCGTTGCATCCCTGACACATTTATCTACCTCTTCACAGGCACAGAATTAGACAAGGAAAGCATGTGGAGACTCTTGGAGGACTAGCACTGTAAATACAAATAGTAAACAAATAGGTATAATGGGTTGATGATGAGATGACTCAGCACTTCCCCCTGCAGGGCCGGAGGAGCACTAGCACAGCAGGTGCCCCTCTACCCCCAATCGCCTGGCATCTGCTCTCCCAGCTGACGCCAGGAACTGTAATATTGACAGGCAGAGATAAACTAACAAGCACCGGGACACAGGGGAACTGAGGCATGTAATTATCAGCAGAAGAAAAACAGACTGGCCCATGAATTCACCAGAAGGTAGAACACAATGGCACCAGATAGAGACACCAGTCTAGTCGTGTAAAAATTAAGCCATTTTTGTTTTGTGCAGATAGGAAGACTAAACAAAAAAAAACAGCCAAAAAAGATTCAGTTGTACAGATTTTCTATCTCAGATATTGCAAAAATAATCTCTGAATTTACAGTAAGACTTCAAACTGAGGTTGCTGTAATACAAAGCTGTAGTTGTTAAATGAGTGTCCCTCAACAAAAGCAGATTGAAATAGCACGTTCCTCTGAAGACTCACAAGGAAGGCTGAAGACACAGGGATGCAGGCCTTTGGGGGGAATAAAATGCCTGCCATTCTCTGCTCTTCCCGTTCCCAGTGCTTTTTTCCAGCTTGGCTTTTGGCCTGTTTCCAGTTCAGCTGGGCAGAAAGTGGGGTTGACACTGGGATTGACGGGCCCTAAATGAATTGGCGAGACTTCACACAATCACCCCCCGTGCCCACCATGGGCTGCTTCTCTTGTGAAACAAAAGATTTCTGCACATCCTTGGGCATATAAATGAATCGCCCAACCAGATCACTTCATTCCACATAGACATGCCAGTGACGCCCTTTTTAACACATTCATTAGTCTTGTGACTTGTATTTGACATAACCCCTAATTTGTAAATATTACTTACAAGGGTGTTGAGAGCTTTCACAGTTCCTCACCAATGGATTGAAGATTACTTTATTAAAGCCTTGTTCCCCCCTTCCAAAAAAAAAAGAAATTGTGCACTGGTTCAAAGATGTATGATACAGATATGTTGCTTTTATGTTTTGCAAACACCCCTCCATCAAAAAAGAAGAATGCTTAGATATATGTTATATGTATACATTTAACAAAGAACTGCCTGTTGATTGTTGATGAGAACTCGCAGTGGCCTTTTCTTTAGGTCGTCTTGGCCCACAGATCAAGGCAATTGGTTTTTAACTTTGAACTCAACGTTTCAAAGAGACACTAAAGTATCAAGGCGTCCTCCTCCTATGCGTGGTTATGAGATGCTGTTAAAAGATCTGCAGCAAAATCAAAGTGGCCACAAGTGCAAGCGCAGATCTTTCAGGATGATAACCTGTTTTGGTCAGAAGTGATTCAAACCCCCTTTGGCACTTAAAAAAAGAACACTGTGAAATATCCACACTGGCTCGCAGCCTAATGCAATTCCCTGGTAAATGTTGTTAAGCTTCTATGTTTAGAGCAGGAATGTAAGACCTGACTATGGCCTTTTTCATTCTTTCTTTCCTACTCCCATCTCACCTCCACTCTCTAACTGAATGAGCAACACCAAGGACCCAAGAGCCACATCGGCACATCCTCAAGTTTGAACCTTTTGCCCATTATGTTCTGACTTTTTCAATAACTATGCTTTATATCAGCTTCTGTCCTCGTATATTTGCTGCAACAAAACCAGTATGATTTGGATCTTTACATAAAATGTCTGCTGTTTTCCAAGTAGTGTTTTATTTTGTTGGTCTCACAATAAATTATGCCTTGCTGCACAGATAGGATTGCTGCACAGATCTTAATGTGAGGTATGTGAGTGTAACTGGAGAGTGGCCAAGGGAGGGAAAAGGTCCAGAAAGAAACTGCCCAGCCCGAGTGCCTGCTGCTTAGGTCAGAGGACCCCTGAAGGTTTTATGGCTCCCTTCTCTTTTCAGTGGGACCTGCACTTGGAGGGGATAGACAACGTTGTCTGACAGGTTAAGAGGAAGGGCAAGATTTGTTGTGGCCACAGATGCCCGAGAGATGGCGGGCAGAAAACAAGGGATGCGCTTGTCAGTCATAGTGTGTGGTCCTGTTCTACCCACCCCCACATGCCCACTTCTGGACTCTCGCAGGAGCCCTTGTCCGATCCCTTGACGTGCCGTGTGACAAATGGGCTGGCAACAGGTGTCAACGGGAGGGGGTTCCTCTTGGCCAGCTGCGGCTGTCTTTCAAATGAGGGACCACGAGAGACCGGGTCCATTGTTTTACAGCTGTGTTCTGTGTCAACATGTGAAGCCACCTCCGGGATCCAAGCTTTAACCTCCAGCCCCTGTTCCACTCCCGACCACTGGCTACCCCAGCCGCAGTGACACAGTAAAGTTTCAGTCTCAGAGTAAGCAGTCACAGCAGTCATTTAGTCTAGCAGGTCTTCTGTAAAATAAAACCTTAAAAGTGCTACAGTCCAGTATTGTTCATATCAGTGTGAATCAGCAAGACTTATCCACCTACTCTTCCTTCTGTCAAGCAGTAGGGTACACAGAAAAAAATATGATTTAAACAGGGATTACCATCTGTTTGGAACTTTCCTGATTGTTAAAACAAACTTTGCTGAATGTTAAGTCTGAAAGTTCAGTTTAAAACTTAAAATGAGAAAAGCATGTGCATATTGGGATCAGTAACCATTCATCCTTAGTACATCTACTATCAGAATATAAGGACAGTTTAGGTTGTTTGTACATTCTAATAATATGCGTTACAAGATTTTGAAAATTGAAATGCCACTTTTATTCTGGATAGTTTAATAAGAGAGGTGGCTAATCTCTTGGCTGTCTCATTATTTACGCTCTGCTCTTGGTGTGTTTGTTTCTGGAAAACAAACATGAGACAGTGACATTGCCATGCCTGTGCCTTGTGCCTGGAGGTTAGAGCACAGGAGAGTTGCAGGGAGAGAGTTTTTTGGGGGGAGGCACTGTTTTAATGAGAAACATGGGCGGTTTGTTTTGAAAACAGACAGGGCCTCGCAGTTCTGTCCTATCGGCATGTGCTGCCCGAACTCAAACCCAAGCCTTGTGGTGAGGAGCACAGCTCCAGGGGGAGAGGGGTGGGCGGACAGGGGGGCGGTCGGTGGGCCTGCGTGGGTGTAACGGGAGAGCTGCACCAGGCGCCTGTATTTGTTTAATTGCTTTCACCTTGGGCTACTGCGATTGACATCACAAGCCACTGAGGGAGAGGAGTATATAAAAATAAGCAGCAAAGCTGTTTCACAGACTCGGCTCGCTGCGGAGCAGCCAAGGCCAGTATATCACGAACAGAGCGAAGGAATTATGACAGCTTCACTTTCGAGAGTGACCACACCATACCACACCACATACGCCTTGCCCCCCACGTCATGCTCCTTCTACTTCAGTTTCAGCCTGCCCTCATCTAACGGAAATTAAAGCTCTTTTCCCATCCACAGTGATTCCAGTTCACGGGCCCAGCATCCAGGGACCCTCTGAGTGATTTCTTGGGTAGAACCAGCAAAAAAAAAAACCTCACTAAACAGAGAGTTGAAATCCCAAGGAGTTAAGGCCTCTCATTAGCCGATAGACAGCCACAAGGAGTGAGCTGGCGGAGCAGCGAGAGGAGGGAGGAAATGGGAAGAGCCCGGCCTCATTAGCACCCAAGTGCACCTGTGATCACTTTGCTATTCTCTTTGAGGGCACTGGGCCCCCGCAGCATGGGGCCTGGGTGGTGGTGAGGCGAGTGTGTGTATGGTAGGGTGGGTTGGCTGGGTGCTGGTCTGAAGCCGTTTGCTCGTTCACACACACATACACACATACACGCTCTCACACACAATCGCCAAGTGCGCGTGCACGTGTCTCCACCCCCACGACTGTACATTCTGTCTGATGGGTGCGATGAAAGGCACCGATGGGATGTAGATCGGCGGGCTTTGTTGTTGGCTTGTTAAGGGCCTGGGCAAGAGATGGAACGAGAAAGTGTGTGTGTGTGTGTGTGTCTGAGAGAAAAGGCAGAGGGGGAGAGTGCCTCTGAAGAGTGCCAGCTTTGACACACCCTCGGCAGGCACTGGCATGGCGCCAGGAAGATCACAGAGGCTCTGGTCTGCCAACGGGGCCCGAGGGTGGACCCTGAGCAAGGAGTGTCTCCTGGGACACAAAACCACGGCACAGCGACGCGGGGGACCCTCTGAGTTCCATCACACTCACACACACACACTCAGAGGCACTACCCCATGTAATAAACATGATACGCTTTCAGTGTACATGCGGCTGACTAGCCTTTCCTTTGTGCTGAGGCGGCTGATGTTTCTGCCACTGGAGGGGCAGCACGGCCAGCCTCCAGCCCTCCACCCCAGTCACCATCCACCCCATCCATCACTCTGGCGGGCGACCGCAGCGGGCTGCAGACAAGGGCCCCTTTTGTTAAGCACGCTGTCATGGGAGCTGATGAGAAGCAGGCAGGCTTTTCACAGTGCTATAATAACAGCAACGGAGTGTTTGATTTGCTGTAGGTTTGTGCCATAGGCTGCGTCTCCATTGACCTTCACTGGCTAATGTCAGGGAGGTGCTTCGCAGCTTCCACACTGTGCCGCGTGTGATTTCACACCCAGATTAGAATACAGTTCCTCCCTCTTTAAAGGCAAACACAACATTCATAAGACTGGCTTCACCTGACACTTTTTTTTCAGCAGCACTTATTTGATGGTCCCTTTAGATAGGGTTCTTAAAAAAACATTGAACACAAAAGCTTTTCTGCCTAAAAGTCTAAGAATAAAAAAAATGGGTTGATGATTGAATTCTGCCATTTTCCTATGAGTTAATCTGTAAATGTTTTAATATTTACTTAATTTAAAAAGAAAAATGAAATGTCTTCCCATCTAACATAAACAAGACTCTAATGGGCCTTATGGTCTGCTCATGTTCATCACCAGGCAACCAGACTACCATTAATAAATCTAGCACATTAATATTATTTCATAGCAGGCAAGGCTTCCTCAGCGAATTTCCCTAAATCCCTTCAAGTCCATGAGAGGAACTGCAGATTCCACACAAGTGTGTATACAAGTGTAAATAAAACATTAATTAACTTCTTCAAGGGGGGCTAAGCCAAAAGGGAAGATGGTGAAAAATTAATGCAGAGTCTTAAGATACGACTAAACCACTGGGGATAATTACAAGAGTCAATGGGGCTCAGATTTGTCAGCAGCTGAGTGTGGTAAATAGAAAATTATCTGTGAATTAAGCTGGGACATTTTCATGAAACGTTTAATTTTTAATGTCATGTAGTTTTCATTAAGGGCTGTGGCAGTGTGACAAAACCATACACGCATGGAAACAATAAAAACAATGCCTGCATAAAAGAATTGTGTTATCTCTTTATGCATGCATGTTGTTGATGTGTTTGCATAAGCTTCCTTATGTGTTTACTTCTTTTTAAGTGTATGTGACTTCACCAATGCATGCGTGTGGGTGCATTTACTTGTGTGTGTGTGTGTGTGTGTGTGTGTGTGTGTGTGTGTTCTTGCATGCATGTGTGTGAATGCACTGAAGGCTTGTGTGAATTCAGGGACTTCTGTGATGGACTTGTGATGGAGGCCCTGTCTGGTCCCATGCTCACAGTGGTGGCTTTGAGGGATTTGCATGTTTGATGTTGACCCTCTATGGGAAAGAGCAAACTTTGCCTCCCGTGTGTGAAAGAGTGTCTGCGGAAGAAAAGGAAGGCCCTCCTCGGGGGGAGGATTTGTGCCAGTCCGCAGCTCCCAAAGACGAGAGTCGAGATCTGTGGGGTCAGAGCGGACTAATCTCCAAGCAGTGGGAGAATGTCTTTTCATCTGAATGTCTAAGTGTGAGATAAGCCCTGAGTATTATATATCCACCTCATGTTTGTGTGATACAGACATGTATGGTTTGTTGTTTTTGTATATATGAATGTTTGTTTGTTTTTGTGGGTGTGGATGTGTGTGAGTGTGTCACTGTGTGTGTCACCATGCATGTTTGTTTGCATGGGTTGTGTATGTGTGTGTATGGGTGGGGGTGGGGGTGGGGGTGGGTTTTATGGAGCTGATCTGCCCGGGACCCTGATGGCTTTGATCTCAGGTGCGTTCTGTGAGGCACCAGCCAGGTAATGCGGGAGATCAGCACATTTCAAAGAGCAAGAGGACTCACAATGCTGCCAGGCCATCAGAGAGGTTTACACGCAGAGCCACCCAGCAGACGCCTAACCTTTCTCTTCTCCGGAGGCTTACAAATGCCACTAGAGCCATTTCTCCAAAAGACATGGAGTAGAATAAAGACAGAGAGAGAAAAGGATAGAAGACAAATCAAGTGAAACTGGAAATAAGGATGAATGAAGTTTCAAAGCGATGTTTTCAGTGTGTCCTGTTCAGTATCCAAAGAATTGATAAACAGCAGCCTATAGTGATTAGGAGGAGCCTATAGAGCTTAGAATAGATTTAGAATGGTATGGCTCCAGATGTTCTTCTCATTACTGGGGCAAAAGAAGGCCTTGTCTAACTCCAGAATAAAGTAAAATCTTTTTTTTTTTTTTTTACTCCTAGTAGCAGTAGGAGAGGTGGCCACAAAGCCTGTTACATTAAAATGTAACATTTTTGGACACAGACTATTTTGGAAGGCTTGTTTCGTATTATTCTGTTATTGCACAGTCTGCATGGGTGGCACCAAGCAGTACACTGTAAGTGTGCGCTCTGTGAAGAGACACCATTAACACAGCTCGCGAATTGGAAGTGCGCAAAGAATACATAGCGCTGGTGTACTACCACCCTATTTCTGAACACACTGAAACTTTGTTTGAATTCCTTTTTCGCGCTTTAAGCTTGCTAATTGACTATGTCGTAAATTCAGTGTTATTGCCCATAGAGCTCGGTTGGCACTGAAGACAAACCCACAGGCAGGGGTGAGGAGAGAGATGGAGCGACTGTTTGTTTCAAGGCCCTCCGTTTTATTTACTCTATCAAAGACGTGGGAGTTCTGCGAGGAGGATGAGGAACAGCTGGAGATCTAATTGAACTCAGCTGGGAGAGAAACGGGAGCGAATACTCGCTTTGTTAGACCAATGTTGTGACTATGACACTTACAGGCCACTGCTTTCGTCTGGCTATTAGGGTCACCGTGACACACACTGCATACATACAGGCCGCTAAAACCATGCTAGGGGTGAGTGTGTATGTGTGTGTGTCCCATTGTTCTTCCTTTCTATTGTTTACCGCAAAAAAGGACAGAAGACGCCCATTTTCTCCTTCTTTCAACAAAGCATCTCCGACTTTATGGACGCGCTGCTCCGTCGAGGAACAGAGCCAAACTCTGAGGCTTTTCTTACTGTACTGCTCGTCCCCTCCCCTTAAGCCATCGCTCTGTTTCGAGGAGAGCAGTTTCAGGCAATTGGGGCTCCTCTGACGAATCTCTGTCAACACATTCAAATATCCTCCAAGTGTGTTTTTTAGGGCAGACAGAAAAAGAGGAGCGAGACCTTGTGCGAACCAAACAAAGGCCCGTTAACAGAACACATTATGGCGATGTGACGTGCTCCAGGACTGAGGTATGCTGTTCTCTCGCTGCGCTTTGCGATAAGACCGAGACCATGCAGGCAGCTCCCTAGAAATCTCCTCATGACAAAATATTCCGTGCCAGCGCCGGAGCTGCTAATCGGATTAGCAGACGTTTTTGAGCTCGGAAAGCACGGAGCTGTCTGTCATGTTGTTGTTATGAGTTTTTAGCAAGCCTGTGTGGCCAGGCAGTCTGGAGATACGAGATGGCCTCAATCACAAACAGCACCAAATCATCACACAAACCCTCCTTAAGCACGGGCTCAAATTCGGTTCCATGGGTGGAGACGGGGGTTTGAGGGGGGCAGGTGGCTGCAGGAGGGGGCCCACACAGACACAACATGGGTCTATGTTTCGCTGAGCAGGGGAGGGAAGCAGCCAGAATAGAGGTGTGGGGGTGAAGAGGAAAGGAGATGGGGAAAGAGGGGGGTACTCTCTCAGGTGTGGGGGCACAATGAGATGGGTGTGAATGGTGCAGACCAGCTGCGCGCAGGCCGCAGAGACTTGGGGCTGGGGCCTCAGTGCTCACAGCACAGGGAGAGCCGACTGAAAGAAAAGGCCTGCGCAAATAGTTCCCGCGTCCAGACCACAATGAGTCAGGCTGTCGCCTGGTACTGAGGACAGAGAAAAGAAGAGAGAGGGGAGAGGAAGGAGGGAGGGAGAGACAGAGAGAGCGAAGGAGAGAGAGAGAGGGAGGGAGGGGTCAGCCAGTGAAAGGCAAGCAGACAGACAATGGAGTGTGAAAGCTGAATAGAGCCAGCGGGATGTGACTGAGTTTAATAAGGCTGTGTGTGTGTGTGTGTCCAGGTAATGCTCACTGAAACACACTCCCAATAGCTTGTTAAAAAGGAGCTGGTTTTACTTGCTGAAGATTCAGTGCAATAACTTCTAGAAAAAAACAATTTATAAACCGATGAAATGTCACGTAAAACAAAACATTACATTGACAAACCGAAAAAGAGAGCGCAAAAATGAGTCCAGCTTTGTTCTTTCAATAACATCCTGACAAGCAGTAACCTTACATGTTGTTACAGGGTCATAAAAGGACAGGTCATGGTGTACCATCCTCTTGCCTTCCTTTCCCTGCCAGCCAGTGTCTCCTGTTCGCTTCCACACTGCTGCTGTGCCAACAACGTGGAAATCCCATAATAACCCATTCCGACAGCACTCCACCGGTCAGATCTCTCACTTCCCAGATGTTTCCAATTAAAAAAGGATGCCTTTCAGTTGGGTGTTTTTCTCTCTCACACACACTGCGGAGAGGGAAAAAGCGGGCGAGTAAGACTCACAAAGGAGGGAGGAGGGAGAGGAAAGGGGGCCAAGTCAAAAAGCGAGAGAGCATTCCAAAAATGTCTGTGTCTGAGACTTCTATTTGTGACTGTTGTTGACCTATATGATCACATTCAGAGATATTATCTTAGATTCCGTGGAGGTTATCTTATCATCCAATCTTCTTGTGGCAGGGACAGTAGTCACCACATGAGGATACACAAGTGGCATTTGTACATAGCTTTGGTGGCTTAGCAGCTCTATGTGGGTCTTATCTGTGCCTCTGTTGTCTTGAGTGCAGGAGAAAGTTAACATGCCCACAGCCCAACGGCACCCATTTCGCCATCTGAAAATCTGGAATGCAGTCAAAGCCTCTTTTATGACAGTTTGAAATTTCATTTAGAATGCCTGCCAGTGGTCTGCTCAAGGCAAACCCAAAGAAAACATCCCTGAGCTTCCAGCAGAGAAACATACACTTGGGGCATGGAACGTCATGTTGGCGCCCACACCTAGATTTCTCGAATGCTGTTTTCGATTCGCAGTTGACTTGTTTTGGCAGCCAATTAGTGTCATTTGCCCTGGAGCCATGTTCGAAAACAGCCGCTGCCCATTTCTTCCTGGCTGCCATTAATGCCAATCAGGCAGCTGGAGGGGAATACGGGGATGGGTGTGAGAGAGAGAAATGTTCTGAGTAGAGCTGTCCAGACAAATCCATGTCATTGCCAGATTCCTGGTTTACTGCCTATGACAGCAATCCTGCAAGGGCGGCTGGTATAATTATTTTGGTGTTGCGAATACCTTCCTGTAGCCTCTGTGAGCATGAGGTGTGTGTTGCTTAGACAGAGGGAGGCTACTGGTTGGTGACCCTGGGCAGATGCCCATTACAGAAGGAAGGCAGTGGGCTCAACACATTCCTCGCATAAATATTCTCTGTTCTTTGAAGTGTTGCCAAAGCAGTTGGGGCTGTCAACTGCTGCAGGGACAGTGATCCCAAAATATGGGTCACCCTCTCTGGAATGCCACACATCCCAGTCATCTGTGCAACAAAATCCATTGGTCAATCAATCTGAGTAAAATTCCACGCTTCTGCTTATGCAATCTGCTGAGAACTTGTGAGGTCTAAATTTGGGACAATGCTTCAATTATGAAAGTTAGAAATTTCAGGACAGAAAAAGAAATCTCATACTCGTACAAATCGGAGCAATCTACATTCTGCATACCTAGACTAACTTTTGAAGGAGCCGTTTGTTCCCCAGCACTAGTAGGAGCTTGTGCTTTTATACTGAAAGTACAAGCAGCACTGACTGAAGCTGCTGTTGCATGAGATTTTAAATGTGCTCTACTGTCCTGTTTGTGTTGGCAGTAAGGGCCAGAGTGGACATTAACATGGAGGACACTATGTCCATGTACAGGGGAGACCCTGCAGAGATCCGCTGCCAATATTCATTCTCCGAGGAGCCCAGAATGATGATGGTGCAGTGGTTTGTTGTAAGTAATACTCTACTGACAACTTTTTTGTGTTTACATTTTGAACAATTAGAGTCAGACATAAAATAGCCAAGTCTACTGTACACTCAAGGGCAAAGAAGAATGCCTCTGCCTCTTATTTTCTTGACAATCATTTGGTGCTTTTCATCCTTTCTATTAAGAAACACCCTAATGGCACCAGGGAGAGAATCTCCTACCGTGACCTGACCATGAGGAAAGTGGATGAGGGCACAGACTACACAGACCGGATCACAGTGACTGGAGACAGCAACAGCGAGACCCTGACCATTCACACTGTGAAACTGTCGGATGAGAGGGAGTTCTTTTGCCAGGTGAACGGCATGGCTGCAGGCAACAGCGAGAGGAAGACCCACCTCATGGTTTTCGGTAAGTAAGCAAGCGGATATCCTTTAAAGAGGCTACCCCAGCTTTAGCAGCATGCCTGGTCTGAGGGTGTGGTGTCTGACTGTTCGGTTGTTTGTTCAGATCCACCGGAGGTCCCTGTGATTGAAGGGGTTCTTTCAGGGATTTCTGTATCCAGTCATCTCTTATCCAAGGTAGGGAAGCAATTATATATATATAATGTATGTGTATGTATATCTATATATATGTATATGCTGTATGTGTGCATGTGTGTGTACACATACATATATATATGGGCAATTCCACGTAAACTGGAATGTCCATAACGGCAACAAAATGCCATGCTAGTTGTATGATGCAAAAGATCATGTGAAAAGTTTAATAAAAAAAATTCTACAACCAAGAAGAGTAAATGTTCAAATTTAATGTAATCATCATTCACATCTTACCATAACATGGGACTGTGTTGGCGTTATGGACATAACAGTTTTGCATGGAATTTCCCATATATGTATGTGTGTGTACATGTGTGTACATGTATGTATGAGCATGTATGTATATATATGTGTGTGTGTGTGTGTGTGTGCGTGTGTGTTTGTGTGTATAAGACTTTTATGTAACTATGGTCACAGTCATCAAAAATACAAGAGACAAAGATGGCACAACAGTGCTGGTATAAGCTACTGCTATTATACAATACAGCAGTGATACAATAGCACTAATATGCTAATTAAACCCCTTTGATTTATCAGCTCCATCAACCCCCACCACTGCCCCTCCCAATCAGCCCCTTCTAGACCTCCCAGACGCAAGCACCAGGGGAGAGGCAGACAAAACACATAGGATGAATAATTAAGTGCATAACTATGAGTAATATTTACAGGGGGAAAGGAGTGCATCAAGAATAGAAAAGAGACTGGAATGGTTTAGCTCGAGGCCATGTTTTCTAGCAGTAGTGTGGGATTTAGGGCAAAATAGAGGGTCAGCTAAGCGAGCGAGGAGGCTGGAGCCGATGCCAGCACAGACTACTAGGCCCAGCTGAGATCAGATATTTGACAGAACAGAATTCTGTCTCAAGGGATAAAAACATGTGGACTATGTTTGCCGCGGTCTGTCTGCACCTGTTGCAGTTGTTACCTCTATTTTGATGTACCGTGACTGTAGCCGCAATAACATTAGGAGAAGGATGCATTTAGAACTCATAAGCAAAACAAAAAGAAAGGCTGTGCAAAGTAGCCTATATAGGGGATGCACATAGAGAAATCTATCATTCCATTTTACTGCACATCTGGGAAATCTTAGGAGCTGTACCCATTAACGTTTTTGGCATAAGGCTGGGTCAGGATTTACACAGTAGACTTGTGTGCAGTATAATAGAGATAGTGTGTTTCTGCTGGAGTGAGAGGTAGTGGAAAATCAACTTTGAAGTCAGCAGAAGAAAGATTATAGGAACTAGGAAGCCGAGGAACATATGCAGAAATGATCTGCTCTGAAAGAGCCAAAAAGATGAACAGAGAAAGACTGACTTTGAAGCCTGACAGGAAAAGAAAGGCACCGCTCACCAGCATAGATAATATCATTATATCATTTTATATCAAAAACACACAGAACATCCTAGGGTAAAAAACAAAGAAACGAAAAAAATCAATAAGTCACAAGGATGCAGAGAATAATAGAAATTGCAGTATAAATATACATAACAGTGCCAACAGTTTACTAACAGAAACAATGGATCTATTTTGGTAAATGCTCTTCTGTTGTGTTTAGGTTGCATCTTGTGAGGCAAGGAAAGGATACCCCAAACCAAACATAACCTGGTACCGTGATGAAACACCACTTATCCCAATAAATGGAGGTAAGTCTTAAATGACATACAGATATCACTCCACAGTATCTGTTTTCCTAACCCTAGGAAAGATATATATGAGATATATATACATATTTAATGAGTGTTTGCACCCTCACAGAAGTCAATGTGGTCACCTTGGTGACCCGTGAGGCTAGTGGGTTCTACACGGTGCAGAGTGAGCTTCAGTATAAGGTCACCAAAGAGGACAAGGACGCACACTTCTCCTGTAAGGTCAGCTACTTTGTTCCGGGAGATATCAGGACCTCTGCCTCGCCGCCCATCAACATCACTGTGCACTGTGAGCATCCAATTTAACACTCTCACTCCCCTGTACAGCAGCACTCTCTGCACATAATGAATGCAGCCTATGTATAGCACAAATTATCTCATTGATTATGAACTGACCATATTTATCCACTTAGCTACTCTATAGGAATGTGTTAAGAGTATCACCAAAGACAGGATTAGGACTAATTTAATGTTTGACAATCTGACCATGCATACATACTTAAATTCCCACCATAACAAAAACTTCAAACATGTTATTTATTGTAACGCTGTGGTTGGGCTGTAGTCATTTTGGGGGCATGGGTACAAATTCTTTGCATTGTCAGCACTGACCACATGGATATACTGTAAGATCATGTTCCCAGGCTACAAACGGGTGAATAGAAAGCAATTTATGGCTGCTCTGTTTTGTCACATAGATTCCACGACGATCGTCGAGCTGTGGAAAGAACTGCCTGAAGGCCTGGTCAAAGAGGGGGACACAGTGGAAATCCGTTGCCAGGGTGATGGCAACCCCCCACCTCACTTCACTTTCAACCGGGAACAAGTGAGAATGGACCCCTCTTTGTGTCCCCAATGCTGAAATGAGAATAAGCCATAAAGCTATGAGAATAGCCTGACTTGCAGACGTATGGGGTTGAGAATGCTTTTCTGATACACTGTTGGATCCATAACTCTGACTGAGCTTGGCAAACTGAAATTCACCCAGTTTATGAGGAGACTATTTTTTTTAATGCTGCCCATCCAAACAATTCAGACACATCAAGGGCCTTAGGGGCTTTAATGTTTCATGTTACTTGACTTCAATTTTAAAATACAAACTAAGGATTGGTATGTTTGTTAAAACATCTTCACAGATTTGTCTTCTATCTGTCTACTATCAACTCTAGTAAAACATCGATCACCATATCCTTTGTTCCTGTTCCTCCGTTTTTCCACATACATAGCCTCTTTAGCATATCCACTATGTTGCTAGTCCCATAGGACTGCTTCTTGAATGTATGGCCTAATTTGTTAAAGCGTTTTCTCCCTTTTCTGCACTGAAGCAACCCGAGATTGAGCTTGACTCTTCGATCAATGGATACCTGGTTCTCAACGATGTAAGCCGAAGGGACAGTGGCGTGTACCAGTGTCGCACTTTGGATCTGGACACTGAGGAGGATGTGGTGGGAAACATGCATCTCACCGTGCATTGTGAGTGAGACAGATTTAGACACATCTCATATGTCTGTAAAGCATGCTAAGGCCACTGAAGTAAGTGGTTTATGTGAGCAAAAGTGCATTTGGAACAGATTTGGGTTTGTGCATTTACACTTAAAAAGCACTGTTGGAAGTGATGGCAGTGGTAAAATTATGTGTTAATGGAGTGAACAGCAAAGATGGCTGACTGCTCTTGACAGCTCCTTTTCATTTCAACTCGCACCCTCTGCAATCGATGTATAGATCTCGACCCTGCTGTGGTGGTGCCGAAAGATTCCGAGGTCATGTCCAAAGGGGAGAGTCTTACAGCAACCTGCAACGCTCTGTCATCTCTCAACACCTCCACTGTGTGGTTCAAGGTATGAATAGATGTGATTCTTCAGCAGACAGCTTAGCTGAGCAAGCCAAAGAGCCAAACGTCATGTCTTAGCATTTTGGACACACGTGACATGAATGACCCTCATTCTTTTTACCAACTGAAACGTGGAGCTGTGTGCAATAATCCCATTAGGCTTGTTTTCGTGTCATGATTATATCCAGGAACTGCACTCATTTCTCTGATATGACTGTTCCAAAATAATTTGTATATCTTTGTGTTTTCTTTTAAACACAGAATAACAGAGAGATTGGTCGAGGTCACACACTGCTCTTGGAGGATGCCACATTTGACACGGCAGGAGAATATGTCTGTGACGTCGCAGTGCCATCTCTGCCAGACTTGAAGACGACTGGCTCTGTTCACATCATTGTCCAAGGTGATTTTTTCACCATGAACTGACATTACATGACGTTACAACGTTAACAATCATTATTAAGCTCAAATAAGCAGAACCTACACATTAGTGCCATCAGCCTAAATCCATTAGTGCTTTTGCTCTACAGGTGCACCTGAAATCAGAGATGCAGAGAATGAAATTGATATAGAGGAAAGAGCAGGGAAATGGGTGAACTTGACTTGTGAAACACGTGGCTACCCCAGACCTATCATTACTTGGAGTATTTATGGAACCCAGGTAGGACTGTGTTGCATACTACATACATACATCTAAATACTATATGTATTATACTACATACATATGAATACTATATATATGTACTGTATGTAGTACATGTGTTTGGTGATGTAACAATTGGTGAAGATATGTTGTGTGGAATTTTGTATGTATAGAGTTGGCGGGAGTTGGTGAACAGTGTCACAAAGGACAGCGTTCAGAGCGTGGTAACTCTCAAAGTCACGTCCGACATCTCGGCTGTCTGCAATGCCACAAACGACATGGGCGTGGAGACCAAGACGTACAACATCAAATCCAGTGAGGGCCCCATTTAATTGACTTAAATTGAATTTAAAAGAAATGCACTCTCAGTGAGACAGTACCTAACTAGTAGCCTGTGGCATTAGTCTGTGCCGCCCACTGGCCTACAAGGAGCAAACCCAGCTGGGACTTGTTTTCCAATTTCCTATGGGACTGACAGCCTTGTATGAGTTTGACCTCTCGGTGCGAGATAGGAGAGCACTGGGTTTTGTCTACTACTAGCCATCTGAATGCAGTACTTTTATGTTGGTATTGTGCTATTGTATTCTTTAAAGGTACTCTTTGGCTATGCACATCTGAATTAGCAGTGTCTATGTTTGGTTTGTCTCAAAGGCAAATTACTGATATTTGTGGTTTTCCTGTAAAATTGACTTTTCCCCTCTAAATCTGTCTTAAACCTTAATTATGTTTCGCAGTCTCAATGGCGACCCCAGCAGCAAAATTTCAAGGTAAGCATGAAAAAACGTACAGATATCAGTCAAACCAAAACACAAACTAATATTTTTTTTTCAAAATGAAGAAACAAAGGCTAACAAAGCATTTTCCATGAATTTATGCAACTACAATTTCACTCTCTTGCTACAATATCAACCCAGTAATAACTGATCAGCTGACAGGGATAAATAATTCATGATTTCCTGATGGTAAAGCCGGTGCAGCGCTGCAGCAGGATTGGTTCGCCTCTGTGCCCCTGGGCATATTTAAAATTCTGTGTGAAGAAAAGTCTAAAAGAAAGAAAGAAAAAAAACACAAGCCAGACACTGCTTAGAAAACCAGAAAGGGATCCAAAACCAAATGTTTTTCCAAGAAGTCTATATAATTAGAGTTTGTTGAATATTTTCCAACTGTCTCTGCAGCGTGGAGTTGGGATAATGAAAGCTGTTGTGGACTCCTGCTGTTTTATTGACCGCTGTGACTGTGTAAATTCATTCCTAGACGATTGTTTGCTGTCTCAGTTTGCATTTATATATAGGACTTAACAATGGCACCTCTGCGTGGTAGGCCTTAATTTTACCCCAAGAGGATGACACAGTGCTAAGGCTCCTGCCACATAGGTCACTTTCTATTATTACGAGTGTGAGGAATGAGAGTAGAGGTTTTTGGAACTTTGGAAAGCTGGTCTCACAGTTTCACATAAATGGGATAAATGGGTGATAAAAATGCTGACAGCACAGCGTGATTCATCCTTGTGTGTGCACGGAAATACAAGTCACTCACTCAACCAGCAAATCAGCTTATTCAAGCTCAGATCACGCTCACCACTTAAATCATTTTACCCACAACATGAGGAAAATCATGACCCTTAAAATGGTCACACAATGTACATTCATTAGCCAGTGGAATTTATGATGCTAATAGGCAATGAAATTATTTATTTATTTATGTATTTATTTATTTATTTAGTCAGTTAGTGGCTGTTATTATTCAAGCAGCTCTTACATAATTGCATCACCTTTGCAGCTGAAGGTAGTGGCATCATCATTGTGATCATCATCATCTGTATCCTGCTGCTGGCCATCCTGGGGAGCATCCTCTATTTTCTCTACAAGAAGGGAAAGCTGCCTTGTGGACGATCAGGCAAACAGGAAATGTGAGTGTCATTGATCTCACAGTTCAGGTTCCATATGTGTCAAATAGAAATTAAAAAATAAACATATACTGCATGTCATACATGAACCTATACACATATACATAGAGACATATATATATATATATATATATCATTGTGATCATCATCATCTGTATCCTGCTGCTGGCTAGATAGATAGATAGATAGATAGATATAGAGAGAGAGAGATTGGTCCGAGACTATCAACATGTTAATGTTTTCAGCATTAATGTACACAGCACCACGGAGAAAACCAACAAGGATGACATTGTGGTCGAGATGAAGGCTGAAAAAACAGAGGAGTCAGTCCTTCTTAAGGGGGTCAACGGTGACAAAAAGCCCATGAACGATCAGGTAACTACTAAGAATAAACATGGAAATATTTGAATTGGGCTCTTTCCCTCTATCATTTGGCTATGCGTAGCCTCATTACCAGTGCAATGTGTGCAAGCATGTTAAAGTTTTGTTTTTGCTCCTTTTTCTTTCCGCTTCCCTGCCACCCTGCCTCTGTTCACCTGCTGTTTTTTTCCTGGAGTAAAGTACATTGACCTGCGCAAATAACCTGGATGGAAGTCAAGTGCCGAAGATACCAGCTGTACACCCTCTGGGACTGCCCCGGTCTGTCAGTGCCCTCTGGCTTAGGCTTTGAAGGTCGCATGCATACAGCTACGATTCCCTCTCACCTTCTTGGCTGGGTATATCTCCGTTATCAGCAGTATTTCAGATTAAACACACTGGACCAATTTGGACCAGTTAAAAAAAATGTCAAATCTAACAAACAAGAAAAAAAAAATCTTTTTTCTTCCCCCAAATATTTTTGCTATCCTCTGCCACCTTTGAAACACAATGAATCACAATTATGCGTCCTTTATAAAGTGTATATTATATATATATATATATTTAGTTATTTAAAATATTTTGACATAAACCTTTCTGCAATGAAAAACACAATTCAAGGGAAAAAAAGTGCACTCATGTAGTCTAGACCATTTTGACCATTTAAGTGAGTGGGGAGAGTGGAGTGAGTAATAGATGTCTAGGCTAGTGCTATTCCATTTTGTTTTTCCATCTGTACAGTCAAGCTACTTCAGGTTTCAGAGCTATTCTAGAAATAACTGCCAAGGGACCAAACTGTCCTGTTTTTCTCTCTCTAGCCTGTGCTTCTTCTATACTACTACTTGACAGACTTCAGTGGTGGCCAAACACCAACAGACCTCTCTGACACATGCCAAAAGATTGTAAAAAAAAAAAAAAAAGAATAGGGTTTGACAACAAAAACTGGTGATGTGTAGTTTAATGTCTTGCCACTGTACCCATAGTTTTCAACTTCACTGGTTTTATCAAACTATTGTATTGTTTCAGTATGTATTAATGTTGTTTATTTGTATTACTGAGAGCATGAATAGTTCAGTTGTTAACCCACCCACCCCCCCATGAAATTACTTTTCGTAATCACCTCAGATTTTAAGAATGTTTTCCATTATTGAAATATTGCTGTTGATCAGTGGTCACACAGTAATGGAAAAAATATTATCACAGCAGAGCAAAGACCCAACAGCCCTATTTGCTTATTAAGATGCTCAACCATGGTGACAACATCCGTTATACTGATGGATATTTGCCAAATGCCATTTCTCTTTTGCGTTGCAAAAAGACATGGCAAAGCATTCTTTTGATCGTTTCTTTAACTGTTTGTAAAAGAAGCAATCAGCCACTGCATTTGTAATATGTGGGGAAATTCTGGAAGTCTTTGCCCTTGATAAACTACTGCTAAGCTCTTGTATTGATTGTAAATAGTAGCAACGACCTGTAGCTGTTCTGTTCAACTGCAGTGGGAGAGAGGCATTCTCCTGCTGTTGCATGAACTACAGTGCCTGTGGACATGTCTCCATTTTATGAAACGTTTGTTACACTGAAACCCTTTGTCTTTGTGTATGTGTGCGTGGGTGAGAGAGAGTAAGCGAGAGTGTATACATATGTGTGTTTGTGTCTGTGACTTGAGAAGGGGAATGGGATGGTCACAGTCCTTGTTTTTAAAGCTGTTAAGGAACGGTATTTAAATATACATTGCTGATGAACTGGTAAAATCATTTCCTGCTTGATCCAATAATTTGATTTCGTTTAAAATCTACACAAGATGTTGATACTTTATGTATATACAATGGAATAATATTCCTGTACAATTTGAAGTAGCTCAATTAGTGGTGATGACGCTTAATTTCAGTGTCATGCGGAGTTGATCTTTGCAACTGAATGATTAGTCCCTGATTAATCAGATCCAACTAGATTAATTGCTGAACATATACTGTATGTAAAGGTAAAAATACAAACCTGCTTCTAAATCTCATTAAGATTCAAAAACCCTTTAAGTGTTGCAGCAGTGTGTGTGTTCACAGAGTTCTGTTTTTCAGGGAATGAGAATACAACAATGTCCTTGAAGATTCTGTGATAACCTTAGGCTTTATAGAATTTTTGCTCTTGTGGTTTCACTTGTATGGAGTTTCTAAAGTTAAACAACTGCAACTTAAAAGAACTGCAATTCAGTGCATTATCTGACTGCCCTGTGTTTTGTACACATAGAACCAACCCTCGTGTATTGTGAAGAAAAAACAAACATTTAATTCCATTCAGCCCAAAAGTAAAGGTTATTCCGAAAATTGTCAAAATTCCAGGTCTCAGGAAGTGTATTACAGCTGGAAACAGTCCCAAACTATAGGATTGTCTGTAAGGGCTTGGATCCCCCACAAAGTGACTGATGTTTTATTAGAATGATTTTCTTTAAACAGTTAGACCCCTTCATTGTGTAGAAATGTTTGAGCTTTGCTATCTGTATTTTATAATGTTCTGGTGTTTGTAAATGATGTACTTGTGATTTAAGGCTTGCTTTTTTATAATTCTTTTTTTTTTCCAAAAAACAATGCCAAATAAAAATATGTTACATACTGGGCTTGTAGTTCCTTCCTTTACATTATTTTCATCTATTTTTAGAGAAGACCACAAAATATTTGGAATATAAAAACTGAGCCTGTCCATGCCTTGGCTGTGTCAAGTCTCATTTCCAATGTCAGATTTAACTCAGAACTGTTGAAATATGTTATTATTATGGCTGACTATGCCTGACTGTGGTCTGTACCAGGAAGCCAAATGTGACTTCTAAAGAATGGGGGTTTTCTTTAAACCACGGTTTCCATGGTACCCTGCAGGGCTGTAGGTCTACTGTAGCTATAGATTTGAGTGACTCCACGGGGCACATAAAATTTGTGCTAGGAGGTGCATTCTAGGCTATCCAAGGAGTTAGCACTTTAACATTAGGTAGCATTTGAATATTAACAAACTTTCACTGTTGCCATAATAGCAAATTATGATAGATGTTAATTTCATTTATGCAGGGCTATTCATCTTTTAAATTAAAAGAGTTAAAGCCCATTTGCCCACACACAACACACCCACTGTGAGTTCAATTTTTTTATTTTGTAAATTCAAAAAATTATGGATTACTCACACAATCAGGAGAGGTGCCTGCTGCTCCCCCCAGTCAACTCTACAGCTCTGCCCACAGTGGTTCCATACTGCCCTCTAGTGACTTCAATCATCATCATTAGCCTAGAATGACAGCCTTGAAGATTAAAGAACTTAATAGCTAGGCTTAATAGGCTAGAGAGACATGACTTAGAAAGCATTAATAACACAACATTACTTATCAACCTGTGAATGACCCAGAGCACAGTCTGTCTTCAAGACAAGTGGTTGTGGGGCCAGAGTGTCAATACCATCTGAGGGCAGTAAGACAGTGATTTTTGAAATGGTATACCACCCTAGAGTTAGAAAATAAATGATAGCATTGCATTGGTGGCTTTTTGTGTCTTATCACCCTCTTTATACCCATTATTAGTCTATAGCCTACAAGGATATTTTATGGGTGAATAGGGTCACAATTTTAACTAATAGAAATCTCCTCAAAACTTATCCAGCTAATTATTATACATTAAGACAGAACTTTTTTGGATTGCAAGTTTTCTGAAACACTTTGTACATACACATAGCCATTACCCACTGACATATGCAATCATTTGCATATGCTTTAGGCCATGGGCTGTGGGGGCTTACACCTCTCCAACCAAAAGACTTTTGAAATTGAACAAATAAAATTGAACGTTAACATAGACAAATTTGGAATGCACTACCTATTAAATAGGCTTAATAGGCTATAGGCCTATAAGTTAGGCTGTTTAACTTGTTTACCCTTATGGTACAGGCAAAAATTCTGATAAAAGTATTTAGATTCGTAATCTACACATCAGTCCATATGATCTGCAGTATCAGGTGCTTCTCAGTGGGGCTGAGGATATAACAAAGAGGTCAATGTGCTCCAGTCTTTCCTCTTAGGTCATTATAGATTTTAGATATTTATTCCTAAATATTACATCTATTGCCTATGCCTCATTTACATATTCATACATGTTTCCTTAATGTAAATAATCAGCTGAGTAAATGTTTTGGGGGTATCTATTAGTTACATCTTTTATCATATTTACATATAATAAAACCACAGGTGTAGTGGGGATTTGTTTAATGGGGGTACACAATATAATGTTATAAACGAATGCCTAATATTTATAAAGTGAGAAATAGCCTACATAAATTATGTGTTCCAAGAAGTGGGGGTACTCCGTACTCCACCTCTGTCCCAGGTCAATTTGATTTATTAGCCATCAGGGTTAAATTTGGAGGCTGTTCTACAGTCATAGTGGCCACTTACCGTCCACCCTCTGCCAGTCCTGATGCATTACAAAATACTCAAATCCTCAATTCACATCCAAGAAACTGATTTAGCATTAGAGTGTTTTATATCCATCTTCAACACAGTAGCAGATAAACATGCCCCTTAGGGTGACAAACAGATGCAACCCTTGGTTTATTCATGATCTTGGTTGAGACTGGCAAGCCTATTGAAATATAAGAAATACTTGTATTAATGGCCAAATCAGTTCAGCTAAGCTCTGGAAAGCTGTTCCATCACCTACATTCCCACAGCAGCTTATACATGATTAACTCATACATAAAAAAGACAAGAGCTGTAATTGTTTTTAATGATCATTTTATTAAGTGTGGCTCACTGTTTGATCAGTTCAGTGGTCTGGATGTGTCACAAGGCCTAGACCAGTGTGGCCTAGACCAGGCCATTATATCTATGGAAGACAGTCTGCCATCTTCACTCTTCCCTTCTCATTTATGCTATTAAGCCAATCTGAAGTTCTCCATTGTGTAACTCCAAGTGCATGAAAACTTCAATGGGTGCAGATTATTTGGGACTCCATCTCTTAAATCTAGCAGCCCACTGTTGTCTTTGCTGAACCTTTAACTCATATTTTAATGTATATTCCATATCAGTCTAGGGTCAGAGGTGGCCACAGCCTTACTATGACTGCTACTGCTAATGATATAGGTACTGCTATAGATACTGAGAAACATTGTGCAGCTTTGTTTAGGCTATTGACTTATGAAAGGCCTTTTACACTGTCAATCATGGTCTTGAAAAACTTTCCTTTGGGGGAATGAGGTTCAGATGTTTTCATGATTATCTCTCTAACAGAACACAGTGTGTTAATGTGACTGTTAATGTGAGAGCTGTATCATACCAGTATACATTTGACTATATTCAAAATTCCTTTAAAAACATTTGCTTGGTTCTAAATGAATCAAATGCCAAAATCCATGCTATTTACCAGATGAAAAATATGAGATCTTAATACTTTTAGTGTACGTTCCCTAAATGGAACACAAATGAGCAGGTTGCTCAATATAAATGGTATTTGGCTTGATAAGCTTTCTTTTAAAACACATGTACAAGAACATTTTCTTTACTTTTTGAGGACATTTTTATTTACTTTTCCCCGTGTGTTGTTTCTCTGTTTATTCTTTGGTTGTATACTCAGGGCATAGCTGCAAAAGCGCTTGATGCGCAGTCAATTTTCCCTGAATAAACAATGGACCATGTTGAATAGTAGTGGCGGAGCGCTCTAGAATCTTTGGTGGCAAAGAGGGGGAAAGCTGTTGTAGGCTGCTTGAGTCTAACTCGTGAAGATGCAACCATGGTAACCATTTTGTTTACATAGCAACAGGTTGGAACAGCAACAAAAAGAAGCGAGTAAGTCCTTCCTGGGCTTTTACTGAAAAATCAAGTTCTCAGCTTTCTCAGCCAAAGATGACGACCGAGGACGTGAAAGACAAAAACACGGAGCAGATGGCGGCATGTCTAAAAGCATTTATGTTGAAGAGCAGCACAAAAACTAACCTCAACCTGTAAGCCACTATGCTTAATGTCTCACCAAAGAAGGTTGAAGAAATGTTTAAATCTTCTCACTGCTAGGCTAGTTATGTAGCTAGCATAATGTTGCTACCCCATCCTATGTTAATATTTTAAATCAGTGTCTCATGCAGTTACTTAACGATCGCTCAATTCGATCGAACAATTCGAAGTATATCATTGTGTCCCCATCACCAACTATGAATAATTTTCACCTTTCCAAGCTATGATCACCTTGCCCGGTTGCTTCATAAGATTCTGGATGAGCGTCCCGAAAATGCTGTTGACGTGTTTGAGGACATGAGCCGGGAGGTGAAGCGAGGCTCGATGCAGGATAACCAGAGGGCCTTGCGAGATACGCCGTTTAGTTCTGCGCAACAAGATCTTGCTGAACTACAGCGAATACTGTTTGCACGCCCGCCAAGTGACGACGGGGATCACGATGAAGAATTGGTGAGGACTGCTGTCACGTCTTTATGCATTCAGTCCATCAACAACAAAGTCTATAATAAAAAAGTGTTTCTTCAATTGTTCTGTCATCAGATAGTATGTCGAATGTATCACTGTGCCATCATTCAGGTTGAGGCCCCAATACCCAATGTGGCAGAACTGGCATTTTATCTAGAGCAGGCTGGTGTAGGCGTGGACAAAGATGAGATGCAAAGGATCTTCTTGGCACTGAAGCACCTGGTCGACACGCAACCCCTGCAGCGCTGTCGCTTCTGGGGCAAAATCCTGGGAACAGAGGCCAACTACTTGGTAGCTGAGGTGGAGCTGAGAGAGGGCGAGGAGGAGGAGGAGGAAGGTGGAGAGGAAGTAGCAGATGAAGAAGAAAAAGAGCCACGAGATGAGGAAGAAGAAGGTGGAGAGGTTGTGGAAGTGGTAAGCTCAATGCAGGGTTATTTTTATTATTTTAACTTCAAAGGGTCTCCAGACACTGACACTATGATGCTTATTAATGTCTGTGTTTTTTAGGTTGACCCCCTTCCAAAATCTACACATAAACCTCCACCAGTTGTGCCCAAGGAGGAGAATCGCACTGGCACAAACAAGTATACATACTTTGTTTGCCAGGAGCCTGGTTTACCTTGGGTCAAGCTGCCCAGCGTCACCCCAGCACAAATCACAGCTGCACGACAGGTCCGAAAGTTCTTCACAGGACGCCTGAACACTCCTATCATCAGTTATCCACCATTTCCTGGCAACGAGGCTAACTACTTGAGGGCCCAAATCGCACGCATCTCCGCAAGCACACACGTCAGTCCTCTGGGATACTTTCAGTTTGGAGAGGAGGAAGGCGAGGATGATGACGACGGAGCACGTGCCAGCTTTGAGGAGAATCCTGACTTTGAAGGCATCTCTGTGACAGAGATGGCAGAATCACTATCTACATGGGTGCATCATGTTCAGCACATCCTAACTCAGGTAATTTTCATGCAAATGATGCATTGGATGACTTGGGGCTTTGTAGCTAATGCACAATATTTCAGTTAATAGGCCATCCTCTAGAGTCTTTCCCATTTAAGTTTAGCGACTACATACATATGGAATACAAATCTATCTACATTGGCTCACCTGCCAAATGCCAACTGTAACAACTGCATTGTAAATGTTGTAGACAAAACTTAAACTTAAATTTTCACTATTCATGGACATGAAAGCAAAATAAACAACCCACAGCGCACAGACACAATAACATCTCAATAACAAACAATAACAAACACATGGGCAGAGGGCTCGCTGAGGAATCAGATTGAACAAATTCTTACCTTATCAGCGGCATGGCTTTTGTGTGACTCACTGACTGACATGAGTGATCTTTTTCCCCCCAAGGGTCGCTGCGTCTGGGTCAACCTGGCAGAGAAGCCTGTGGGTGAGTTTGATGAGGATGAGGAAGAAGAAGAGAAAGAAGTGGAGGCTGATGAGCCGGAACCAGAAGTGGGCCCACCGCTCCTAACACCCCTGTCTGAGGACGCAGGTCAGCCTGGAGATACTTTAGTATCACATGGTAATTACAACATATCTAGTAATTTAGGGACTGCCAGAGTCAGACTGGAGATACTTTAGGTATCACATGGTAATTACGACATTAGGGAGCCTGGATTTATCAAGCCGGTGATGCAATCTGGGTTTAATGTCATTTAATGTTCCCGTCACATCTGGGTTTAATGTCATTTAATGTTCCCGTCACATTGGTTAATATTGTTTTCGACCCAGAATGCATTGCTGGCTGTTTTGATAAAGTCAGGTAATGTCAAATGCGCCTACTAATTGCTTGGTAAATCTGGAGATAGTGTGGAATGGGAAAAACTAACACACATTTGATATTATCTAAACTATTTTGCTCAATAATTGATTTCTGCTTTTTACAATTACCTTTAAAAAATGGCAATATTGTTGCTTTATGTTTTTTTAAGTTGTTTTGGACAAAGTGTCTGGTGAATACAACAAACAAATATAAGGAATTACAATGCTTTCTTAAAGCAGAGCTCAGTATTGCTGCCTGCAAATCTTTAAGAGACAGAAGTGAATGAGGTAAAGTAGTGGGTGGTAGTTGGCTGTCAGTGACAGAATTTCTTTAGTTTGTCCTGTGATGACAAAGTGCCTGACAGTAGTGGTAATGCGTTCATGTTATGTTTAGATGATAACCTGTTGAACTACAGAGACCTCTTGTGGACAAACTATGAGCCAACATGTGCTTTGTGTGTTCAGAAGTAAACAACACCGCTCCATGGACCAGTGGTTTATCCTCAGCCCTTATTCCCCAGTTTGCCGTTGCTACTCTGCGCTCAAACCTCTGGCCAGGGGCCTATGCCTACGCCTGTGGAAAGTAAGGATTAATATCACCTCTTGCGTTAGCTTCCTACCATTTTGCAGTGTCCAGCTATACAACACAACTGACATGCCTGCATATTTTGCCTCAAGGAAATTTGACAGCATCTACATCGGATGGGGTTTGAAGAGCCCCGAGTCCAAGTATGGCTTCAGTCCCAACGTGGTTCCAGCACCTCAGTCTGAGTATACGAGCGGCCCAGAGATCACAGAGGCCCTGGACCCCACTCTGGAGGAGGAGCAGGCCTTGAAGGCAGCCCTAGAGGAGCAGAGAGCCGCACAGGAGGAGGCAGAGGGCCTGGATGATGAGGAGGAGGATGACTAAAGAGGAGAGAATCGAGAATCAAGACCATTGTTTTTTTGGATGGCAACTGCCATTAATTGATCCCTATTTTAAATAAATACCGGACTTCAGCGCACAAAGGCATCCAGTTTCACAATGAGTTGTATTAAATAGAGACTCTAAAAACAGGCCATTTTTGTGGAAGTAACTTGTTTTTTTTATTTAGCTGTAGTCAAAGACTTCATAAGGATACACATACATGAAAATTGTTGAGAGCAGTTAAAATGCTATAACATTCCTTGATCAGAAACTTGCTAAAAATTGCTAAATTTAATCTAAATTTATCTAGTGAACATACAGTGTTTTAATTTAGATCACGGTTTCCATTGCATTTGTCTTAGCAACTGTACTTTTCAAGAGGAATAATCATGCTTAATTGTGCCGTACCACTAAGTAAGAGAAATAAACATACATAGAAAAAGATGAGAATGCTGGAAACATTTCCTTACAGATAATGGTTCAAAATCCACAAGACTCTAATGTAACTAGTTCACATTTAAAGACATACTGCAATATTATCAACAGATGCTAGCAAAAAAAAAAAAAGTATGGGTTTAATCCTCGGTAGCTCTTGGTAGTACACTCAGTAATTACACTACATACCATGAAATTTCTCATGAAGCTTACAGATCAAGATTCATAAGAGATTTAAGAATGCTTCATGAATAAATATGATGGAGTGAGGTCCATGAAGTAATTAGATGTTTTAGATTCTCAAAGCTCAATAACATTAAGCTGTGGGCAAATTCCTCCATAGAGGAAATAATTAGTATCTTTCAACTTGTAGCCGAATGTTTTGACACTCAAGTTGACACTGTGTGTTAGCATGTGTAGTAGGAATAATAAAGAATGTTACTGTAAAAGTGACATGCAGTACAGACCATACTGAATGGATTCAGATTATCTGGTATACTGTAAGTCTGCTTGTAAAATAAATTATTCCTTGTATAACTCCTTAACGTGAAAAAGTGCAAGAATGCTACGAGGTCTGTACAAATGCTTAGGTGTATCTTAAAATTCCTCATCCCTTGCCTCTTTGAAAAGATAATTTCCAGCTGTTTCTAGCATTTCACGGGCCAGCCGTGGCCTACTGGTAAGGGCTTCAGGCTTAAAACCATAGGTTTGCCGGATCGCCGACCAGTACACCACATGTGAAGTGCCCTTAAGACACCAAACCACTCACCACTGCAGCAGGTAGTCCACTGTGCTGTGTTCTTTACCTCGCTGTGTGTTCGCTGGGTGCTGAATGTGTCTTTCACTACTACCACTGAATTGGGTTAAATGCAGACACCACATTTCTCCCACAGGATCAAAAGAGTATATATACTTGAACCTATTTCTTTTGTACAAAAATGTCAAGCCAGTCATGTATCCAATGAGAATATACAGTTTTACATACTTGCTGACGCCTTTGCTGCTATGTGGAAATGTGGCAAGCCACAAGGTAACCCAAAATAAAGTGAAACAAAACCCAGCTGAAAAGTTAAAAATGGAGTGCTATGAGAAGTAGATTTAACTGTAGTAGTGAGGAAATTACAGAGAATTGGTTTGAGAATACAACTTGTAGCCTGCCTGTTCCCTTGCAGAATCAGTACCGTTCCTCTTACAAACATAAAAAAACTTGAATAAGCAGCAGTTAGGTCTGCTCTTTTTGGCAAAACATACTATGTAGTACCGTTCTTTGGAAAGATAACCTATAATCCTTTCTTGTGAACATACCACAGCTGTGGGTGCAGTTCTCACTGAAAGGTGTAAACATTGAGACAGAGATATGAAAAGGGAGTAGGGTGGGGAGGTTATTAAACAGGAGAAAGAGAATTAACGCAGGTCAGTCTCATCATCTTGGATAGTCTTCTTGATCCTGAGTAACATGGTGGTCTGCCACTGGTCCAGCCTGGTAATTGTGTCAAATTCCTTTACCTGAGCCAGGGAGACAACAAAGACAAAAGCTCTAAACCAGCATTTTTACATTTATATGGTATGTCTCTCCATTTAGTCTAGTATGGTAGGTATTTTTTATGTTTGCTTAAAATCTCAACATAGCAATAATGAATGTGGCTGGCATTTTACATAATTCTCAAAACTTGGAGATTACTCACAGCATCTGTGTAAGTATCGATATTCTGTTCTTCATGTGCAACAAGGAGTTTCTGTTCAGTACAAAGATTTGAAGTGATTAACAAAAGATGTTTTTACTATGATAGAAAAAACAATGTGGTGAAAAAGCTGCTTACAGTATGGAGGCACTGGGTGTGATGAATGTTTGTATCAAAGTGTGTGTGTAGCTGCTTGTAAGATTTACCTTGACAAGCTTACACTCTCTAGAGTCGGAGAATGCAGGAAACATTCCTTCATACCTTTGAATTGCCAGCTGTTGAGGAAACAGGGACAGCAATGTCAAAAATGTCAGAATGTACTAATAACAGTTTAAGCAATAAACACACAAAAATGCAACAATAATGCTATGTAGACATTACCTTTGCATTAAGCATATCTACACAAAAGTGACAGAGTGCCGCTTTGAAGAAGTGATCTTTTGCACCATATTTCAGCAAAGTGCTATCCATTGCATAGGTGCCGATCTGAAAAAACAGGCACAAGGTCAAAATATGGCTCATACTTAAGCACTACACAGATGTAAATGAAACAAGAATTTCTGGAATAAAAAACGTACCTGCTCATAGATTTCAATAGCTTTCTGATACTGTTCCATTTGAGCTGCATACGTAGCTACTTTAAGGAGACACTTATTGCAAGCGCTGCATATAAAAGGGATTTAAAAGATCAATAATTGTTCATATATTTAATTTAAGCATATTATTGTAACTCTGATGCTAATCACCTGGTAGACTCTTCCATTTTGTAATAATCAGCTGCTTGTTCATATTGGGAAATAGCCTAAGAAGAAATAAAAGGAAAAGATATTAACATAACAAAGATGCACAACTGCAATAAGTTTGCATTTGTGACATTTTCATCAGTTCTATCTGATTTAATTCAGTGGGGTTGTGCTGATAACATTTATATCCATTAATGTCACCTGATGGCTTATCACAGGTAAGGAGAACATTAGCCTGCTTCACTTAGTCCATTTTTACGCCTTACCTTCTCAATGTCCAGTAGCTCACTCTCATAGACTTCAGCAATGGAAACATGATGTTTAGCCGCAATTGTGAAACGTCCCTTGTGAGACACATAAATCATATTGTTTAAATACAAAACAGCAGCTATCCAACAAGTCTGTCTTAAGAAATAATGCCATGTTAATAGTGTATGTGACTCAAAATCTATATGCTTTACTGTGGTCGCTATCTACTGCATTGCTACATAGACATCCATTTACAAAAATGCAACAAAGGTTCTCACCATATCAGTGTAAATCGCAATTGCTCGGCCAAGACATTTGACTGCCTCTGTCGACAGCAACACACACACACACACACACACACACACACACACACAGACAGACACACATACACAATAAAAAAAAATATTACAAAATCTTTCATCTGGTTTCTTCAAATGATACATCTCAATTTACAATTTCTTATTAAGTTTAAATAATGCTGGGAGTAGAAGAGACTGCGACAGCTTACCTTCAGGGTCAGATTTCTTAAAGGCATTTCCTGCATCAATAAAGTTAACAGCAGCATTTAGTTTGCTGTCCACTTGAAGTTGCAGTCGGGCAGCCTTGCAGAAAGCATTACCTGCCGCTGGAGGAAACACAAAGCAAGTTAAGTCCTCTGCAGAATGTGACACAAGATATAAAAAATAGACCATATTATTATGGATGCTTACCATTCCAATTTTTGGCCATCTTAAACATATTTGCAGCTCTTGTATACATATCACAGGCCTCTTCCGCCTTTGAAGAGCTCCTTAAAAAAAGCATATGATGCAAAAAGTTCGAGATATGCAGAATTACATAAGTAGCTTGTACATCAGTCTCTGAGTTACTGCAGTCACAAAGACTGCTCAGCATAACTAGCACAAGTTACCCTGCATAATTTGTGTTCATATTGTTTCGGTTAATCTACGTCACTATCTCTATCTAAACACTACAGCTCGTTGTAGTCATTATTTTCCGCCTCAAGACTGTTCACGATGTATACATAGCTGCTGATGCTAGTCTGACAGACTTTGAACAGCTAAGGAAGTGACTAGCAGGCTAGTCAGTTCTTACCCAAATAACGTCCCCAAAAACGTCCCTGGTGACTTCATTTTCTTGTCCGCCTCTGCCACCAGAGCCATTGCTTCTTGTTCTTTTGCAGAGTGATCCATTTCTGAACTGTTTTAGAGTATATTTTAGGTCTACCAGAAAACTGACGTATCCAGCGATTTAATGTTATCCTCCGATGTCCTACTGCATCACAGCTACGCCAGCCTACGTTCGAAGTGGGGAGGGGCCTAGCAGCAGGTTTGGGACAAGGAGGAAAGGGGGATGATGTTGCGGCAACTTCAAGTCACATTTTGTCCTATCAGCTGATGAGTGCGTAGCCGTTTACAACCACTGAGTCATGTTGATTTGATTTTGTGCTTTTAGGTAAAAAGCACTTAAAAGCACGAAAAGCATGAAAGGGCCAAAAAGTCTTTCCACGTAATATCTGACGTTTTGAGGACTAAATATCCATTCATTTAACAGTCTTGGACACCAATTCATCATAATGAATTTTAATAGGACAGTTAACGCTTTTGTACACAAAAGAACTTTTCAACACAGAAATGAGCTGCATTTTTACCAATGAAGAACATAGTGCTGTTCAACCAAGAAACGTTTTGTAAGTGAGCTCTTAAAAATTCGGTCTAACGTTGACCATATAAAATTATACATTGTGTACAAACTTCCGTACATCAATTTAATTTCTGAAAAAAATAGAATAATAAATTATGAAGTAGAAAACAAATAAATTAAAAAGTAAAATATAATAAATAAAATCTTCAAAGAGAATTTTATGAGATCACTTAAACCTTACACTAACATAAAACTTGAATTCAACCTATGCAGCAACCCAACACATTCTCACATAAGTGGAACAGAATGAACAGCTGAATCTATACAATACATAAAAGCACCATAATTTCAATATATAAGATTCTCATTTTAGTTATCTGAATCATCAACAATTCAGTGCTGTAATAAACCATAATTTGACATTAATTTGAATTATTCTCTTGCTACTGATTTTCTCCCCAAATTACTGTTGTTTCAATGCTTAAAAATTATTTTTAAAAAAAAATGCTTCATGACAAGACTTGAAATATGAAATCTAAAATCTTTTGTAATGTAGGGAGGCTGCTATCACAGCTTGCTGTTGTAATGAATCCAGCACTACTGTGAGTCTGATTCGGGAGTCCTGGCAAGCTCTCCTCCAGGGATAAACCGCTGAGCTGTGTCTTTGTCATGGGAAGGCCAGGTGGACACCATGGAGCAATTCCGCTCTTGGTGTCGGTGGGTCTTCATATGAGCACTGCGACTCCTGACTTTCTCAAAGCCCCTGAGCAATGACAGACATGCATAGTTTTCACAGGATATTGTGTGATCCCCCTTCCCACTCTCCCCCCGAAAAACAAAACAAAACAAAAACATAGACTGATAATGTCTTCTCTACAACTCTGTACTCTATAGTCCTGTAAAGTGTGTGCTTGTTGGTATTTTGAACTTTGGCATTTGTACATTTTCAATGTGTTTTATGACCAAAGCAACTAGACCTTTTTTTCAAGATTTTGACCTACATTTCCACAATTTTCCATGTTTGGAAACAGCTGTTCATATACTTTCAGACTTTTCCACTGCACTGTGCTGAATACTTTTATGTACCACTGGTTCAAAAGGTTGCTGTTTCTTACCGACCGCACTCCTCACAGGTGTACTCCATGGAGGTATCTGCAGCTGTCTGGACTGGCTGTGTGGGTCTCGGCCTGGCCAGGGGACGTGGCACTGCCCTTCTGCTTATTTGATGTTCATCAGGGCCAGTAGGTGACTCTGTCTGAGAGGCAGAGAGGGACCTTATTGAGAAACTGCATCTCTATTGTTCTTCAAAATTTCCTATGCTCAGCTCAGAGATTTTAGTTGCCACTTTTAAGTATGTTTCAAAGGTGTACTTAACACTCACTGAGTCCAGTCCACCTCCTTCCTTTTTCTCTGTTTGAGTGCGCTGCTTGAATTTCTTGAGTTTCTTCATGGCATAATAATACTCAACACACTGGTACACTGTCTTGCTCTGTAACTGTGACACAGACTTCCAGTGACTTTTCAGTGACTACACTGCAAATCTGCTGACCAAACTACAGTACATTTTATAATGATGAAGGCCATATTATTAATCTAGAAATCCATTGTATTGTAGGTTTCCTAAAAAATATTAATATGAATCTTATGAGTGTTCCACTTCTTCTTACCATGTTCTGAATGTGCTGAAAGTCCTTATTCTCTGTGATCACAGCTTTGCGGAAGATTTTCTTTTCTTGGGCACTCCAAAAGTCTGACCCTACAGTACATGAAAATATAGACAACCACACCTTAGGACAAAAGAGGGGGTGAAATATGATTTTTGTTAACCAGGCACTAACCTAGACTGAGAGCTCAGCACTTCGCCCGTCACACTCTCAGACACTTACTAACACACCTGGGTTAGCTCCAGTTTATCTTGACAACTCTAAACGAAGTCCACATATGCTCTATATATCACCATCTATGAAGGGTTGTTAAAGCCGATACCTGTGTAATGGTAATCACTTAAGGGGTGTGAAGAGGAACGATAATCTCCTCTGACCAAAAGAAGATCCAGAGCTGCCTAGAAGTGAAAATACAGAAACACACACACAAAAAATCACATGTACACACACACACACCTGAACTTTTTCCACAACACAAAACAGTTATCATCTCACCAGAACATCTCCTTGCACTTCATGAAGGCAGTGGAGGGCCAGTTCCGTGTTGGTTCCCCCTCCTGGGAGAACACTGGAGCAACACATACTCAGGAATTCTGTAACTGAGTAAGGAGGAAAAGAGTATTGTGAAAAAGAGCATGTCATTACCTAAAGCATGACATTAATCAGCTCAGGACATGCACTAAAATAGTGTGACATGACTTCATCTGAATAGAACAGATTAGGGCTGGGCAATTAATCGAAAAATGAATCAAACCCACAATCTGTTAGTTCACAATGATCAAGCACATGTCTACTAATTGTTATTTATTATTACTGTTATTATTATTTATTTGTTAACTTTTTCTTTATATTCTGTGCTTCCCACTATGTTTGTTCATAGAATCTATGAAAGTACACTACCACATGTGTTGTCATGTGATTCTGCCCAGTCCAGTCAATTAAAGATGATTTTGATTTGAAGTTCTATCGCCATGCCCTTAATCATGATAAAAATATTGGTCAATATGAAAAAATATGTTGTGATTAATTTTTCTGCCTTATTGCCCAGCCCCAGAACACACTCATTTATTATGCCCCATAGAGAAATTTAGTGCATATCTCAGTGAGTTGACATGTTGGTTTCCATTGGCATGACCATACAATACGTCACTGAATTTACAGTATATGCACCAGTCAAATCACTCTCATATTGCACTTAATCCAAAGTTGTATTGGACTAAAATATGCCCAAAAACAGACAGGCAGGCTTCTATTCTATTAAGTTCTATTAAGGTTATATTTAAAGAAGCCACATTTGCAGCATTTGTGTGAATTTGCTAGTCTGTGTTTAGTAAATGCACCTCGGTCTTGGGTGTCTGTATTACTGGCTATATCTCCCCATGGCAACCACACAAGCTGGGCTGGGTGCTCCTCATACAGCATCAACAGTCTGTTACGCAAAGGTGGGATCTCTGCCTGGAACCGTGAGCCCACATTGATCCTCCTGAAGTTGACATGGATATGTAATGGTGATTGCTGTAGTTAACTGCAAAAGTGACCTTGAGGATATTCACAATACAGGATACTGGAGAAGACTTACGGCTCTATGCTAACAATGGTGTCATCCACTACCAGAGAGATGCCATCTTTTCTGTCTAGGGAATGAAAAGAACACAGTCATGCTAATGACTATAAAAGGCTTATAATTAGTCATTAAGTCAGCATTTATGAAGTCACCTCCATGTCTTCCATTGCTTATACTGTGAACCCATTAAAATGTTTATTATACTTTTTGTCCAAATGTACTTGATTTGTGTCCAAATGTATTTAATTTGTATCTTCTATAGTCCAATTACTTCTCAATGAAAACAAACAATGACTGCACGTTTTTTGGCCTTTACAGCTTGCCTGCACAGCTGTAACCACAAACACCAAACCGTGTTTGTGACGTGCTTAGGCGGAGGCCAACATCCCATAGTCAAACATCCCAGAGTTTCTAAGCCTACACTGAGCCAGGGTCCGGCCTAAAGGGAAATAGAATGAGACAGCACACAAACCCATGGCAGCGATGAAGGAACTGGCCAGGGGTGGACAGGGATGCTGCTGGGGCAGCTTGCAGAAGTACAGGCCGCTTCCTGGCCTCAGCGGGCTCAGCATCGGCGGGGGGGTGTAGGGTGCAAGCTGGAGGTCAGGGTTCATCAGCTGGCCAGCCAAGTACGTGGGGGAGCGCAGCTGGCTTAAGTAGCCTCCCGTTGCACGGATCCGCAGGCCGGCCAGGGCCTCCTGCTCCAACAGCTGGGGCTGACCAGGGGCTGGAATGATGAGGGTTTTCAGGGACTCCAGTCGGCGGGCCTTCTTTATTCTCGCTCCCTCCACCATCTGGGCTGCCTCTTCCTACAAAAGATATTTACTTTAGTTTCCCCCAATAGAAGTGGCCCCCTTTTGTTAGATTAACTGATTTGTTAAAAAAAAAACTTCCTCCAGGCTATTTCTCTGGGGGGATTTTTTGTCAGGGAAAGAACTGCTGAGAAAAATACAGAGCATGTCAAGAACAGCATTCTTCCCAGAAAGCTGAGCGATCCTATTACTCACAGTAGATAAAGTAAAACTCTGGTGCACGGTGCCCTCTTCTGGGCCTTTTGAGACAGGTACAGAAACAGGGATGATCAATGGCGACAGACACTTTTTCTCCGAGTACTGAGGTGACCACTGAGTGCCTGACACTTCATCAGCAGTGGGGTCCACTATTTGTCCGTGCTGTAACCAACAAAAAAATCTCTTGCACCCTGCCCTAAGCTTATAAGTAATGGTAAGTTTACTTGCATAACTCTTTACTCAGATAAATAATTGTCATAATTAAATATAGCACCTGAACAGAGATGGATGACTCTGGGGAGTGAGAGTCTACATGGTCACAAGCCCTAGAGGAAGCAGGGTGAGGCCAGGAAAAGTTATCTTCAGACAGGTCTCCACAGTCTGACCTGCAGAAACATGAAGTAGATATATGGCATACATATACATGATAGATATTGTGTAGCATGCAGAAAGCCTACAACTGATACAAAACCCAAGCGGCATTGCAATCGTAAGACTGTACAGGGACCTTCATCATTATTCTGTAATACCACTCTGCAGACTCCTAGAAATAAATAAATATCATAAATATCAGATGGCTTAAGGCAAGTCAGAAACAGTTCAGTCGTATGGCTAAAGACTAAAAAGACTGAATATAGAAACTTTGACATGATGAACACAAAGATGTGTACTGTAAGATCATTTTCATGTTCACTTCACGTTCAGTTATAAAGAAACTTTAATATTAAGCTGTTACCTTTGCAATGCTGTTAAACACTGACTTTTATACAATTTATCCCTGGCTTACAGCTCAATACTAACTGACCTTTCACAAGACTCCTGTCCTTCCTCTGCTCGTGTGATGACAGACACATTTCCTCCCTTCTAACAAAATCAGTATGTTAATATGTGTCTTACCCACAAACCACAGAATCAATAAGATACATAGAATATTATTTTTCTTACTATTCAAAAACAAAAAAGAAAAATCACACATTCACAGAGATGCAAACCTTAAGAGACAGGTAGGGGGCACTGTCTGAGCTGAACGAAGCCATTGCTACTTGGCTTGGAGATATTAGGAACCTAGGGCGGGACCTTGGACGCCGAGGAACTGATTCGTCATTATAAATGGGCAAAGGAAGGCCGTCGTCAGTTATGGTCTTTCTCTTCCTTGCTCTCTTTTTGAAATTTTCCATCTTAGGGGCGGCATGCATTTCTTCTAATATACTCAGCTGAGGTTGAAGGGCAGGTGGAGGAAGGTCCACTGCTTTGTTGAAATCATGGCCAGACATGGGCCAGGAGGGCAATGGCTCCAACTTCATTTTTTTAACCTGGGTTAGACTAATATTTATTTGGGTATGCTGATTCTGTTTGGAATGTTCTGGCCTATCCTCTATTTGACAGCTGGCAGTCTCCTGCGACGACTGAAATGATAAGATGCTATCGAGCGCCTGGAGGTCCGTCACAGGAAACTCCAGTGCGTTTTCCCAGCAGGAGGTGCTCAGGCTGTCTGCCCCATAGGTCTGTGCTACTGCCGCCTCTGAAGCACTGACTGTACTCGACTCTGGCTCTAGATTCACGGGCCACTGTGCAGACCCCTGCATATCCTGAGAGGACACAGCTTCATCTCTGCTCATGCCATACATACTTTTAGCACCTTTTGGTATCCACTGATCCTGACATATGAGGGGCCTCTCTTGAGAGGTGTCTTCAGTTGTGTATTGACTCACACCAAGCCCTCTGACCACAGTTGAAAGCCCTTTGTAGTTGTTGTAATTAACATAGCTGTGGTAATTCGAATGTACAGACTGGGTATTTGTCTGAGTGACAGTTTTTGGGGCAGAAATGTATATGGTAGGATAGCTGCTTTGGTCACCACTGCTTTGAACTGTTGCATTTGCAGTGTCCTCAGCTCTGGCTTCCCAATGTGCTGTGGGGTGGAGGGTGGAGTGGATGGAGGCACTTTTCGATGCTGTAGGCTTTGGGCATGCACTATGCTGAGATAAACAGTGGCGCTTAAGGGAGTGGGCATCACAGTAGCTCCGCTGACAGCCTGGCTCTGCACAGTGGAAAAGCTTTCGCTTTTGGTGTGTCAACATGTGGCCCGTCCTGTATACAAAAAACAATGACTGAGCATACAGCAAAGGTGCACACTATGCATAAGACATTAAGCATTCCCATAAAAAGTTAACTTACAGATGATCATGACGTTTAAATGCACGCTGACAGATGGAACACACATGCGGACGATCCGACTGGTGCGTCAAAAGGTGTTTATTTAGTGCATTTGTATTTCCAAACATTTTGCCACAGAAGGAACACTCACAACAGGCGTTCCGGGCTTTCTGCCTCTCAACTGATCCATGATCAGCCTGTTGGTAGCTCTTGCTCTTTGCTGCAGTGTTACTATCCTTCACTGAAAACATCCAACAACAGAATAAATCATCAGTTAGTCAGTAACAGTAATTACACAAATGTGTTGTCACTCATGACTTTGCATTACCACAACAATGAAATCTGCCCCTTGAGTCTTATGGGGGTCGATAAACAGTTGGAGGACAGAAAAGAAATCATCAATACAGACCGCCCTGCTTCTGCCATTCTTCAAAGCTTGTGAAGTGTATGAGATGTTCAGATGTTGGGTTAATTTCAAAACCGTCATTAGTGACGCGGTGACTAGAAAGACTGAGATCCACAGCTTCATCCATGTAAAATTGGCCTGCAAAAGGTTAAATGAAAAGATAAAATCTTGTTAACTGCATGCCACCAGAGAATTTACGATTTACTGTATTGTTACTGATTTGCCTGCCTGCTTTGTTATCAAATTACGAATTAAATGACAAGAAGCAAATTACTTGGATGGATGATGTTGCATATGGTTTTTATTTTGCAGATCATGCAAGTTTGCGGTATAAATATTGGAAATCAATCTTCTCCCACACTGTTTTTGATGAACAGATTCTATTTTTCAAATATGTCCTCTTTGAAATCGGCATCACTAACCTGCCTGCTACAACACAAAACTTGAATGCTAATGTAAGCCACAAATTAACGTTGATTAACAGAGGAGCTAATATGTCAGTTGAGGCCGATTTTGTAACTATGCAACCTTAAATAGCAGCTAATGATTCTAAACCAATCCATTCAAACAAACATATAACCATAATTTGGGAAGATACAAAATCCAACTTGCCTTTAATTTCAGATGACAAAGGTTTCTTCACTGACGTTAGTTACCACTAGCTTGAGTAATGTTATGTTAACATTAGCACTTTATACTACATCCTGTTGAAATGAATTAACTGCACTTTTAATAAATCGTATTAAATTGACTGACGAACCTATTCAATCCAACCCTATATGATAGTAAAATAAGCTGCAAATTCATTTAACAAAGACCTCATAAACAATATTTACAAATAATATTTTTCTAAAATAATTTCAGCACCTATAAGCTAATTAGCTTCTTGCAATTTCCTTTCCTTTGTTTTCATCTCAAATGGCAACCGACACTAGTCGTCATTGGCTAAAACTGAGCGGGAATTTCGTTCAGATACCCGTGAAAATAGAACGCACTTTTTGTTGTCACCCAGACTTATTTATCGTTGTGGCATATATCTTTGTCCTTTATATCGGCAACAAAAGTAGTGCACGTTCTTCAGGTTTGTGCAGTAAACACCTCAGCAGTATTTTGAATTGATATTGAAGTTTCAAATGTCCAATATTTTTTTGGTATTCATGGTCAGTTATGTGTATTCAGCAACTGTGCTGCTTGCTGTGTAGATGGGACTGAAATCTAGTCATCTTCAATACATCGCTGGGATGAGACTGAGAGTATAGGGGATATATTTGATTTAATGGCGTTGGTCTTTCTGTGGGTGATTGACCTCTCTGCACAAACAGCAGAAAACCCTGGGGAAATCAGGGAGGAACCACCTGAAACTATAATAATTTCCTCTATCACAGACGCCAGGTCAGCTGTGCCATTAATTAAGTAGTATCTCAGTGTCTGTGATCTTAGTGGGTCATCAGGTCACTTTATAGTCTTTCTTCTCACAGAAGTAGGAGTGGGAACCCCCTGGAGTTTCACATTTTAACTGATTGCAGTGGTGTCATTAAAATCCCCACCTTCCTATGTCATCTCTGGAGTGTCTATTGCGCATATGTGGGGAATCTAACAGTGTGTTATCACGATCTCTGTAGGACGTAAATATTATTATTGCCAGCCTGCATCATCCCACCCTGGGCGGTCAGCTGATTGGAGACATTTACAGGTCTCAGCTGCTGTTGAGCTTGATTGTGATTTGCTGTGTGTCTTAAGGGTAGTATAGAGTAGCTGCACTATAAGGTGTTGGCTTCCCATTTTCTGATAGTTTGCCACTGAGCATGTTTGAGATGTTGAGAGTGAAAGTGAGTAAGGAACTGTGTCAGTAGCAGTTGTGACTAATGCCTCAGGGTCTCAGGCCTCAGGCCTATCACGAGTTTACCTCTTGCACCTCTCACGGTATGCTTAAAGAATCTCTCCAGCTTGCAACAGTGTGTGGTATTTTTCATCTATATGCTGATCTGTTTTTAGTCATCCCAGTGTATCTAGGGCATCACCAACTACATTTGTTGCACATGTGAAAGCTGAACCTCATGTATAGTTAAATATGAAAGTGTTGCTGCACCACTTCCACTTCAGTGCAATCGTTCAGTAATGGTTTGTGGTTTTGATGCCAGGCTCCCACAGAATTCCTTGGTGTCACAACATAGAAAACGGTAGACCCCCAGCTCTTTCACAATGACAACTGAACTTCATGGTGTAGCCATGACTTTTCTTGATGGACCACGCAGAGCTTTGAAGTTGTCTATGCATGGTTTGTGGTAAGCTGCAGTACATCATGTCATGCCCCTGCTCAGTCAGTCTCAGCAATGCGTAATCTCTTCTCAGCCTCTTTTTTTGGCATGGATGGCATTTTGGTTTCAGGTTGTCATGTATTGAATGACAACTATTTTCAGATCTGCTATGTGAGGTAAGGCAATAGACAGGTTATTTTATGTTGGTCTGTATTGTGCAAGTATGTTAAAACAATGTCATGTATATTCATAATTTTATCCTCTCTAACTTACATTGTGAAGCTAGATTTTGCAGGAGTGGCTGCATTGTTTGGACCCACCCTATCAATTTTCAGAAGCCAGCTGACCAGAATGAGCACTCGGGTTATGATCCTTGAAGACCGTAAAATATAAATTCTGGCTTGGGTTCTAATGTTCTGTCAGATTTCTGAAAAAAGGGGTGTTGCCCCCCTGTGTATTATGTGCACATACTTATAGACACACAGCTTTTGTGTATGTTGCCACAGCAGACGTTTGGTCCCTAGTCAGAGGTATGACTCCTCCTCTTGGTCAAGCCCTCGGCCCATAAAACATCTGGATTCATTCTAAGGACCTTGTTGTGACTTACAATGGTGAGGCTGATCAAGTTGTGTAGCTGAAATGCTGCAATAAGGAGACTTGCACTGGTCCTTGAGAAATTGAATGTAGGGTTTAATTATGTGCATCACTCTAGATGTATATGCTCTGGGCACATAGGCATTTAGTTACACATTATCCATATACTGTGGGAATATAATCTGAAAAAAGTTCAACTTCACTTTACATTGTTCCTATAAGGAGGTGAAAGTCACCTAAAGGTAAGACTCTACTTCTCAGGCATTTGTATCTTTAATGACATGTTGCAAGGTAGGACTGCTTTTGCATCTACTTGGCAATTATATCTTTAATGAAATGTTGCAGAAAAGTCTCTGCAATGCACTACACATCATTTTTATTACCATAGCATAATTGAAATATGATATGGACATATATATGAAATATTCTGCATCAATGAATGTGCAAGACTTTAGAATTGTTAAAGGAACATTCTATCTTGGAGTTTATATTTTCACTAAAAAATGAATGGAAAAAATAATATATATGAAGGAAAAAAACATTTTTTCACAGTGAAATTATGGTATATCGCTATTGATTTAGCTGAGTTCTCTTTTCTTCTCAAAGAGGGATATTCCCCATCCTGGCAGCCGGCCCCATTGTTCATTTCCTCTCCCCACCCATAATAAGCTATGGTCCCTGCTTCCCATTTTGATTGGCATTTAAATTCTGTAAGGCCTGTTTCACCAACCCCACCCTTTCCCATCTCTCTCACACTGACTCTCTCGCTCTCTTTTTGGACTTTATACCTCTGGAGCAACTGTGGTTTACACCCCTATGCTGTTACACTGTCTCAGGGGCTTTGCAATGGAGAACAGCTGTGAGTTCACATGGTCTCTCATTCAACATCATGAGGCAGTGGTCCCTTCAACTCTTAATACAGAAGAAATTAATGAATTAATGATTCTCCAGGGCACAGTGTGTTTTCTTTCGGATGCATTTCGTAATGATCTTTGGCCTGTGCTACTTGATTCATATCAGTTTTGGTTCAGGGATGAGTTATTTTTTTGTAGTTTATGAATCGCTAACCGTTCACATGCTTTTGCACTGAGTCGTGTGCAGTTTTGATGTCGTTGTTGCAATTCTGTATTTAGCATGCACTAGTCTTGTGCCAGTCACATACTTTGCCTTGCTCATGCATAGTCTCTGCCAGACATCAGCTGTTACCCTTCCCAATCTCACTCCATAGACAATGAGAGTTAGAGGCATTTGTCATTCTGCAGCAGTCTGTGGAATGCCCCAAAACACTTTGCTCTGTTCTCTCCATCCAGTCACCACCCACCATGCCTTCATGGGTACAAGGAGAGGATAGCGGTAGATTCTTGAGAGAGGTCAGAACAGTGACCGATGGCTTGAAGACATTGTACCGTGAGAAGCTTCTCCCTCTGGAGAAGCAGTACTGCTTCTCTGACTTTCACACTCCAGGTTTAGAGGATGCAGATTTTGACAATAAGCCCATGGTGCTATTGGTCGGTCAGTACTCCACTGGAAAAACAACTTTCATAAGGTGAGGTAACACTTTAAAAATTACACACGCAAAATAAAAAACACACACACACACAAAATGTTTAAATGTCAAATGTTTACTGCTCTATGGGTGACCAAATACATGCAGCCTGGTTTCAGACAAGCTGCTTTGTCTTAGTTTCAGTTTGTAAAACTTTCCATTTCCAATAGTAGTTTTTAACGACTTAACGACTCCATGATTGCTTCTCTGTTGATTCAGATATCTTCTTGAACAAGACTTCCCAGGAGGTAGAGTAGGGCCCGAACCAACAACCGACACCTTCACTGCCATTATGTATGGGGATGTGGAAGGCATTATTCCTGGAAATGCATTGATTGTTGATCCCAACAAACCCTTTCGCAAACTTAATCCATTTGGGAACAAGTTTCTGAACAGGTATATTTGGGTTGAGATAAAAAGGACGTGAACAAGAAAATAGAATAGCACAATAGAAATTCATCCTTTTGTGCAAAGAGCAACACAAGGAACACAAAAGCAAAGAGTGCTTTGTCAGATTTATCTGCCCAAGTATTTTTCTAACAAATATTGACAATAATGTTCCAGAGCCTCCCAGGCAACACAACATAACAACGTTATCTATTTCATGAATTTACTATATGACAGGGAATGTCAGACAGATCTCTTGACCAAACACACTGCTTTAGTTTTGCTTAGTCTTTGCATCAGAATGATGAGTTAGGCATGTTCTTGGCTCCTTGTTTGTGTAGTATTGCTTTTTTCAACTGTCTTAATATTACCCTTGTAGTATCATTTTCAAAGAAATTATGCTTTAAGAATTTTTTTATTAAGCATTATCCTCTCCAATCTATCTTATTTAGTGTTCCATTTTGAGAGGACTAACATGCAAACAATAAACTAACTTCTCAACTTCTTGCAGATTTCAATGTGTTCAACTACCAAATACCGTTCTGGAAAGTATTAGCATAATTGACACTCCAGGAATTTTGTCTTCAGCCAGAAAGAGATTGAGCAGAGGTAAGCTATCAGAAGTCACATTCATACCTCATTATACTGTAAAGTCAACATGGCATGTCCTGAATTGGATGCTGCAATCTTTCATGTGCATTCCCTGTTCTCTGGAGATGGAGTTGTACATTTCAGAGCTGATGTTGCTTATGCCCCTCAAATTTCATTCTGTCTGCAGGATATGATTTCCAAGCTGTCCTTCAGTCATTTGCGGAGCATGTTGATCGCATCATACTCCTCTGTGATGCCAACAAACTGGATATTTCAGATGAGTTCTCACGCACAATAGGGGCGCTGCGGGGCAATGAGGACAAGCTGAGGGTTGTGCTCAACAAGGCAGACTCGGTTGACACCCAGCAGCTGATGCGGGTCTATGGCGCCCTCATGTGGTCGCTGGGGAAAGTGTTCCGCACTCCTGAGGTGCTGCGGGTTTACATAGGGTCCTTCTGGTCATCCCCGTTCCGGGTGCCTGATTACCGCCGAATGTTTGAAAAGGAGGAGGAGAGTCTCTTCAAAGACATCCAGGATTTGCCTCGGAATGCTGCTCTACGCAAACTCAATGATCTAGTCAAAAGAGCTCGTTTAGTGAGGGTAAGTGCTAAATATCAGCAATATGCATTTTTTATTGAATTTATTGATTGAAGATCTTTTGATTTAAGTATGGACCTTTTTTGAACACATACAGGCCCATGTTTACATCATTAGTTATCTCAAACAAGAAATGCCCTTGATGTTCGGACGTGACGCCAAGAAAAGGGACCTGATCTATGACCTTCCAGACATATTCGCCAGGATCCAACAGCGCCATCAGATCTCTCCTGGCGATTTCCCAGATTGCGCCAAGATGCAGGTTAATTGAGCTTTACTATAAATCAAGGCTAAACTATTTGCATTTCTACTAAATATTTACAAGTCTCTTTCTGTTCCCTCTCAATAGGAACGACTGATGAGTCATGACTTCACCAAGTTTAAGGTCTTGAAGCCCAAACTAATGTCAGCTTTGGATGATTTTCTGACCTCTGACATAGCAAAACTCATGCCTCTCTTGCGCAAAGAGGAAACTGAAGTTGCTGGCCAGCCTGGAGTGCAGGGGGGAGTTTTTCTAGGGCCGCACAGAGGGCCTTTCAACAATGGCAACCCTTTTGTTCAACTTCAGGAGAATGTGGAGGAAGGGGACATAGCAGACTGGATAGTTGCTAAAGATAAGGCCAAATACGATGAGATTTTCTACAATCTGTCTCCAAATGATGGCAAACTGAGTGGCACTAAGATTAAGAACTGGATGATCAGCACCCAGCTGCCTACCTCTGTCCTGGGCCGAATCTGGAAACTTTCGGATGTGGATCGAGATGGTATGCTAGACGAAGAGGAATTTGCCCTGGCAAGCTATCTCATTGAAGTCAAGCTGGAAGGTCATCGGCTTCCTCCAGTGCTTCCTCCACATTTGGTGCCCCCATCAAAGCGCCAGAGGAAGGGTGCTAAAGACGAAGAACCGGAGTTAGTTGTACCAGTTGAATCAGAGCAACCCATTGCTGTTGATGATACTGATGAACAGTGAAAGAAGACATTGCATTTTTGGCTTTACAGCTGATTGTAATCTCTGTACTTTTCCCCACCTTATATAATAGGCTCACTATCCCATTATTACCATGAAATGTAGCCTATTGCATTTAGAGGGTCATTGCAACAGCAATAATGTTTGTTAATGTTGTTGCATGCATTTGGTAAGACTAAATCATTAGTAAACCAATTACCAAGGTTTGGTAATTTTCACAATTAAGGTGAAGTATATAGGGTTGGCTACAGTGAAGTGTTACAGTGAAATAATAATAATAATAATAATAATAATAATAATAATAATAGTACTTTTCTCAAACTCAAGGTTTATTATAGCAACGCATACAGATCTGGAGTTTTGATGTCATGGAGGGTTTAAGGGAATGTCTTGGGGGCCTTGATGGAAATGAGGGACCGGCTATGTAGGGCAGAATCTGATGAGAAGCAGGTGGATTACTAGCAGAGGATCTGAGGGAGTGTGACTTAACAGATGAGGAGCAAAGTTTTGGAGAGTTGGAAGGTTGATGCTATTCATTTTATGATTTTAACTGTGTGCATCAAATGGTGCATTACTCAAAAGTAAAACGTTTCTATTCTTGTCCATCAGTGTGGTACTGCCATAGTGCATTAAGTGAACAGGTGCAGACATGTTGACAATGTATGGATTGGTCTGGTTATTTTATTCTGGTTAATTTGTTTTAAACACAAGGTGACTTTATATAACTAGCCTAATAAAATACATGCAACTGAGGTGTTGTTAAACGGTTAAACTAGAACTAGGCTGAAGGCCTATCTCAGTCTTACTGATTGAAACAGGTTAGATTTGAGTATGATTTTGGCTAATATGACATTGGACACCTGTGTGTGTGTGTGTTTTGAAACTGGTTGTGTAACAAAAAATAGCCACTTAAAATAGGCTCTGTTTAAATACCCTCATTCGTGAAATTCCTTTAACCTTTGATTTACAAGACACCCTAAATTCGTCAACATTACAAACTCACGATTATCTATTTACAGTTTATCATTCAAAAAGATCACAGCAAATGAAATAATTTTAACTACCGCAAACGGTCAGCTGTTATCGAAAACGTCTTTATAATCCATTTATTTGTTTATATGTGGTCGGCGTCGGAAGTGGGCATGGTTTTTAATCGACTACTTCCTGGGATGATCTCTGCAGAATGTCTCGACATTTGCTCCGCCTTGGACTGGCAACAATCAAGGAAATATCACCTACTGCTTTCCTTAAAGTGAATTCGGTATCCAGTCGAACCGTATCCATTTATCGCTACCGCCAGTGTCCTCTTGTTGTTTTCAGAGCTAGTTCGACCTACGTCATGGGTGTGAAAATTCACGTTATTTACTGGTACGTATGGTTCATATGCAGTCATTTTGTAACATTTTGGCATATGTTGTAAGCAGATCTCTAATCGTAATTATCCAGTTGCTGTCTGTATCTATCAATATGTCTATCAATCTATCTATATACAATCATCGGAATTACCGTGCATAAACTTGTAGCATTAGTTAACACAAACGCACGTATTCTTCCTATAACGTTACCGTCTATATGATTGTCTTTCATCGTCAGTCTGAGACATTTCACAAAATGTGGAATAGTAACTTGAGCAACGAATATCCATTTGGTGCTCGAGTAAACGTGTTGGGGTTGTGTAACGCTCGACATCACGTTACATAAAAAACGATGCACTGTATTTGTGGGCCTCATGTTTAGAAAGCTAACGTTGTTTCTCGTCTTCAATTCAAGGATTGAAATGTGTTTTGTTCACTGCTTCAAACAAAGCTATTTGTAGCCACTCACTTATGTTTTTTTTTTTAGTGGTGGATGAGGCTACAAGCCCAAGGTAAGCTTTGTTTTCCTAGTCCATTTGCAGTTGGCTTAGTTCATTAATTCTCGATAAACCACGGTTAACATAAACTTTGTCAACAGTTCACCAAACTCATGACTTTGCTTGAGGATGAATTCCCAGGCGAACTTGATATAGTAAGTACACTTGCAAACTACAATAAAAAAATAGTCAGAGTACTGGTGCGTACTAATATATTATTATTATTGTTATTATTATTATTATTATTTAACTTTTGCAGACTGGTGAAGGCACCCCTACAACAACCGGGTATTTTGAGGTGGAGGTAGAGGGAAAAACTGTGCACTCCAAGAAGGTATGTCTTTCAATTTCAGTGTTCAATTCTTGAAACTTAAAAACTTTCTTTTTCTTTTATTCTGCTTTGGTTTGTATGAATACATATTGCATATTATGAAACTCTCTTCATGTTGACCTGGTCTTCTGTTTTAGAATGGGGATGGGTTTGTAGATGATGACAAGAAAATGGCTAAACTTGTGAGTGCCATTGAGAAGTGTTTGGGGAAATGAGTAATTCCTGATTGAGGTAAGAAACCCTACACGATCAGTTTGAAATGCATTGTCTGCCAATGATAGATTGTTTGGTGTTTTTTCACCTTGTATTTTGGCTGGTAGCATTGGATAACAACAAATGTAAGTGTATTACGCATACGCAGTACGTAAAACTTCTTATTGTGTTTGTATTGTTTTTTTGTATTCTCTCACAGTTTGACTTCCTCTGTTGTTCATCCTCCTGGGAACTGCGAATGATGGTGTTACCTGAAGTGTCTATGGCACAGGTATCACTTGATGATCTAGACTCTTCCTTGGAGATGGCCAACAGTGTGTAAAAACTCTCTTAGAGTACTTGAAGGGAATTCATTACATATTTTATGTTACAATTGGAATTTATTGAAGGGCATTGTAATATACCCATATGAAAAATTGTTTCCATCCAAAAATTAAATAAGATATTTTACAATGCTTGTTGTCCAAGTGTTTTTTTATGCCACCCAAAAATATGCCAAGTGTGAAGATTTGTGGTGGCGGATGATGGTGTGAGGTTATTTTGCAGAGTTTAAGCTTGGCCCCAATTACATTGAAAGTATCTGAGAGCACATCACATAGTTGAAATTCATTGAATTTATATTTATGCATTTAGTGGATCCAAAGTGACTTAACATTTGTCAAGTATCAATTGTTCAGGGCCAGTCTCTCCTAGAGCAACTTGGGGTTAACGACTAACGGTGGTAGCTCGGATTCAAACCCACAACTTTCCAGGCTACTAGCATGCTAACCAGTTTCTTTAACCGCTACGCTACCTCCAAAGGGCTGTTGTGTGAAAAATCCAGAAATTAAATGAGCCGTTTTGAAATAGGCTTCCTGACATCCCAGCGTTTTATGCCATCCAAAAATATTACTTGAAAATGGTTGAGTGAATCAACACAGGGGAAGTCTGGAGCATATTGATCGTTCTTGCAGTCTTTGTGTTGTGTCCTCGGTCCTACTGAGAAGCGCCTGATTCTGCAGACCATAAAGATTGATGCATGGAGTGCCTCGGCTTTTTGAGAGTGAATAATGTGTTTCAATTGCTTCCATCAGAATCAGCTGCGCTGCCCTATGACAGAAAACATTGATTATGATATTAAAATGTTCTCTAGGGTCCCCTATCAGTGCCAGGCCCTTGAAATCACCCTAACCCCCCCGGCAGTGCCCCTAATCAGAATTATATGATGTGGGACCAAGGGGCAAGTTTTATCCAGCAGAGGTCTATATTTGAAAATGTCTTTAAACAAAGATGAACTGGCTGTATGAGGCACCCCCTAAGCAATATATCAAGAACAGCTCAAAAAAGTAGTGTATGAGAAAGTTTTACATTTGCAAGCAAAAGAAAACTGTAGGTGTGAGCTTTTCAGGTGCATGACAAAGTAGTGTGTGTATATGTAAGAATACGTAGTAAGCATGTCTGCTTTTAGTGCATATGTGCAAGCTATTGTTGATATTTTATGGCCTTTGGGTTGCCTCATAGTCCTGTTTGATCTAATCAAGGCAAGGCCTAAGGGTGTGTTCCTTTTACCAGTGTGGTCATCATGATGGGTGAATTTATCTTCAGATCTACAAACTAATGTTGTCAGTTAACGGTGAGTTTTTTAAATGAAAAAAAGCAAAATGATATTACACACATCAAACCTGATGGCAAATGGCCAGTCTATGCATGCTTTCATTCAACTCTGTGATGTGCAGCAGGCACTTTTATAGTTTGCACGAAACTGTAGGCTTAAGTAAATAAAAAAATCAGACAAGCTATTATAAGAATCAGACATAGCAAAAGTATACACTTTTCATACTCAAATTGAAGAACATGTAATTGTATGAATAAATGGTAAGGTACTCAATTTCTTTACTCTCTAAGTAAGAAGTACTTGTTTAAAGGACTATTTGTTTCTGGAAACAGCAGACTTGCCTAGAAAGCTATTCCAACTATTTCACTGTTCTGATGAGAAACGATCTGTTTATTTGTGCTGAGGCTTTTTTATGTGGAAAAGTGTTCAACATAAGTTTCTCTTATGTTGATACATATTTCACAGTGAACCACAGGACTATTGTTGTTCGTTGGGAAGGCGCACCATTGCTGTGTAGTTAAAATTTGATCTTCCCTCAAATGCATTAAAACAAAAGTAACAAAACAGTTTTGAAAGTACAAAAAGTACAAAGTATAGATGGGCCTAAAGGATGAAAGAGGAAAATGTCAGATGTCAGAGAGATGAGCAGGCTAGGCTTCAGATAACCTATTTGAAGACAGTAAGCCTTTGTTTGCTCCTTCTATATGGACAAGAATATGTCGACTTCATTCTATCTAAACAAGAATAGTCCAACATCATAGGCATCATAGCCATACGGAGCTATACATACTATTAACTGATATAACTGCTATTATTATTAACTAAATAATTAACTAAATCACTAAAAATCTTTGACTTTGAGACTGTGAAATCCTTCTTTCTACTGCCCCCATCTGTTTTGATCAAGACACTGACGTTTAGTTTCCCACAATGCTGCCGCAGCATTCCGGAAGTGAGACATTTATTGACAATATGGCGACCGGTCCAACTGAGAAAATAGGGAGGAAAATTTGGTTTTGACTGCTTCTGCAGGCAGTTTAAATCGATTGTTATGAATGAGGGGACACAGGATTTCACGGGATGCTGTCACTGAGCTGAGAACATATTCACAGCGTGTTTTCAACCATGTCGTTTTTTAAACGGAAAGGTAAGGAAGTAGCCAGCTAGCATTCCCCTTTAGGCTAACGTTATCAGTTTAGCAGCAGCTAGGCGTAAAGATATGCAACTTGACCCGCTACAGCCCACCAGTACCTGAAAGTAAATTGTAAATCTGGGTCCTGCTCGGCTGGCCTTGTTATGATAATGCTGTTGTAGCTAGATGCATGACAATCTTTCACTTTAACTCCGTGTTTAAGCAACATGTGCAGTTTTTGAGGCTAATCGAGGCTACGGTGTCAGTTTGTGTTATGTTAAGTAATGAAATCATCGAAGCCTTCGAGACTTCTACTTTTTAATGCAATTTAAATATATTTCTAGTACATCAACACAAAGGCATCCTTATTACTGTAAACCGCCTCTGCCACTGTGAACAACTACGGAAAGAATAGAGTAACGTGACATAACGTTACGTGAGGTGCAGTGTCGACCAAAATTCTGATCATATTGCTGTCTGGTTTGACGTCTCGATTATAATGTTACCCTGTAGTCTCAGTGAACATTAAGGTACAGAGGAGGTCCACAAAGGTGGTTCTTTATCATGTTTGAGTGCCAGTATCTGTGGGGCATCGCTGTCCTTCAGAATGGCTGAGACACATCGGAATGGCATGGACACCTAGGATGTAGCCTTGGCCTAACGTTATTCATATTTTTTTATCAGGAAGCAGCTCAGTGGTTTGTGTTGTAGGGAATTTACCATTCAAATTTTGTTTTGATTTGTTGTATGGCTGGACGGTGCAATATTTTGACCTTGCCAAATGTGGCAAACTAACGTTCAGTGATTGTTCTCTTTAAACATGGTTAGTTGTATGTTTTAGATCTACTGATATCAAGATGTTATTCTAAAACAAGCAATGAACGAAGTATGTTGAAGATGTTGCACTTTATTAGAACCACTGCCTTGTAATGACACATTTCTTAGTATAAAATGTGTACGTTTAATATCTCTGTACTAACTATGTCATTGATCACTGTCTAACCTCAGCAGAAATCCTCAGCACCTTTATGCTGGTTCCACAGTGTTGTATCATAGTTAAAGATGGGTCAGGCTTGGTGATGTTGCAGCCTTGTTTTTAATGGCCATATATGGCTATAAATAAAGAGAATGAACATGGTGCAAAATGTTCTGTAGTCCTGTAATTTTAGATTACTGTGTCATAGATAGGCTTTGCTTTATTTCCACTCCTCTACAAATAAGTTGAGATTCTTATGGTGTATTTCCAGATCTTAAGTGTTAGATTCTTGGAGCGCATGAGAAGATTGACTCCCTTTTTAATTTATGTCTGCTTTGTCATATCCTTTGGGTTGTATTCTCTGGGGTTGGTGGTATGTCTTCTCATATCTGGTTCTGCGCTGGTGGGATGACCTCCCAAGTGCTACCAGATCAACTGATACCCTCTCCACCTTCAAGAAACTCGTGAAGACCCAGCTCTTCCAAGAATATCTCCTGGCATAAACTTTGAGAATGCACTTAACAATTTAATTTCTTTGCACTATTGCACTTTCAACTTAAAATGGTGCAGTTTCTGTTAGCAATATGCACCCCTTGTTTGTTCTTTCATTGTGTTGTAGCTTGAATGTCATCCTCTTTTGTAAGTCGCTTTGGATAAAAGCGTCTGCTAAATGCCTAAATGTAAATGTAAATGTTTGCATTGGGCCTGCAAATACCTGTATGATGTGAAGGAAGCCTGACTGCCTAGTTAGGGAACTAATGCAAAGATAGCTGCTTCAAATTCAACTCATTGATTTTGGCAAAACAGACTATTGTATTGTATTTGCTTCACACAGTCACAGAGTACACCATTGCCTCTTAAATATAATGTAGGTTACACATGTGATTGTTGTTATGTATACGCATATTAAAGTCTGTTATGTTGTTTGTTCTCTATACAGCTAAAGGAAAGGAACCTGAGAGGCCTGCTGAAATTAAAGCAAATAGAGGTAATTGTTAAGATTATATGGAAACAGTGTTCTGTTTATTGATGGTCGTAATTGATACACAGTGTATGCACAGCCCAGTTGCCTTGGGCTGTATCCAAGTTAACCCATTTTGACCTAAAATGCCTTCTAAAAAAACCTTAAAACCTAGAATTTTCAGAAAATGCAAAAGAATTGTCAAGAATTATTAAATGCTTTATTTCTCAGGCCCTGTAGCAGATAGAAGCATTGGTTGGCTCTGCAATATTTATCCATGTTTACTGTCAACCTATATAGGTTACCGTGTTACCCCAGTTTATCTACAAAGGTATAGGCTTATGGATAGAGTGTGTTTATCTCTTTGTTACCAACACGAGAGTGAGAGGACAGCACAACAAAATTGTTTTGGATTGAATGTATTGTGATTGAATGTAAGTGTGAACTGCATGTAAATTTGTCACAGAACCACAATATGTGTTTTATATTTCCTCCTCTGGCTATTGTAATGAAAGGTACGTACCTTCTGTAGATGTTGAAGCCACAAAACCATAGATTAAAAATTTGTGACCAAATCATATTCATGCTTATCTTTGCCAGTTCTTATTTATTATTCAATCTCTCTTTCTCCCTCACTCCCTCCCTGTGTTTGTTTGTTCCTCTCTTTCCCTCCTCAGGTCCGGTGTCCCCACACTCCCCATCTGTCAGCCCTCGTAATCAACATGCTATCCTGGAAGCAGCTGGCCCAAGTCATGTGGCCATCAACGCCATCTCTGCCAACATGGACTCCTTTGCCCGAGGCCGCACGGCCATCCTTAAGAAGCAGCCCAGTCACATGGAAGCTGCACACTTTGGAGACCTTGGTGCGTTTCCATTCACCCTATTATAGTTCAACACTGTGTTAGCAGTTCAACCAATCTTGAGGTCTTGAAACATTCAGTGACTTGACATTTTTCTATTTGGTTTGTTTGATGTCATACAAGTTGCCTCTTTAAGGACCCCTTCTTTTCTTGAGAAGTCATACAAGTTGCCCCTTCTTGTCTTGCACAATGTGCTGTTTAATAGATTGCTTACATTGCTTACATTGTTTGCCTAAACACTGAAACTGACTGGTGCCTGAGAAATAGCTGAAGTAAGCCAGTGGTGTAGATTGCTCTTGTGCCACAGTATAAAGCTTGTAGTTCCGTGCTGTTGAATATATAGACAAGCCCCGATGAATTTAATTCTTGTAACTTCTGCTTACATCAGTACATTATCAGTCCTCCATACTTTAGTTGGGAAAGTATGGGCAAAAGCTAGGCTTTTGTTACTGTAATGGTATGTATGGATTGCATTGTAAGTATTGTAGATACACCACCAGTTGGTACTGTAGGACCCTTAGTGGTAGTTGAGGCAGGATGCTTGAGCTACCTGTGGTGGGTGGTGATGTTGAATACCGCAACAGACCAGCCTCCCTGTTTTCAGACATCTAGGGCTGTGCTTGACTTTCAAGTGTTTTCACAGCACTAGTGCTTTTTTTGTTTGTTCATTAATAGAGTTACTAGCATGAACTAGAGGCCTGCTAACAATAGGTGTCAGTTACTGTGGAAGAACCAGTGGGGCAGTGTGGGAGTGTGGGAATGCCGCCGGGCCACTATGACCTAAGACGGTCGTCAGTCAGCCAGGCAAGCTGCTGCTGTTGGATTACTAATCCTAGTGTCTACAGTGCGTGCACACACCCTGCCCGTGATACTGGGTCGAATAATACAGACATTATGTTGGGCCTGTGTCTCTGGTGGCTGCCATTGCCCATTTGTAGGTAGTAATGTAGACTGTAATGTGATGAGGTGATGCTGAAAGCTAGCCTTTGTACGACTCCTTTGGTTGGGTTTAATTGTTAGATTTTGAGGGTCTACTGTGGCAATACTGCGTCAGTGTGATGGTTGGTGTGGATTCACAGCTGTTTAAGGTAATAAAAGTGGAACATGCCCCATTTACATAGAATATGAATCATTTCACAGTACAGGTTGAAAAATTGTTAACTTTAACCATGTTTAAGTACTGTTATCTGTCTCCGTCTTCTTATCTGAGATCTGTTTGCATTTTAGATTGTAGGATTGATAGATTGATATGTTAAGCTGGCTTGTAACATACTGAATGAATATTTGTATTTATGCAGGGCGTTCCAGTGTGAACTACCAGGCCCAGGAGACTCGCTCGCGGTTGTCCAAAACAGTGGACCAGGTGCTTCGAGACAACGTGGCGATGCCCTACTACATCCAGTTTATGGAGTCACGCTCGGCCGACCACCTTGTGCGCTTCTGGCTGGAGGCTGAGAGCTTCCGTTCTACTAGCTGGTCCCGGGTCCGAGCGCACAGCCTCAACTCTGTCAAGCACAGCTCCCTGGCTGAGCCCGCATCCGGCCAGTGCTCCCCGGGCTCACCAGACTCCCCTTCCGGCATGCAGCGGACCCTCGGCGATGCGGAGGCCGACCTCCACGATCCGTTCTCCTCGCAGCCCCCCTCACGGCCTCTTACGCCCAGCCCGCAGGATGCTAACTCCCATAGCGCTGGCGCTGGCCTCCCCCACCGGAACTCCATCAGCCTGGACGTGGGTCAGCGGCCCGGTACGCCCCAGCTGCTACACTCCAGAGCCGACACCCCAACCCGGCAGCCGTCGTCCCGCACTGGTACCCCACTCAAGGTCCCCAGCACCACTGCACTGAGAGACCTGTCTGACAAGCTCATGAAGAGTAAGTCACAGGCCTGGTTTGTGGAGCACAAATAAGCTTTGGTCCTTCAGTATCGTCAGGCTGTTCTAAAGGGAATACACAAAGCAACCATGTTAGCAAGCTGTAATACATTACTAGTACTACTACCATAGCTTTTTATTTTATTTTGTGGTTATCTATCTATCCTGCACTTAGAACTGCACTGTGCCAATACAGGATGGCTGGTGGGAATAACACTTGTGGTTATCCATCTGTTTATATAGGCCATCCAGATATGTCATCCAAATTAATTTGGAGATGGTAGCAAAATGAATAGTCTGATGAAAAGGATACCTGAAATTGGGACAATCACTTTCACTGCCAAAAACCTATAATCTGGGACCATAACCAGAGCCTTGGTTGTGCTAGCAGAGCAGTTCTAGAGAGAATTCTTTGTACATGGCATGGGATGGGATGGCATGGGATGGCATCTCATCCTGGCTGCCACCGTTGTGCCTTTGAGCAAGGCACTGAACCCTAATTTGCTCTAGGGGAAACTGGCCCTGATGTAATTGATAGCTGACAAATGCGGCTTTGGACAAAAGCGTCCGCTAAATGCATAAATGTAAATGCAAATAAATGTAAATGCCAGTCCCAGAGCTATAGAAAGAGATGTGGCTTTGGTTGGGCCAAACATCACAGTGATATCGCAATCAAGTGGAATATTGGACAGAATGAGGCTATCTATGGGTCCACATTAAGGAAATGTCCTTATTAAGGAAAGAAACATTGTGTTTGCTTTGACATATCCTTATCATGGGCACTGTGAGTGAGTTGTTGGAAAAGTGCTGATAACTGGGAAATTGTAGATGATATATGTGGCTACTACAAGTCATAAGCTCTAACAGCTTAACAGCCTGCCCAGGCAGTCGTGCATGGCCTTCATTGTCGAGTGCAGTGATAAAGCCTGGGGCTTTTGAGGCCTTTGAGAATTCACTGGAGCTTAATGACATCACATCAGTTCAGCAGGAACAAGGCTACAAGGCTGATCAGCCTGTAGGTCACAGTGGAGTTTTAACAGCCCTGCTGTAAAAACCAGTTAGCTGTGTGCATAAGTGTGTGTGTGCATGTAGTATGCTTCACTGTCATCTGCACACTTTGGAGCGATTGGATTTTTTTTAGGTTATAGAAAGTGTATTCATACTGGTTCAAGAGAAATTGCATAGCAATGCATTTAAAATTTACACTGTTCAGAGTTCCTAGTATGCCTTTCCCAGCATTTGGGCACAGAACCATAAGTGTCAGTGAAATATACATAACATGCAAATATAGGTATATGAGCAATACTTTGTTTAAATGTCAGCTGAAGACAACAGACACATCTGTATTGACTGATTTATTTGGGCCATAGACATGGGGGGATGTTGAGCACCTTTTATCACACTACTAAACTAGATTTGTAAATATGCCTAGTTGACAGTGTTTTACAGTAATATACACATTACATTCATTTTGTAATCTACATTGTACACACAGTCAATTAAGATGCCAGGTCCTTCTTTTTCTTTTTACGACAAGTGCATCGTAACGACTACCAGGCTACTGGTTCATAAAAAAACAAAATCCTGATCATTGTGGTGCATGTGATTTTGGTTTTAAAAACCCTTTTCCAGTCTTAAAATGGTATTCCCTATTCTCACCAGGCATAGAGAGGGATGCTGTGAACATTTTCACCAAGTACATCTCTCCAGATGCTGCTAGACCCATTCCCATCACAGAGCAGATCAGAAATGGCATCGTGGGTAAGGGCTCTGCTTTCTTTTCAGCTCTCTGTTCTTTTCAGTCAGGGGTGAGCCGAATTGTTTTGATCACATTTCAATGCTTGTGAATTATTTAGACTGGTTTGCATATGCTCCAGGCTCAGAGCTCTTTTGATACTGACTTGGTTTTTTTTTTTATTGATGTTGTGCATAAGCATTAGTCTCTCTCTCTCTCTTTCTCTCTTTCTTTTTCTCACACACTGTCTCACACACCTTCCCACACATTTTATTAATTGTCCATCTCACTGCATTTCCGTCTGTTATCTCCAGCTAAAATCTGTGGGGAAGATGGTCAGGTGGACCCTAACTGCTTTGTTATTGCACAGTCCGTAGTCTTCACCATCATGGATCAACAGTGAGTGTCTGTCTCTCTCTCTTTCCCATAATCCTTCCCTCTATTTCTTACTCCCTCACCTTCTGTGAAACATTGGCTCTTTTGTGAATCCATTACAGGCACTTTAGTGAATTCCTGCGCAGCCATCACTTCTGTAAATACCAGATAGAGGTGCTGACGAGTGGATCTGTCTTCCTGGCGGACATCTTGTTCAGCGAGTCGGCCCTTTTCTACTTCTCTGAGGTGAGAACAGTGTAGTTGCCAGACAAAGGGGCCCCTCTGCTAATAAGCTAGCTGATGCAACTGCATTTAGAATAAAAACTGTAACTTGAGAGCACCTCCAAAAAGGATTTGTCAGTTTGATTGTGTTGGAGTGTTGCAGAGCAGGATATCTTAAAAAACTGACTTTTACAACTTCTCACTGACTTTTAAGGAAACACTGTATCCTATTCAGTCACAAAGTCATTGAGCGTTGACCAAAGCAGCTTATACCTAAAAAGCAATCGGTGTCTGTCATTTATATTAACTCGATAAGCATAGTGCTAAACAGTGATGTTTAATTTAGTCTAGTTTAATTTAGTTTATTTAGATAACTCCTTACAGGGACCTATACAGAATACATTACACACGCAAGGAGAGAGGATTCTTTGTACCAGATTTAGCAACTTGCTCATTTAAGGAATCCACAGTCCACAGTCCTTAAAAGTTTGAAATATTTGTGATATGAATTAATGCGACATCACCCAGCTCTGCTGTGTGGGCTTCTCTGTCCTTCATTTAGAAGGATTTCGACAGATAAGGCATTAGGAGGAAGCCTTGCTAATCAGTGGGTGTGGGGTAAATGAAAAAGGGAAGCTCTGGGAAAGTTAGATGCCCTTGTTTCCCCTGCTGTCTGCAGTACATGGAGAAGGAGGAAGCTGTCAACGTGTTACAGTTCTGGCTGGCTGCAGACAACTTCCAGGACCAGCTTGCTGCTAAAAAAGGCCAGTACGACGGTCAGGAGGCTCAGAATGATGCCATGATCCTCTACGACAAGTAAGGCTTTCAAAAAGAAATGGGTACATGCGACCTAGAGACAGTGTGGAGGCATTAAGTGATATCCTTACTATACTTTTGGTGCCATATTTTGTGTGTTAGCACCAGTATAAGTCTAATTGTTGCCCAGCCTTACTGTGAAACAGGTCTGAGTAACCTGATGGCGGCGTCATCTTCTTTCTCACGCTCACTGTCTTCTCTGCAGGTACTTTTCTCTTCAAGCCACCAACCCACTGGGGTTTGGTGACTCTGTACGAATGGAGATCGAGTCCAACATTTGTCGGGAGGGCGGCCCTCTCCCAGACTGTTTCACCACTCCGCTCAGACAGGCCTGGACCACTATGGAGAAGGTAGTTGAGCACATCAGATCCAGAAATCGGCAGGACAGTCAGTCTATGGACTACAGGATTTCAGAGTTGGAAAATAAATGAGAAATGAAAAACAAGCTTTCTTCCCTCGCGGTGAAATGCGTATATGTATTGTTGTATGAATATATAGAGAGATGTATTCTGCTTTGGTGTCAAGTCTGTTGTCATGTAACGTTTGCTGTTGTCTCACCTGCAGGTCTACCTGCCGGGCTTCTTGTCTAGTAACCTTTACTACAAGTATTTGAGTGACCTTATCAATTCAGTGCGGGCGGATGAGTTTGTCGGGGGAAACACCGGCGCCCCTGCAAACAGCGTGCCCTCGGACAACGACCGAAGCACCTCAGAGGGGTCACAAGCCCAGGTAACTGACCCTACTGTCCTGGTGACTGCGATCCGCTGTCCTGTTCACTGACCCCCAAGTCTGTGACATTTGATTTGCCTTCTCTCTTGTGACCTTTTAGCTTGGTTCACTAGGGAAATCCCCCTGTGTAAATGTTAGTGGAACAGTCTGATTTGCAGGAGATAGAGAAGGCACAATAAGTGGAGAGAGCAGATTCACACTGTGCTGAATTACAAATGACAGCTATAGTTTGTTTTGGATTGTCTCGTAAAACTAGGCTTGGCTTCAGAACAAATATCTTAGGCCATGAAAACGGGGAGTGTTGTCTTCTCTTCTCTGTAGCTGTTCCTTTAGATAGATCTTATATTGATAGCACTGTAGGCATTGTTGCATTGTAGGCATGTCTATTCTAAATGGACGTCTTTTATCTCTGACTGCAGGCAACCAAAAGGGCAGCCATTAAGATTCTGAAGAACTTCGATGAAGCGATTACTGTCGACATTGCAAGTCTTGACCCAGAGTCGCTGTACCAGAGACCCTATGCTGGGTTAGTGTTAACTCCTTTCTTTGACTTCTGCGCATTATTACTTTCCTCCTCAGTAGCAATACATCGTGTTGAATGTATTATAGTATGTTTATTTCCACTGACATTTTGCTGTGTAAATCTGTATGTTACCTTATACTGTAGTTGCTGCTTGTCAATTGCTCAGAGAACAACATTGTCCGTTTTTCAGCGTGATTTGTTTTCACTGTGCCATGTGTTACGATAACACCTCACTTAGTTGAGGCCATGACACACATTTACACACACATGCACACACAGACACACAAACTGTACATACATGCACACATCCACAAACACAAAAGAACTTGTGCTCTAGATCACATAAAAGCCTGGATGTCTGAGAGGCTATTAGTAGCTTCAGGCGTTGTAAGCATAACATGTTCCACATACAGTACATTGAGAGATACTATCTTGCCCCTCTGTGTAGAAGAATGACGTTTGGGAAGGTGAACGAGCTTGGGCAATTCATTAGAGAGGCTGAACCGGAACCCGATGTGAAGAAGTCAAAAGGTGAGAAAGACACACACAGATATACATACACATCTACATATCCATGTACAAGCACACACAACGGCATATGTACATGTGTTTGTATACACACACACACACACAAACAGAGGCAGGCATATTCAGCACAACACTCACAGAGAATTAGTGAAAGAAAAGTGTACCTTTCTTGCGAAGGAATTTGTTGTTGCCAGCCCATTGTGTTTTTGCCTCTGAATGAACATAATGACAGAGCCTTGACTTGTTAACACTTTGAAAGTGGCATCTCTCTTGTCAGTGAGGTTGCCTTTCATGGCTGTAAAACCCCTCTTTTTTACCAGGAATGCACTAAAGCCTGGCTTTTGTGAAAGACTGATTGTTTTGGTTGTGGCAAAAGCTGTGAAGTTCTTGTGTGTGGTCCCTAAAATACTCTCCTTTTCTGTCTTCCTCTTTGTCTTCCCCTTTTCTTCTCATGCAGGTTCTATGTTTTCTCAAGCAATGAAGAAATGGGTGCAGGGAAACTCAGATGAGGTAGGTTGGCTCATTTTTACTCAGAAAACACAGTAAATACTTTCAAATTATTTCATTTACTGTTATTGGAAGTGAGAATATGATCTATAATCAATATGTAATATCATCTAAGGTATTGACTTAATAAAGTATGAACAACACATGTGTGTCTTTAACCACTGAGTAGGTAATATTTCAGAGGAGCTGAAATGGTTTGTGTCGTCCTGTTGTTGTTGGCAATTATAGGCGCAAGAGGAGATGGCTTGGAAGATCGCAAAGATGATTGTGAACGATGTTATGCACCAGGCATCACACGACAGCCCTGGAGTCAAATCTACTAAGGTACGATTACGATTTATAATATTATGTAGTTAATCACAATTAATCGCAAAATCGCAAAAAAACACACTTCTTTAAACACCTGTTTAAATTGTACTCTAATACATACAAAAATTGCTTTGAACATCACAGCAGACTTTATCTACAGCATAGCAATTTAATTTCTTGAATATATACTTGCATGTTCATGTCAATTATAATAACGGTCATCTTCTCTATGGTGTAGTTTTACAGAATATGACCCAAATTATGAATTCGGGTTTTAATATTTATATTTAATATATTCTTTCCAAAATAATGATGTTTCAGACGTATGTTATTAGGCATATGAGCAAAATACGATTTTTGGGTGATACGTCTGTGATGAGTTGGTGTTTTACACACTACTGAGTTTTTGCTGTTTCTGTTTGCATATTGTGAAAGGACTAACAGCGTGGTGATCAGGGTGTACCAGCACAAAATGCAAGCACCTTCCATCTTAGAACAGATCTTACATCCACTGATGTCATTGCATGACTATACTTTTATTTTGCAGGAAGCATTTGTTTCTCTGGTTGTGTAGTGGCACAGTGCCTCGGTGTGCTAACAAGCCGTTTTGCTTCTGTGTGCAGTTATGACCCTTGTGCCATGAAGAACCAAAGCCGCTGTCCTTCCCTTGCCCCCTCGCTATAGCCTGGAGCTGAGTGGCGATGTGTGTCATGTGACGGACCTGCACACTCCACACAACTGCTAGAACAACTTTTCTTTATGAAGATGTGATCAAGGCATTCCATGACTTCCTGTATTTGGCTGTGCACTTTTGGAGGGAGGGAGGTCGTGTGGATGGAAAGGAGCATGTTTCTATGTATGTTTCTGAGTACAACAACAAAAGAAGAGGAAGAAGAAGAAGAATGAAAAAAAAAAACCACAAGGAATCATCTACCGGCTCCATATCAAGCACTAAGAAGACTTTTTAAGGACACGAGGACAAAAGCAGTGCACGGCCAAGTAAGAATAACAAAGACGTTGCACAACAGCATCAGACGTCACTGAACAAAGGTCCGAGGGAAACGTGCTAGGAGGAAAATTTGTCGCCTGCAGAACTTCAAAAAGCCTCAGTGTTGATATTCTGCTGTTACCATGCCAACCGGGAAGGAAGGGCACAGGCAGGGATGTGAAGGAGACTTCCAGTCGTAGTGATGAAGACCAGATCGCTCACCATCTTTTCTCCTCTTTCTGTCTCTCTCTCCCTCTCCTGTGCTCTCTGCCTCTCCCTCTCCTGCTCTCTCTCTCTCTTTCTCTCCCTCCCTCCATTATTTCTCTGCCCATCCTTTTCCTCTCCCTTGGTCATCTCTTCTGCTCTTCCCCCCTACCATTCATTCCTTAAAAAAAAAAAAAACCTTTGAAGTTGTGATGCATTTTTTAATGAAAGAGTTCCATATCCAGGCTCCATAGGCTCCATGTCCAGAATAATTTGCAAACATACCTGGAGTAATACTTTATTTGTTGTACTGGTCATAGAGGTGCAGTCATTTTCTCTTGTGTACAGAGCGTCAGAGATGAAACTGGAATGGACCTCGCTGATTGTCAGGTCTGACGTAAGCTCTGCCTGCTACTTGTAGCAACTTCTTGTCACCCTCTCACTGATATAGGCCATTGTTTTAAACATATGTAATGAAAAAGGTTAAACTCCAATGGACTTGGAAGTGCTAGTTGCAATGTAAAACTCCAGGCTGTGTGCTATAAAGATGTAGATTTCTGGTTTATCCCATGTGTTAATGTTAGTTCTTTTTATGGTGGTTGTTGTCCCTTTTTGTTTTTGTTTTTGTTTTGTATGGTATGAAAAGCCAATGTTGAAAGCCAGTCTCATTGATGACTGTTCATTTACAAAGTGTACTCAGTGAATATAATGTTAAGATTACGTTGGACCTCACTGAGATGTGGAAAAGAACCAGAAAAAGACTTTTGGTACTATGTACCTGTAATATGTTTTCTGACATATATATGTGTACCTAATCTATAATATATTTAAATTGTGTTTGATTTAAATACATATATTATTGAAATGCTGTATTTTCTCATTATTTGGAATGGAATTGTGCACTAACAAGTTTAGAAGTTTAAAATGTAAAATTACCTAACAAAGCCCCTTAAAAGTTAATAAGTGTATAGAAGTAATCTTCACCTCAAATGGTCGGGCAGGTTCCATTAGGCAACCAGATGATGGCGCTCTAATCCACGCAGTGCCCGAGGAGTCCGCTCGTATTAGAAGTAAGGACGGATGGACTGTATTGATACGGTGAAGGTAAATTGAAGTAAACGCGATTGTGGCTGGTGCTGGGGGGGGAGACACTTGTTAAGCAAATAGGATTTTTTTCTTTTCATGGCCGCTATCTTTTCCACCGCAATAGAGCTTATAGACCATAGCGCATAGACTAGGATATGCCACGTCGTGTTAATGCTTTAGAAAGCCCTATGCTTGTCACATTATCTCATTAACTGAAAAAAGACTAAAATAAAAAAAGCAGTCCAGGTGGGTTGTGGACCTCTGAGGAGAGCCACGAAAACATCCCATTTGAGGAGGAGACGCCCACTCCAGATCGCGATGCTGGCTATGTACTCTAAACTTGACCAAGCTTCCTGGTGGCCACTACGCTTACGTTTAAGCTCTCCCTCAACTGAAACTACAACTCAGCTGCTGGGACAAGTGGATCATAGCAGTCGACCTGAATTTGACTAGCCATCTTTAACCTTTCATATGCCAAAAAAGAGCTCGCAACGTATGTGTTTTTATAGGCTTGAAGACTACTTAGCCGCAGGATGACAGTTGCGCGTGCTCCGTGAATGGTATTTGTTTTGGGTGTGACAAACGTTTCCGTCTGCACCTGTTAATGACTACAATTTTGGATATTATATCTGATGGAAAATGTTTTACAGAAGAATCTTTATCCTGCCAACATGGGTCTAATCGTGCTTTAGAAATTACATTTTTGAACTAATGTGCTAGTTTTATTGAACCCATGCGTGGGGTGTTCATTTACCTTTTTGATGCATTTGTCGATAGAAGGGCAGTACTTTGACAATACGAGTGATGGTTATCTGATGTAAGACTACTGGAGAGGTTCTTTTTGTCTACCTGGGCGAGTGAACTCCAAATGCATTCATTGCTGGATAGAAAGAAGAAAGAACCTGGGGTTGGGATTGATCTTTCCGTGAGCCTGTTTCCCCAAGCCGCGAGGATGTTCAGCTGTGTGGGTTGCTTTTGGGTTCTCCTGTCTTCTGCCCTTGTTGCCGTTTGTAGTTTCAGTTTTATTTCACCTGCATGGATTGTGAAGGACCACCTGAAAAACAAGGATTCTGTGAGTTTCGGGTTACTTTGGCATTGCTCCGAGTCTATGGACCACATGTACAGATGTTACACTTTCGGGGGCCTCGGAAGATTTGACGAAATTCCGTCCAGTTCGTGGCAGGTAAAGTCATGTGAAAAATATGGTGTTATTTAATATGCCTAACACTTAAGGCTATTTTACTTTTTCACATCTTGCAACGAAAATACTCTATTTTTGAGTCATTTGGGCTGTAGCCTAAATATGGCATCAGACGACTCCCTATGGTCATAATAAAGTATCCAGCTGAATTATTAAAAGGGCAAGAAGAGGATGCAGTGTCGTGATGGGGCAAGACCACTTATGTAAATCAGTGTGTGGCAGGTGCCTCTGAAGATGTTTATGTAAATCAGTTTTTAAGATTAATCTCCACAGTTCCAGATGGGGAGATGTAAATCTGGGACCCCAAGGTCTGTTTTTGTCCTGGCACATCATATAACTTCATACTTTAATTTATTGTGTGGTGTGCTGCTGTAACAAATGACCATTGTCCCATGCCCGTCACCTGTGCTGAGTCCAGTAATTTTCACAACCACATTTACAAGCGTTCTGACTGACAGCCCTAAATGTAGCCTATCTGCCAGAGACCATTAGAAGAAATCTTGTGAATCTTGTGCTTTGTGCTTGCTTATGCTGAGTGTTGTCTTGCCATTTGTGCTTATCGTAAGCAAGAATGCCCTGTAGCTAGAAAGGCATATAGGCCCACTTCAAAGTCATTTGAAGATATGGACTTGATAAGAAACTTCTGAAACAGATTTGAAAGATATAAAATGCAGTATTTTGAATGCAGCATTAGAAATGTGTCCTGTGTGCATGCTTTGCATGTCTGAATGTTTTTGAAGCTTGCCAACAGTTAATCAGCTAGTTTTTGTTGCCTTATCTACACAGCTGGCTACGTTAAATATGGACTGATAGTAATCAAGGACTTATATTTATGCTTGTTAACATTATTAACAGCAATTTAGTAAATATGAGCAAATAAATGCCCTGGCACAGGGAGGCTATGTTTGTACAAGTACATACAAATCTCTATCACTGCCACCAGAAAGCATTCAAACTGTCCATTGGATAGAATTGTATTCTTATTGTGTTTTGAAATCTCAAGTTGTAGTTATGATTTCAGCCATAAAGTCCTGTTCCCGATTAAGGAATTAGTTTAGCATATCTTGAACATTTTCTTACTCCAGATCAGAGTCTGAAACATTGGTTCATGGGTTCTTGTCTAAAGGCTTGACGTATACTTCATACAAACTGCAAAATTATATGGCCAGCCCTTGCATTTGACTGCATCAACATATTAAAAGGCTATCTCTAAGCCCAAACTCCACAGATAGACAGAGTTTCTTCACAATTCAGTCAGGATGCTTTGTTGCTACAGATTCCTACAGAGCTGTCCAGTACTTAAATAGGCTCTTTTCATTTCAGATTACAGAGCACAGAGAACAGGCCGGTTAGACCCCCCTTTGTGTCAGAAAAAGCACTCACTTGCCTCTGCAAAACCATCACCCTCTAGAGTTATGATTTATGCATGAAGACAAAAATTAGCATTTGAAAGGAGATATTAATAAGTTGCCATTTTTTATTTTATTTTTTTATTTTTTGATTGTGGGATTACAAATGGGGTAGAAGAAGATGCAGCTTTCCTTTCTCATGGAGTTCTGAATCAGGAAAACAGCACTCTGTTTCTAGCTGTACATTCTGTGGATTGCAGTTAGTGTGCACTTCCTCTGGTTGAATTCACAGGAGCAGGCTGGCATCTTAACCCTTCATCTATGTCTTCTACTCTATCTTCTTATGCAGGGCCTTACTCTATGTATGCACTTTGTTACTTTATCTGGGTTAGCAGGTTTGGCATTGGTATGTGGAGCAGTGACATGGCTTCCATGTTTGCTTTGCTTTGCATACATTTACTCAAGCTGTCTCAACTGCTTGGCGATTCTATCAGCAACAGCTTGTCATTTACAGAGCGATTCCCTTTTTTCTGGCCCCTCTCTATGGAGCGCTGACAGGGGCAGTATTTTTTAAATATATAACATATAAAATTATAATATTTTGCATCCATGAGCACCATGCATGAAGCACCCCCCTACCCCATGGACATTGATAAAGGTGGCGAGGAACCCATTAAATTTTCATCACGTGCCCGTCTTGGGGTCCTGCCGCGACTCATTGGTGTGCAGATTATTCTTCTGTGTTCTCAGCCTCCTTTTCAGAGTGCTCTCACTCAACCTCTTGCCACCCTTTGCTTCTTTTCTAGCTATGTGTGGGTGGCCCATCAACACATCTCCCCAGCATCCACAATGTCCAAGCCCACTCGTTTTTTTTTTTTTTTTTAACTGTCTGTCAGCAAAGGCCTCAGACCTTTGGGTGGGTGGAATATGTCAACCTTACTTCCCAGAGTCTCTGTGAATAAAAGGCTTTGTCTAAACATGCAGAGGGCCTCCATGTCTCACTGATGAAGGTACAGTGGGACAGTCAAAGCATAGATATGCCCACAGGTAGCCTAGAGATTTTACACCTCCTTTAACCAGGCCAAACACAAGTCCCCTGGAGCATCTCTCACCTGCTTCTATTCATGTCTCTCTGAAAAGGAAACACGACTGTAGTGGCCTGTGTGCCTGGAGTGATGGATAGAGACTGGGTTCTTTGGCCCTGTGAGAGTAAGTAGTCTAACCATACATACTAAACACTTTGAATAATCCTTTGCCTTCTTTGAATCAGGCTGTCCTTTGTGCCCCTCTCTCTCTGCATGTTTTTGAAGCCCTTATTTGAAACCCTGTCACAGAAGCAGAGTTGGCTTGCCTTCAGGTAGTGCTCCCAGCCTATAGAGGTGCAATACTGGCTCCCCTGCATATCCCTTACTTGTGCTCTGGATACATCAGCTCCCTGCTCTCTCATATATGGATTATGGACAGCAAAAGCCCCAGTGCATACATTACTTGTTTTCTCCATTCACTAAACCATCTGATTTGTATTAGCACAAGTCCTCAGTCAGGTAGAGCAGCTAATTAGTAAAGACATTTGTAAAGGTTACACTTCTACATGGTTGGACTTTTAATTTCTGAAGCTGGACATTTACAACTGTGCTTGAATGCCAAAAGCCAGGACAATTCTAGCAAAACAACACGATTTCCACTGTATGTCATGATGTTAGGTCGTTGCTGTTGATTTTGTCTCTTTATCACGTTGTTTATTTTTTAAAATAATGGCTCTTATCATTGCCCCCCTCCCTTGAGATGATTAATGAAGACTGTATTTGTGCCATGATGGTTGTCACCGCATGTTGTAGATTTCAGTAATCCAGAACCACATGAACTTTGTCCTCCATAATCTGACCCTGCTGTTTGTTGATGTGAGGATCTGGACAAAGGGTCTTGTTTTTGGTGCCAAAGTGAATTTCTGCAACTTCTCAAATGTTGCTTTTTGGTTGTGGTCTGGTCGATGACTGATTTTGGCTTTTTTGCTAGCTCTTGCTGAGGATTTTTCCTGATCAGGTGCATGCTGGGTAAAGATGGTGCACACCAGACTGATGGTCAGTAGTGTGTGGCAATTTCTGGGGCCGTCATTGCAGCCAATTTAACATATTCAGTCGACAGCAGCGCAATCAGCAGTTTATCAGTTAGCCTTCTCTCTGTATCGTGGTAAATTCTCTTTGTTTTGTTTCAAAACAGTGTTTTCTCAGTGAATGACTGCTTGTCATTGTTTCTCTTGTCGTTTATTATGTGAGAGGGCCTTAGATGAATTAAAACTTTTCCCAAACACCCGCTCACATGCACAAAAATCCATAATTTACTTTTTCTGTCTCTCTGAAAGCATTTCAGACTCAACTGCATAAATCCCAAATTCTTTTAGAGAAAGGGGTTCCTGTTCCGCCTGGTTTGTGCTCTGGAAGCATTTATTGATATGTGACGGACCACCAGTTCAAGATATTTCCATCGTTTCTCACCTTTTTCTCCCTCCCTTGTCTTTCCTCTGCTGTATATCATATCACAAGTAGGCAGTCATTTTCCTTCTTCTGAACCTGTTACGACATCTGTGCCTGCAGAACCGAACTGTATGAGTCGTGGACTTTTTTTATCAGGCTCACCACACGGGCGCCTAATAAAATGATGGATGAGGCCCAGCCTCTATCTCCGTCAACCAAGCCAAAATCAGGGAGCGAAACAGCATGTAAGGACCGTGCACGAGCTGATCCGCACAGCAGCACCAGAGACAGCCCTGGACCCAGCATCCCAGAAGAGCTCACATATTAAAATGGCATGGGGAGTCAATGGATTCCCTGTCATGCAGAAAGATATACAATGCCTTGGCCTGTATACATTCACAGTAGGTTGAGAGGGGAGGTTGTATAGAGAATAAGTATGAGATCGAAGCCATTCATGGTACCCGTCATAGCGACTCAAAGGGCTTTTCTCTCTATAGATTAACTGCGTCCCTGCCTGACATCTTACACCTCAGGGCATGTTCCCTGTTCTGGATGCCCACTCACGTACGTGGTCCTCTGTAGGCTTGGGTCTCTCGGCATGCTAATAGGAACGTCCCACTTATGGTCTCAGTACTTGTTTGTTGGTGGTTTTTCACATAGACAAAAATGCTTCCAGATTCCTAGATGACTAGAGAGTCTGTGTAACATCATTCTTTTTGTCGAAGATGTCTCTGAATTTTTGAATATCCTATGAATAGCTCACTGCAGGTAGATAAAATAACACTGGGCAAAAGAGAATAAAATATTGTGTTGTGTTATTTTACCATGTTCAATCTTCTACCTTTGCCATACAATGGTGTGTTATTAGTATCAGTGGAAAAGTACAGATTCAGATGACACAGTCCACATTTGAACCAAATGACAGCTTGTCCATAGTGTAATACCAGTATCATCACATTAGATTATTGAGATTATTAACACTAACTTTCTAAATGCTTATAACTGTAATTATCATCATCATTATGGCATGTGGAGCCAGGCTCCTTATACACAGTTCCAGTGTCCATTACAAGTGTAAGAGTTTGGTTTAGCTTCTATGATTGGCAACAGGAATGCAAAGAGAACGAGAGATGAGGGGATAGAAAAAGATGTAAGAAGGTATAGAACCCTGTATCTCAGCCTAGACACACTTCACTATTAAAACACATGAGTCATTCAGACTACATTAGCGTAGCTTGTCCTCTCAGCAAAGAGTTGTTATGACCCTGCGGAAAAGCACAAGTGATTACTTAGTCATTCCATGTCATGGCACACTTACTTGAAATCCATTTTGTTTCACAAGCCTGGCAGTGATGCAAAAGCGGCATTAATGAAATTATGCACTAAAAATGTGTCAGGGAAGACTATGCTGGCAGCCTAAATGTTTTCCCCTTCTGGGGCATCTGTTGGTGTCTAAATGGTTTGTTGTCCTCCCTGCAAACGCAGAGCCAGTGGTTAACTAGATTTGTTTGGCACTTCTTGCCAGGAGAGTGTTGATGGCAGAGATTATCATCACTCCAGAATGACAGGCCAGGTACCCTCAGTGAGAAACCAGAAGAGGCAAAGCCTCTAAATTATCCAAGGAAGCTTCTAAATTAACCGATAAACGCCATCAGGGTGTTTTGACAGCTTGCCTTGGGGGAAATCAGGTCAAGAGATGTTTGTGCCAACTCGGCTGTCATGTTAACCCCGTGCACCCTGACGTATCGGCACAAATGACAACTGAGGTGAGATGCTTAATATGGAGGGATGTGAGATGGGGATAAAGGCACATATAGTTTTTTCTGTGGAAGGGGCAATGGATGTAGAGATTCAGGCTCTGGCACAGTCTGTTCCTATCAGGGCCAGGTTTTCATTTATATTTGATGGTGTTTTAATCCAGTTGCCGCTCCATCAGCCGTGCACACTGAATATGAAAACGCCTCAGAGTCTCCTGGGCTTGGTGGTGTGTGAGGATTCTGATGGATTGGACTCACACATATCATCTATTCAGCTGGAGCCCCTTGAGAAGATCAGCACAAAAAATGGGCGTGGGAGCATGTGTCGGGGGTGTAATGTTACGAACTATCAAATGGACAAAACATTATTGGCAAAGTCACAGGCCTTGTGGTTTTGCCAACACCCACCAGAACACACCCGTATTCTTCATGCATTCTGAATGAATGGAGAACTATAGCATGTTGACATTTAGGAAAAAATACAATGCTTAGCTCTGTGGTTTCTTTAGATCTGTATTGAGGCTACATGAAGCTTTAAACAGTCTCAAGTTGATACCAGTTAAAGTCTATAAACAATATCTGTGAGCAAGTCTGAGGCACTCCTCAGAGACCGAACTGCCATTACTGTTTTATCACAACCAGGCTGTCTGCAGGGGACCTCAAAGGTTCATTTGGGATGTGACCGATTTTTGTGTCCACACTCCAGAAGGCAATCCAATCTGAAACCAATTTCGCCAACACAATGGAGAGAAACCAGAGCATTTGTCACTGGGCTAAAGTCATTGGCTGTGGTATTTTAGATTTGTCCTGCTTGACTTAAGATAGCTAAAGTGTTTCAGGGCTGTGGTTCAGGTTTGTGAAGCAGGTATCAAACATCTGCTCTCTCTGTGAGTGACTGCGTGTGTGTATGTGTGTGTGTGTGTGTGTGTGTGTGTGTGTGTCTGTGCATGTGTGTGTGGATTTGAGATTGATTGATAGGCCAGGCAAGTTCAGAGCACTCATAGGGGCAGTGTGAAGCCCAGTTGTGTGAAGATGCCTGCAGAGGTGATGTCTGCATCCCGCATAACCCACACACACAATTAGAAAGGCAGGCAGTATTACCAATGAGGACTAATTCCTCTAACTCCCATTAATACAAGAGCTTAACAGTATCTGAAGTGCAGCCTAAGTCTTTTTTACCCTCTAATTGACTGAAGGGTAAATTAGGGTCTCTACAAATGCATAATCGGACAATTTATATCCTTAATCTCTTTTTTTTCAGGTCAGATAGAAGATATACGATAGCAGAAGATATTTGCAGTTAGATATATGATGACTGTGGAGGTCATCAAGAAAGATCAAACAGGCTGATGCCAAAATGATAGCAGGGAAAGCACCAGAGTACAGTGGGGACGACAAACACAGAGAGTAAGATGGATACAGAACAACACAGAGAGGTTGATGGAGAGTGAGAAAACGAGTGCGAGAGCACCGCTCAGTGAGGTCTTCCTCTCTTGGGCTAAACGCCGCGTCAGCGTTTCCTGTGTGCTTCATGTCCATCCCTTAACTGCCTTGTCACTTTCACTGCCTCCATTGTAGAGCGAGAGGGTAGTTTATGTATTGATTTAACTGGGAGTCCAACGCCCATTCCTCCGTGTAAATGATTGTTCACTTTGCTTGATGCATGGAGCCCAGGCGTGGCCAGAAACTGGATTCCATCACTGGTCTTCACTCAGAGTCCATTTGTAATAAGGGACCAGGTGCAGGAAAGAAAAGCACTGTCTGTTACTAAATTTAAGAAATAATCTCCAAATAATGGGAATTACATGTATCTCTACTGAGAGGTGTTGTTATTTTGTTAAATGGACTGCTTCCCCCCACCAAAGATATTGTGGAAGTTTACTCTTGTGTTGACGTAAAAATAAGAACTAGGGCAGCTTGCGAAGTATACATTTTTGGAGGGATGTAAGCCTGCTAAATGTTAATTATTTTTACAGTTTGAACATTCACAGGAGCTTTTGATAAATTCACAAGAGGAGAGAGCCAGTTGCCCGGAGGCTAAAAATGCTGACTGCTGAAATTTGCTCTGAAAATTAAGCTTCTTCAACTGACGTCTGGCTATCTTACTTTAACATTTGCAGGGTAGCTACAAAAACCTTTCATTCACATTTCATAAAACTTTCTTGTATTTTTTTTTGATTAAAGTTAAAATGTTCCTTTTTGGCCTCTGTCTTTGAAAAGTTTGTGAATAAAAATTGAAAGAAAGCTGTCATTTTTATTTCATGGCAACTCACCGTGGTCTGCAGTGTCATTGGAGGATGCCTCCTTCGTCAGGAAATGATTGGTTCAATCAGTCTGATGCAAGGATTTCTCTCAACTCGTAATTTGCTTCATTTTCAAATTCAAGGTGGAAGAGCACGATTACAGCTTAACAGGTCTCTGTGCTGAGGTAAAATGTAAGATACACACGCAGGTGCTGTCATCAATATTTAAGCAAGGAGACTATTTCAAAGACACGCTTCATTTTAAAGCTACAGTTTTTTCTGTTGTTGGAAAGAAATAAAAATGCTCCCTAAACCTGTCATCCTGATGTAATTCTGAAGAAACAGGATAGTGCTTTGCAGTGTTCTGGTACAATCTACATAAGTTTATTTCTTAGTGCCGAGTGTTTTAAATGAAGTAGTTTTATAGTGTAGAGTATTTTAAATGAAATATTTCAGGGCCTCAAAATTCAATTAAAGGCCTAAAACAGGGCTGTAGATCATGAATGCTTAAGAGTGAATAATGTCATCTAAATGTAGATTTATAAATTACAGTAATTTAGTTTTTACACTGAAGATGTTCAACATCTATAATGATCAGCTTCAGTTCAATACAGTGTCCCATAAGATTTTGTGTCTGATTTGGGATTTATGCATTTATGATGTAAAATGTGAAAGCATGTATCTAAACACCATTTGTTTGGTCCAGAGTGGCTGCTTAAAGAAATGCAGGTCAGCTGTCCATATTCCAGTGGTTTAATTGACCTATTTATTGCAGCAGATATGCAGAGAGCAGGCAGATTTTCCCCCACAGACTCAAGGATGTCTCAAGTTGCTGAGTGGTGCACTGAGCTGTGGGCGTTTAAGGTTGTTTATTCTGGGTGGGGAGTGGGTGGCGGGCTGGTTCAGAAGCACTCTGGTGCCAATTTAAGTGGATTAGATTGGCTCCTCTTGAAGTTGCTGATCGCCTTGGCTGATTGAGCTTCTGTTTGGGCTTTGGGCTTTTTTGGGGGGGCTTTCTCCCCCTTGCCCCCCCCCACCCCCCCCACCCTACCCCTTGTTTAGGTCCCGGAGAGTTGTAAACAGCCGCACTGGGTTGATTGAGCTTGTTTGTGCCATACTGGGCTCCCTGATTACTGATACAGTAAAGACAGTGTTGTTGTTAGTTTGTCATCACTCCTTGTGTATCAGAGGGCTTGAATATTGTGGGGGCTGGAGTGGTATGGGGCTTCGGTTGGGGAAGTGCCGTGGATACCGAAAGCATTGCTAGTTGCTCCAATACACATGAATAATGTAGCGTGTGCATGGGAGTGGTGGCAGACCAGATCATGCATAAATGCAGTAAGTGCGCACAGTGAGTTTGAGGTGTGCGTGAGAAGTGCACTCAAGGACAGTTCAGTTGCCTCTGAGCAGAATGCGCTCTCTGTCACTGCCGCTACATCCATAGGATCACTCTCAAGAGTTCCTGGCTCTGAGCAGCTTGGCTCAGCCTATTTCAAATGCAAGTAAACGACCTTTGGTTCTCACTTTTGCTTGGAGTGATATTTGGGTGGCATGATGCTGTTACTGTGTTTCAGTGCATTCATTTTGTGTCAGTGTGGCATAAATGGATGAGAATCTGAGGTCTGCAGTCTCATGGCCAAAAGAAGGCTTTGTGTAATGTGTGTGAGTTTGATGGTCTGCTTTGTAGACTGTAGGGTGGTCTGTTTAGTCTGTACTCTGTCATAAGAAGTGAAGTAAGGTAATGAGCTCTCAGATGTACCCTGAAAGTGTATCAGTGAGAAATCACTCTCGGTTACACACACACACACAGACACACACATACACACACACAAACAAACATACATTCCCAAACATACACACAAGTTCAAACACTCACACTTAGTGTATATAAATGCTCTTGTTTCTGTGTGTTTGTAGTCTCCGACCACTTCAGTTGCCCATGTATTTACAGCTCACTATAAGACCTGTAGCAAACATAATCAAAGAAATGCTGACTCATCAATCCAGCTCATTATCCGCACCCTCCCTTAAGCCCAGCCAGCCATTAAAGTGTCTGGCATCCTTTGTTTTCAGAACTGCTACACCTCTCAGAATGAGTCATGTTTTATTTGTTTATTAGCTGATGGATATGTGTAATTTCCTTTTCAAGCTGTTGCAAACAACCAATTTATTTCTACATATACATTATTCAACATTATTCTTTTTTTTGGAGAACTGACAGTAAATCTGGTCTCGTGTGCACGGTGCTTTTGTTTTGCCCATGGGAACTTGTGACGCTTGATCAGATTATTTTAAAAAATGATGTACTGTAATGACAAGATTCAGGAGTAATGGATGATGATCTTTTGAGTCCCCTTTTTTGGCAAAGAACTTTTCATAGTCAGTGAAGCTTGTTAGCCTGGCCGCTCAAGGGCTGTCTAATTAAAAGTGCTCTTTTGGCATCCCAGATCTTTCAAACTGGCGTGCTGTGATCATGTCATCATTAACTCTCAGCTCTGGCCCCTTTGTGCGTACTGAAATCTCTCATTTAAACTGTGATATGATCTGCCATTTTGATCTATTATTCACCTCTCATAGCCCAGGAGGGACAGAGGAATAAAAGAATGGGTGGAAAAGTAAGAGATGTGGAAAGGAGAGTAAAGGCTCTGATGAGAGAGGCAGAGGTGAAGAGAAGAGGAGAGGAAGTGAAAGGGCTGAGTTGCGGCTGCCTTCATCTGACGGGCCTGTGCTGGTGGCAGAGGGAGAAAAAAATGAGACAGAGATGAGAGAGAGAGAAAATAAGGGAGGTAGAGAGAAAGAGAAAGAGAGCTAGGCCTCCTGGGACATCAGCATCTCTTTAATTGAGTGTGCGGCCAGGCTGGCCAGGCGGGTGTGCTGGAGAGAACTTGGACGTGGTGCAGTGCCTGTCTGAGCCAGGGGTGTCTGTCTGCTAATGGGGCGCTGGCCCAGGGGCTCCATCCTTGCCTTTATCTGCCACTGCTTGGTCAGCACAGGAGCCACAGGCCTGCCTGTGTGTGTGTGTGTGTGTGTGTGTGTGTGTGTGTGTGTGTGTGTGTGTGTGTGTGTGTGTGCATGTGTGCGCGTGTCTGTCTGTCTACAGTGTTTGTGTGTGTGTGCGTGTGTGTCTGTGTGTTAAGCAGAGCTCCTGCTCAGTGTGCTCACCACAGGCTGTTCATAAAAGCCAAATCGCATGGGCCTGGTGCTAGACTGCTGTGTATTCCTCACTGTGTTATTAATGTGCAGCAATTATGAGGATTTCCCATTCTGATTCATATTCTTATAATTCTCTGCATTATCTACCTGTCCCTTCAGGTACTTTAAATGGACAAATAATCACTCGCTTTACTTGTAACCGTTGATAGTAATCAGAGGCGAAGCTGGTTTGTGATGAATGGAGTTGGTTCTTGCAACAGTGGCCAAAGCCTTGAAAGAGCCTGATTATACACCATAGAAGAATGCAAGAGATCTATATCTCATTGAGTGTCTCAGTAAGAGCCATTGAACATATACCCCTACACCATTAAACTGGATTTACTTCTCTCAGTATTCTTAAGCATATATTTATGTGCTCTCTTTTAAACCCTTTGCAATCTGGGACTGATAATAGGCACTAGTAGAACTTCAGTCAAGCCTTGTTTTGTCATTTTTCTCAGGGATACCAGAACCCTCCCCCTCTTTCACAAATACTGACTGTAGCCAAACACTCACTTGATTCTCATATGCAGTAGAAGACATCTAACTTGGTGCAATCAGTGATCAACAACTCTTTAGCATTCCGCTACAATTGCAGTCTTTAAAACAATGCAGCTAGCTACCACATTTAATTTGGAATGATGTACCTTTCTCCCTAATCCCTCATCTTGTTTATTTATAAATACATTTGTGAAATAATTAATAAATAAATAAACTGTAAATACTGTAAATGAGAATCTCAGCCATGGCAAGCAGGCAGGCCAGACTTATGTAAGAGCCCGTCGAGTCTGTTTCTATACCTCCAGCCTCTGCAGCGTGATGCACGCACCTCCGGTGGAACGTCAGGGGATTGATCCTCTGTGCTGTGCCGCACAGCCTCCCACTGCAGAGTTAAAAATACACATGAAAGTACAGATACACAGTCAGCGCCACTTCCGCACTTCTCTCAACCGCTTGAACCCAGACGTACCTCCAGCTGCTCCGGCTTCGCTAGGAGAAGGAACTCATGTTCCTGTAGCCAGTCCCCTGGTGTTTAATATTTAATTGAGGGACAGACTTAAAAAATCATAGAAAGGTTCATTCTTTGTTAAAGGGACTAAGAGTACTAAAATAAGAAAGTAAAACTATATACACTGTATATAAAAGTTACTGTGTCTGTGTGCAGTGGTGACTGTGTGTGTGTCTGTGCATGCACATGCATGCATGTGTGTGTGAAAGTTTGAGAGAGAGAGAGTGTGTATGTGGTATCAGGTGGGAGGCTGGACAGCCCCTCAGCAGGGATGACAAAAGCCAGCTGTGTGTGTGTGTGTTGGGGGGGGGGGGGACTTAGTCACAAGGAGCAGACTGTGACTGTGACTGTAACTGTGTGCAGGATGGGAACCTTGGGAAATTTGGCAAGAGTGCTGTCACATCACCAGAGAGGCACAAAGCGTGTGTGTGTGTGTGCGTCTGTGTGTGTGTGTGTGTCCATTCAGCTGTCCTCTGATGTTCAATTGTGCGGAGAGAGGCAAGGAGGATCGAAGTATGGGGGAATGTCACATAGAAACCAGTACCACTAAGGCCTGACATCCACTCCCAACACCTCTACCACAGCCTAATTCAGAGCCACTGGAAGCTCGTCCTGCACTCTCAGTGTTCTGGTCGGAGGTAAATAAAGAAACTATCCAAGGCGCTCTCCTGCCGTGGATTTGGCAAGTGAGTACATCTCACAGTGTGTCACAACAATGGCCCTTCAGTTGCCTGTGGCCCCCTTGTTGTCGTGGCAATGTTCCCTCTCTGGGGGGTGGGGCTGGCTGTGGGTGGGGAGTGGTGGTTTGAACTTGACTCCTGACCCCATCTGCTTCACCCTTTAACCACCAACGATTTTCCCAGGGCAGGGGGAAGAGGTCATGGAAGGGTGAGACTGCTTGGGAAGTGCACACAAACTCACACACATTTACACACACACACACACACACACATGCTCAATATGATAAGGCACACAAGTGAACAGTCACACAGAGAGATATTTTCACCAAGATAAGCACACAAACAGCACGCACCCACGCATTATACATAAACATGCTTAACATGATCTTAATACTCACACACTACCCCCCCTCACACACACACCAACATATAACAAAAAACACACACAATAGCACAAAACATACATTAACACCATGAGAATGGGTTGATTCTGGCCATTTCAGCCGACATGTCACCTTATCCACTGACTAACATTAAAAGTGGGGTTTCCCAGCCAGGAGTTTCATCACAACAAAGAGACAGTACATTCCTCATGCATTGGACAACAGGTTAATGTTACCTGTTGGTATAGAGAGGGAAGCTACCCTTTTATTGGGGATCTCAGTGAGAAACGTCATGACAGTGTAATGGAATCCAAAGCCTTCGTATATTTTTATGTGAAACCAAATTCCCTTCTTTTTGTTCATTTAAAGATGGGGAAGAACCTGTTTCTCTAGACTCAATGCACAAAGACAATTCTTTATGATTAATGAATCACTGTGCTTTGTGTTAGCAGTTTGACAACTCTTTATGTTACACCATGGCACCATTTTGTTTGGAAAGTCATTGCGCATTTTTGAGCTGTGCTTTGATGGTGTCTACTCATTGTCCTTCATATGTCCTTGGAAGCAGCAGGTCTTTGCCTTAAACAATGACTGAAATCATGGACACAGATCACTTTTCTAAAGTGATCATAGCAGTTAATGTCACTTGAGATAGAATTGTGGTGGCACTAAAACGCCTTTCGGAAACCGTTCTGTGGTGCGAAAGGGAAAGCTATGTCTTCTTGTGATTTCATATAAAGCCATTTTCCTCGTAGAGAAATATGCGTTATCAGTAAAGTGGTAATCGAGAAATGTTGCACAGGGCTAATTCTTTTTAGTTTTTTGGCTTCTTTTTATCACAGTCTTCTGTAACATCTGTCTCAGGGACAGAAATAGCTGCTTAATAGCTTGCCTGAGATATCCACATGGGTGTGTTGTAGCACTGTGGCCTTGCAGTGACTTTAAAGCAATAAAGAGGAAGAAGGATGCCTGGCTGTTTCGCTCTCATATATTCAGGTGGAAGAAGTATAAAGGCAGTAAAAGTGCTCAGAAGCGATGATTTGCATTATCTAATCTCATAACTACTTTTTAGTGACACAGTCATAGGTAATTGAAAGTCACAGACAGAAAGCTGAAATAACTTAAGGAGTGGTTGGTTTTTGTTGTCGGAAAAAAGAACTGTTTGGGTCACATTTTACTTTGAGATGGAGATGGGATGGAAAAGCCTTCATGACATTGATAAAATGAGTATAATCACACATCAAAATTGAAATTATGTCACTTGAATGTATATTGATATAGCTGTACCCTTTAGTGCTCTCTAGGCAAACTAACCCTGGATGTATACTGTCTATCAGCGATTAGTTACACACTCAGAATCTTATTTTGGGTTGGCTTTATAGAGTATCACCATGAGTCAGAGGGCTATGGGTTCACCAGACAGATGGCATATCATGACCTGCATTACATATCCCCAACAGTGATGTGGGCTGTACAAAATGTCACATAAGAAAATCAATATCGGCCAGTTATGCATGTACTTAACCTTTCGTTGGTGAACATAATAGAGTAAAAAGTGAAGTATGATGTGAAATTGGTACATTTTTGTGCTTCCTCTGAGTTTCAGCTTTGCTGGTCCTGACTGGCATACAACAGCACTCTGTATTGTACTTCAGCTTCAGCATGAGTGATAATGTGAAAGGGCTGCCCAGCTCCATTCATTTTAATTATAGTAAAATAAATGCTAGCATTGTTTGTTTCTCTCCCCGCGCTACTGTTCCCCATGTGGCACTTTATGGAGAGAGTAAATAATTAGCATCTATTTAGGAGCCTATTTCTGAAAGAGTCAGCACAGTTAAAATGTAATTTCATACCAAATTGACTCCATCTTTGAGACACAGTAATGGGGTGGGTGCATTTGTATCTCTCAGACTCCTCAGTAAGTAAATGTTTGTGCTGATAATGAGTACATTCGTTTCAGCTCTCCTATCAACAGTAATATACAAGCAAATACATGCATGTAGTTAGGCTTCGTTAAATAGCTGGTATGTAATTGAAACGACACCATTAGATGTGCACTCTCGCATTTTATCAGAGCAAAACTTTTTTTTTTTTTTTTTTTAGTCTCCTGAGTTTTGTAAAAGTCAAGTAGAAAATCATATTATACTACTAATTGATTTTCCACAAATTAGTAATGAGGGATTAGTTATTAGATATGACCATGCATGTTAAATACTACTAATATAACCCACATGTCTTTACCACCCATAGCAGGTATTCTGTGAATAAAGTAGACCATGGATAGAGCATACATTAGTCATATTGGGCTGTGAGTAAATCAAATACCATGATAAGTACAAAGTAGGGGCACGTTTTTGCATGGTAAAGAAGCAAATGCACAAAGCGTTTATTTACCAGCCAGTGTTCCCATTGTGCACGGCTGCCCCGCCTGCTTCTCTCCACAGTAGCCTTAATGTGTCAGTGTGATTTATAATCAAACAGTTTGGTAAGTTGGTACATTAGGTAAGCAGTCAACTCAGGTAAGTGTTCATTTGCAGGGAGCTGACATGCCAATACACACAAGAATAATTTTCAGCCAGTCTCTTAGTTGCTGATTAGGAATGTGTTAGGTTTCCTCGCTTCCCACGTACATACATGTGTATTTTATCTTTGCAATGAATTCAGATGAAGCCTCATCGACATTTTGTCCTGATTGCTGTCTGTACGGACATTGGAGACTTTTTCAGGGCTTGCAGCCGTGGCTGTTAGCCGCAGTCTCTGCAGTGTCTGTCGCCCATGATAATCAACACCCAATCTGTTGCTTGACTGTGACATAATCGTCCGTGAAGACCAGCTTGACCCCACTGCTGTCATCACCGTTATCACCGGCGCTAATAGAAAAGCCTTGAATGCCACACTCTAGTGGCAAAAGCACTGCCTTGATGACTCATTCCACTTCTCCTATGTAGATCTGTGTTTTTTGGATGTGTAGGCTTGTCCTCTCAGATTTAATGGCTCCTCCATTTTGTATATCCATATGAACCATAAAATACACTTCAAGAGCTGTTATGGGCATATAAACGCAAATGATCATTGACTGGATTGGAATACATGATGTGGATATCTATAGGTTGTGTCCACCCATAAAAGCAATAATCTTCAGGATGGGGGAGTGGTTCAAATGATCGATTCGATACTCATGGAAGCATCTTAAAAGCCTGTCAATTATTTATCTGAATGGAGGCCCCCTTGCCTGCTGCCATGTGCCATATCTGTGATAACTAAGCAGCTCCCACAGATCCCCAAACTCAGTGGTTGGTCCGATCACACAGGAATGCTGTCCCGACTGGGCTCCATTCCTTCTCCTCTGATAGCTGCACAATCAGACAAGCCTTCTCTCCAAGCCATCCAAGCCATCCCAGTTTAATCACAATCAAAATCCATGCCAATCTTTTTTTTTTTTTTTTTGCAGAATGAGAATTTTTGGGGGGCCTCTGATAGCAGTCTTTCACACAGACTATTTGTCTGATTTGTCTGATGACACATGGATTAGTTTGGTAATTTCTCACGCGTGTTGTGCATTTATATCTGATTGCTTACTCATGTGCTAATCACTGAAGGAACTATGTTTGAGTGTGTGTGTGTACGTGTTTCCATGTGCCTATGCATGCAGAATCGTAATGTGTATGGATGTGATTGTGAATGTGCATGAAGAAATGAGGAAGAGATTTCCTTCATGGATTTCAAGCAGACTTGAGTTGAGACTTGGCTACAGTGTGTGTGTGTGTGTGTGTATTCAGGAGAGCGTGTGACATCCAGGCAATCTACCCACCCGCCCATATAAGACTGTATGAGTGTGTGTGTGTGTGTGTGTGTGTGTGTGTAGTCTTTTTTCTCTCCCCTCAGCAGTGGTAAAGTACGGCGCAGTAACAGTATAAGAGGGCAGGTTTCCTGGGGTCAGGAAGCTGAGCATCACAGGAGAGGCTAATGAGCCGGGGGCTGAGATCAAGCTGCAGCATAAGGAGCTCGTCACTGGGGATTTCACCTGCTGCCCCCCATGGCACTGCCACACGCAGTTCAAAGGCATCGGATGTCAGCCTGTTTTACACCGAACACCACCGTTAGGGCATTTGTCTTTTTTAGGGTTTTTTTTTCAAGATGCAGTGAAGCTTCACAGCTCGCAGATCCACCTATTGATTAAAGCAGCACCTGTGGACTATCTCTTACCTTGGCCTCTCTAGGTTCTGACAGATTCAAGAGTACATTTATTCATGAGATCTGGATTTGATTTGGTGAATGTTGTATAGCTTTATTTTTGTCTTCAGCAAATCAAGTTGCTCAAATAGCTTCCCATATTTGGTTAAGCTATTTTCTGGCTGCATGCTGTGATTAATCTCACAAGCATTAATAGGACTTTGTTGGTCAAAAGCATCTGCTTAGAGATATAAACATGGGCAATAGTAGCGCAGTGGTTAAGGAACCTGGCTAGCGTGCAAGTAGCCTGAAAAGTTGTGGGTTTGAATCTCAGCTCTCATCACAGGCACATCTCCATCTGAAAAGTTGCTCTCGTGGAGACTGGCCCTGAACCATTGATAGTTGACAAAATGTAATCAAGTTGCTCAAGTAGCTTTCCATATTTGGTACCACACATTTGTGTGGTTCAATTCAGTTCCTTTAGTCCTTTAGCTTTTTTGCACTGTCCTCTATGTTGTCTTTTTCATGCTGAACAGATGCTATTTGTCTTTCTCTTCTGCCTGTATTTGTCTGTCTGTGTGTGTGTGTGTGTGTGTGTGTGTATGTGTGTGTGTGAGAGAGAGAGAGGGTGCACAATAAAGATAAACTGAGCAAGCTCTTTTTGTGGTGGCATGGGTGGATGGTTTACCTTTGTCTCCTTGTACCGCAGGCATTTATTGATCAGACTGGAATAGATGGGCTCGGCTGGCTCAGGACATTTGTTGTGTTTGTGTCTCTCTCTTTATTTTCGTCTGGTCTCCGTGCCACGACCATGGAAGAGAGCTGAACAGGACAGGAGGCTCACCCATGCTGTTAGTGGATCTATGTGTTAGCCATGTGTGTGTGCGCGCGTCTGCTCCCACAGAGACACGTTGCAGGTCCCACAGTGGGCGAGCGAGCCTCTGAGTGGCACACGTGCCACCTGGTGTCAGCACAGGCAGAATGTCAATACTAATTATCTGCTACAGTGAGAATGTCTTTTTATCTCTTGTTTTTCTCTCTTCCTCTGATGGTTGGTGATTGGGTGAGGCTGTCAGCAGTATTCATCATCTATTAACTACTAATCATTTCACCATCTGTTAACTACTAATCATATAACACACAAGCAGACTGTTCACTACCTGATCTGGATTGAGAGGAGAGTTTTAGTCTTAGCCATGGTAATGATTGGCAGGACTCAGGACTCAGTGAAGGTGCTTATGAGCAGTGGCATTGAGAAAGGATTAGCTGAGTTACTGAGTGACTGTTTTAGCTATTTGTAATGTGTGGTGCATTTATAGTGTCAAAGTAGTTTTCATTTGTGGGGTTTCTTATTTGGAGCTACATAGTGGAGAGCCTGAGTTATTAGCGGTAATTGCACGCATTTTACCCTGACAGTGCATCAGGATGTCATAAAAGCAACAACATTGCTTAACATAGTCAAACTGCTGCATAATGCAACTGCTGTGAGGTTTTTTCATGTTTAATACCTGTGCTAAATAAAGCCAATCTGTTGCTGTGTGTGTGTGTGTGTGTTTCAGACGAGCGCCGTGCTGTGCTCCGGAGGCTGCACTCTGCTGGCGGTCAGCTCCCTGCTGGCCATCATCACCATCTTTGTGCCCAGCGGGACGTGCGAGAGAAGGGTTTGCACACTGGCCGGATACATGCAGATGGCCTCAGGTCAGTCCATTTCCCTCCCATTACACAAACGCTCCCACTGGGCCAATATATTACCTACAGATATTGCCTACCCCGCTGTCCAGTCATCTACAGTGCTGAGTCAAACAGTCCTACTGCCAGACTACTAGAGCACAGGAGAGACAAGGATGTGTACGTCTCACCTATGGGTCAAATGCAGGACACAAGCAGAAGGAAAACAGAATGCATCCAGTCTCCTGACATACATTACAACATACCGTGCTTACAATATACTGATTCACATTGTACTTACAATACACTGACAGAATATACTAACAATATGCTGACTTAGATTTCAAGTTTAAATGTACAGTCTTTAAGGTGCTAAAAGGTGGCTAAAAGGTTCTTGGATTTAAGTATATCCAGTAAAACATAGGCTGCAATACTGACAACACTGTAATAGTACAAGACAGTATAATCACTACAGTCACAGGCAGTAAACCCACTACAGCAACCTAGACTACAGCACTGGTGTAGGTGTAATGCCATTGAGTAGCTACAGGCCTGTCACTGATTATAGCCCTGTGTGAGGGATGGGATTATAGCCTACACAGGATGCCTACTCACCACACCCGTTCTGTCATCCACGTTCATCAGTGTTGAGGTGAAGAGACATGCTACATGCTACCACATGCTACTGGGACATGTACTGCAATTCTACTGAAATGTCCAAATCTGGTGTCCAAATTGGGTTGTTTACCCTCACATGAATAGAAGCTAATCCAGGTTTTGTCAGCAGAGATTTTCATTGAAGTTCTCCTTTAGTCTGGGATAATGTATAATCTCTGTACAGGAAAACAGCACAAATATTTCTGTACTAACAGTGACCTCCACATCAATGGTATAATGTGCTGTATTTCAAGAAAAAACAATTCTGTAAAAATTGTATTCTATGTAAAACACTCTACCACTAGAAATGCATACACACACACACTCACACACACAGACACACACACACACACACACACACACTCACACACGCACACACACACATGCACACACACACTCAGGGCGAAACAGATGAAATAAAAAAATAAGCAGAAGTGGTTGCTCTCGAGTGTCGGTTGCTAGGAGACGAGCTGAGCTGAAGTGTTGTGATGGCGTGGTGAGGGCACTCAGGGATTTAGTGCCCGCAGTAAAAAGACAATTACAGTCCCTTAACACAGGTCATTGGTTGAGGGTGTGTGTGTGTGTGCGCTTGTGGGTGGTTGGTGGAGGGAGTGTTGGCTCGTGGCTTATCCAGGGCATCCTTTCATTCATCAAGGAAGCAGTGTCATAAACAAAGCATGATTGCTCGTCGTATGCCTCAAACACCATCCACATATGCACACAACCGTGTAAATTAACCAGCTCTATGAATGCTGATTTCCTTTGAACTCCACCGCTCTGACAATGTGTGATGTTCATATACATTTGTGCGCAGAACCAGCTGTCAACATTGCAAACATGCTTTCGTGTTTGATGTTGTCTTTTTTGTAAAGCATTTTTCAAAACCACTGTCAGTCTATACACCATAATAAAGGGAGGTTTAGATTTTAATGGACTTACTTGTGGCACTCTCAGTCTCGTGCCACATTCATTATTCTGCGCTTGTACATCTCTCACTGTGGAGAATTGCTTTGCCCGATTGATGTGTCTCCCTTTTCTAATTAGAAAGTAATGATATGATCATTAAAATTATTACAGTATAGGCCCAGAGTGTGCTCACGCATCTATGCAAAGCACAAATGCAAATGGCGTCGCCAAAGTGATCATTTTTGACAACAGTCGAGGAGGGGGTGATCTGTCTTAGAGGAGAGACCATGAAAATGAAAAAGCAGCAGAGTCAGGGTCCTTCATGCGTTGGTCCCCACATGTTCTTCACGTAATCTCAGTCAGGACTCATAGAAATGCCATGGGGGAGAAAACAAAAACCTAACAAAAAGGACACCCTTACAGTCCTGAATCTTGGGAGCGTCATGAAGCACTTTGAAATTAATTTCTTTCTGTGGTTTTGAATTCGATGTTTCCTGCTGGTTTACATGCTGGAAGCAAGAGCAGAAAAAGGAGTGATATTCTGATTAATAATGAAAAAAAGACTGTTTAATAATTAATCACAATTTTTTCTTATCCTCAACCCCCCCCCCCCCCCCCACACACACACACACACACACATACACATATACATACATACATCTTCAGTGGATTTCGGAGCAAAAAGGCAGAAACAGGGTGTTGTTTAACACAATGTGATTAGTAGCTAATGAGTACCACTGTACATTACGTCTGTATGGAGCGAGCCGACAGGGAGTTGAGGCTGTGCTTGGTTCGGCTAATTGCCTGTTTTTGAAGTGCTGCTGGAGCCTGGATGAGGGTGAGGCTGGATGCTTGGGCTGGGCCTGGCATCAGTATGCTCCTCAGTACCGCTGCGTTTTTGGAAAGAGAAGAATGAGGATGTGTGCCTGCTTTGGTGGTGTACCGTCGTGAGCTCGACCTGAAAACAAGCCCAGACCAGCTGGTTGGCCCTCTGTAATAAAACAGACTGTTGTTTTTTTTTTTCTTTCTTTCTCAGACACACACACACACACACACATATTTTTTCTTCATTGGCCAGCCAGGTGCACACTGTTTTTGCTAAATGGGGGGGAAAAAGATGGTCGCACAGAGGGCTGGTCTGAATACTGTTTGTTTGCTTGTTTGTTTATTTATAAGTTTGTTTGTTGTCACTCTTTATACGCAGACATTAAAAGCAGCAAGCAAACATCGATGAAGGTTGTGTGAGAACAATGACAGTATGGCAGACTGGAGATGATAGCATGTCTTTAAAGACATCTCTCACGCGGTGTCTAACATAGATAATGGCATTCGCCCCAGTTATTTTCCACCTGTAATGAGAGGAGTCTTTCTGGACGAGTGAGTTTGAGCTGCGTGCTCACGTTAGAGTTCTAACCATCTTGTCAGAGCAATGAACGACGCAGGGAAAATTGGTCCTTGCTCACAAAATGGAGAAGTATTTCCCCTAGTAAATAATTTCAAGAAGATACATGTTTTGTTTGTTTATTTTCTGACTACTTACTTCCCTCATCGTAAGCTAACATGGTAGAAGTCATATTGAGGTAGATAGATTGAGAGGTAGATTGAGGTACCTTGTTTGAGAAGGTACAGCAAAAGAACTACAGGTAACTCCCAGAATTAGGGGCAGGGAGTGGGGATGTTCTTTAGAACTAGCTGGTATCTACACTTTACAATCAAGCATCTGTGCAAAGTTACAGAGAATGGGATAGAATTGCAATTTGATTGATACCAGGCATTATATAACAGGGAAAGAGAGAGAGGGGAGGTGAGAGATGGAGGGAGGAAGAGAGAATGGGTGGATGATAAGATGAAAGACAGGATGAGGGTTGCCGAGCATGTCACATGGATTTCCCATTTTACCATGAATCTTTTAGTATGAGAATGGCGTAAGCATTTTATAAGCAAGGCAGTATGAATTATCTTTTTCTCTGCCCTGAATGTATATTTTATTGCATGCTATTTTTTCCTCCCTGCACCCAAGCCAAGGATGGTTGTCTCACTTGAGTGTATTTGTGCACTCTCGTGCATACACACACACACCCACACACACACACACACACACACAAAGGCAACTCCAAAGCATTAATTTTTAATCTATTGATGTCTTCGCTATTTTTTCCTTCCTGGCATGCAAAAGTGGTTCAGTAGTTGTCCTGGAAACCCACTCTGCTTCCGGGCTTTTGTTTCGCCCCATTTTCCCCATAAATAGGTGAGGTGCATCTCTGAGGCTGTAAACACTTGAGATTGAAGACCTTGACCACCCAAAGATATTCCTCAAAATGCTATCTTGCTGCCTTAATCAATTTGAGTGTTTTTTTACCCTCACTCAAGAGTAAATAGCCTTTGTGTGGAAGCTGTGAAAACATTTGTGTCCATTGAAATATGTTGTTAAGACCTTGTACTGTGGCATGCTTCCAATAGTAGGTGTGGAAATTGTCATAATAAAATCATTGAATCCAAGAGTCAGGGAATGCACACAACTGAGGTTCCCATTAACTAGTGTAAAGAGAATGACAAAGAGCTTGCAGTTTGGCCATGAGGGTACTTTATTTGGCTGTATGCTATTATTGTCATGTTCTCGCTCTGGTTTTTGTCCTGCTAGTGCCAAGGTATGGGGTTCTTGCACTTGGCCATGGCCTCTCTTCTTGAGGACTTTATCTGAGTCTGTTTGCCAAAGGCCACTAGCTAAATCAGCCAATAAGCAGACCGAGTATGAAAACAAGATGAAAGACCTTTTTGAGTAGGCACACTCAGAAGCTGAACATCTCGGAGCAATTGAACCAAAACTCTCATGAAATTTTAATCAAGCATAATCACAAAGAAAAATTCAATTGAAACTCTAAATCTTAATCACGCCTTTTCAGAGCATCATACCTGCTTTCTGTTTACCAACAGTAGATAGATATGCCAAAAGCTGCATCAGTGTTTTTCACTGGCTCCTGTGAAATAATCTTATCTCTGCCTCTTTCTCTCTCTCTCTCTCTCTCTCTCTGTCTCTCTCTCTCCTCCTATATTCCTGTAGTTTTGTACTTTGTATTTTTTGTTTCTCTCCTTCACTTATCATCCTACTCTCTCATCCCCACTTTCTCTTTTCTGCTGTCTTTTCTGTCGCCTTCGTCCTCCGCGATTTTGCTGAGGAGGCACTCACCCGCTGCGTCTGTGTCTCTCTCCCTCCGGGTGCCTTGGCTATGCAGATGCCCTCAGAAGCGTGAATGTATAAAAATATGAGGCAAGATGAAAAGTACCGTTTCATCACCGTCACAGCACTTGCTGCGGGCACTTGGGGGTTGCGGTGGGGTTGGTGGGGGGTTGGGAGCTGACAGTGGGGGGACAGATTTGACAATGCTGCCCCCTACCCACCAAGAGTTTCAAAGCTAGTGGGTACCTGTGCCACTGCTGGTATATAATTACTATTAGCGGTTTTCTAATCAGCCTCATCCCTTTTGCTTTAGCCTCAATTGCTAAGTCTGACTCTTTCATCCGCCTTTTACTCTTGGGATGATTAAGAAGGAACGAGACTAAGAGCACCTTAAGACAGAGATGTGAGGCTCTGCTCGTTAAAGGCCCTTTTAGGTAGCCGCTGTGATGAATACGGCATGATCCTTCTCCCCCTGCTGTGGATGAATGCTCTGTGGATGATACTGACGAAGTGCAGAGGGATCAAAAGCAGTGATGGTTGAATGGATGGATAGTTCTGAATGTCCAGGATGTGTGGGTGAGAGTGTTGGAGGGTTGAATAGGTACTTGTAGTACTCTGCCAGCCGTGTATGATGTATCTTGCTGTGGCACCAGTGCTGCTGAGAGAGAGAGAGAGTCAGAGGAGAGACAACTCCTAGCTTTCAACTTTTATCTCTTTCTCTTTCTTGCTCTGTCTCTCTCTCTCTCTCTCTCGGTCGCTCACATATGCACACAGTTTCTCTCTCTCTCTCTCTCGCTCTCTCTGATTCTCTCTCTACTCCCCTACTCTACTCTACTCTTCTATTGGGCTTCTTTTCTGTTTTTCTCTCATTCCCAGAAACATGTGCACTTGGCACCTGATCCCCCTAGTCTCATACTGCTACTGCAGGCCAGAAGTGGATTCTTCTGTTTCCCCTCAGGTGTGTCTTGAGGTGCTACTTTATCGTCTCACCAAAGGGACACGCTGGGCTATGACACTCCTTTATTTTCACACGTGAAGTGAACCTTGTGAGGTAGCATCGGAGTGCATCAGTTGAGAGAAGTACTGGAGAGTGCAGTCGCAGAAACCAGGTGGAGGGGTCCAAATCAAGTGAAACAGTGCCTCACAGCTATAATGATTCACACTGGCTTGTACCTTTTCACTGAGGTAATTTTGTTTAAGAATAGTTTTCTTTTATGTTCCTGGGCTGTGTGTACCGAATGAAAGTTTATCTGCTATGGGCATGAATGTAAGCCTGTCTGTATATATACTCGTGTGCGTGCCTGTTTGTGTGTGTGTGTGTGAGAGAGAGAGAGAGAGAGAGAAAGAGAAAATGAGAGGGGTAGAGATACTGTATGTATTGTATGCACAGTTTTTGGCGCCATGATGAAACTGTCACTCTGTCAGAGCTCAGTGCTTAGAGCGGCATTAGTGTCTCTCTTTGATGGTAATGTCAACAGTCATATCCCACATCTCACTCCCGCCTACACATCTCTGGCATGGCATTCCCACACTAGAGTCTCTTGCCCCCTCTCTCTCTCTCTGCTGGCCTCTCTCTTTTCTGATGGGATTTCAGTTTCTCAGAAACCACATTCATGAAACATCAGCTAAAACCAGCAGTGGACCTGGGCCCACATCCTTAAAACCTCTCTAACGTTATCATTTTCAAGTCTCTTGCTGTAATTCTGTATTGTGAACATAATGCACGTGAGAGGTGAGAGTGTGGATTGATCAGTTGTATTGTGTTTCCCTGTGTAAAGGTGCACTCTGATTGTAACCCAGAGCACCTTTTGTCAGCTTAATCAAATTACTGATTCCTCTGGCTGTATGCTCTGTGTGTTCACTATCTCTCTCTTTCTCTCTCTTTAAAAAAAAAAACTCCAGTGTTTGATCACAGTCCTGACTCTCCCTGACTCAGACCAAGCCTGAGGGGGTATAGAATCATAGTGTTATAATTGGATCGGCTTTGATTTGTGCTTGACTTAGCGCATATATCAACATCTATTTGTGATAATCGTGGACTATGCCTTTAATTGTCTGTAAATCCTCCTGGTTTCATTCTGTAAGATGTTAACTTAACTTCAAATGAGAACAGAAGCTCAAGAAACAAAACCCCATCGTCTTGCCAAAATGGCATTACACAATGGCTGAGGAGATTGTGTGTCCAGTCCCAGGACCTCTTTAGGGAAATACACAAAAGCTCCAAGCTCCATTCCGTATCTCTAAGTTCCATTCATTTTCCATACCCACTTGTGTATTCTCTACTGTATCTTCAGAGCCGATGTGTGTATCTCTGGGCAGACGTGCTCCCTGTCTGCTCGTATTTGTAATCCCACCGGTAATGCAAGACCACCTCATCTACCTCTATGCAGTAGGTTGCAACGATAAAGTTAATTGGTCTTCCAACCAATTAAAGCCTGACAGTAATTAGCTGTCTGCTTCAGTGCCTCTGGGTCCTTGTGTACTTCTACCACAGGAGAGCCCATTCAAAGGCTTTCTTAAGAGATATAAGAACGTCAGCTCCAACAAAAAATATATATTGCAGAAATAAATATTCCTGTTTGATTTAACAGGCACTGGTGTGCTTCACTCTTTACTTATAGCTGCAGATCTCCAGATTACTGTAAGTGGTGTAAGTTAGTTAACTCAAAACAATTCAAATGTTCAAGCAAACCACTGTCAGCTCTAACCTGCTGTAGAAGGTTGCCAAATGTTGGTCTCAAGAAGCATCGACCCGCTCATAAACCATTTGTTGTACACTGCCACCAAATGATCATTAAGTGAGTACTGCAATTGACAATATCCTGTGACTGCACATATGTTGGTGTGTAGGATAATCGTGACAACATCTGGACACACACTGAGTTTTATGAAATTCTCTCCATGGGGCACATGGAAGTTTATGAATTTGATTATATTGTATGATGTGATGAAACCAGTTGGATGGAGAGAAATTGAGAAGCCTAATTTATTCTCTGCAGAAAGAACACACAGGGATGAATGGCAGTCATTATATGTACAGCTCTTCTAGTCATTTACACTAGTGACTGTGAGGTACTCTGTACCTAGTGTTCAGTAATTGTATTCTGTGTGTGTGTGTGTGTGTGTGTGTGTGTGTCTGTGTGTGTCTGTGTTTGTGTCTGTGCCTACTTGTGTGTGACAGATGTCCATGTGCACTATATGCCTGAGGATGGGAGGAGGAAGTTGTATTTGTGTGTGTGTGTGTGTGTGTGTGTGTGTGTGTGTGTGTGTGTGTGTGTGTGTGTGTGTGTGGTGAAGAGATGAGGCCACATCCTCTGAGCAAGCAGGCTGACACAGGCGGTGCTTGTGTGCTGAGTCATGCTGTAGCTGGGCTGATGGATAAATAACAGGCAGACCAGGACAACCCTTCTTAACCATGCAGTGAAAAAATGCCCAGAAAGAGCCTGCCACTTCTCTAAATCTTTGATGCTCAACCTTAAATCAGCAGAAAATTTGCTTCAAGGAAGCTGGAGCCTCTGCTTATTAGATTAACTTTTTTTACTCATTTGGCTTTGGTGTTTTTTGTGCCTTCCAATGGTTTATTTAAAGGTTTATGCCAGATTTTCATTTTTATCCTGGGTCAGGTCATTCATGCCCTCTCTTCTTCTTCCCCCTTCTCCTCCTCCTCTTCTACTTCTCCTCTATTCTTCCTCCTCCTCGTCCTCTCCTCCACTCCTCATCCTATCCTTCCTTTTCCTCTTCTCCTCCTCCTCCTCCACCTCTCCTTCACTCTGTCACTCTTCTTCCTCCTCCTCGTCCTCTCCTCCTCTCCTCTTCCTCTCCTTCACTCTGTCACTCTTCTTCCTCCTCCTCGTCCTCTCCTCCTCTCCTCTTCCTCTCCTTCACTCTGTCACTCTTCTTCCTCCTCCTCGTCCTCTCCTCCTCTCCTCTTCCTATCCTTCATTCTGTCATCGTTTCTTCTCCTCTTCTCCTCCTGCTCCTCCTCCCCCTGCCCCTGCCAGCCTCTTGACTGCAAGCCATCACAGTCTGTGAGAGTTGTGGTGGTGTGTGTCATCCATATTCTATGAGCACCACTGCCCTTAGCCCCTGCTACACAGCATTTTAATCTGCCAAGTTACAGGCTTGTTGTAAAACCTGATTGGCTGAGTTGCTGCGGGTGGACTCACCGCCCTAAGTGTTGCCATTGCGACCCTCCCAACCCCCACATCCACCCCCACCAAAGCCGGCACACATACTCACACACACACACACCCTGCCCAACTACTATCCTCAGCCTGTGCCCACCCCCTTAGGCCTGTTAGTGTGATTGGCACGAAATTCCTCCATGTGTGAGAGGAAGGCCCATGATGGCTGTAATCTCTTAAAGTACCTCCTTACAGGCTAATCACTAATCAGACATGACTCATCTGGGCTCCGAGTTTCTACTTGATTGGATGTGTGCGACTCATTCGCTTTTTATGACTCTTGGTGTATCTCTGTCTGTCTCTTTCTGTCTCTCTCTCTCTGTCTCTCTCTTCCTCTATCTCTCTCTCTCTCTCTCTCTCTCTTTGTCTTCCTCTCTCTTTCTGTCTCTGTCTTTCTCCTGTCCCTCCCCCTTCCTGTCTCCTCCACAGTCTCTGAATTTAAAAAAAGTGAGTCACTGACCTACATAACAATATATTACAATATTTATATAACAATTAAAGAATGTAATTCAATATGCAATATTTTTGACAAAAAAAATGATTTAGGTTTATTTGCAAGGGGTGGACGTCTAGTTGTGTTCATAGACTTCCTGCTTTCTCTCTCTCTCTCTGTTTGTGTGTGTGTGTTTGTTGTGTGTGTTGTGTGTGTTTGCCTGTTTTGGCAGGTTAGCCATGACAGCACTGCACTCAGGACCCCCCTCTGATTGCACCTCTCTGCACAAACTCTGGGTGGGTCAGTGGGTGCCACCTCACACACACACACACACACACACACACACACACACACACACACACACACACACACACACACAAACACATGCACAAACAAACACACACACACACAGATACACACACAAACACACATACAAACAGACACAGACACACACACACACATCCACCACATTCTGGGAGGGTCATTGCCCAGTGTGGTAAACTACCCTACCACCACACTCACTCTCTGTCTCTCTCTCTCTCTCTCTCTTACACACATGCACACACACACACACACACACATACGCACCACACTCTTGGCGGCTTATGTCTGGATGCCGTCTGGGAAGTGGGGTGGCGGTGGCATGATGGATGACACAGTCACGCTCCATCCGTGTCCCATCACTCGTGTGCATGAGGGGGTGGTGGGGAGGCCACATTTGCATTAGGTAAATGGATGTGCTCTTGGGGGCTAAGTGAATTAAAAATGCTGAGGCCCACAGGTAGAAGTTGTGGGGGGTTAACGCCTGGAGGGCTCTCCGCAAGGTCCGCCTCCCCACACGGTGATGAGCCAGTGATGTGTGATTAGTCAGCTGTCTGATGGATGCCCCCTGCTCACTCAGCCACAGGTGAGAGAGGTAGGCTTGAGTTAAGGTAGAGCTGTCAGGCTGACATGGTGTTTGATTGACAGTCTCAAGGGAGCACATTCTAATTCTGTAAGAGAGCTTTAGAATGCAAACTAGAGATTGAAATATGTTAAATCAGTAGTTTCAGTCCTTGGGCTTACACACCTTTATCACTGTGTGTCATGGCTGAAATTACTAATACTAATTATGTATTTTAAATCGTGCAACATATACATTACATAAATTTCATATATATCTCTAATCCTGATTTTTATTTTGTTATTTTCTTTTGATTTGACTTAATCTATCAGTTGAATAGCCACCTCTTCCAGTGCCACTTCTGCCATGGTGCATCTACTCTCAATACAGACTGAAGCATAATTCAGCCTATGACCTCAGTGTTATAGTGAATTAATCCACCTATAGTTATAGAACAATAGTGAATATATTAACTTAAAATTATAGAATAGTAGTGAATAGATGTGAATACTGTATATGACTATAATTGAAGAGTCCAGATGCAAAACCCTCTGAGTCAACTTTCAGAAATATGCAAAATGTAGTTGTTTTTATAATAATTTAGATTATTTTCATCAATTTGTATTCATTTATATTAATCTCTATCAAGCGATGACCAATAAAATTTATTAAAATTACATTTATTAATTTAGCAGACATTTTTATCCAAAGCGACTTACATTTGTCAACTATCAACTACATCAGTTTTCCCTAGAGCAATTTAGGATGAAGTGCCTTGCTCAAGGGCACAACGGTGGTACCCAGGATTCAAACCCACAATTTCCAGGCTACTAGCATGCTAGCCAGGTTCCTTAACCACTATGCCACCACCGTAAACATATTATGTAAACATATTTCTGTAAATTCATTGCAAATGGACCTGGGGTTTTGTAGGGTTTGTATCTGAACTCTTCAGTTATAATCTGTCTCAGGTTTTGAGGCTGATGTGTGTGGGTCACAGAGTCAGCAGTTGAAATGGAAAGAGTTTCCTCAAGGTTTCATCAGAGACAGCGAACACAGGTTTTACATGGTTGAACTCATAGAACAAAAGCACTGTAATATCACTGCTGAGTCATTAGTTAAAGGTTATAAATAATTTCATGCTGACAGGTGAAGAGAAAGACAAAAATGTAAAAAGTCTGTGTAGGGAACACTTCTTTCACTGTTGTCTATCCTGGTGGTTGTTTATACTGTCTCACTGAGCCACATTATAGATTTTGCTGTTGCAATCAATTCAGCTTCCATAGCAAGAATCTATGGCGTCTATTTGATCCCTGTGGATGAAAAAAATGTCTTTGGAGAAGATTTAAAAACCTCTCACACACATTGCAAGAGTTAGGAACATAGTTCTTCACATTTAGTAATAGCATATTTTCCAGTATGGATCTGGTACTCCCTGTATTCCTTCTGCCCTTGAATTTGAATTGTGACCTGTGGCTCCTTAACATAGGCTGATATTCACTCTGATATAATAGAAAAAACAAGCATTTCTACTGTATGTCTTTGTTGTTGCATCATTGCCTCTCTTGTGAGTTGTCTTTGAACAGTGCTTTGGCTCCACTACAAACTGTGAATTAATTAGAATATTATTTGTGTTACAAAACCAACATTAGAATAGCATTTCTGAGGGAATTTGATAGCCTTGATACACAGACACTAGAAATATCTAGGAAGTAAACACCTCTGCTGAGGTTACAAAAGGTGTGAAAGATGCAGACAATAAGAAACATATTCACACACACAAACACACACAAACGCTTTCTGCTTTTCTGTCTGCGTTGTGACAAGGGACCCAGGCACAAGATCTCACAATGGAGATCTGACAAGATAAAATGATAACTACATGCACAGAGATACACCTTAGATATGTGTATACTGCATATCATTCCCCACTGCATTCCTGTTCACCTGCTGGTAACACAGTTTCCTCTTTCTTTTTATGTATCTCATACCATCTCTCTCTCTCATACACACACACACACTCACACTCACACACAAACACAAATACAGACAAGCACACACATACACACGCACACACATGCACCCCCACAACACACACACATACATACACACAAACACACACACACAGTTACGCTTCCCTATTTTGTTGCTTTGTTCCAGTGCCTCGTAGAGCTCCTCTGGGTTCACGTCAGTTCCCCTCCTCTCCTCTGCCTGGTTCAGCCTTCCTCCTTAGGGCGCTGGAGCGATTCAAACTCCTCTTCCTCTCCAAGGAGAGCTTTTTAATTTTTTCACCAGAAACTCTCCCGCCTGAGAGACACTGGTGGTTCCACCAGGCTGAGTGCCTGAGTGAGGACACAAGGAGGATATCTGTCTCTCTCTCTCTCTTTCTTTCTCTCTCTCTCTCTCTCTCTCTTTCTCTCTTTCTTTCTCTCTCTCTGTTCCTTTACAGCGGGAGACCTCTGATCCACCTCTTCTTCCAGGAAAGGGCAGGGAAGAAATGAGAGGGTGAAAAAAGAAAGAGAGGTTGAGAGAGATCCCCCCACATCCCCCAGTCCATGACAGCCACAGGCAGCTACACATTTCTCAGATCATACACACAAGCAAAAACCCCCAGTGGACTTTCCACCCACAAACACAGGATGAATCAGCAGTTGCATAGATGAAGCCTCATAGGGCCACAGAATGAGTTGTAATTTGACCGTGGAACTGACCGCCTGTTCTAAAGAGACATAGCGGTAACTTAAGTACAGTCAACAAACCACCAGTTAGCAGAACACAGTGCAGACAAGTGAAATAAGCACACATGAGAACCTATAGTGCGCCGCTATACGTAGCACATATGGCAATCATGACCTAAAGGAGATATGCTTATTTCACACTGACAGCATGTGTTATTAGCAAAATGCTTCTGACAGGTGTGAAGTATGGTAGTTTTCTCTGTCCCACTCTCTCTCTCTCTTTGCCCCCTCTTTTTTCCCCTCCCCTCCCTCTCTCTCTCTCTCTCTATCTATCTATCTATCTATCTCTGCTATGCTGTTGTGATGTTGGTGTCTCCGCTGGAGCAGCGGGCGTGTGGCTTTAATGGAAGGCATTGTCGCGGTGTGCCGTGCTCCCACACTCGGTTTAATCTCCTAATTGATGCATGTGTTTTTTTTCTTCCGGAGCACTCATGGTGGTGATTGATCCCGCAACACGATCAATGCTTTGACTGATGGCTGTGATCAAGTTCAATCTACTGCCCCCCACTAAAGAGGTGGAGGAGGAGGTGGTGGTGCAGGAGGGGAACCATAACAATACAGAGAAATGAAGGGCACGTTGTCGACACTCGCTGTTTGTCATTTTTAATGTGAGGACATGTACAATCACTGAGACACGGACGTCACGTACATATAACACAGGAAAGCTACACACACACACACACTTGCACACACACATACACCCACAAATGCAACTTCCTCCTCCCATCCTCAAACATATATGCACATGGACATCTGTCAAATGCAAGAAGGCACACACACACACACACACACACCCATAGACACAACACCCCTCTCATTCAACCTCTCCCCTTCACCAACACAGACAACCCCCCTCCACACACACACACGCCTACCTGCCCCGCTTATTTGCAGTGTTCACATGCTTGCACACACACACACACACACACACACACACACACACACACACGATACTTAGGAAAAGGACTTAATAGAGGGACTGAACAAAAGCACTTTCAGCACTCACCACACACACACACACAGATACACACCCCCCACACACACGTGAACAGGTGCTCAGAGTAATGGAGACCCACATAGCTCTGATTCTGTCAGTGGTGTGGGTCCTTTGACTGGATGTCTGTGTGAGCTGAGTGGTCTGCTGAGTGGCTGACACTGGCGTACTGCACACAGCTTAGGCATTTCTGCTCCTCACTGTCAAACTCCATCAGGACTGTTTACCAAGATTCCTTTCCAGATGAGAGAGGACGGGACAGAGCGGGAGGGAGAGAGAGAGAGAAGGAAGCAAGGAAGGAAGGAAGGGAAGAGTGAAGAAAGGAGGGAGATAGTGACTGAGGGGTGGACTGAGAGAGAGAGAGAGAGATTAGATACATAAGAGAGGGAAGAAGAGAGAAGAGGGAAAGAGGCAGAGGGAGGTATGGAAAGAGAAAGGAGATGAGGAGGGCGAGGAGTGGAGCAGAGGACTAATAGATTCATCCTTTGGCTGGAAGGAGCAGCAGATTAAAATCCTCTCTGACCGCCCTCATCTCCCTCTGGCGTCCGCCTTAGCAGAGGTCACCCACAGGTCAAGAGACAGCCTCCTCAGGGACTGGACCTGATGGACAGGGATGCCCTCACTTCCACATTTCCTCTCTCTCTTTCTCTCTCTCTCTCTCTCTTTTTCTTTTTTCCGTCTCATTATCAGTTAATGGACATGACAACCCTCCAGAACACACATAGTCACAATTGCATATCAAAAGGTTCATGTGTAACTTATTACAGATGGAAATAATTTCTTGATGTGTCCCTGAATCTAATGCCTGCACACTGCACAGTTTCACTGAAGAGCAGTGTCTCTTAAAGATACTGATGCTGCACAAGGATATTGCAGTGTGTAATAAAAATGACAATTTAACGTTAATATGAAACGGAAAAACACGGAAAAAGACCTTACAAGGTCTCTCTGTGTCTCGCTAAATTCAGCTGTGTTCCTTGTATTTCAGAAAGCTTTAGTGGCATCAAAAAGCAACAGTTTAGCATTTCCAAAGTAATTTTTATTTTACACACACACACACACACACACACACACACACACACACACACATACACACATACACATACACACACGCAAACACACACACACACACACACAATTCCTCTCTTTGTCTCTCTTTCTCCATCTCTCTCTTTTCCCTCTCTCTGTCTCTCTCAACAAAACACACACACACACACGCACACATACACACACACACAAATACACACTCTCTTTGGCATGCCAGGCAAGATGTTGGCAAGGCCTGTGTGTCTGATAAGGCACCATGATGGACAAATCTAGCTAAATGAATTGCCATTGCTTTGCTTGCACAGAGTAATTTAGTTGAGAGGACAGACATTGAGGGCCAAGCTTTGCCTCGTGTAGCTGTAGGAGATCTCTGGCTGTTCTTGCTGAAAAAGAGGATCACGTTTATGTGAAGGTGATAATTAGGGAATTCAAATGTATTCTGCTGGTGAAATACTGTATTACTGTAAAATACTAAGATATTTCCCCAAAGCATCATCAGCTTTATGCAGTTTTTTTTGAGTGAGTTCAAAGATCTTAAAAGGAAAGGGATGTTTTCATGTTTGTCTGTGTGTTGTACTCAAGGTCTTTTAGTAAACATGCTCACCTACACCTACTTAGTATGTGGGTGCACACTCATGTGCCGACTGACACATATAGACTACACACACACATACACACACACACACTCATTCTCTCTCTCTCTCTGTCTCTCTTTCTCAAACACCCACATACACACACTCTTTCTCTTTTCTCTCTCTTTCTCAAACACACACACTCTCCCTCTCTCTCAAACACACACACACACACACAAATGCACACACAGAGTGCTGTGGTGAGGCACAGTGTCCTGCAGGAATACTAATCTGTGCTTTGGGAGGAGGCATCGTCTGGCCTGTCTGCCACTGAGAGGATGATGAAGAGTCCGGACTGGCGGGGGGATGATGATGCTGCCACCGTTGCTGCTGCTGCTGCTGGAGTTAGAGGACGAGGGGGAAGGGAAGATAAAAGCCCCCCCCCTAAATACTATCCCCCTTACACACACACACACACACACACACATAGACGCATACACACACACATATACCAACAGACACATGCACAAAATCTCTGTCTCTGTCTCTCTCTCTCTCACACACACACACAAAACCTCATACATACACACACCACAACCAGCACCCCCAGCCTCACTGCAAGTGCCTAAACCCCCTTCCTCCATCACAAACATGCCTAAATGCCCTTACTCCCCCTCCCTCCCTCCATCCCCACACCACCCTCTTCATCTAGGCTGCTGCAGTGGAGAGTGCTGTCGTTTAACCCCTCTTAAGAATGATAGGCGCTGAATGCCGCTTCCCATTCGCTTCTCGGCACTGCTTCTGGAATGTTCAACGTGTCACAGCGACTTTGTCACAGCTCATTCCTCCACCATTAGGGCCTTAAAATGACATGTTGGGAGCGGTCTGCTAGTCTGCTAGGCGGTCTGCTAGGCTGCTGCTGCGTGTGCACTCTGAAGCAGATGGAACAGAGATGTGTGTGTGTATGTGTGTGTGTGTGTGTGTGTGTGTGTGTGTGTGTGTGTGTGTAGCGGTGGGGGTTGCCTGTGTGTCCCACTATTGCCTTTATCTTTCATCATCATCACTGGAATTCCCCTTAGATTGGGCCGAAAGTTAGTAACAATGGATAGAGATTTGTAGTTGATGCAGGAGAAGACAGAAGTGAAAAGGAGAGAGGAGAGGACAGGAGACAAAGAGAATGAAGAGGAGAGGAATGGAGGGAGGAGGAGACAACAGGAGAGAGGAGGAGAGGAGAGAGAGGGAATGAAGAGGTGAACACAGGAGAGCAGAGGATAGTAGAAAAGAGACAAAAGGGTAGATGAGCACCGTTGGTTCGCAAATGGTTCACAAACGCCCTCACAACGTTCCATCATCACCAAAATAAACAACAAACAACAAAAACACCAAAACAAAACCTTTCAGCCCCAAGGCCTGCATCCACCCATCAACACCAACACAAACAAGAGCCAGAGAAGGGGAGAAGAGAATAGAGGAGAGGAGAGCAGCGGAGAGGAGAGGAGAGGAGGGGAGAAGAGAATAGAGGAGAGGAGGGGAGAAGAGAAGAAAATAGAGGAGAGGAGAGCAGAGGAGAGGAGAGCAGAGGATGGAGGGGTGTACTGTGGGCAGCTGTACTGTGTGCTGAGGCTTGGTGAGTTGGTGGTAAGAGGCTGAGAAACCACAGCAACTCCGCTCCTGGAGTAGCAGAACCCCATGAATTATTCACAGACACAAGACTTTCAGGAAGAACCTTTTCAGAGCACTGGGAAACTATGTCTGGAGGGAAATTTTCACTCTAAACATAGAACAGCGCTCTTACCGTATACCATATTTAAGATAGCTTTTGAAGAATAAATAGCTAGGCCATAAATCTTATGGATGTTTTTTGAAAGAGATCCAAATAAGCTGGACTTGCATCAACAGCTCTTTTAGGAGTGGATGTTTAGGAGTGTGTCTGCCTCAACCAGTCATTGGTGGGCATGTCATAATGGGACTTTTACTTTGAAGGATTATGTGAGTCACTATTTGGCTTTCAACGCTCCCGCATTTCTTAGTCATTGCTTTGCTTGGGATTTAATTAGTGACTGGATTATCATCGGTGTGTCAATGTAAAAGTCCACTCTCAGAACAATAGTTTTAAGCCCAGCACATCTGTCAGCTTGACAGCTGATGCATATTGCAGATGATCTGACTCTCAAGCATGAACCAGAACGCTTCTGCTGATGGTTTGATTCACACAACCAACATTATGTGGTTGAAGGCAAAACAAAGGCAGACAAAAGAGGGCCTACTGACGTCTTGAGGCGTGTGTATGTGTGTGTGTGTCTCTGTGCGTGTGTGTGATACTATTTAAAATCCCTCCTCTCTTTTCCTCTCTTCTTGTCTCTGGTCGCCTGCAGCTAAAGAAATGGGGCGCTCTTTGATGAGGAAGTGAAAACTCCCACTCAGTCTCAGCTCATACCGTGGGGTTGTGTGGAGGGGGGTGGGGGGTTGGTGGGTGATGGATGTGGCGGTCCTCTGTGGCCTCAGCTCTTTTCAATCTGTCAAAACAAACAGCATATCTGAAAACGTAATGCATGCTTAGACAACACACGCACACACACATACACACACACACTCACTCTGTCACACATACACACATGCAGTATATGATAATGTATACACAAAGACGCACATTTTCACACACACACACACACACACACACACACAACCACACATATGTATTAGCATAGACACACTTTTCCAAAACAAATTCCAAAACAAAAACAACGCTCGATGCATTGTACTCCTGCTGAAAAATCTTCTTGAAAAGACAGAAATGTCCTGTCCTAGACAAGGAAGACAGGAATGTCTTTTCTTCCATGTTCACTGTTAAGGTTAAAGTCAGATGATTGAAAATGCTTTTATGTGACGGTTGTACGGCAGTGCCTCCACAGAGGAGTGTGGCTAAGCATGGCTGGAGGCTCCTTCTGACAGCCGCAAGGCATGAGCGTTTTTGCTTCAATCAAATGCCACGACTAACCAGTGAAAAAAGAGAAAGGGGTTGTGGGGGGGAGTTCCATTTCTCCCTGTTGCTAAAGCGAAATGCCTCTCTGCTTCGCTAAATCTTGATAATCCTTGTTAGTATAATCTTTGATTGGAGTGACACAACCTCCAGTAATCCTTCCCATCCGTCGGCAAGCTGAGGCCCGTGACTTAAATGAGTTTGCTGTCAGAGGTTAGCGTAATCCTTGCTCCCAGTATGTGCGCGGAGGTCAGGATGAAGGGCACTGGTCGAGGATGGCAGAGATCCTCAGGTCTTTACACGAGGAACAGGTGGGGGACTGCTGATGCAGATGTGTTAAGCCACATCCAGGCCACATCTGTACTATGCACACACAGATAACACCCACCCTGGAGTAACAGGCATGGAATGTGAGGCTCTAGGAAGACTTTCATAGTGGGGCTTTAAATGACAGATCCAGTTTGTCCGGTGTGATGCTGAAATTATGGTATGTTGCGCGGCTCCTCTAAATTCCTTGGAAACCATACATCCAGTCTGCAGTGACCTAGTTACTGTATACGTGCAGAAGCTGTAATGAAGTTGCATTCAGTCTCTCCGCAGTGTAAATGCCAGACTGTGGAATTTAGACTTTGAGCTGAAGCTAACAGTATCCACCTATAATGTGGTACCTAAACTCTCTCTCTCTCTATCTCTCTCTCTCAAACACACACACAAACAGTCACACAAAAGATCTTAACTATAATACCTGAGACACATTTTCAGAATTCAGCAGATTTCCCTTTAGTGTGTGTGTGTGTGTGTGTGTGTGTGTGTGTGTTTGTGTGTGTGCGTGCATGTGCATCTGTCTGTGTGTCAATTTCATTTCGATTTCAATGCCACCACTACCAACCTGCAACCCTCAACACAGCCAGGCTTCCATCAGTGGAGGCGTTTGTAGATATCTACGCTGGTTATGTCGTTCAACTGAGCTGCCAATGGAGGGAGAGGGTTTGTCACACTATGGCACCGTGCCCGTCAGGAGCCTGTCCATCTCAATGCTGCATGGACATCTGAAAAGAAAAGGCTGAAGACTGAAACGAGATGCACAACTGAAAGCCTGAAAGGATAGCCGGAACATTCACGGGTTCCTGCAACTTCTTCATCAATTGCGAGAGTGGAAGAAAGAAGTCTGGCTGGCATGTTGCAATTACCTTGTTGTTGTGATGTTTACTGTGTGAGGGCTTTAGAACCGTCAACAGAAAAGTGTCTGTCAACCTTTCTCTCTCTCCTTCTCTCTCTTCCTTTCCTCCACCTTCTTTCTTTTCCTTGTCTCCTTTCATCTGCTGAAGCCTTGCATTAGGGTAGTAACGAAAATTAAGTTGATTTAATGGATGTTTTTCTCCTCTGATGACTGTCAAGGTGGGAGTGTTGTAGATTGCGGTAATATAAGGGAATGTGCTTTTTGTCTGTCTTTGGAGCTTCTTGCCTTTGTGTTGTAGTAAGACCAAGAGAGAAAGAGAGAGAGAGATAGAAGAGGCTGGGATCAAGGACTGACTCCAGATCGGAGTCAAACCTAGGTCTTTACACACTTCCTACAACTAAGTTTCAGTCAGCAACTTAGTCAGCAAGTCACGGTAGTCCTTTAATGAAAGGGATTTACTGTATACTGTATGTGTATGTGTATCTGACTGCTATTGAGAGCTTAATTGTCACGTATGTCTCTCTAAATATGGGGTTTGAGCGTGCTGAGTTTGTGTTTGTGCATGTATGTGTGCGAATGTATGTCTGGCCATTAATCTTGCGCTCCTCTGAGAATAGTGTTTTGTCTTGTTAATGAGCTCTGTATATCAGTGCACGCTTGCTACTTCTTTTAATTGCTTCAGTGAGTCTCTATTATTGTGATCCAGTTTAATTATAGCCTGGCGTGTTGTGATTGAACCAGGCTGCGTACCCGTGCCCGTGCCCGCGCCCGTGCCCGTGCCCATGCCCATCTACAATTAAAATAAGAGGAAGTACTCGAGCGGTGCCAACCTCACTATTAAAGTCTTAATTGTTCAATGGGAAGGGGCAAGAACCTAAGGCGCTTCCTGATACAGGCTTTTGACTGCTCTATTGCGCTGATTGCTGAACCGCTTACTAAACAGTGTGTCATTTGTACTGCTATGAACTCAAGCAGGTGTGTTAAAGTCTGACTTCAGGAAGTTAAAAGCCCACATATGACCACATATATTTTTTTTACAAGCCTTCTCTAAATCTGCTTAATTATACAAACACTTCAGCCTGGTAGATCAGCTAATTAACGGAAATTGCCCGTGTTAAGTGCAGAGGTCAAGCCAATACATAGTAGTAGTTTTAGCTGAAGCCAGACTCCTACAGCTCTGGACTCCAGGTGGAGTCCAGCAGCCCATTAATTGCACGACAATGCTCTCAGTAGTTCTCCTTTTAATTCTCTCACATCCCACGCAGGCGATACTTCGCAGCTTTATGGGCACTGTATTGTCCATGGCAGTTTACCCTAGCTGGCACCAAGTAGTACTTAGCCACCCTTAGCCAGTGGGCAGGCGATTGCACAGCGCACCAAGGGATGACGAGCCGAGCCGTTTGGGAAAAAGCTCTCGGCGTGATTGCGGCTCTTGAGTCGTCGAGAGCGGAGGGCACTCAAGCACTTCAGCATAAGGCCCAGGGAGCGGATTGCACAAAGCATGACTTCCATCACTCTAATGGGGCAGTGGCTTATGATATGATGTATGGCTATGAATACTCACAAGAGCTGCTGCTGCTTTGCTGCTTGTTTTCTCTCTTTCAATCTCTCTCTTTCTGTCATTTGGTATTTTTTCATTCCTCCTGTTTGTAGTCTCTAGTTTTTTATTTCTTCTCAATGTTTAACCTCTCTCTCCCTCTCCATATCACTCTCTATTTCTCTTTTTGCTTCTCACTCTTTCTCTCTTTCTCATCTTTCTCCCTTCTGTCTTTCTCTTTACTTTTGTTACTCTCTTACTCTCTCTTCCTCATGCTCTCTTTCTCTCTCTTGCTCTATGTCTCTCTAACTATCTTAATCTCTTATTCTCTTTCTCACTTTCCCTCTCTCACTCTCCCTCTCATTCTCTCTCTTCCTTTCTCCATCTCTTGCATGAGTTGTCCTTGCAGTGACAGACTCCCCCTGCTGAGTTTGGGAAGCCGTGACCCAGCAGCAGCAACAGTAGTGTAGCAGCCTGACCGCGAGTGCCCACGCCTCAGTGGGGAACAACAGGGACCGACAGACTGCCAGAGAGCCCGCAGCTCGTCCAGATAGAGACGTCAGCCTGAGGTGGCATGTTTGGGGCAGCGCCGTCCCAGGAGAAAAGAAGGGAGGGAGGGAGACAGAGAGAGAGAGAGAGAGAGAGAGGGAGAGAGAGAGAGATGATGCCTCGTAGTATTACAGGAATGGATGGAGAGAGATGATGGTTGGTATAACAGAGATGGATGGAGGGAGAGAGGGGGAAAAGAGAGAAAAAGAAAGAGAAAGAGAGAGAGAGAGATATGATGGTTGGTGGAATAGATAGAAGGAATTGGAGGAGGGGGGCTTGATGCTGTGGGCCGTTGTGTCAGATGCACGGTCTAACAAGCCCCGGCGATCTGATGGCCGTCAGACACACTGTGTGCACTGGAGTTTCACTGCTGTTGCAGAAGGTGATGTCAGCTGGTGGTGTGTGTGTGGGTGAGTGTGTTTGTGTCTGTGTGTGTGTGTGTGTGTTGGAGGTGGGGGTGATGACTGCATACGACATAATGGGGTAAGTATGAGTATATCCACTGTGTGTGTGTGTGTGTGTTTGTGTGTGTGTGCGTGTGTGCATGTGTGTGTAGACATACAGTACACAATATATGTGTTTCTGCATGTGTGGGCGAGAGGGAGTGTGTGCAGTATTGAATTGGTGTCAAATGAACTGCATTTACTCTGCTTGGTCTGTGCTTAGCAGATGTGGACACAGACACACCCTCACTTCTCCTCTGAGTGTGTGTGTGTGTGTGTGTGTGTGTGTGTGTGTGTGTGTGTGTGTGTGTCTGTCTGTGTGTGTCTGCGCTCCCATTTGTACTCCTTGTCTACTACTGTTTGTCCCCAGTGTGCTGTATCCAATATCTCTACCAGAAGCTGGTATCATCATTCACATCCAACCCACAACCCCACCCTCACCTCTATCCCCACCCCTTGGCTATACCATCCATCCCAGCACCGTGCCAGGCCTTTCTCAACAGTGGGTCTGGCACCATGATGTCATTCCATTCAGGGATCTTATCATGCCCACACTGTGGAACTTAAGATGCCCCATGGTGCCACGGGCTTCTCTCACAGGGGAGAGGAGAAAGGTGTTCTGTGATCTAACAACCCCCCCATCCCCTTCTCTGTCTGTCTCTCTCTATCTATCTCTGTCTCTCTCTCTCTCTGTCTCTCTCTCTCTCTGTATCCCCTTTGATGCCTGTCTCTGTATATCCCACCTAAGGCACTCTAGCCAGTTTAACCAGTAAAGCCTCTACTTTGTCGACCTGTCGACTCCCCCTGTGACCAGCTGATCCTCAGCTGTGTGCCAATTTGTCCTGAGAATCCTTTTTCCTTACGCAGTGTTGTGTCCTCTATGTCGAGAACTGAGCCCACATACACACACACACACACACACACACGCACACGTACACACACACAGACACACACACATAAACACACACAGAGACACACACCCTTCCCTGCTCCCCTGGCTTCTATCAGGAGGCTCTATCTGTGTTATCTCCTCTGTGCCGCGGCCCAGATCAGTTCCCACATACCTACTCTCACGAACGACGGGGGTGTTTGTTCACTGCACGGCGCTTGTGGTCTCTCTGTGTGGCAGTGTGTGCAGAGGAGAGAGATAGAGAGAGAGCGAGAGAGAGAGAGAGAGAGAGAGAGAGAGAGATGAATCCAGAGACATTTGTGTCTTGTTGTGGACTCGCTGTTTTGACTGTGAAAGACAGCAACTTGTCACGTTGGCTTAAATTAGGACCTCGCTCATCCACCCCCACCCCCTACTCCATCTCCACCTCCTCCTTTGTCCTTTTCCTTTATCTTAACAGTGAGGTATTCCAAACACAAGACAACAGCAGAATACTAAACAAAGCAAACAAATATAACACACAAGCAACATGACATCCACCCCCCCAACGTCAGTCGCAAACACAAACACGTTGCTTTAACCTGCACACACCACAAACAACCCATCAGAAGAGAAGACTGTTGAGCTCAGCATGCTGGCATTCCTCTCTGCACAGCTTTGTGACACAACCTTCACACGCCATGTATTTTTCATGTGCTTGTGGGTAGAACGTGACTCTCTCTTTCTCTCTCTCTGTCTGACAAGCAAGTTTGACTTTATCAGACGCACTACTCCACTCCTCTCTCCCTCAGTAGCGCCGTGCCTGCTGGAAGCTTTAATTAGCGCTCAATTACGTTGGCATCTGTCTCCTCTTAAGAAAAAGAGGCTCGTGGTTGCACGTCTGTCTCTCCGCAAGAGCCATGTCCTTCTTTTGTGCGTCAGATGAATGCCTATCAGTCAGTGCCCAAGCAAAACAGCCCTGATCTTGTCTTTCTCTCTTTTTTGTTTAATTTTGTCTTGTTTTGTTTAGTTTCGTTTTGTTTGTGTTTGTTTGATATTGCTCACACACCCCATAGTTTTGAGTCGAACAGATAAGCAACCCCCTTGTTTCCCCTCTGTTGAGCACCACACTTGACTCTAATGTTTTCTCTAATAACTGTCTGCTATCTTACCTTTCACTACGTCGTGTTGCTCCCAGACTGAAAATTAAACACAAAGAAAACAAACAAAAAGCTTGCGTACCTTCAGCCTGCCCAGCAAAACAACAGCATGTTTAATAAGAACAAATTAGAGATAAGTCATCATTGCTTACTCCCCTGGAAACAGTGGGATAGATAAGGCATGAGGGACAGAATAGGAGAAAGAAAGGAGAGGAAAAGCGAGGAGAGATGGGGAAAAGAGAGGAATGGGTGGATGAGGGAGGAGGAGAGGAGGGGTACGTCTTTGACCATTGGCTGTGGGAAGTAAGTGGCACTATCATCATCAGGCGCAGACTGGTGATGGCTGGTAATAAATCAATTAAAGGAAGCGCCCAACCCCAAAGTGCGGCCATCCATTACGCTCAGCAGCCATAAAGATCCTGCATTATCTGCTGCGTAGACATCTTCACTAATTAGGATGTGCTCTTTGCGTGTGTGTGTGTGTGTGTGTGTGTGTGTGTGTTTTTATATGTCTTTGTATGATTGTATATGTGAGTGTGTGTCTGTGTGTGTCTGTGCATGGAATGTCTGTGTGAGTGTGAGTGTGTGTGTGTGAAGTGTGTGTGAGTGTGTGTGTGTGTGTGAACAAGAGAATGTGCATGGAGTGTGCAGCTGTGTGCCTGGGAAGTCTCTTCCTCCCCAACATATAGACATGTGCTGAAAGGATCATAATCAGCAGGCTCTTAGCAGGAATAGTATCCCATCTAAAACACACACACAACATACACACACACTCACACACACACACACACACACAAATACACATCTGGTGCCAGCCATGTACCAAAGGGAAAAAAGCCTCCTTTTCTTTTTCTTCTTATCTCTCTCTCTCTCTCTCTCTCGCCGCTGTTTCGTGTCACAGAGTTTGCACCCCGGTGTCTGCTGTCCTCCCTGTAATTACAGACACACTCAGGTGGGCCAAATTAGAGAGGAGCAGTGGCGGTATTCTGAGCGGTGTGTGCAAACACTCATGACATCAGGCTCAGGCGACACCAAAGGAAGCCCAGCATGGGGTTTTGCGTGTGTGTGTGTGTGGGTGTGTGTGCGTGTGTGTGTGTGTGTGTGTGCGTGTGTGTGTGTATGTGTAATAGACATGCTTGTAACATGCATGGCTGAAAGTGGGCGATGCTGCCGCTGCGATTAATGAACCTGGCTAGCATGCTAGTAGCCCAGTAATTCTTGGTTCGAATCCCATCTGCCACCGTTGTGTCCGTCACCAAATGGGGACCAAACAGATCCTGTAGTTGCGAGTGGCACAGTGGCGCCCCCTAGGTTAACATGCATTTGTGTGAAGCTTTTCCTCTGTTCAGTCAGTGCAGACAGGGAGCAATCGTGTGATAAGGACATAGGAAGGCAACCAGAGAAAGATTAAAGTAGTGTGGCATACCCATTGTCTGTGGCCCTTACACCATCACTGATGTTGCTTTGCAGAGGAAAGGAGGTGTGTTGTGTTTCTTTAAAAGAGGTGGCTGTAGGTCATTGATGTAGTCTATCTGGGTGGGCACCTGGGATTCCGTACCCAGGGACGTCTGTGTTTACCTTGGCTTCAGCCTCATAAATAACCTCTGGCTGGGTGCAAGGTAGCGGATGAAATTGTCTCCTTTTGCATTTGAATGTGGTGGGGAAAAAAATGTTAGTTGCTGAAGGCTATAGCCCTGAGTGAGCTTTATGTAAAAGAATATTTAATTTTTTTAGCAACCTAATTCTCCTCTCTTTCATGTTTCAGAGATAACTACCATGTATAGTGTGTATTTAACCACCACCGTAACTTTTACTTTAAAAAAGGCCAAATTAAAGCTAAATCTGCAATTTTATAACAACTTCAGCGTCTTCTCTTTCATGTTTCCAGAGATAACTGTGTGTATTTTTTAAAGCATAGCAATTTCTTTTCATTAAAAAAAATATACATATATTATAATTTAAAAGGTATTGAAGAAGATTGACCACACAATCAAAAAACCCTGTGCCTTTCCTGACCTCTATGACTGCCCTGAGCTCACTCCTCCACCCCTCCTGTTCCTGGGGTCTGGGCCTTAGACAGGAGAGTGTGGGATGGTGTTGGTTCTGGACAGTATTGATCTGGGGTTGAACAGAGAGGTCCAGAAGTGAGGAGATGTATAGGCCCTGTCCAGACGGCCAGCCTCTGCTGTCATGGCCACTTGTTTTATGCCAGAGTAGAAGGAACAAGGGGAGATGGGTAATTGGATTCAGCCAAACCCCCCAGACCACTACATCACCACCACCACCACCACCACCACCACCCTCCCCCCTCCATGCAGAGAGATGTCTCACTTATAGGCTTTTTGTATTGCAAGTGTGTTTCTGTGTGTGTGATAGTGTCAGGGTTTGTGTGTGTTTGTGTGTGTGTGAGCTTGTTTGTCTGTGTGTGGTGCCTTGTGTGCAGGTGTGTGGCTGTGTGCTGTATAGTATACTCTGTGTGCTGTATGTGTGTGTGAGTATCGTTAATTAGCTTAGCTCACATGTGTCTCATGCCATCCCGCTCACAGCTACTGTGGAGGCTCTGATGTAATCTCCTAGATATTCACAGCTAATCTGAGACCGTTGTTCCTTTGATCATCCCAAACCATCTCAAGGCAAAGACAAGGTAGTGTGGAGAGGGAAAAGAGAAGGAGTTTGGAAAACATGTTAAAAGTAATGCAATTTTGAAAAAGAATCTGTGATGTGTGTGTGTGTGTGTGTGTGTGTGTGTGTGTGTGTATGCATGGGTATGTATCTGCATTAAAAGGGTGCTTGTGTAGCAGTGGGGACAGATCCCAAACAAAGAGGCTGGTGCTGAACATCTGGATGGCGGTGATATCCTCACTTGCACGCGCTACAAGGAATTAATCAAAGGCAGGTTGGGGCGACAGAACTACCAGGAGGGGGGTCCTAGCTCCCGTAGGCATTAGCAGTCTCCCCACGCACACACACTCCTGTGGAAGAGGGCCTCAATGACAGCAGAGACAAGGGGAGTGGAAGGGTGTTTGTGTAAGTGTGTGTTTGTGTGTGTGTGTGTGTTTGTATATGTGTGTGTGTGTGTTTGAGAGGAGGTAGATCAGTGTCTAATGTTAGCACAGAGAGTGCGGTCAATATCGACACTGGGATGTTAGTGAGAGGGGCGTGTTGCAAGCAGTCACCTAAGCCATTGCGGCCCCTCAGGGTGATGTGCTAGGCACTTTATTTCAGTGTCTGGGCGAAAGAGTGGTTTGTTATCGGGGGATCTGGGTGCAAGATGGGGTTTGTGTTCTTTGAGGTTGTGTTTTGTCTCCTGTGAAGCTGGGCTAAGCTGAGGACAGCATGTTGCTTAGTGCATTTAAAAAGAGTCGGTCCACAGTCTGAGATTTTCAGATAGGGATTTTTGATCGCCACAGGGGGTAGCATTGATGTGTAGACACAGAAGAGGCCTTCTTCTCTTTTTCTCTCTTCTTTTCCTCCCCCCTCTTTGTCTTTCTTTTGCTTTTTGTCTCTTCTTTACCTCTCTGCCTGCTTCACTTTGTCTTTCTTTCTTATTCCGCTCCTCACTTCTTGTCTTTCTTTCTCTTCCTCCCTCACTCTCTTCCTTTCCCCCTCTCTCCCTCTCTCTCTCTCTCTCTCTCTCTGTTGTCTGATGGACGACATAGAGGAGGAGACAGGCTGCCCCATCAGTCATGCCCAGCACTGGCTGGCTGCACGCTCAGCGCTCGATATGAATCATGAAAGGCCGTGTGATGTACGGTGCGCTGTTGAGATCAAAAGTCCTGTGTCGCGTCGCGTCGCGTCGCGTCGCGCTTCGCCTCGCCTCGGCCCCCCACCCTCCCTACCTCCCTCCCTGTCTGGAATTTGCATGACAAAAACAGACCTTGTATCTGACTCGCTCGCCAGCCCTATGTGTGTGTGTGTGTGTGAGTGAGTGAGTGTGTGTGTGTGTATGTGTGTGTGTGTTATGCACGAACACTCATTACCAAGAAGAATTGTCATCATTCATAGCATATCTCTGGAATCTGTGTGGCCATTTCTGGCCAACACTCCCTCGGATGATGTAAATACCTTATCATATATTGCATTGATTTTTGTCCATGCACGTGGCCATTCCGGATGACTTAGTGCATTATGTAAAGACATGAAGTGTGATATCTCATTGATTAACTGCGTGTTCCAGAATCAGGTCAGATACATCACCCTCTCTGCCTGCTACTGCAAGCCAGCCCTCCTGGCTTTGGCTATGGGCACCTCTGATAATGAATAGTAATATAACTCAATTAAGACACACTGGCATTCATTACACTACTCTTGTGACAAGCTCATCTGCAAAAAGCTTCTGAAAATGATTTATTGGCAGGTCTCGATTCCTCGTAGCAGGACGGCAGAGAAAAGCTTGACTCCCTTTGATTTTGTGGAAAGGGGCACAGCATGAAAGTTGATGAGCACATATTTGGCTCTTTCCTTGGGAATTCAATTCAATTTAGCAATTTTGTTGAAAAATGTAGTCCTTTTCTTCAATTATTTCAGGCCATTTTCATCACTCCTCAGCTGCCAGTTAAAGATCGACTCAACATTCCTCAGGGTGAATCTATCAAATAAAAATGTTGTAGTTATTTGTCTGGACTAAACATTTTGATGTGAAAACACTAATGTATTTGTTATCAAAAATGTGATATATTACAGTAGGCTACAGTGTAGTCCACCCAGTGTTCTTTCATTATGCATCTAGTCAGGGCCCTATGTGTTGACCTGTGTGTTTGGACACTGAGGGACTCAGACGACTCTTAAGTCCAAGCCATCCATCAGCTCTCGATTAGGTGCGACCCCTGCTCACAGGTATCACCCCGTGGCAGTGAAATTGAATTAAACACAGGGCAGTTCCCCCCGTTCAAGAAACGCAGAGGTTTTAATGATCACTTCAATGATCCAAATGGAGCGGGGAGCCTAATTGAGAAAAACGAAATGGAATGGAAGGACAATTCACTCATTTATGGGAAGAAGGCAGAGAAGGAAGCAATGATGGAGAGAATAAAGCAGGGCAAACTGACGGAGGTAGAACTGGGCGAGGTGGGGGGCTGTGTGGGGAGTGGATGCTCTTCTTTAGTGGAACACACACACACACACACACACACACACACCTCCTCCCCCTTATCCACTTGCCGGAGTGAAGGAGTGGAAATTGCGTCCGTTGGCAACCTGAGCATGAATCAACATGACAGATCCCCTGTCCATGTTTAATTGTGTTTCGCTCAGCAGAAAGTCATCAGCGGGGGAGCGGGACAGGAGGATGTCTGCAGGGTCGCTCCGAGTGCAGGTATGATAACCACACCACGGGAACCGACGAACATGTAAAAGGAGTGAAACGTCAATGAGAAATGAAAGCTCACAATTGGACACGTTTTAAGAAGTGCAAGACAAAGCTGCCCCCCCCCAGAAAAAAAGATCTCCAAAAGCACTCTTTACAGATATGATAAGTCTGGTTTGGTTTGAGTCGATACATCATTGATCATAGTGCCTCTGTTGATGGAGGCATCTAAGCTGTCATAGCAGACAGTGAGTTCCTCTCACCTGACTGCACACTGACACTGACTGCAGTAGCAGCTGATTGGAGCTCATCATCTCTGAGGATTGTTGTAAACACACACATTCTTCTCCTTCAGGTAAACACACCTTAACAGAATGCTCGCCATCACTCTCATCCTGCTGTTAGTCTCATTTTCTCTTTGCCACACACACGCACACAGGCACAGACACACAGTGTGACTGTGTGAGATTTATCCCTGGTTAACTTATCCATGGACTAAATGGTTTTGCCGTATAATGGATTACAGTAGACTGTATTCATTGAGGTGTGTGTGTGTGTGTGTGTGATGGGGGGGGGGGCATTTGAATGAGACTGCCTAGAAGCTCTGGCTCTGCACTAAAATTCTCAGCACTAAAATTCCCCTCTTCCCTCCATTTCTGCAGTCCCCCTTCCAGCACACTGTAGCCTCAAGCAAGGCCACGGAAGGCAATTAGCTAAGCCAATTAAGTTGAAACTGTCCCTGGTTTTTCCCCTGGTCTTCCTGGCTGTGCACCCCAGTCTGCCCACCTCACAGGCCATGATGCTCCTGGGCAAGAGCTAATTCATTTAGCATTAACTGTAGACCCCCAAGATACCCCCCCACCCCACCCTTTTCCTCAGATCTTTGCCGTCCTAATTGCGCGTGAGCATCAATCAAAATCCCAAAGAGATGTTTCACCTCTTTCATTCTTTTGCTCTTGCTGGGTGGGAGTATTTCCATTGCTTTTGAAAGACTCACCTTGAAGCTGTCTGTCTTTAAGCTGGGTCTGCAGTGGAGGCGGAATGCTTGTTACTTCTGTCTTTCTCTGACTGTGGGAGTTTTGTCATTCTCTCCATCAGAGTGAACTCAGTAAAAAACAACACAATGAAAAATCCTCTAAGCTTCTGGGAGTGTAGGAGTACAACTACATTGTTACACTTGCTATGCAAAGGTCACAGATTCACGTTTGATATAGTCTTGATGTGTCTGCTGCATTTATAGAATTCCAAGACAAATTGAACTGTAATGGACGCGCGCGCACACACACACACACACACACACACACTTCTGCTTCAGAGCTGCTGTCTCAGCTGTACGCCCCTTGTCAAGACTACCTACACACCTGCAGGCTCTCTCGCTCTCTTGGAGACGAGCCAACACAGTTACCGTGGCAGCTCTGTTCTCCGGCTGTTTGCACCTGGTCACTGGGGCCGTTTCCCAGACAGACTTGCTGGCTGGTGGGATTCCCACATCATGTTTTTTTCAAACCTCAAACCTCCCCATAACATAGAACAGAACAACAACACTTAGAAATACCGCTGGTCTTATTTCAGTGTGTGAGACTGAAATTGAGTTTCTTTGCTGAGTACTGTTCATACGTACATTATGTTTCAAAATAAACCACTACAGCAGGTGCGGTCAGTTACATTTGTTGTCTTGAGTATAAGTCTGAATTTTATACATGCCACTATGGTAAATGCTTCACTTTAAATGCTTGATTATTGCTGTTTTAGCAATTTTACATTCTATTATTCTAGTAACTACTGCTATGCTAGTCTGTCTGGTGTTTGGACAATAACACATTGTGAGAACTCACAGAGTTGCTTTCTTCATGTTTCCATTGCACTGCATTGTCATCTGTTTTGAGCATGTTTTCCCTCTCACTGTCTATCTCTCTCTCTTTCTCATTCACTCTCTCTCTTTCTCACTCTCTCTCTCTCATTCACTCTCTCTCTTTCTCACTCTCTCTCTCTTATTCACTCTCTCTTTCTCACCGTCTCTCTCTCTCTGTCACGGTCTCTCTCTCTCTCTCATTCACTCTCTCTCTGTCTCTCTCTCTCTCTCTCTCACTCTCATTCACTGTCTATCTTTCTCTCAGTTCAAATTCAAATAAGCATTTCAGTTGGTATCTAATTAGTTTGTACCTGTCTCTCTCTCTCTCTCTCTCTTTGTCTCCCTCTCTCTATGTCTTTCTCTCTCTCTCTCTCTCTCTCTCTCCCATCCGTCCCTCCCTCTCTGTCTGTCTGTATGCGCTGCTCTGGTGTGTTGTTTTCTCCTGTTTGTCCAGATGTGCCACATTAATTCCACAGCTGCTTTAGTTCGTGTTCACTGTCACTGTCTGCGCACCATCAGTCTCCATCCTGTTACCAGTTCCCTTTCTGCCAGAGAGAAAGAGAGAGAGAGAGTCTCTGTTCTCACCCGTGCCTGAGGTATCTTATCCACTCACTGGCTCTGTGTGTGTGTGTGTGTGTGCGAGTGTGTGTGTGTAAACTGTGATCATGCCTTTGAGTGTGTGCATGTGTGTGTGTGTGTTTGCAAGTGTGCATGTGTGTGTTTGCATGTGTGTGTGTGTATGTGTGTGTGTGTGTGTGTTTGTGTGTGTGTGCGCGAATGTGGGAATGCAATCCTTTAGTGACAGCCCCTGGAAAGGTCCAGCTGTTCCTGCCAAGCATTGGTTGAGACGTTGTCAGGTCCACATCCATCTGAAGTGCTCATCAGCATTCTCACACATGCTTCTACCATGTCCTCTCCTCCTCCTCTTCCACTTCAAGAGACCCTCCCCCACCTCCTCTTTCTCCTCCTCTCCCTCCCCAGTCCTCCTCCTCCTTCTCCTCCTTTAGTCTCCCCTCCTGTAACACTCAGTGGAAGGGAAAGAGACTCACTCACTGCTCTCTGGCCACATTTCATGTGCCGTCAAACACAAGTGCTTTTCTTGCATACAGTCAAGGGTAAGAGAGTGACCTTTATGGTTTCTGGTCGTTTGCTAGAGCCCCTGCCACACAGATGTTGGCAGAGTTATGGGTCTCCTCCGTCCGTCCAGTGTCTCGGCTGGGCGCTGCTGTTGATTGATGTTGATTGACTAGGTGATTGAACTTTCATGGGTAGTGTTGATTTAGATGGCATACATAGATCTTTGGGTTTTTCGGTAATGTCATGACTCGTGACTTGAGAGTGTGTGTTGTGTGAAGTCAGGGGACCTAGCCTCCAGTTCATAATTCATGTCAAGAGCTTGCAAGTTTATGTTTCTGAAGACTCAGAAACATAAAATCTCTCTCTCACACACAAATACACACTCACATACACTACACACACGTGTTTATTTATTATTAATCAGTGCAGTTGTGAGCTCGGAAATATGCTGTGATGTATTTTCATTCTGAGGGGTGTTTACGTTTCCTCTTGTTAACCTGCACTTTTGAATATTTATGCGGTCGGGTAAAATGTGATTTGTGATCAGGACTCCCATACTCCCATCGCTGCTCTCCTAAACGAACCCCAGAGGTTTTTTTTATTTATGTCTGATTCGGTTTGTCTGAAGGTCATCCCTTTGTGCTGCACCCCTCAAGGTAATGAAGGACGGGAACTGATCTGCCTCAGCCCAACGAGCGCCTCTTCACATGCAAGTTCTAACTACATTAGCGCTGGTGCTAGCAATCATGTGAAATGTTGGATAGAGCTTTTTTTTGCGGGGGGGGGGGGGGGGGGGAGGTGGGGATGGGAAAACATTGATTTAATTAAAGTTTGGGCTTTGTAAATTACGGGAAAAGTGACCAAACGGGTTGGAGATGGGTCTTACATACGGGGGAAACACAGAGGGGGGGCTGGGGGAGAGGGGAGGGGGCGGGGCTTTTGGATGACAGAGAGTTTGTGCTTGGAGGATGTGTTGGCATATCTACTACTCCAGTGTCTCTTAGTAACAATATCAATTGCTCAATTGTCCAGAGTGGCCATGCTGAATTTGCTACAGTCTAATGATTGCTGTTGTAACAAATGTCCTATTGAAACTAATGTTGAGAGATGTTGCAAGCTGGAAGCTACCGGTGGTTATTATGCAGACAGGAAAGAGGGTCCTGGCAGAGGTAGAATAACAGTGATGTCATTGTTGGGATCACTGATCTAGCGTAACCCACCTATAAGCATGTCTGCACCAGTAGTGGCTAACATGGCTCTCTAGCATTCTTCCAATTCTATACTGTACGTGATAAATAAAGGTAAAATAGTATAATGATGCATATAATGAATATATGTATAATATATAAAAAATATATCATTCTCCAAGAACACTGGGAAAACTTTTTTTTACCTATCAACCCATCCATAGTAGATCCAGTTTGGAGTCTTCAGAAAATTAGAGGCAACTGGACTGACATCAGATAGCAGTGTGGTCAAATACAGCAGGCTATTTGCAATGTTCACTCACTCCCTGTCTTAGAAAGATTGAAGTACCCCCTGACATACTTTGTAACTCTGAAATGGTTTTAGCTCCTCGTAAGATTATGACAATCAAATGTGAGTTTAACATATTGCTGTCAGTTCGAAGGCATTTTAGATTATTGCTGCATATGTACATAAATAACAACTCAGAGCTCAATGGATAGGGTGAGAGAGTGAGAGACAGAGAGAGAGAGTAAGAGACAGAGAGGGAGAGAGAGCAAAGGAATGTAAAACTAAAGTCGGCAGCTAGAATTGGTCCATGCTGGGGCTGGAATGGCTTTGGAGTGTGTTAAATCTGCAGCCGCAGTTGGGCAAGGCCTGAGACACCAGATAACAGAATTACTGCAAATTGAAGTTTGAGATTTTCAGCCTGGCTCTGCTCTCTCTCTCTCTCTCTCTCTCTCTCTCCCTCTCTCCTTCGCTCTCTGCCAACCCACCCCTCCCTCTCTTGCCACTGTGTGTCATGGCGGGCAGCTCTCTCCCAGGGATTTATGCCCGCTGGTGAAATTATTCTCTCAGGCAGAGATCCTGCTATCCTCTAAAGAAGAAGGGTGCGGAAGGGAGGGGGACAGGAACGTTGCAAGCAAAGAGTGAGAGAAAGAGAGAGAGAGAGAGTGCTATAAGATCAACATAAGAATGAATCCATATGATCACTCAAAAGAGGTGGGTTTGGAGGTTTGGAGGTCGTGTAAACAGTATATCACATGCATACAATTGATTCATACTGCAAACTGGGACACACAACGCAATGATGGATGTGTTGGTGTGCCTGTGTGTGTGGGTGTGTGTGTGTGTGTCTGTGTGTGTGTGTGCATGTGTGTGTCAGTACCCATGACATGGTGGCATGGTAAAGACTTTGGCCACCACCCCAGGCCCCCAGCTGTGGCAGACATCAGACCCGCCTGTCAGCCTCCCACATGTCTGTCTCTGCCACTAACCCATGGCCATGCTTGGCTGGCCCCTCCCTGTGCCCACCTCCTGCTACCCCTCACAGCATCATTCTCATATGAGATAACCTAATGGCATTAGAATCACATCACCACTCCAGCTAACTTGCCTTCAAACATGCTTGGGCAACTAGCTGATGCTGAAATGTGTTTGAGGGCTTGGTCTTTGGCACCCTGACTGAAGCCATGCTGACCAGTATCTGTTCACCGTGATCCTTTTTTTGCTGCCCTGCAACTTTGTGGGGTTAAATTTGCTCGGCTTGTGGCCCCAGAGATGAAGCAGCTCTCCTAGCCTTATTCCCCCACCACCTGGTTTTCTCCTGGAGATAAATATTTATGAATTGTTGGGTATAACATTTATTGCTGGGTACTTTGATGGGGTCTGAGGAGATGAAGGCTCTCTGACTCCTTTTTCTGGAAGAGTGAAGCCCTGTCTCATAGATCTTACGATTGCGACTTCCGTACAGCAAGGACACACGTACATGCTTACACACACATCACAGATACACACATACACATAGTGTCACACACACAAACATCACACACACACATGCACACATACACTCACACATACACAGCCCTTGACTCCTCATTCAAGCTGGTGATGGTGGTGAATTGATTGTCAAGGTGGACTCCTGGTTTACGAGCGCTCTGGTTTAGTGGGGTGGGTGGGAGGCCTCCAACTCACCGACTCCCTGGAGGACTTTCAATTCCTGTTATGAGGAGGTGTTGTTGCCTACGCTTTTGTGCCAGTCAATTTTAATCATATAAATCTGTCTGGCCCATTCTCAAGTCATGTGGCCACATATATCTCTCTCTTTTGTCACTATTGATCCCAATGGAGAATTCAGAGCGATGGGGGAAACTGTCTGGCATTGTTGAAGTGCTCCGTCTTGTCAAGCAGGCTGTAATAGCATGGACGTCATCTGATCAAATTTGCACAAGTTATTCTGTACTTCCATGCTGGGTCAGCTTTTTTTCCTTTTTCATCTGCGACTATTTACCACTTTTATGTCTGTCTGTCATTATAACATGTCAGACTTGGGTTAGGGTGATCGCAATGCTGTTTCACCAGCTCCTGCTAAGCATTTTTGACCAATTTTCTCATTCTCTATGCTCATGGCACATCCTCCCCACACTGTTTTGTAACATGTCCAAGCACACAGTGTGATTGTCTTTCCCACAACCATATGTGCCATTCGAAAATCCAATCACGGACAAACCGCTCAAAGCAGTTTGTTTGCTAGAAAGCCCTCATTCTTACCCGAAAAAAAAGGGGAAAGAAATGACACACATTATTTGCTGTCAGACAAAGAGGACTCAGTGTGTGTGTGTGTGTGTGTGTGTGTGTGTGTGTGTGTGTGCATGTGCGTGTGTGTGTATGTTTTCAGATGTGGGGAGGGGAGATTTGGCGGGTAACGGACCGCAGAAGTAACTGCCGTTTTGCATAGCAATGGCAGACAGGGGCGTCTGGCTGGATGAAGTCATGGGGTTGGCGACCCTTCAAACAGCATTGAATGTGTGTGGAGGCTGGGCTGTGGCCCGCCATGGATAATTGTATTTGGGAGTGAATGCAGATGCCTTGCCATTCTCTGCCATTTAAGCCCTGAGCCCCAGTGTTTTGAAGCTTTTCACCAACAGTAGAATGGGGCCTGAATGGACTCTCCAAAAAACGGAGGAGGAAAGACGGTATAGGGCCTGAATAGGTGGGGGTGGGGGTGTGGGGGGGTACTATTTCCATTTTCCCAAGAAAGGGTGATCAAGAGTGCCAAAACAGTTTCTTGAAACTGCTTCAGAAACTGTTTCTCTTGTGAGCTTCTTTTTTTTAATGCGTCGTGACCCGTGAAGAATCTGAGGCCAATCCCACTGCTTTTACTCGATATTTGATGTTAACTGGAAATAATGTCGGGGGGGGATTAGAAATACCATCACGACAATTAAAAGTTAATCCCACAGTCAATTAATAGACTCTGAATGAGAGCCGAAGCAACAAAGCTGCCCTAACAGACTTAAACAATGCAGGGGATTTTGAGGTCATGGACACATCTCCCATAATACATTGCTCTTTTGTAGAACCCAGTCACTCCTTTGTTTACCAGTTTGTTTTTATTCAGCATGCAATCGAGTTTCATCAGTCACCTTCCTAGGGGTGGGTGTTGATTAGCTATGTCCTCTCTAAGATTTATAGCTGTGATTTGTGTAGGGTAGATGGGTCGTTGGGTCACCATTGTAGTGGTCATAGATTTGCTGCACTTCACAGTAATCCTTCAGACTTATTTTCTTATATTGCCACGACTGAATACCTCCACTAGGTGTGATAAAATGGACTGCAAGGTTGGTAGAAGGAGGTAGCTTGTAGAAAATCCCAAGTTAAAAGTCACATCACCATTTGTCAGAGTCGTGCTCAGATGATAAGCACACAATCTACGCCTGCTGGTTTCATCTGTTTCTCCTTTGTGACATTGTTGACCAGAGGTTATACTGTATATCTGTGGCTTTCCTGCCGTGCTAGTCCAACACACCACCTAACCTTTAAAACCCTTTAAAAATGTTCGGCCATCTACTGGAGCCTGTAATCACCATCCATCTCTGTCAGGCCCACAACGCAACTGAAAAGAAATAATTGTATTTCAGTGGCATTAACCAGCCAATGGGCCCCATCATGGGAGAAGCCCAGAGTAACCAGGTTAGATGTGCCAGGGCGCATTTATCAACTGTCAGCCCTGACACCAGATATGTACTCTACGCTGGTCTGTGTGTAGTGCACAGTACGGAAGTGGGAGGTGGAAAGAGGAGGTCAGCACTCATGCTGTTCTGCTCTTTGTTATCTGCTTGCTCGTGGTGCGTACTCTGGGTCAGGCTTTTCCATTTTTTTTGTATGAGTGCTGTAGAAGAAGTATAGTGTAGTTGTACGCGATGACTAGCAAAAGCTCATTTGACCTCCGGAACGCACCGGACAGCAGTAAGCTGTTTCTCGAGCATCGCCATGGATCACTGGCAGGTTGCTGTCCCCCCAAGTCCACGATGCATCTTAATCAGCATCTCCTGAAAGATGCTTTCTCCCCCTGTGGGGAATTCATTTTAAATGTCAGTTTTGTTTGTTCTCCTGGTTGGGAAAAAAAGATCAGTGTGAGAAAGCCAAAGCATTTGTCACTGTCAGTTATGGCGAGTGGGCTTTTTAGTGGAAGACTGATAAAATGGACCTTGTTTTTTTTTTTGTCTCAATTTGACTATGCTTTCAGATCTGGCTAGTTTAAATGCATCTCACTGGACCCAACCAAAGGTGGATGTCTTGAAAAATGACATGCCTCTTCCTCCCTACTTCAAAACATAAGCGTTAGATGACAAAAGTTATGAAACATCACTAAGTAGTTTCTCATCAACATAGTTTCAGGCAATTTGCTTTTTTCTCTCTCCGAGGAGAAGGACAAGAACAATGTGCATTGCAGTTGTGAGCACTAATCTTTTTATACAGGGAAATAAGCATCCTCATCAATCAAGCGGCATCATTAAACTTTATGTCTTCACAACACAGTCAATGTATTCCATTGAGGCGGGTTAATAAAAAAGTAATTATCCTTCATCATCTAACAGGAAAGTTTTTTTTTTTGTCCTGAAAACCCGGAGGGATTAGACAAGTCATGGAATTTTCCTAAAGTCTCATATCATAAAGCAACTGGTTTTGTTTAATTCATTTTGTAAAATGCAGAGAGATGAGTTGTTCTTTGTTGTGCCTAGTGGGGTTTATTGATAAGTAATAAATGCTAATTCATATCGGGGTACTGTGCCACCCGAGCAGTTAGCACCGCTCTCCTGTCACATGAGTGGGAGGGCTCCTGTGGTCCTGGATCTCCGTGTCCTCAGAACCCAATTACCAGACATGGTATCCACCTGGCATCACCATGGCATCGCCAGACATGGCGTCCACCTGTCGAGAATCTTGCTGCCGGGTCTATTGCCAACACCAAAAGTGGTACCAAAAGACAAATAAGCTGAGCAGTACACCACAGAGTCCATCTGAATGGCCCACTCACCGCATGACACAAGACGATCACATTTTTCACCTCACCATGTGTGTGGGGGGGGGAATTGTTTTGCTATCGTTCAACCACCATCACCACACAATGAGGAACCACGGACTAGAATGTCACATCTTTGTCAGCGCCTACGAGCTGGGGACGGGGCCTGTGTAATTTACCATGCTCCTCCACACTCCTCAGGGCCAGGCTCGAGTAGAAAATGGCATCCAGGACTGCTCCCCATCACTGATTCCAATTACCTGCTATGCTCTTCCCACCTCAGTTGGAAGTAGGTGAGAGAGAGAAAGAGAGAGAGAATAGGCAACTGGAAATCCATGTCCATGATTTATACACAGATGCCTATGTGCGGTCGTTCAGAGTTATCTTTTATTTATGAGTCTGTTGGCAGTAAAGCACCCAGATGTTAAGCTGCACAGGGATCTCATCCTTGCAGCAATAAAGCACCTGGGAGATGGACGGTGGGCTGAACTAGAAAGGTAGGGTGTGGCGTCGCCTGGTGAGAATTTTTCCAATCGCCATTGTCTTCGTGTTCAGACTTGCAGCCGAACGAGTTGGCCTTGGAAAGGTGTTGTTTGCTGTGGCAGCATAAGCAGCAGAGAGAGCAGAGACTACAAAAAGGCAAGGCTTTGTTCAGCAGCGATATGGAGTCAGTTTCTGTGGTTTGGCATGAAAGGTGGCTTTTGTCTTTTGTATCTCATCAGCGTCTTCTGTCATCATTGATTGTACAACATTATTTTTGCTAAAATTACCCTAATTTACAACCCTATAATTTTGCCCCTTTAACACTTCAATAACATGTGCCAGGGAAAGAGTTTTGAAAAAAGAAAATAAATCAGCAATTCTTTGTTGTCCATCAGAGGTTATTGTGTGAGGAGCTTTATGGGTTCTGTGCAGTTTAACTGCACAGGCTCCACGGCAGCCTGGATTACGTGGTTCAAGCAAGGTGGTGCCCTGCAGGAGGTTTTGTGGCTGTTTGACAGGGCGTTCACACCACGACTGCCTTTACATTTCACCCAGCTGAGCGTGGTGAAATCTTTATGAGAAATCACACTGCTGCGAGCGCAGGATTCTGGCATGTGGTGGCGTGGTCTGAACTGTGGCGCGGATGAAAAGGTCAAACGGTGGCCAGGTCATCGCCGCCCTCGAGCGGTTGAAGTCGCAGATGCGTGATGCCATCAGAAGGTCTCGCTTCAGCTCCTCTTTTGCAGCCCTCACCCTCTTTGACTGGCCGCCCCGTCAGGCTGGGCCGAATTTTAAGCGTCAACCCTGAGAATGTTATCTCCCCTTCGCTATGTGTAATGACTTTGAGGCAGTTACAGTATGCCTCAGAACGCCGCCCAGCTCTATCTTCATTGCCCTCTTGCTCGCTTCATATTTCTGCCTCTCTCTGTTTTTCTCTTCCCTTATCACCGACTCCCTGTCCTCTCTTTGTGGATAGAGTTCTTTTTTTCATTAATTCCATGGCTAAAAGCCTTCTGGACTCCTTGCCTGTGGAAGGTCAATTAAGATTTAATCAGATTGAGATTACGCACATTAAAGAGGGACGAAGACACACGCAAGATAGATCCTGACAGAAAGCAGAGTAACATGCTAAATAAAAAAAAGGTTATTTTCAAATTCACAACATATATGTATGAGTTTCTGAGAAATGTTTATTTAAACTGGTTTATCAAAAGGGTCTCTGTTTTTTCTTTTCTCAGTTTGCATCTTTGAGGGCTCTGTCTAAATTTGTTTTCCTTTCAGCCATACCCGCTTACAAATGAAAATAGAGCTCTGACAACTGAATCTAAATACGTTACTCTACATCAAATTAAAGGAATGAACCCTCCTTTTTTCTTTTACTGAACTAGGAAAAAAGTGCTTTCATAAATAATCAAATGCTGTGTTTTTCTCTAAATAACATTGCGGTCCCATGAGTGTGGTTGGTCCTCTAAAGGGGACTTTCCCGCATGTGGCATAGCCTATTTGATGATGTCATATGAACTTGTCAGATACAACCTTTTGAAAACAAAATGGCTGACTGAGGTCAGGTATTATCACTTTGCGCATACAGCTCACATTTAAACATCAGTCAGGTTGGCATTATGAATTCCTTACCCACTTCCCTGACATCAGAAGTGCTTCTGTATTGGTCCATTATAGGTTTTACTCCCTGGTTCAAATACCCCAAAGACCGTCGACAGCACAGAGGCAGAGTCTGATCTCTGTGATTGATAGGCCATGAAGGGAGCTTAGAAGAGGGCCTGAAATGAGAGACTGCCATCTCAGAGTGGAGTGAACTTTGCTGGAGATCAGCGCTCCCCATTCAGCCACTCTGTCTTCTCATTTCCTCATCTCTCTTCTCATTGTGTCTCCTCTTCTTTTTCATCTCTTTTCTTCTCCACTTCTCTCATCATTTTTCTTCTCATTCCCTCCCTTCTTCTTTCTTCCTTCTCTTTCTCTCCTCTCTTCTCTTCTCACTTCTATCCTCTCATCTTCTCTGCTCTTCTCACTTCTTTTCTCTTCTCACTTCCCCTCTTCTCATCTCCCCTCCTCTGTCTTCTTTCCTCCTCTCCTCTCTGCCCATTCTTTCTCTCCTTTCTTCTTATCTCCTCTTCCCTCTCATCCCTTCTACTCTTCCCTCTTCTCCTCTCATCCCTTCTCCTCTCTACTCCTCTCTTTTCCTCTCCTCTACTCCAAAGGCTGTGTGCTCTGGCCCACGATCTCTGCTCCACTCACACCATAAATTGAACCGATTTGTCTCTGCATTGCCGCACATTTTCATAATGTGTCTCTGGCTTAAGACCTGATCCACAAAAGCCAACGACATCTGCATTTCAAATGTGGAATAATTGAGATTTGTAACTCCGGAGCCGCACACCCAGAGCGGGAAGGACTGACAGAAAAGCCTGTTTAGACCATTAGGAAAATTGTAGAGATCCCTGACGTGTGTGTGGGGGAAGCGCCAGACAGATGTAAATGCAGTAATCATTTATTCTCGTCTAATGGGATTTTTGGGGGGGGGGGTTGGGAAACAGGTCATGGTTGGGAGGTGGAGGACGTTGGTGGTGTACAGGTTAGCTGTTGAGCTGCCTGTTTACCACACCCCAGCCTGCCTGAATTATTAAATGGCCTTCACATGAGCCATAGGGGCTTTAGACAGTGGAAGCTCGGCCAAATAAAAGGCGCTGGGCTCCCTGGCAGGAGAGAGATTGGGAGCAAGTGTCTAACAGACAGACAAATGGGCCAAGGGGGACGAGAGGCAGAGAGCAGGAGAGAGATTGAGAAGCAGGGAGACGTAGAGATGAGAGAGGGAGACAGAAGACGAATAGATGGAGGAGAAGCTAGAGTGAGAGGGAAGAAGGGAAGTGAGAGATAGAGAGAGAGAGAGAAGGAAAAGAAAGCTCTGCCTTCCCTGTGCCCGTCTGCATGAGCCTCTGTGGGCCTTAATTTAATCTCCCACTGTTTGCTCTGAGATTAGAAAAGGTAATTTGCATCTTCTGTCTTCTTATTTTACAAACGATTACTCCCCACTCTCCGGGGGAGGGGGAGGTGTGGTAGAGGTGGTGGTGGTGTGTGGGTGGAGGTGGGGGGGGCTGCAGTACGGTGCAGTGCGTGGAACAAGATGAGCTCAAGGTGCACAGGAAAGAAAGGACAAGAGAAAGGCAAGGGAAGGAAAGCATTATATTGGCTGTGTGTATCACTCAGTGTTTTTCATTTCTTGTCATTGTTATTTCTAGGCACCTGGCGCCCAGCTTGCCTTGACTGTCTGCCCATAGCTACAGAACTGTTATTGTTTTTGCCTCCAATTCCCACATCCAATAAAAACGCTGAGACCTGAAACCCAAGAAAGTAAGACTGTACACAGTACATATAAACAAGCCAATTGTTATCATTCTTCTTTTTTTATTTGCCAAGTGTTTTTTGTATTCAGCTCATACTCAACCTTTGAGTGTCCTGTAGGTGAAGTGAAACCTGCTGTGGCGGCTTCACTCTCACAGGGATTTGCCGGTTGAAGACTCTCCTAAACCTTTCACCTCTCCACAGGGAATCAATCAGGGCTGGTTAAGGACCCATCGATCAGGAAGCCACCCTTTGACATCACACTTTAACACAACGGTATCCAGTGGTGTTGAACTGTGCTGTTTTACGGCTTAAATACCATTTCAGTTGGCATTTGCAGTTTCATTTTCACACTTGTCTCAATGCAATGTCTACTTTTTCAACACTTTCACAACAACCATAGACTATGGGAGCCAAACAGTGTTCTCTTTTGCATTGCTTTAGGACTAAATGCATTCGATCACCACTTCATCCGCACATTCATGAATGCTTCTTCTAGTCAATGCCCAACTCCAACAAAATTATGTATGTATTATGTATGTAACCACAGCAGATTTTGCATATATTTAGATACTCTTAACAAAACAGTTAACTGAGAAGTCAAACCTGAAAGAAATACAGTATACTCAATCAATCTGCATTCAACTCTATTTACATATTTACCCTATTTATGGTATGCAGGAACAGGAGACAAGGTACAAGGTCTGTTCCAAATATACTACAGTACAGAATATGGCAAATTACAACATATAGCAAATCCTCTGAAATGACATACTGCTGTACTCCTAGGCTACAGCATGCAACTTTTAGAGAGTCTGGTGTGTACCATTGCTATATAATTTTTTTTTTTTTTATACCAAGAAAATGTGTGGACATTTTACTACTGTACTAGTTTTACAAAACAGAGCCATTATTATAGTAAGGCCCATCATAAAGTTAGCTAGCCAGTCAAACACACACATTCTCTTGATACAAAGGAGTCTCGCAGTGGTGCTATCCATGTTTTATGCATTGCAGTAAGTAGTATAGCAGTATTCCATTTAGGACACAGCCACTGTTCTATTGTGATTTTACTGTGATTACACAGATACAGAGAAATATTCATTCAATCACTGCATGTGCCATTTTTAGATCTAGTGCCAGAGGTACACCAATACATAAAATGTCACTTAGATAGCTTAGTATTGCATTGTTCACTCAAAATATATATAACATAATATAAACTGTACATGACATATGTAACAAAGTGGACTTTATGAGACATATTTTGTGTTTATGAAATTAGAAATTATATTATTTATATTTATGTCTTTTATTTCAAGTTGTTTCTGTTTTTGTGTTCACTACACATTTATTGCCACTGACGTGTTGCTGTGTGGAGCTGAGTGGTGGACATTATATTGAGACAAGTGTGAAAATGATTGGAAAAAACTGTAATATGTCAGTCAGCCTGCAGGCAAAACTTACAATAAAGCATCTTGGACATTAGCTGTCTGTTGCCAGCAGGTATAGTGACAGGTCAGACATGGTTCATCATTGGCAGTAGACTTAAATTCATTCTTTACCACAGTGAATATTATGCACTTAGGATGAAATGTTTATGCCAAATGCACCTCCAGTCACCAGAAAATAACACTTGATGCTGCACATTATTCTTTATCTCCAGCCTATTGGAGAACATGATTAGCTAAAAAAAAATGTCTACAGGACAAAGCCCTTTCAAATCCTCAGCATGCTGAAGATAAACAACAACAATGAACATGAAAAGGAAACAGCCTCTGTCTGCAGTCACTTTGTTCCCTGGCTGAGTCACTTATGCCCTGAGAGAACAGACTTGTGTAAGGCTCACAGATAAGAACGGGATCCTCTCAGTTACATTTTAAAGGGTTCAGATGAGAGGTAGGATAATAAATCATCTCCAGGCTAAAATGAAAAGCTGCATCAGTCTCGCTGTGTCAATTTGTGAAGCAAATTGCCTCTCATTACCTCTCTGACATGAGTTCTGCAACCCTCCAGAGTTTGTCTGAGTTCTCTGCACCAACTTAAGAAAAATCTCAGGTTCAGAACCTTGGACAGATCTTCCATACCAAAAGCATCTATAAAACAGTTCGCACAACCAGGAATCTCATGAATGTGGTAGCAACCCCCTCCCCCTCCCCCAACACACACACACTCACACACAAACACACGTCCACACCTTTGTGTAAAATGCATTTGGCCCATTCCTTGGTAGATATGATCTGTATCCCTGAGAGATGCAAAAACAGTTTCTCTCCCCCAATCAGCGCTAACCCTCCCATGTCAAATAGCTCCATATTTAGATTGTACATTACGAAAGCTTGATCTCTTGTACACACAAAGACATGGTTGATTCAGCCAAGCTGATTCTTCTACATCTTCAAATACAGACATTAGCTTCAAATCACTCCTAATTGTTCCTATGGTTAAACCAAAGATTACCATTTACCATCTCTAGTTAAACTGTGTTTCAGATCACAGGTGATCATGGATTTGGTTTAGTGTACAAATCAGCCCAACCTGGTTTGCATATTCTCTGCTAAAAAAAAAAAGGTGTGAAACCCAACCAGCGTTGGGAGAGAGAAACATCTGTGCCAAGCTGCTTGACACACTCATGAATGGAAAAGGAGGCAGTGTTCTATTCCCGGCTGGCGAGGCTGTGGGAAATGTCCGGAAGTGTGGTATAGTGGAATACGACCCGGCACAGACACCAGCACAGGAGGGGTGTGTGTGTGTGTGTGTGTGTGTGTGCTGTATGCTAATTGAGCGTCTGTCTTCATCGAATTAGCATCAAACTAAAAACCGGAAGGAGCGTAGGTGAGGTTCAGATTAAAGTTGAGGTGGATCTGAGTGTGTTTGGTGGCAAAGGGACTGACTACTGGTGAGGTAGCATTTCCATGGCAGCTCTCTGGATTGACAGCTCAGGCTCCCAAGCTAATCATTGTACTCATTGCCAATGATACCCAGCTAGCATTACAAGTCCAACAGGGTCCTGGAGGGTCCTCATTAATGTGCATGGAAGGCAAAAAAGAAAGGAATAAACGAATATGGAGTGACCCCCATTGCCCCAGCCATCACCTCTTTAATAGTTTTTTTTTACCCACATCAGGCACACAGATGAATTCACATGCTAGGATGAGCAGTGTTCCCATCAAAATCTGTTAATCACTATGTGATTGCACTGCAATCTGCACCCAAACTACAGAGTGGCCGTCCCTGGAGGGCAGGGAGACAGAAGCTGAACATGGATTCCTCTGTCAGCCGCTGTCACGAGCCACGGCCGGGAAACTAATTAACTGTCCATCATCATCCTTAAAATTACCAACCATTACACTTGCATCTGAGGAGTTTGCATGTAGGGGACTGTGTGTGTGTGTCTGTGTGTGTGTGTGTGTGTGTGTTTCATGTATACAAACCGCCTCAACACTGTTGCTCAGCGATAATCCCCTGATATATAGGACCCTGAGGACTCAGATAAACGCCACAATTATCATGGTAATTTGCCGGCAGGGGTGGCTGCTGTTTGTGGAGGCTAGCGATAGCCTTTGAGAGATGTCCGGGGGAGTGTGTGTGTGGGTGTGTGTGTGGGGGGGGGGGTTAAGGGGTCAGATATTGTCCGCAGATGATTAGCGCTAAGATCCACAGTGGAACAAAAGGACTCATGACAAAGAAACACGGATGGTGTGCACATTGTCGCTGACACACCCTTCAGCGAAAAGTGGCTTCCTTAGACAGGATCCAAGGCATCATCACATGTTTTTTTTGTTTTTTTTTCGGGTGGCAGACTGCCATCGCGAGTGTCACTGGACACATGGGCATGTGGCATGAAGGCTTTAGTGTGGCGTTGTGTCCACTGCAGGCACCCTCTGTGGCTCAGTGGAGCGCACAGGCCGATTATTGAGCCCTGACTCAACAACTGGCCTGTGATTTATTCATGTCCTCTAGCAGACTATTCTTAAAGGCAGGAGCAGAGAATGTGTATGTGTCTGTGTGTGTGTATTGGACAACATTTGGATTTGACAGTACGGCTTGCATGTTTATGTTTGTGGTGTGTGTGTGTGTGTTTGTGAGCATATGTGATGCTAAATGTATGTATGTTTGTATAAATCTTTACATTGTGTGTCTGTGAGTGTGTGTGTGTGTGTATTGCCCAACAACTGCACTTTATTGCATCAAAATGTATGCCTTGCATGTGTTTTTTGTGTGTTTGTAGTGTTAAAAAATAAAAGAAAAATATAAATAGTGTGTTTATATCATTCATGTTGTGTGTGTGTGAGAGAGAGAGAAAGAGAGAGAGGGAGAACGAGAGAGAAAGAGTGTATATGTATGTATTTTATTCAGAGACATTCATCTTGAATGTGTGACTCCCAAACCTCACTTCACTCCAAGCGGTCTCTGTGGCTCCTAAGTTTACTTACACATGAGCCCACAGCTGCACACCTGTGTGGGAGGTGGAGGCAGCAAGCAGCAGCTGCTGCTAGAGGCCAGGTGGGGGGGTGGGGGTGGGTGGAGTAGTGAGTGCTTTTGGCTTCACCAGTGCAGTGGCTACAGTAGCACAGACCATTTAAAGACAGATTGATCATTAGTGTCATAGCAGTTCTCACAGGCTTTTCGTTTTAACATCCCATAATGTTATTTTGCTGTAACATAGCGGAAGTAGTTTGCAAATTAAATAGAACGTTGAAACAATGTTTTTGTTTTGTTCGTCTAACCACGGTCTGTCATTGGCAAATGTACCACAGGCCCCTGACCACATAGCTGTCTACTACTTGCCCCAGCAGAGGGACTAGCCACAGAGTGCAAAGCCTCCTCATCAACATCAGGCCGACACGGAGGCTTTGACATTCCCAAGGTCTCTGTCCTCGTATCTGTCCCGCTCTCATGACAACTCCAAGTGGCCCAGCATTTCCGGCTCCCCGAGCAGAAATTCACCCCTTTTTCAACTTGTCACCAGAGATGACATGATGACACACAGCCAGTTCTTATCACCTCGCTCGGTCTGTGTCTGCCCAGGGCTGCAGCTGGGTGTCTCTGAGCAGTCTATGACAGTGAGTCAGGCTCATTTCTCTCTCTCATGCACTGAGCTGTGTGTGTGTATCCAGTATCCTTAGCCTTAGGCTATGCTGAATCATGGCGGGGGGAGAAGGGGAAACACTGATGGTGTTGTGATGCCAGAGATGTGTAGGAGATGTAGGTGTCCTGTCAAATTTAGGAACTACAAGCCCATCTCATTGTTTTGTCTGTTTAAAGTCACACACACAGACACACGCACAGGCACACATGCACACACAAGCATAACTCAATTTAACTGTCAGGGTATAAGATGCATTAGGACAGGTCATACTGTTGACCCTATCTGTTTGTGTTTTTTATTCGTGGAGGCGTTTTGTGTGTGTAAACGCTCGGGATGAGGAAATGCCTGTTAGTGCCGCACCCCATGGTTACAGGGCATTCTTTTAACCAGCTAGGTTGAAAGGTCGCTGCGCCACACACAAAGCTATGTCTGTGGGAAGCCCGTAATGGAAATTGACCTCGCTTTTACCCGGAGTGAACCACATGCTGAAACACATTGTCCACACACACACACACACACACACACACACTGTGTGTGTATTTGAAAACCTGTGTTTGGTTACCACATTCCCCAGAAAAAGACAGGGAAACTGACAGGCAGGCTTCTTCATTACATGACCATGTTAGCGAGCGAGGAGCCTTTCAAGTCTTTGTCTCAACAGGATCTCATTAGAGGAGTACGGAGTGACATGACAGACAGGGGGTTCTTTACCCCTTCGTAAAGGAAATCCCTTTTTTCTCTCCCTCATTACTTTAACTGAACCCCTCTTGATCCCCCATACCACACACACCACCCCATATACACCTCGGTTTCCACTCACACACACACACACACACACATATACCCATATATTCTGAATTCACTTTAATCCAAAGAGTTTTTCCCTTCTTTCTTTTTTTCTTTTTCTCTCTCTCTTTCTTTCTTACTTTCCTTCTATCAAACTAGTTTTACAGCCCCTGTTCTCTCTTCTCCAAAGGCAGCCCAGCAGAGTGTCTTGAGGGTGTTGTTTGGTTGGTGTTGGTGTGTTGCTGTTGGCAGGTTTGGTGGCCATTGGGGTGGGGCTTCCCCTGGGACTCCATTAGGAGCGTACAGCAGCCCTTTCAAGAGGTGTCATTAAGCAGATCTGTCCAGCGCTCAGCACTCCTGTCGTGTCCTCATCAGATGGAGAGAGAGGGAGCAACAGAACAAACAGCGGGGAGGGGTGGAGATAGAGATGGAGGGATGAGGGATGAGGGTGGGTGTGTGGGGGAGAGGGGTGTTCAAATGCAGAGGCGTTAGGGAGAGTGACAGCAGAGGCTGGAGTTCATGAGTGCCATACGCTTCCCCTCTGTTCATTAAGAGCATTGCCTAACTGGGGTGCTCGGGGCAGCTGTGCATGTGTGTGTGTGCGTGCGTGTGTGTAACTGTGAATAATGTGTTTGTGTTTCTGTGTGTGTGTGTGTATGTGGGGGTAACAAATATGTGCAGGGACGGATTAACTCATGTCAGCTCATGTCAAGTACCTTAGCCAGCTGAATCTACAAAGTGTATTGATTTACATGTACATCCGATCCTTTAAATCCTTTGCTTATACCTCTCTCTGTGTGTGTGTGTGTGTGTGTGTGTGTATTTTCTGTATGAACTAATGGATGGGAAAGGGGTTAATTAATACAAATCATATACCCTGTGTCCTGGGATCCATGGCTGAAAGGAGGGTTTGATTGAAGTCGCTGGAGTGGGCCGCTGTAGCCATGAGCAGAGAGGCGTTGGGCTGTTAACCAGTAAAGGGAGAACAAAAAGAGCGTGCTGATGCATGTCAGGTGGATGTGCTGGCCGGGCTCGGTGCAGGGGGAATGACGGGAGCTGTAGCGCTGAGATCCATCAGCAGGCTCAAGGGTGTGCAACAAAATCGACTGACTATTAATGCCAGAATGGAAAACAAAGGATGCTTTCTTTCTTTCTCTTTCTCTTTCTTCTCTGTCTCTCTCTATCTCTCGCGCCCTCATTCTCTTGGTCTCTTTTTCTGTGTGTGTCTGTCTGTGTCTGCCTTTGTACAGTACAGGGAGTCAGACTGAACATCAATCAAGCCTGTCTGTCTGTCTTCCTCATATCTTTTTAGGCCTTTGTGTGTGTGTGTCTGTGTGTGTTTGTACGCACAGACACTATAGTACACCTTCCCCATTTTACCTGATTGCATTGTAAAGTCAAATGTATTCATTGGCCTCAGCTGAACTCTGTCTGAAACTCTGAATAGACCCTTCTCTCTGAAATGGATTCTCTTCTTCCTGAAGCAAATCCATACTGAAGACTTTGGCTACTGTCTGTATACCATCACACACACACACACACACACACACACACACACACACCAGCGCAACAGCACATACGCCACACATGCCTTCACAGACAAACGCCCAGACACAATAGCGCATGGAACATGCCTTCACACACACACACACACACACACACACACACACACACCTGCACACACACAGACACAATAGCACGGACATTGACAGACAGAGATGTTACTCAGACAGGGGGCCTATCTCAGTTTTGAGGTGACCTCAACCGCCTCCAGCTCCCTCCCCACCCCCATGGGGCCCCCGGTGGCCCTGGCAGCCCTTGCCCCCAGCTGGAGGTAATGGTTCTCATTTCATTTTAATGCCAGCAGGTCAGGAGTGGCGGCGTGGGCCCTGCTTCATTACAGCAACGCAGCGGGGCCCCCTGTCTCCAGGAGGAATTCATTACGCTGCTGGCGGCTACACCAGCCTATCTGGTCATGGTCACACACACACACACACACACACACACACACACACACACACACACACACAGATATACATGCACACATAGATACACACAAACAAGACAGTGAACATGTGGACACAGACACACACACCTGCATATTGGTACACACAAGAAGACTATGATCACAGAGACAAATCCACGCACGCACACACACACACACACACACATACACAAATGCATTGTGAATCTTTATCTTACACATCCTTAGAACAATGCACATATAAGCACAGGGATAGACCATCTCACACACATACACACACACACACACACACACACACACACACACCTGCATATTGGTACACAAAAAGACTATTATCACACACACACACACACACACACACACTCACACACATACACACATACACACACTTACACACACACACAAACACACAGTCTGATAAATGGTAGCTCGTTCCCTCTTACTGTGCTCAGGTGTCTCTCCTGGCTCTTCCTCCTTTGTCTTACTGACAGCAGAACATGCTCATGTGATCAGTGCAACCAATGGCCACTGAGCAGATGGGCTTTTTGTTCCATATCTGAGCATTATGAAAATCTTTGTTCTTACACCCATAGCAGCTAACAGTCAGAGAAATGTCTGCTAAAATACTGTGTGGATGCAGTTTCATAGTGATTGTTGCACAGGGGTGTATGAATGGAGTGCAGAAGCTGGCCAGGTGCCAAAGTAAACAGTTTTGTGTTCCTGTTTGTTTGTGCCTCTGAACACAACTCTTGCAGTTTTGCAGGGGGGGGGGAGACTGGCCGCGCTCCTTCCATGCTCCTGATGCAGTTTAGTCCTGTGAGCGGCCGGCGACGTGATCACACAGCGCTACCCCCTCTCGTGGAAAAAACAAAAACTCTTTGAACCCTTTGAACCACAGACACAGGGCTTTTCAACTGTAGCATGGCACCCTGGTGGTAAAGTCAGTTTACTGGCAGGCAGTCGTTTCTTGTGTCTGTGCCTGGTTAGCTAGATTAGCCCTTCAAAATGCTGTGATTAGCCAGTCCAGCTGAAGGCCTCTTATGTGCTATGACGTGACTCCATCTAATTCCATTCCAACCAGAGCCAAAGAAATATACGTATTTATATACGCATATCATGGCTCTCTAGTTATGACAAATCCCTTACATCCAGTTCTCATGCATCAAAATGACTATATATTACATTGTTTATTGACTCCCAATGACCAAGTGTCTGCATTGGCCTGACTGTATTAGCATTAACATAATGATGCTTTAGGCCAGGCCTTGAGAGTGACACTGCGTTGCATATTGATGTTTTCATTTAAATTATGAAGAAGCTGTCTTTAAGAGTGACTGCTGTTGACGCATTCTCGTGCAAGGGGAAAACGTCAAGGACATCCAATTTGTCTGACACGTAAATTAATTTCAAACATTAAGGCATGGATGGTCAGATGGAAATGAAAGTAATTAAGATGATAGATGGGGCTTGGCGGTGAAGTGAATGGCAAAGCACGTGCAAAAGGGTGTCTATCTATTAAGGGAATCTCTTCACATCTATTTTTGCGTTTTGTGGCCTTCATGGAGAAGGACAGTGGACAGGAGATGTCTGGTAAAGAGATGAGGCGGGCAACTAAGAAATGTATTTATCCTTTATGTAACCCAGCAGGTCCCAATGAGATACATTCTGCCATGGAGTTCTGGTCAGTGACATCTATCCAGATTCAAACCCATGCCCTTGTGGGTACTTATCCCTACTATGTAGAATGGAATACTGGGATACACTCCCTGCACCCATTAGGTGACAAAGACACAGAGAGGATTGGAACTGAGAATTGTAATGTGGATATTATGGGAATACACTTATGCATTAAGTGTCATACCTGTTTTGAGCATGATACAAGAACATGTTCTAATGTGACCTAAATGAATTACTAATTTACAACAAAGATCACAGCCCACATATCTGTTTACCAGTCCTCAGTGTTAACTGAAGCTGTTGCAGCCAGTATGCTCACCACATAAGCTGCATTGTGTATGAATACTATGATGAGTAAACAAAGGAGACTTTGACCAACCTGGCTTTGTGACTAGCCAGGGGTTCACATTGGTGCTATTTGCATGTGTGGGTGATATTGACATTGATATTGTTTTAAAATACTATGCAGCTATTGGCTGATTTGTATGTAAGTCGCAGTAGCTGTGAACTATCACATGCCGATGGGGATGCTTTTGCAAAGCACATTGTTGAATTTAATGTGTGGAATATCTTGTGCTTAAAATGTGAATAAGAGATATTTTGGCATGCTTTGCCTTCAGACTCTCTGTCGGCTCTATGCTGTTACTGAAGAGCCTAATAGAAAGAAGGAATGAAATGGAATTGATGAGATGTCCATTGCCCCGGTCACATTGAGACATATTGGCATTTAATATCTCTGATTACATTATGGAACATTTCATATGCAGAGTGATTCAAATGATTGTGCAGTTATTTCAAGGTCCTTATGTCTGGGGCTTTTTTTTTTACCTATTTGCCACTGAACGTCTTTGTCAAACAGACAGTTAAGCTGGACAAATTGAACTTTCATATTTTATTAAACACCAGGCTGACCTCGCATTTTTCTCCCCTGTCTCATAGTCAGTGATTTATCATTGAATTCTCCTCTTTCTTTCTTTCTTTCTTTCCTTCTTTCTTTCATCCTCTGCCCTCCCTCTCCCTCTCCCTCCATCTCCCCCTCTTAATGGATCACATTCCTATTTACAAACCTCTACCTCCCTCTCTCCCACTCTATCAGTATATCTCTCTCTCTCTCCCTCTATCTATCATCTCTCTCTCTCTTTCTAATACTCTCTCACTCCCATTCTCTCATTGTCTGCTGTGGTGCATGTCCTTGTCTGGTAGTTTACTGGCTCTGTCTGTGTCTGTGTTTGAGGGATGTGTCTATCAGGACCACTGAGCCCCTTGTGCCTGTCTATCTATCTGTTTGCCTCTCTGTCTGTCTGTCTCTTTGTCTGTGTGTCTGTCTGAGGTTTTGCTCCTCTCTTTGTGTGAGGATGATGCCCATGTTGCAGCAGTGCTCATGTGCTCCCTAATGAGCATCACTTTCTCTTGCTCATCCCAGACTCTCTCTCTCTCTTTCCCCTTTCTCTGTCTCACCCTCCCTCCCTTCCTCCCTCACTCACTCTCACTTTTACTGTTGTCTGTCAGCTCCAGCATCTGCCCTCCATATTTCATATGCTCTTTGTAAGCGTCTCCCACAAACAAAGAGGCGCGGAGGGGCTTGTGCTTGTGAGTGGATCCAGTGCCCCCTTCACCAGCAGACGGCTGTTGGCACAGGGCTCTCAGCTCAGTGTGCCCATTAGACTGATTTCCCAGAGGCACTGTGTAAATCATGACTGAGGCCAGGCAACAGGACGGCATGCCGAGGTATGCTTACAATGAGAGGGGCATGAGCTGTAAAAAACAGGTTTTTTTACATTATTTTTTTTACACTTTTTTACAGATGTCTAAAAAGGAATTTGCTATATACTGCGCTGTAGAGAGTGGTTTGGAATTGTTAAACACTTGAACACCACACTGTATACACTGTAACAGCACCACACTTATACTCTACACTGTACTACAGCACACTGCCCTATGCTCTTCTACACTACACTACACTACAATACTGGTACAGCACAGCACACTCCACTCCCCTATGTTATCCTATCCAAAGCTACCTACAGCACACTACACTACACTTACACTATCTTCTCTTATCCTATCCTATACTAACCTATGCTGGCCTACACTACACTACACTATCCCACACCACACTACACTTCACTTTAGTACAGTATAGTACGCTACACTATACTGTCTGCCACTATGCTATCCTAAGCTACCGAACAGCACACTGCACTATACAACACTACTCTACACTGTACTAAACTAAGTAGGTATCCAGTACATGCCCCAGTTTATGTACAGTAAGTCTCCCAAGTGTGAAAAGAGCAAGAGAGATGGGATACAGGATTTGGCACAGTGGGCTCCTCTTTTGGGAACAAACAGGTGTGTGCTTTGAAGCCACAGTTTGTCAATTTTGTTGTACATGTACATGAGGCTAAATAAAACTTCTGCAAGCCCAGTAGTATAGCCGATAGCCTACTGTATAAACCTAGAGTTATTTTTAATGAGATATCTTTAACCTCTACCTTACTGTAAACCAGTCTATGAAGCCACATAGCGAGGCTCCAGCAAGTCACAGAAAAACACTGGTCTGGGCAGAGAAGTCAAACTTTTGTTTTGTTTGTTTGTGTGTGTGTGTGTGTGTGTGTGTGTGTGTGTGTGATCTGAAGCTATCAGTTCTAGATTACAGTGTTGTATATACTGTACTCTGTATACACTATATACACATCACACTCTCTCATCACACTCTCTCTGTCTCCAACACACACACTTAGTCTACTCAGATGAATAAATGTGGACCCTGTACCTTTTGTTTTGAGTGACTGCGACACAATCTTTTGAAAACTAAACTGAGTTACAATGAGCTGTGCTCTTTCTCTCTCTGTCTGTCTGTCTCTCTCTGCCTCTACATTACCAAATCCCATTTCATAGGAACTCATTTGTTTTCTTTATTCCTCACTCAACCAGACTTGGCTGGTCTAAGGGGGTGTTTTATACAGCCCCCCAGCTGGAGGAGTGGTATTCCACTGGCTGAACGAGTCCCACTGTCTCCTGTGGAGTGGGCAGTCTGACGGACTCCCAGCGCTGCAGGGCGGGAGGTTGGGTGGGTGGGTGGCTGAGTGGGTAGGGGGGTGGGTGGGTGAGTGGAGTGACTGGAGGTCAGACGGCGGTGTGTGCTCGTCTGCCTGGAGAGGGAAATTGAAATGGCTCGGCGAGTGGGCCAGTGAATAGCAATTTCAGAGAGAGACACCCACATCTCTGGTGCCATATTTCCTACTCTCATTACAGAGGGTTATGGTAGGAAATAACTTGCCTGATGGCTAACGCACGCGCACACGCACACACACACACACACACACACACACACACACACACACACACACACACACACACACACACACACATTCTTCCTGACACCTCCCATCTGCACACTCCCCTTTGAATACACTGTAGTTAAATCTAATGCAGCAAATAGGCCTTTTCTGCTTAATGGAAACAAATTTGCAAAAAGAGCATTTACTTGGCTGCCACTCGCCGACTGCTGCCACGGCTGATGGGGGAGAGAAAAAATCAAAACAGAAAACAAACAAAACGGTTCAGTCCGAACACCTGCCCGCTTTGTATGCACGTGGCACCTGATGATCAAAGCACAGAGGGAGAAACACAAGCAAACTGGAAGGAAAAAAAGGATGACTAACGAGGAGATGAACCTTACGAAAAAAGCCCTGTTGATGTATAGCCACACAGCACTGACTGTAATTAAACAATATTTCTCTGCATTTCTGTGAGAGCACCCCACAGCATATGCCGTATGCCACTGGTTTTCATCACTGCCAGCTGGGGCAGGCGAGGCAAACAAATGAGGGCCACAGCAGCAAATAGAGATTTATTACAAGTTTAGGTATTTATTTTTGGTGCTGGCCAGCCGGCGCTGGTGAATTGCAGATAGCAACATAGCTGTTTTGCAAACATCCTCTGGTGCCTGCCTACTTGCATGCAGATATGTGCAACAGTGCGGGGGCTTCGGCATACAGAAAAAGCCAGCCAGCTTGGTGAACAGATTGGGCCTTTTTCCATTATGTAGACCTTTCATAGTGTGTGTGGGTGACTGACCTTTCCCAACAGAAGCAGTCAATGTGGAAATGTGAACACGTTCCTAAATAAGTAGCCAGGTTGAAAAATAACACAGTATTTGGTTGGGTCACACCACACCCCAGACCAATGATTGTGGCTAGTTTTTTAAAACAGGACTTCTGTCAAATAGAGACGCTTTATGTTTCAACATAAATTCTGAAGACCTTCTTAATGCATGATGCTTGCAATATAAGTATGAACTCCTTTCAGTATAAGAGGCCTTACAATCTGTTTGGTCTACCTACTGTTGCTCATAGAGAGGCGAATCAGACCTGGAACTGTTGCTGTGGGAACACACACAAACACACACACACACACACACACACACACACACACACACACACCCACACACACACACACACAGGCTAATCTCCATGCAGGGCCTGTTCCCTGTGTGATTGCTGGCGTGTTTAGCTCCTCCTGTTCTCTCTAGTGTATTTGTCTGAGGCTGGCTGAGGATGTCAGAGCCAGGCTTGTAGGTCAGCCCAGATAAGCACAGCAGCATTTGTCCTCGTATTCAAATACGAACCGCCAACCATACACTCTCTACCTCCCTCCCTCTCTCTCTCTCTCTTTTTCTCTCTCTTTCCTTTCCTCCTCTCTGTGAGCCTTGCATACTGATGTGAGGACACGCAGGGTTAAGCAGGAAGTTTCTGCTAGAAGGCACATCTCATGCACAGCCGCTTGGTGTCCCACAGTGGTTTCCTGGCGCAACATACTTGTCAAAAGAATACAATAAATAGTAAGGATACATGCAAACACTGTTCGTGCTCAATGTATGATGTTTCTGAGAGATTAGACTTGAAACAAACAAGATTATTTCTCCAGTGTATCTCACGACTAAGTGGTCTGGTTGTACCCACTTTCATTGGCCTGGTTCTCACAACTGCTTCAATCTGAATCTGAATTTGAGTTTGGTGTGGATACTTTACAGATAACTGCCACTTCCCTGAATCAACAAATGTAGATTCAAATGCCTTTGTACTCTATTGGACAGAGATAAGAGATAAGTGTGGAGCCTGTCATAATATAAAAAACAAAACATGTGCCATCGCGCCAGGGGTAAAAGCCTGTTTTTCATTGGTTCTCTGTCAGGCAACCAAAATGTAGTGGAAATAGATTTAGTGGCCATAGTGAGCTGCAGAATGAAGTTGAGCTAGTAGATCAGGATGGGTTTTCCGAGGCTACACTTCCACCTGTCTAGCAGCAATGCCTTTCAGCCCTTACAGCAAGGGCTTGATCAGAGGTGCAAACACTCATATAGGCAGACATAGCAAGATGGAGAGACAGATTTAAGTGTTCCTGTGGCTCAGAATGAGTAGGGTGACTGGTTGAGCAAGGGGATCATGGCAGCATTAAGATCCTTAGATAAATTTCTAAGGAGAATAGCAGTGAAGACCGCTGATGAAAATACATATCTGCACTATAAGTCGCTTTGGATAAAATGTCTAAATAAATGGAGTGCTAAATAAATGGAGTGAGCTGTTATAAGGCAGTCATGGGGCCACATGCCACACTTACCTACATGTGCTTCTAAAGAGGGAGAATGGCATCACACACAGAGGGACAAGTGTGCCAACTACCTGTGTGGTGCACTGGTGCCCATTTAATGACACAAGTGACAGTAATCACCAAGAGGGACGTGGGTGGCAGCGGATCTCAGCCGGGAGAGAGCGATTGAGACGAGCGATGTGACGAATCAGATCAGTGCCGGCAGAGAGACCCAGGGACCCGTCTCAGACCGAAGGAAGGGAACACAGCGCCATCAATCTCTAATTCAATCAAGTGGGCAAGTTTCCCGCGCACTAACCGAATTAATTTAGAACCAGCGTGGGGGGTAATAGAGTTTGATCAGGAGCAGAAGTCTGGCTGTTTTTAATGAATGGGACTCAACTCATACAGACAGGATGTGCTCTAATGGAGCGGTACTGGGGAGGGGGAGGGGGAGGGGAGGATTTGAGCACATTCAAGAAGACCCTTTCTAATTTGCAGAGGATGAGTGAGCAAGGTTTCCACTGGACAGAAAGGCTATCTAATTAACCCGTTGTACAATAGGAAACTGTTAGCAGACAGGACAGGGAGTTTTGACAGGATTCAACATTAGTTTGTGTGTGTGTGTGTGTGTGTGTGTGTGTGTGTTTGTGTGTGTGCACAACACATGAACACGTGATTGAGTGTGTATGTGTACATGAGTTTGTGTGTGTGTGTGTGTGTGTGTTGTGTGTGCACGTGTTTAAGTGTGTGTACATATGTGCACGTATGTGTATGTGTGTGTGTGTGGATGAGTGTGAGTGTGCATGCGTGTGTGTGTATGTGTGTATGCATGTGTGTGGGCAAAGGGCAGCAGAGCACAGCAGTGTGTTAACACCCTGCCACGCATGGACAGAACCTCATCACACACCTCACACACCTTCCATTCACTGAGCACTCTAGAACTGTAATAGTTTCTCTCAAAAGCCCTTCTGAGAGACGCTCAAGCAGTCTCTGCTCCGTTCCCTCCTGCGCCTCTGGCCAGTGGTTACGTGTGAGACAGATCAGAGCCACGGCTGTTGTAATCACCCATGACGCACACACTGCTGTGCAAGACAAGAGCAGCAGCACCCAGGACGGTGGGGAGAGTGCAAGCATTCACACAGACGGTCTGAACACCCCGAATGTTTCTTGCGTGTCCTTCCTTCTTCATGTTCTCCCGATCTTCTCTTAGTTCTCATTAGTCTTTTTATGTATGTGTAAAAATGGTCTGTTTTGAACACACATTCCTACCCCCACACACACACACATTCTGGAAAATAAATGTCATTTTCATGACAATCACATTGTTCAGATGTTAGCATAAGTGTGGTGGCTATAGACTATTCTGTGCTGTATTTTTCCAACCCAGCTTAACAATTTGCTGAGTTCAACTCAGCTGGGCACAGATATGGCATTCGGCAAAAGAAGGCTCTCAGGACGTGGGTGTAGTGGAGCATCGTTGTTGACATTTTTCCCATGTGGCTTTTGTTCAAGTGGAGGAGAAACATTCTTCTGTTTGTGTTCTGTGGGATGGTTGTTTTTAATTCATGCCAGAACCAGAAGGTTTCTATCTGTGTCAGCTTACATCATCATGTTAGTGGGTGTGTATCTTTGTGCCGATTATCTGTCCACAGCCTAATTTCTGCATTTAGCTGTGATTTCAGGTCCGTGACAAGTCACAACCTTGCATAACACAGGAGGACAAGGACAGCACGTAACCTTATCGTTACATCCCAGAAATTTGATTGCTTAAAACCTTCCAGCATTAAAGCTCCTTTGTGTGCTATAGAGAGAAGTGTGATATACTGTGTGGTTCCTAATACCTTTAACTACCCTGAAGCTATTGTTTGTAATGGTCAAGCACCCTTTCAGTAATTCCATTTTAACCACATGCTTCCGCCACACAGTAGTTTATTAGCCTTATTAGTGTTTTCAACCCACATGACAGCCAGACGCTGATTTAATATGGTATAACACAATGTGTTTCATTTGGTTATATTATTTGTGTTCGAGTGAATCAAACCTTGTTGTGTAAGTGGAGCATTAAGCCATTAACTTACAACAAACATGCCGTGTGTCTCTTTCTCTGTGTGGACTTTCAAGTGTTTGATGATGTTTGCTCAGAAAACATGGCCCTGATATCAGGAGGGAGGCTGTTGTTTACATCTGATGGGATGCTGTTGCTACAACAGAGTTGAGAAATATAAGTACAGCAGCAGCTGTGATGCCATCCAGCACCTAGATAATGTGGCTCACAGAAGACAACACACCAGTCACACATGTGACTAACTTTGACTGGGTGGGGGGGTGGGGGCGGTGATTTTCTGTCCTTGAACAGGGGATTATCAAATATAATGCACAGTGCCTGGAAGACAGGTTGGAGGGTTATTACCTCATCTGAAGCTTCAGTGAGTCACATCAGCCATTAACTTGTTAGCATTTTCCACACATCGCTGTGGTATTTAAATTTCTTCCCTTAGAGCAGGGTCTGATAACCCAATCATGACGGGCATGCACTGAGCTCCCTTTTGTCAAAGGGATTTGTTGTTTTTGGTGTGTGTGTGTATGTGTGTGTGTGAAACTCCTATTCATATTCCTGAAAATGGAAACATAGATAGCAAAGGCTAAGATACAATGGAAAGTCCTGTGAGCTTTTATCATGCTTGTAACTGTAATTAAATTTTGTCACGACATTTCAATAAAAGTGGCGCTTTGTAGCACGGCTACAAACAATTACAAAAAAAATACTCACACGCTGGATGCAATTATATGTTATTATATATTATTACAGGAGTACATACAAAAACATCCCATTAAAAGGTGTACTGATAGTGAATAATCTTCTCTCGTTCAGGTAGACAAATAGAAAGGTAGAAAACTGTCTCTGAGCTTAGAAATGACTCCTCTACACCTGGCCTACATACCAGGATATACCTAATTACATCATATTAAAAAAATTCAGTGATCTTCACATACATAAGACATGGTCTCACAGGGTTACATATAAACTGCTGTAGAAAAGTGAACTATATTCTGGCCCATTGGGGCTCAGGAATCTACAGGCCAAATGGGATCTGTTTGGCCCAGATTAGAGTTGACTGTGGGCTTGTGTGCAGTTCTGATAAGTAGTGTATTACGACCACAGTCATTACCTCAGAGAACTGCAGCAGGGCTTATCTGATGCAGACCAAAAACCCAGCACTAGCTGCAACAGTGGCCTCAGGTGAAGTCGTCAAAAACAGCTACTGTGAGTCTTGGGAGAACTATTACTTATTACCGGACCAACAATGTGGGAACTCTTTGTTATTTTTTATTTTTTAGTTTTTAACTCCTCTCCTCACTTTCTTCTCAATTTGTTGATTTGGTTAAAGGGTGGCAGCACGTTAGCTTCACGTCAGAAGAAGACGTGTCTAAATGGGAGTCTCTGGCTGGGTCTTTTTGCTCCCTCCACAAACCAAATGATAGTTTGATAGAGAAGGCCATTAAGGAGTCATTAGTGAAGCACACTTGCAGAGTACAGAGTCCCGGCCTGATAAATACAGCAACCGCGACACAGACTATGCAAGACTTTCCTAAGATTCCCAAGGGCAGCCACAGTGTTTCTGAGAAACACAACCAGTGTTATAGACAAGGAGAACAAGAATAAAGACACACACACACACATATATATATATATAGAGAGAGAGAGACACACACACAAGATGAGGCACATTGAAAGTTCATGCTGTACTATTTTATGAACTAAACTGCGCAGTCAGTCACTATTTACACTCAATGTTTTTTAGATGGTTCTATGAAAATCCCTTTTGTTCTGTTTCTCAAGGTAGACATGCTTAACCTGATCTGCTGAAATGTTAAACTAATGGCCATGAGACAGTGAGGGAATCTTTGGAGAGATGCGCTGTGGCAGACAGTGAAGATATGATATTGTCTGGGAAAGTTGATCACTCTCCATCTCCTAGACTCTGTCTGAATACCCCCACCCCCTCTTCTCCTTTCTCCTCTCTCTCTCTGTGGTTTTGGGTTTTTGGATGACTGGCACTAATGGGTCTTTAAAGTCTACTCACTTAGCATTATGGGCTGAATTCAGCTTATAGAGTGCTATGAAAACCTTTAAACAGTCCTTAATAGACCATCACTTTTGTAGTGTATCTGTACCTTCTTAAGGTACTGAGTAGCAAGACCAGCTAGTGGCTATGTAGACACTATGCCACTACTGCCACCAAGTGGGCAGTTAGTGAAATCGCAGTCACTTGAAATATGTGGGTAGCAGCCATACCAATCTGCATGTATTTCTTTGCCACCTAGCAAATAAACTACAGGAACATCTCTTCATACACTTTCTGCAGTTCATGTGTTTTGTATGTGTTAATGTGCCATTTTCCCTGATTAGTAGTTTTTCAGCACTGAGTTCAAGTCAAGTGGGTTTTATTGTCATTTCATCCATATACACTGTATATAGTGAGGCGAAATGACATTACACCATGGAGTCAAGTGGTGCCACATTAAGATGCATAGAAGACATTTGAGACTACATAGAGGCTTAGTGCACTTTTGCTACATTTAGTGCACATACAATATAAATATAAATATACATAAAGTGCACCAGACAACAGACACTAAGACAGGGCATAAGTAGACTTGTAACAGAGCACTGATTGATTGTATATAGATTCACAGTGGAGTGGAGGTAGAATATAGTGTTTAACAGCATAAAAATCTCCTACAAAAAAGACCTGTTTTCCATTTGCAGTTTTCATCATGGCATCAGGGCTGTTGGTGTACCCGTTCGGCCTCAACTCCAACCTGGTCAAGTCCTTCTGTGGCAACTCAGACATCTACTATGCTGGCGAGTGCCAGATCGGCTGGGGATACATGCTGGCCATCGTTGGGGTCATGCTCACCGTCTTCCTGCCCTTCTTCTCCAAGTACGCCCCCAAAGAGCAGCTGTCCCCGACTCCTCTCCCAACCCTTTTATAATACAACAGTTCACCTTCTTCAGTCTCCTTCTTTCCCCTGGGTCGCACCGCTGGGGAAAACACCTGATTCTCTTCATCCTTCCCCTACCACTGGACGAAGTCATACCTGATGAAGAGACCCCTGTGTGTGTTTCTATATGTGTGTGTGTGTGTGTGTGTGTGTGTGTGTATGTTTCCATATTGTCTTCCCTCATACATAATAAGCTACAGTATTTCTTCCAGCGAAATTGCAGGACCAGAATGTTTTGTTTTGAACATAATGCCCTTTGTTATTACATATAGTCTGTGTCCTTTCCAAGGGCCTGCAAAACTTAGCCATAATTTTGTTAACTTTCATCTGCAAGTATAATTCTGCCATCTGTCTTTTTGACATAATAACAACCTGTAATGAGATGGACTGCCAACCAATTGCTTGTAAGGCATAACTATGTGATCTTTTATTATAACTGACAAAAGATATGGACATGCCATTTGTCCTCTTTGTATGAAGAGACAGAGGAGACATTTTTAAGTATAACATTCCGGGACATGCTGTAGTCTCTGTTATCAGGGAGTGTCCTTAACACACAACTGTCTGCATGACATGAAGAGGAAAGTGAGAGACCATTCTTCAGGATCTTCAGGGACAACAGCACACAACTTACTGCAGAGAAAAAAAATGCCAACAGGATATTGTACACAGCAATGGTATGATTCTAAATAAGTCAAAACAATGTAGATGTAGAGACATTCCCTGCAGATGGTTTGAGCCAAGACACTGAAGATTGAAACATCAAGAGGAAGAAGAGGAAGAATCATATAATAGGCTCTAACATGAGATGTCTTAAATGAAAAAAAAAAGAAAAAAAGTTTATGAGTGTGTATAGTGTGTGAAGTCACAGTGTGGTACTGTTACAGTATCTCATCACTGTAACTAATGGAGGCTTTGTGCTGTAACTATTTAATTTCCATTTAACAAACTGATTAAGCATTTCATTTCTCATCCTGTGCGTTCTTAAATGTGGCTATCCCAGTGCACTGTACAGTCATACATGTTTGCCCTGTGCAGACTGTAATTGTGTCTAGAAAATGCTACTTAATAGGAGAGACACAACTGAGAAAATATGAGCAGACAACAAGTGGACAGTGTTTCAGGCTTTGTATAATGCGTTTAATGTCTTGTCAACCCGATTCTCTGTCTTTGAGTGTGCATTTTGTAAACCATTCCGATGTTTAAGGGCCATCCCTTACTTTGCTCTTTAATCCAGGAGGACAACTGATCAGATGGAAAGCATATAAGAGGAGAGACAGCGATGACAATAACAGTAGATCTACTTGTGGTTAGAAAACATCAAGACACATTTCAGAAAACCCTCTCTGACCAACTTGTGCCTTTTTAACCATAACCAAGACAAGAAATAATACTTTTATCAGGTTGCTTCTACTGAAACTGTGATTTGTAAGTTCTTTCTGGTTTTCCTCCCTTAGATGTATTTACATTTTCATTGTGTTTATATGTTCTTTCTTCTTGAGTTAAATGGGATGAAATTGTGCCAGTGGAGAAACTCACTACAGAGGTGCAGCAATGAGAAAGACCTTAAGAGCAGCCAGAGCGGGATTGTGTCAAGAGTTCTACTTCTGTTTAATTATAATGGGATACGGTAATTACCTCATAGAGGTACAGTGAGTCAACTTAACCATTACATAACAGCAATCACAACATGTTTTTGATTAATTAACTAATTAATTCCTGGCATGTTAATTCAATAAGCCTTAGAAATTGCATGGAATAGATTAATTAAATTTGGCCCATAGTTATCAATGCAGAGTTAACACATGAAGGGAAATGTGTTAAGCATGGCTAAATATGATGACCGATGTCCATTCGGTTAGACATAATCTCCCTCCTTACATGGATGATTTATTTACATCCTGTGAGTTTTCTGGCGATAAAACTCATTTGTAAATGCACAAGGTGTTCTATGATTTCCTAGTCAAATCCATGAAATTACTTTAAGTGAAGTAACAACTGTAAGAATTCACATAACCATATTTAAATGATTAAGGATCCACCCCTTCAAAGAAGATAGATATTCTCCAATGACTTCTCTATAATTACCCTTGGTACTGAGAATGACCAGATCATTCCTTTTGTCAGAAATATTGTTCGTCTTAACACTGGTTAACTGTATTTTTTGTAGAGTAGAGGAATTGAGCTTTACATTGTGATGGTTTGGTTGTAAATATTCTGTGCATTCACTGTTCATCCTAAGGTCCCTTTTGAAAGATATATTTTGCGATATTTCCTCCTAAATAAATGTGTTTGTTTTACCTTTGGACTAACCTGTTAACAATATTAGCTGTTCAGTGGAATTTATTTGTAATAAAATGTTTCGTAATTGAGAATCTCCTTTTCTCTTGTACCTTTCAAAAATGTAAGTTCCACAAGGTCATTTTTGATGTAAGCAATTTTGGTCATTCAAGGGTAGAAAGTGTCAGACTACAAACAATTCATGATATCAGAATTATATCAGAAACCAAATTTAATGGAACAGTTTGATTCAACAGTAATTTGAATCCTTACATGAGATACATTGTTCTTATTTTCATATTCATTTCTTTTTTTAAATAAAAGTCCCTGGTAACAAAGGAACTTATTGGAGCAGCCACAACACAACACAAAAGTTAACCTTATTTTTCCAGGAATAAATAAACACACAATATCCGACTGAACATTGAGTTATTGAGGAACAAATGAAATAGTCTCAATTAAGACTCAAAGTGCATGCCCTCTGTGTCCGTGCAGACAAACATCTGTGTGTGGTGTTCCACAGTGAATCTACATGTGCTGCAGCTCATATTTCACTGAGAGACTGGACCAGCAGTCTCATTTCGTCATCTGAGGCCCTAATGGCCTCCAGAGAATTCTTCTGCTCATAGCGGGAGGCCAGCCTGACTGAAACACAGGTGAAGGTGTCGCTCTGACGATCATAATTCCCCATACAACGGTGTACCAAACCTCTGAAAAGCTTTGGAAGTTCTTGGTCCTGGGTTGTGGCAGAGCAATATTATTATTATCAGTACAGCCATCGATACGGCATAGTCACCTTGATCTATTCCAGCAAGGCTTCATATAACAAACACAAACCTGATCAACCTCATATGCTCAGTATATCAACATAAAAATCTCCCATTTGCTTGTCATAGATAGTGAAAAAGTAAACAAATGCAGCATTAAGAAAGGCAACAGAATGCAAGGAGAAATGCAGCCAAATGTACTAAGTGGTACTGAACTGTTCAAAAAAAGTCAGCACATCTGACAGTTGTGGGACTCAGGAACTCACATTTTCAAAGTAAACACATGACACCACATCTTTCCCCGTCCGCATGATAAAATTCTTTGCACCATACTTTCCATCTGTGACTGCTGAGTCCAGTGTTGCTGAAGAAAGTGGAAAGAAAGTGTAACCAGAGCAAATAAAGTCAATATGTTGAATATTGTCGTTTTTGGTATTCTGAGATCTTGGAAATGAATTCAACACATTTCAAAACGATGCTGGAAGATGCAGTTATCTGGTCTTACCAAAAAGCTCAAATAACATAGGAGCTTTGTTCTTGAACTGACTCCAGTGTCTCATGCCCTCAATGACAACAGTAAGTATTCGGAGAGACATCTCATTCATGGGTTTCACCTGTAATGCTGGAGACTTCTCCAAATGTGAAGATACAGTATATACACAATGTAACACAAGTAAAATATATATTTTATGCAATAGGAAATAGATATATACCTGCTGCTGTGACTGGGATGGCTCTGTGGGACAAAAATCAGTGTTGATATTTTTTGACTGCCTATGTTGAGAGGACAAATGCATCTTCCACTGCGGTGTCTTATTCTGAGGTTCAGGTGCAGTAGGGAAACGTGGGCCGCTAAATGGGACCCCACCCAGCCTCGCACCTCCAGAACTGTGGGTCTGTCTGCCGAGAGACTGCTGCATTGTGAGCTGCTGATGGCTCAGAGGTTGGGGTTTGGACTGCATGTTAAGTTGGCCATGGTGTGCATTTCCTCGGCCATAAGCAGTACCACTCTGTCCTTGGTTAGTGGGCACAAAAGTCTCCTGCCTCCTAGAAAACATATGCTGCTGGTGAGGGTGAGGTTTGAACTGCATGTGTCCTTGGCTGTGGTGAACACTTCTTTGGCCAAAGGAAGAGCCACTCGCACTTGGTCCTTGGTTGGTGGATATCACAGTCTCAGTCTGCCTGGCAGGTACCCCATTCTGCTGGTGGTTAGGAGGTTTAGGTTTGAACTGCATGTTTTCTTGGCGGTGGTGAACATTTCCTTGGCCATAGGAAGAGGCACTTTGTCCTTGGTTAGAAGACATCACAGTACCCTGCCTGCCTGGAGCATTACGCTGAGACCTGGGTGGAAGGTGCATGGTGAAAGCGTGATTAGGTCAACCGGTCAAGGATTTCTCACGTCGTACAGTGCACTTCACAGGAGGTCAGTGCTGACCCTCTGTCTCTTACAAACTATTAACCTCAAATATGTAACACTTTAAACGCCTTACTCATTAAACTTTAACTCAGTAAATATTTACAGCCAACAAATCTTATGATCACACAGCAAAGTGAAAGGGGATTATGGTAACATACTGTATAGTAGCGGATTAAATTACATTCATTACACTTGTCTGGTGTCACTGTGTAGGTCATTAAGAAGCAACATTTAAACTGTTATTTACCAGGTGTTGGCAGGTTTGTGAGGGTGAGGTATAGGTGCATGGGTCCTCACAACTGGTCCAGGGTACCGAGCAGGTTGGTTGCTGACCTGCTGAGGTTGCTGATTGACTGGCCTATTCCACTGACCTCTTGGTGCAAAGGGCTCTAAGGGTCTTTGGCTCTGACTCTGTACTGAAAGCAGTAGGGGGTAAATCAATTTGTGGTCATCTTGGCAGGATATGGCCACCTATTTGCTGTGCTTTTCACATCACATTCACAACACATTCTGGCTTATACAGTATGCAAATAAAGCAATAACCTTCTTTGTAAAATCACCCTACCTGATGAGAAGGAGGAATCTGCAAAATCACTGTCATTAAATTCAACTGCAGAGGAGAATTCATTCTCCGAGGGATTTGATGTCAGGGGCAATCTGCTGCGTTTCCTCTGGTTAAATAAAGGTACTGAGAGGCAACCTGCACAAATAAAGCTATTTAGATCTGGCAAGCAGTCTACTTTTTGGTCAAAAATGGAGCACATTATGACAACAATATGCACTGATGTTTGAAGGACTAAAGAGTGACTACACTAGGTAACTGTAACTGATCTTTCAGAAACATAACACTGCAAAGCCCTTCAAGAGAAGTGACACATCACCTGCTGTTGGTCTCGGGTGCGTTTCGGTTCTCTTCATTGTATTGTTTTGTTGAAGTTTACAATGTTTCCACCTTGAGAAAAAAATACTGTTATAAAGTTGCAACCAAACTGCTCTATGCCGCTAAAAAGATACGCGTGTAGCCTGTGGTGAATGGTCAATGGTCTCTTTTCTAACTTAGCAACTGACGTGCAGACTGAAGACTTTCAAACAATTTATTACAAATGTGTACATGGTTAATAATCGTGGTCGCTAACCACCTTGTTAGCATTAACGCAACTTGAGTCAATGCAGTGTTGATACCGTTAAATAAGAGTAGATTGACAAATAGAAGCGTATCGTCATTACACCTCAGTTTATCGCATCTAAATTAGTTTAGAGCAACAAACACAAAATTATTTCAGGTTTTGTATACGTGTATAGATAGTTTAGTGTTAGTAGTTTAGTATTTAGTAAATGTGGGAACTTCGATGCCTATTGCTAATGTTAATGTTATGGATAACTAGCCAAATATGTCATACTTAGTGGCGCTTAATATTAAAAACCAAACACATGTCAATTTTTTTCGATGGTAGGGTGAATTTTGGTTAACAAATAATCGGATAGCAAATAATAAACATTACCCGGAGTCGTTGGAAATTGAGGCTATAGTGCAATAAATAAAGCTAACTTTAAAACTTCAGACACACTGTCATGCACGAGACGTCGAATGATTGTTCTGCGGACTGCGCAGTTGGTCTTTGGGTTCATTCACTTCTCGTAGTGAACCTCCTGTTGCCCATTCCATGGACACTGAAGGGTGCTGTTCAGGCTATTAAAACTAGTTAGATGTTTGCTCATATAAAAATGTGTGCACATACTACCGATTGTGTTTGTACATGTAAGAACGTGTCTGTCTTTTCAACAAAAGCATTTAATAAAAAAAATGTCATCTAGTTAATGTTTTGAATCTAAATGGGTCATAACATGAATTCATCATGGCTTTGATTTAAAATGGCAGAGATCACGGTGGTTTATTTTCTTTTTATTTGCAATGACTGTATTAAAAACATTAAACCAAACCATACAAAAGTCTTATTTAAAAGAGCTTCACTTGTATCAATTGTTCACGTCTATCAATTGTTCATTTCATATTCAGGTTGTTAATGACTTCAATCATAATTCTTTTTTAAAGCCAAAGTATATAAGCAAATAACTGTGCATGGATTAAAGGTGTTCAGCTTGAAAAACAAAGGACCAAAAGCACCATAACATCTCACTTTCAATCTCTACCAATGTTGTGAGTTTCCTTAGGCCTGTCTATGCGGTAGATATACTCTGCAGGTAGGAAGTACCCCTGATATTCCACAATATCAGGGGTGGTGTCAATGTAGTAATGTCCACCTTCACCATGGTGACTAAAGCCATGTGTGTGCTCCACACGAAGATCCAAACCCTTACAAGAGAGGAAATGGGAAACAAAAAGAGAATATGTAATACACAAAATCGGTCACAAGTCTTTAAAGGTGTACTTTCCCATTATCTTTCCCAATGATCTACTACCTCACATATCTACATACAGAACTGAAGCATTAACTAAATGTTTTAGCTGAACTTTTGTTGAGAGACATAGACATTAGATCATGTCTGTACTCACTGGGTCTCTGGACACCATCACTGACTGGCAGATGAATGGAGCGCTGATCTCAAAGTGCTTTAGCCAGTTGTTGACATCCACTTCAGTTTGCAAAGGACAGGCTGAGAACTCCCGTGGCTGCAGGTGAGGGAGTGGGTGGAGGGGGGGAATACAGTTTAGAAGTATAATTGGTTAATCATATACAGGCACAAACCCACCTGTGCATTTTGTTGGGGAAACCTGTTGAGTCATTATGACAATTACATTTCATAGGCTTGCAGCTAAAACTGATAATATTACTTGTCACAGTAATGAATGAAAAAAAAAATATTGCAAATACATCCACAAATCGAAAAAATGAAACTTTATCCTATGAAAAAATGTTTAGGAAGATGATCTCACCATGATATGGATCTTCGCTTTCCCTTTTTGGATGATAAAAGTCCCACCAAGGGCCAAGCTTTTGTCAGGATAATGCTGCTCCATTGTTTTCCTCATGCATGCCACAAGGCTGTCCTGTCCGGTCCTCTTGCTGGCTTTCACCTCTAGGACCTAAGGACAAGCAAACTACTCAACACATCATCATGCGTATAGTATGGTCAAAACCACAAGTTTTTTTTGTGTAACACATCATGTGTATAGTATGTTAAAATCACAAGTTTTGTTTACCGAGCAAAAATGGTTGTAAGACCAACATACCCCTAATGGGACAAACAATTTTTCAGGAGCATTATATATGTTTATGTTATGTGGCCACATGATCCAACAGATGATTTAACTAATACTTCTTCATTACGAGTAATCAGTGAAAGTTCCCATTCTGGATGAAGTTTACACAGCAATTCTAAATCATAGATATACTATTTTCTCACCTTCCCTGGCTTACCCTCACATGCGTACAGGTTAGCCAGAAGTCCAAAGTCACAATCATTGAATCTGTCGCTGTACTTCTCCTGCAAACACTTTCCATCCTCTGGACTGATGGAGGAAAAATAGCTTGCGTTGACAGCAGGCTTCCCTTCAGATTCTGTCAGCACCAGTGGCATTAACTAAAAAGCAGGCAAATACCAAAGTGATTTAATAATGCAGTTCATAGAAGTTAAAGATGTGTCTGTGCAAGAATGTAACATCTCACTAAATAAGGTCTGATTACAACATTCCTCATCACATGAATAGACCTTGTGATAATATACTGTAGGTTATACCCAACCGTGATGTCTAAACAACCTCTCAAACAAAGTTAACATGCACACAGTGCATGAATTGGCCTTTACCAAGGCTGTGAAGAACCATGACAAATGGTAAAGGTAACTAATCAATATTGGGAATCTTGTTTTTTGAAGACACTAAAGTATAATGGTTAGATACTGCTAAAAGAGCAGAGTAGAATATTTTATCCTTACACTTCGTCTTCACTACAGACTGAATATTTATTAACGAATCTATAACAGACTGACCCACTACTAATGCTTAGTAGTGTCGAGAGGTGCACGCATATCCATAAATTGATTATCAGGTCTGTAATCAGGATTAGCTTGATCAACTACATGTTGTCAAACAAGTTGGTCAAAACGTGTACAAAACTGTTTGGGAGCATAATCAGTGTGCAGACATTCTCTTAATGTTAATTGTAATGCTGCAACTGCTACTGGTAATATTAAAAATAACTGTCCAACACCAACTGACCTCAGCATTCATTCCAACTGTTTTTGAGGAGACAGCACCAGCTCCAATGATGAATGCACCAGGCAACTCCAACTCTTTGGACACTGTGTTCATGTTATAGACCTTCATAAAAGAATGAAAGAATCACACACATTGTTTTGCAGCTTCATTTATTTTTTTAACTTTTAATGACAGTATATTTACTTACCTTGTCCGGGTGAACTACTGGAATAAGATAAGGGACACCCCCAACATCTGTAATTCTTGGTTTGCCACACAGACCTGAAGGAAAATGGGAAGAAATGCTTAAAATATAGATGCCCTATCTAATTCCTTGTCTCTGGCAACAGAGACAAGGAAGAGAGAGAGAGATGTCACATGTTACATGATGTTACATCACACCTCTCTAATCTTAGCCTGTACTACAGACAGGAACAGAGAGAAGAATCAGAACAATTCATTGTACTAGCTTCTTACCTTTTACAGGAAATGTGAAAGGTTCCTGGGTAAGGTCTGGGCACTCAGTGACAGACACTTTTGCATCAGCAAAATTTTGTTTCAGACCATTCTCCAACACTGATGAATCCAGCGTTTATTTGAGGGGAAAGGTTACAAAAAATGAATCTATTACAATCTCATCTTTAACGAATATGCTATTATCAACTAAGCAACGTATCAACGGGCTGACTGGACTTTAGCCCCTGTGGAAAATAACACGGATGTTGTTATGGTGTTGTCTCGAATTAGACAACCCTGATAAATGTCATGATTCGTTTCAAGTAGCTTACCACAAGAAGAGGCACAACTGTGTTTTGCAAGCGTACAGATAGCATGATCATTGTTTTTACCTTTGCATAATTCCTCCAGACTCGGAACGTGCAGTTTGAACTTTTCGGTCTTGCTCGTTGCCATGACTAGGTGTTCAGGAATCAGGTGCAACTCAAACCAGGGGATGACGGGGAATTCGCTTTTAAATATACCAAGTGCGGGATGCCGATCACATGATATTGCACTGACCAGACTTCTTCCTATGGCACTGACCCACAGGCTTACTGCCCCAGAACATTTCGGGCCGGAACTACTCCAACTCAACTCGGTTGTCTACCGGAGTAGTAGAGGTAACACGTGGTGACTTCCTGTTTTCGAACATGCATGGGTACTACAACTACTGCGTGAGGATTATGTGAAGTCTAGTGTTTAGGCATTGCTGTTTAAATGTGGGATTTTACATGACTTAATTTTAAACAACCTCGATATTTTCAAGGAAGGTTTATTTTACGATCGGATTTACTGTCGTGCAGTAAATCTGCACTGTGTAGACGTGATTTACCAGAAAGTTAAGAAGTTGCAGCAAACCATTAAAAAAGACCGTTCCTCTTATAATGTTAAGTTTCTGAACATAATAGCAAATCGTTGTGTTGTCAACCTGGCTTTGTTGTATGAAGCACCAATCTGAAGAGACTGCTGCATGATGGCTAACTTCAGCATTTTCCATTAACAGTGAGAATATCATCGAGGAATAACTACGCTGACATTCAAAATGGCATTGGATAAGTGTAGGGTAATTCTTCAATCAAATGTGTTAAACAATGGAGGCGGCGATAAGGAATATCAGGAGATCCCTAATGAAAATGACTCGTCAGACAGGTAAAATGTGCATCATTTGCATGGTGATTTAGTCATTCAGAATCATTAAGTCTGACAATAGGACAATGTTTCTGATAACACTATACTTGAGGTTTTCGACATAAGAGTGACATGAACCTGTCATAAACATGACATGGAACATGACACCTCAAAATATTTATGACAGTTGTCATTGTGTGATTCGGTTTTTGTAATGTCTGACCCCCAAAGAGTGTTTACATTTCATCAAAAACTGAATGACACTTAATGACAACAGTCATAAACATTTTAAAGTGTCATTACATGTCATGTCATGTTTATGACTGTTTCATGCCACTCTTATGTTGAAAACCTCAAGTAATGTGTAACCATGTTTTTTTTTATGAAGGTGATAATTATGTCAACTTGTATTCTTTTTTCAGCGATTCGGGCAACAGCATCTTTCTAACACAGGCAGACACTCTTGCCCCACCACTTAGGAAAGTGAGGAGAAGACGACATGGGGCACCATCACAGTCTTTCACCTCCAGTTTAAGTGACTGTGCTGACAGTGAAAGTGAAGAAGCAAGTGCATCCATTGAGCCTCACAATGAGGCTGACAGTAGGCAGCAGCCAAGCAGTTGCAAGCAAAAGAAGCCAAAAATACCCCATGTACCAAAGAGACCTATACATTTTCCATTCCTTGAAAAGTATTATGGACTTACTCGCCTGAATTTGCACCAACAGCAGACTTTAGTGGTAAATACATCAACAGGCAGCAATTTTATTGTTACATACTGTGTATATTACTGTTTACACATATTACATAAGATTTGTGTCTCAAAATTACTCAACACCCTTAACCACAAAATATTCTGTGGGATATTCCAAGTTGGTGAATAAGTCATAAACCTGGTTAGATTGACCTAGAGGAAGTTTTTAACCCCCAGGTCCTTTCATTATCAGGTTTACCACTTCCTTGTCCATTTCTATTGAATACTCCCCGATGATTTGCTGAGATACAACACATCAACTAACACCATGTCAAACCACTAAAGATAGTTTATGCACTATCCATGAAAATGTTTTTAGAGTTTATGAATCATCTGAATTACACAACTGAATTTTATTACAGTAAGGATATGGTTCTGTCATTAAGGGTGAATGTTGGCTGTAAAACTTATGTGATCAGCTGTAATACTTAAATAGCACATGTTTGTGGTTGGGTCACACTAATGTGATTTATCAGTTTGTCTTTTTTTTTTTTAAGAGCTCTTCAATTGGTGGATTCTTTCAGTGCATGAAACATTTAACAGACAAAAGCAAGAAACCAGAATTGTCTCTAAGTCCAGTTTCAGAGTAAGTTTTGCACCACAGACTATGAGCTAAACCTCATTCAGACTTGTGTGAGTCAAGAAAAGAAACAAGTGTCTATCAGAATATCTGGAATGCTGCTCTGTAATGTGTTGTAAAGTAGTTGTGTTTCTTTCTAGTATATCATCTTTGGAAGAAGAGACTGAAGATCTTGAAGACGACATCAGAATAGTGGTATGTAATGTGTGAACTCATACATTTTCCCTATGAACATGAACCTGCAGAGTGACAAAAAGTTTTTACTGTTGCTATTGACTAACTATTGATATTGTATGATGAGGACGACCAAGATTTACGGTTCAAGTCATGCAAGATGCACATACTGATATTCATATATTGCAGCTCAGTGTTTAATAAAATTTGTACCAGCTGTAAAAAGGTGTAGTGTTTTCCATAGTAGGAGGCTGTCCTTCACATGACTATTTCACAGTGAATAGACTTTTTTGACTAGTTTTGAAGGAGTAGAAACATTGTATCATATAGACAAGAATAGAAATGTCATGAATATTGCTGACTGTCACATGAACTGGAAATACTGTAAGCATTTATGAAAAAGTGTTTCATGGCTCTGAGGGTAGTATTCCAGTATTGCTCAAAGACATCTGTTTCCTTGCAGGATAGCGCTTTGTTTGTTCAGAACTTGCACAAGAGAAACAGACAAGAATGGTGTTCTAATACCAAGAATGCTCCATCAAAAACCAAGAAAACAAAAAAGAGACCTTTTAATACCAAAGATGTCTCAAAAGCCCCAATAATTGCACAATCCAGAAGGTCAAAACAATCAAGTCACTCAGAAGTGAAGAACACAAGGAGAGGTCAGAATATGGAAGCTGTTTCAAAAACCCCAGGAATTGGGCAAGGCCAAACCAGAAGGTCAGAAAGGCACATTGTGAAAAGGACTAACGCCCAAAACTTAGCTGAACGTGGCAGCTGTTCTAGCAGTGAAGAGGGAAGTGAGATGAGAGGCAGTGATAACTCGTCAGTGCTAGAGAAATCGCAAACAAACACATCTCGGCCCACTGATGCTTCTGACACAGAGGGTGAGCAAGCAGACAATGATCAAACACACACAGGGGTAAACCAACTGCAAACACAGTCACTCTCAATGGAGAGTACAGAATGCGAACCATTGCAACGCATTGTTGGAGTTGCAAGTTTTTCAGAGTCCTCAGGCAAAAGTGTTTCTGTGTGTGATGTGACAACAGGTGAGGCAACATCCATGTTGACACAAGTGACTTCAAACACAGCTTGTTTGGAAGGGAACACAAGACAGTCATCTGAGAAACCAGACACTGACTCTGACACTGACACTGAAAATGCCGATGCAAGGCTTACATTGGATGATAGTCAAAGTACTTCAGAGCCACAGGCATCTCAGCAGGTCAGCAGCATTATGGTATCCAGTGAAAGTTATCAGGGGTCATCAGGAGGCAATAATTCCACAATGCTTCATCATGTTAAGAAAAGGAAACAAAAAAAGAAAAGACAGAGTGAAACTTATAGTGAGCACCGGTTTGCTTTCTCAAAAGACTGTGATAAATCGGACTTAGGTGGAGGGGATTCCCAACATAATAAAGCTGCTCCTCCGATGACTAGAAATTCCCTTCAATCAGAGGAACTGTACAAGACAGGAAAATGTCTGGATCCGGTTTCAGTGGATGAATGGAATCCATCTCAGGATTATTCATGCACACCTTTGCAGTGTGTTGAACTGAGTACAGTTCCAAATGTTGAAGACAAAAAAGTAAAGGAAAACAGTTCCTCTCAGAACATGGTTCCCGTCTCCATACGCCACAAACTATCTCAGAAAAAGAAAAGGACTGTAGACAAAGACCAAACAGACACAGTACAGAGGATTTTACAGGGGACTAGCAAACTTGCTGCATCTGAATCCTGTGTACGGTTAGGCCAGAGTGAGACAGAAGCATACTCAGATGCTGTTCAAGAGGAGGAAGAGAGTCAATCACAAGAGCAAACAGGGAATGACTTGGGTGCGTCTCAGCCTCAACCAAAAACTCAAATTCAGCTGCCGGTGGATAGTGATGCGGCAGCATCTCAAGAATGTGAAATGCTGTCTGTAGATGGAGACTCTTCTTCAGTGAATAAAAAACAGAAGAAGAAAAAGAAAAAACGCAAGAAGGACTGCATGGAGTCAGTGAATGAATGCAGTGCATCCAGGGAAGTTATTAGTGTGTCACAGGATATCACTGTCAGTTCTGCATTTGAAACTGAAATTGAAATTTCATCCCAGAAAAACAGGAAAAAACACAAACACAAAGATCGTGTTCAACAGGACAGTCAAGAACAGGCTTATTACCACCTTGAGGGCCTGACTGACCAACCCAGAGATAGGAAAAAGAAGAAATTGTGCAAAACCCTGACCTCAGGGCAGTCCCCCCCTGCCTTTTCTACTGTTGAGAGGTTAAGAGGCAGTCAGCATTCATCATCTTCTCAAGTTTGTGAAGTGGCAGATTTTCATGGCAATTCAGCGACATTGAACACCTCAGCAAAGAAGAATAAAAGGAATGAGGACACCGAGACTGTGACAGGGAAGGAGTTTACTTCCCACAAAGATGTAAGCAGTGTCTCACCAGAGAACCAAGGGACCTCCCTCCCAGAAGTTATTCACAAAAAGAAAAGGAAAAGAAAAAAACATGATGGTGAGCACCGTGTCTTGGAAGATGGCACTAATTTAGTCTCAGATGACCAGAGACTAGTACAACAAACAGGGACTGAAGCACAACAAGAACAAGTTTCTCCAAGTGATGGTTCAGATAGTGGAAGAAGAAGTAAGAAGGATGGATGTGGTACATGTCCAAGCAACATTTACTCTACAGCTGATGCTGAATCTGAATGGTTGTACAAAAAGAAGAAGAAAAAGAAAAAGCATAGAAGTGAAAACTCATGTGAATTAGGAATAACAACATCTGAAGATAACGGTTCTCAAGGTCAGCAAGAAGTGCACAAGGGGGAAAGATCATGCCCAAGTGTCCACTCCTCTGAAAAGGAAAAAGATCAAGTTTACTCCAGTGCACCTGAAGGCCACCATGTTGAACAAAGAGAAAGTTCCAGCAAAAAAAAAAGAAAGAAGAGGGAGACCCTGTTGGACACTGAGGATGTAAACCCTGAAGAGAGTCTGTGCCTTTCTCTTATACCTCACAAAAAGAAAAAGAAGAAAAAGGGACATTATGAGACCTGAAAGCATCTGTTGTTTCATCAGGGCTACAGCCAGTAGTGAATGACCCAGGGACATTCCAGACATTCCTAGACTGACCAAATCCAACAAGAAACTCATCTAAATACCCTATTATTTTTTAAATGTTTCTGAATATTCTTTCCCAGTCCAGAAAAATCCATCCATTTGAAGAACGTGCTTCAAAATGCACAAAACAAACAAATCAAAATGTATGATTTGTGATATTTATTTATTTTTATGCTTTAGTTTTAATCTTCTTGGTATATTTCATGACTGTACTAAAAGGTACTTCATCATTTTTGTATTATGTAAAATGGCTGTCAGATGACAATTATGATTGCTTTAGGCAGCAGAATAACAGTAACCTATTCCTTAAGAACACCTGTTAAAAAAGAGAAGAGAGTATTCCATTCTGACAGGAAAACTGAAGGAATGTAACACTGTGAAGTCTTATTCTGACAGTAATGGAGTAGTTTACCTGTCTTTTCTCTGTGTTGTCAAAACAAGAAGAAGCAAAAGTCATTGAAAAAGAAAGAGAATGAGTAGGTGTGACTTGATATTGATGATATTGTGCTCAAACTGAAGTCTCCCGAATGTTCTCCATCATGAATGCATGTATATCCATGAATACATTGCAGGTACTGCTTTGCATCTTTTAAAGAGGAATCAGTGACAGCTTGACAGTGACTATAAACCTACATACTGTGTATGTATAGGTTCATGTGAGAAGTTTTAGTGGTCTAGAAGTAGACACTTCCTGACCAATGAATTGCACATTTCTGTTACATACTTTTTTAGTTTTTGTACTTTACTTTTGTAGCCAACTCGTTAATGTGTCTAAAATGTAAATATTTTTTACATGTATTGAACATGCTTCTAGTTGGGTGTATATGTTAAATGTTGAAATAAAACCTGTGATGCACAGATAATGCTTTTTTTTTTCTTATTGGAATATAAAGCAGAGGCTTATGGTCAGTAATTATTTATGTGAACCTGGATTGGTCTTAATGTGTAAAACCTGCCTGTTAATAGATCTGGCTTTGCACGGCGTAACCGCAGAGCACTGTCATGCTTTGACATTTAAGGCTAAAGGGTGGATCTTGAAATCCAACCCCTTTGACTACTGTACAACACGGAGTTTTGCACGGTGACTGAACGCGGACTTTCAAACGGCGATAGTTATGTAATAGCCTACTGGCCACCGAGCACGGAACAAAAGGATTGGCACTGCTGACAGTAACGATAACTTTGTCCTGTAGGCTTGTCTTATCTGCTCCATAACTAAAAACACTCCAGGAGTGAGCGAAATGACTTCGCGTTGCGGTGTGTGTCTTAACGAAGCCAGGAGAGTGGCTATTTTTGGGGGGACGCATGGAAATGAGATGTCAGGCATTATGCTTGTAAATATGTGGTTAAAGAATGGAGCTGAAATTCAAAGAAGTGGAGTGATGACGAAACCTTTCATTACAAACCCAAGGGCAGTCGAAAAATGCACCAGATACGTCGACACTGATTTGAACAGAGCTTTCACACCAGAAAACCTCAGGTAAAGCAATGTAACAATATTCTGTAGTTTAATAATTGCCTATATCTCTATATGCCCGAGACATAGTGTGAATGTTGTATTTTTGTTGTTATTGCTACATTGAAATTGTCCACGACCTGCTGTTAACTTGAATGAAATAGGATTTGGTTGTCTGTCAACTTGTTTTTTTTCGTTGCTTAAGTAGGACTGTTTCATGCGCTCTCTGTTCGCTCTCTGTAGTGCGTAAATGTGATGGTGTCCAGTGTTGTTTACGGCATTTACAGCTGTCAAAATGTGTAACATTTTGATCTTAAGGTGATTATATATGGTGATAATTTATGACTTAAAGTGATGGTATGACTTGGCATCTAAACACGACTTTTACTTGACTGGATACTGTTTGCTCTGGAATGTGATGTTGAATGAGCACCGATTGATTGATGTTCGCAGCGATTGATTTGATCAAGGACTTTCCAGACCTCACACCTTGAAAACATTAGGTTAAATTCTGCATTTTTGTGCACTGTATTTTGTTTTGTGCAGTGTTATTAATGTTCTTTGAAAGTTACCCTCAAATGCGCTTTATCACTTTACTGCTGATGCGCTGCTCACGTCATGTTACTTTAGCATAGCCAGTGAAAAGCTGTTTCTCCATAATTGTGTCAGATTGGAATAGTGTTAGGCTCAGCTGTGTTTTCCATTCTCTCCCAAATAAAGGGCTCCTGAATGCACTCTGAAAACAAACACATGGCTCTGAATGATGTGTTAGGCCATTGTAAATTAGCGCATTTAAAATGAGTGGATTTGGAACAATAGCCTTCTTTCATTCATTTAGCGATACTGTTCAATTTTAGCACACCCACGTGCAACTCAGACATCACATCTATGCACTTTAGTTTGCATGTGTATTAACTGTGCCAATGCAGTGAACATGAAAGGCACCTATCACATATATTTTAATATAAACAAGGCTTGTCTATTATAGCCATGCCCCACGTTTACCATGGATCATACAGTTCATTGACAGTATTCTGAACAGAGCTGTCAGCCACTGAAAACAGTCAATAACGTCACATGATGAAAAATGCAGGCACCAAGTGGTTCAGCAGTGAGCATTAGCTATAGGCCTCTGTGGATATGGTGTTTGGTCAAGGTCAACGCTGAAGGGGAAATGGTGTGAATATAAGTATGACTGAGGTGCATTTTACATTCTCATCATGTGATTCAGATTTATTTAAAATAGTTTAGGTCATTTGACCAGTATGCTAATAATCTACAAACCTTAGCCATGGAAGTTAAACTATGGTCTATGCAGTTTTGTGCATTTAGTGTCTCCCCACAAGTCCAAAAAAGCCTGAAGCTCTTGTTTCTTTTTATACTTATGTCTGCTGTAGATCCCAGACCATTCAACAAACACAGAAAGCACGAGTGTATTGGTACAGGTGTTTCAGTGGTGTCTGCAACCTTATGGTTGGCGGTCTCCTTAAATGCTGGTGGAAAGCAACAGGACTTTTCTATGTTGTTTTGCTGAATCTGGAATGGCACAATGCCAAATGGCAAAGAGCACAGGGTAAATTTCTTAAAAGTAATCTCCCTCCACAGTGCACCCTGTGCTGACAAGCTGCCATATGAAGTCCGGAGGGCACAGGAGATAAATAAGATGTTTGGCCCTAAAGGCTCAGCAGATGCTTATGACGTAATCTTCGACCTCCACAACACCACGTCCAACATGGGCAGCACTCTGATTTTGGAGAGTTCGATGGACCACTTCAATCTCCAGATGGTGCATTACATTAAGGTGAGATTTAGCTTTAAGACTTTCAAATTAACCAGTGATTTAAGTAAATGTACAACCAAGCTGTTAACATGCCTCCATTTGAAACGGTAGAATTTTACAGCCTAAATAATTGGCAAGGGAGACATTTTATGTTGAAAACAACATGTTTGCCGTTTGAAGGAATGTATGTGGGTGTGCTTCCACTGTGTTTGCAGCTGGTTTTGTTATTTTGTGAAACAAATAAAGCACTTGTTCTGTATTTTGCCCTGCAGAAAGCCATCGCTCCAGCAAGTTGTCCAGTGCTTTTGAATGAACACCCACTGCTTAAGTATTCCACCTCACGCTCTGTAGCCAAGCACCCCATTGGTAAGACCAAAGTACAAACCTGAAAGAAAACACTGTGTGAAATGTGGTGCTGGCTGTGTTTGAACCTTTGAACATTTTTCGGGTCCAACTAAACAGTCCTTTGGTTTACTGAATGTCATCATATCAGAATTCCCTGGTTCCTCTGCGCACATTTATTGTACAAAGTATGTTTTTGGAGTCATTTAGATGTGCAATGTTATGATTCATTTCAGGTCTTGAAGTCGGCCCACAGCCTCAGGGTGTATTAAGGAGCAACATATTTGAGTCTATGAGGATAATAATGAAGCATGCTCTTGATTTCATTGAGCTTTTCAACAATGGTAAGCATACTGGGCCTTCAAAATAGATTATGGAGCGATATTCTGTCATGCCATAATGTCCCTAAACTGACAGGAAATCAGAAGTTGAAAAGGATGGATGCGTTTTAAGCAATGTCAGTCAGCAAACATCAATTTATTGCTGCATAAAGTCTGTATTAACACATCATTATCCTAAGCCAAACAACCTCAATGAAAGGTTATACTCATTTACTCATGACTGACCAAAAAGTCCTTTCGCGAGACGTCGCCTCACTTTCATGACTCACCGGAGCCCTGCGTTCCTCTGCTTTAATCTGACTTTTGTGTCCCTATGAGATGCCCCTTTTTTGCCAGACTTCCCTTTTTTCTGCTCTCCTGTTAGCACGCGCTGCAGTGTCGGCAGTTCTCTGGTCTAGTGCAAACTCAGTTTTTCCACTGTCTCTGTGCAACACACTCACACACACACACACACACACATACATACACTCTCGCTGCCCCCCCGAACTTCCCCACTGCCCTGTCCCGATGTAAACATGCTGTGATGCCAAGTGCAAGTGAGTGGGGAGAAGGATTTTCTTGTGTGTTTGAATAGAATGCTTGTCGGAAGTTGGGCTGTTTCCATGTCATTAGGAGCGTTCAGTGTGTTCCAGTCTTGTGTTGTGGAAAGGGCCACAATGTGCTTGTTCATGAATGGTCCACTGTGGCTGTGATTTTGGTCAGGGGAGTTTATTCCGCTCACAGACCACTTCCACATGTCTGATACGCGTGCTGCAGAACAGCTGCAAAAAAAATCACAGCAGTGTTCATGAACAGAACAGAACAGAATTTGAGCTCAAATTTCATGCCAAAAAGACTGTAACTCACATGCTTCATAGTCATTGCAGCTTCTAACGTTCTTTGTGTCTCTCAGCCAATAAACAGCTAATTGTCATTGGCTCATGATATTGTAAGAATATTCCAAACTATTTGCCATAGCCTAGAGTATGAATGTCTGCATTAACAAAACTAGTCAAGTGAAAATGTTTCCATATTCATTGATAGCAAGCAGATTTCATCCAGGTGGCAGATAGCCATATTGCATTATAGCATTACTCTCCTCCACTCACCTCTGGGTTACCTTGTTTTTAATCATCATCAGTAGCATAATGCTTATAGTATATAGTTGTTAATCTGCATGGACTTTGTCTCTTAGGAGTGGAGTTTCCTCCTTGCACCATTGATGTGTTCAGAGTTCAGGAGAGAATGGACTATCCTAGAGATGCAAACGGCAATATCACTGCCATGGTACATCCAGATTTGCAGGTAATGTATAGTGGACATTGCTTGGATTTCAGTATGCAGTTTATATTTTTGTTGCTTATATTGTGTTATGTTTTAACTCAGTCAACAGTGTTCTGAGGACAGCTGTTGTCATGCATGCTTTAGTGAATACATTAGCCTTTAACTCAGAGCTGTGAGGCATTGCTGTATTGTAATATGTACAAATGCGCATGCGCATACATATGAGTCAGAAACTCAGACTGGTCACTTGACTCCAAGGCCTAGCCGTGTTTTTCCACCCAAACACTGAAAAAGAAGGAATATAAAATACATGTTAATATTAGAAAACGTCTGAAAATCGGACTTCGCTTTTTTTGGAGCCTTATTTTTTAATTTGCCCCCCCCCTCCCATTCTCTCCTTCTCTGTCTCTCTGATTTTCCCCTCTTTGTCACTCTTTTAAAGGACTGTGACTGGGAGCCGTTGAACCCTGGTGATCCTATGTTCCAGACATTTGATGGCAGAACTATCCCTTATGAAGGCCCCAGCCCAGTCTATCCTACGTTTATCAACGAAGCTGCCTATTATGAGAAACAGCAGGCTTTTGTGACGACTCGACGAGAGACATTAACTGCCCAAGCCATCAGAAAAATAGATCAGTAATGCCTCAGAAGTCACATAGGCATAGCAGGTACTGTTAGCTAACCCTAAAACTCAGTGAACTGTCCCTGAAACAGAATAATGCTGCACCTTTGCACCAATTTGCCATTTATACAAAGAAATGCTTTTACATAAATCTGCTTAGTTTGAGAATAAAGTTTTTAACAAAATATTTTAGAGTTATGAAAACATTGATTCAACTATGCAAGTAAATTCCACATGTGGAACTTCTTATGTTAAATACTATTTTTGAAATCTTTTTGTGATATTAATGTCAAAATCCAGCAGTCAGGTAGTTATAGATATATTTTAGGAAATAAACACAATTCCTGCGTTACAAAAAGTCACCATGTATGTATTCATCGTCTTGACAACGTATTTATATTCGCTGTGTATATTTAAAACAATTACTACACTCTTTTTATATCTCTTGTGCTACTCAGGAATAACATTAGAGGCAGAGCAAGATAAACTCAAATGACTGTATCACATTTTATCATACATTTAACTAGCCTTAAATGCTTAAGACAACCTCCAGCCTCTCTACTGGTGCTGCCTTGTGCTCGCCTTAACAAGATACTACTACTGCATATTAAATGGAAAAGTACTGTCAGAGATGGCTGTAAACAATCTTTAGTACTGTTCTTAGTTTATTTAATGGTTGTAAGTTAAGTAAAATCAAATGTGTTGTTTTGAATGTTGAAATGTGTGGGTGATTTAAATACGGGCCATAATGTTTTACAATCGGTATGAGTTTACTGTTGATGTTACTTGATGATGGTAAATCTTTAAGATAATTGTGGTTTGGTGTTGTTGTCCCGCAATTTGTTAAGCCTTTTCTGATTATTAGAAGTTGTTGTGTAGTTTATTTCTAAGTTCAAAAGCAATGCAATATTTTATATGTTGTTGCTTAAAGTGTTTGATTGTCCTCCATCAGCTGAGTATGTGATGTTTTTGTTGCACCATCCTTTGAAATTGATAAATTGTAATAGTCGCCCTTATAAAAATAATCTGGGCTGCTCGTCAGTCTTAAATTGTTTCATGTGAAGAGAAATTTATTCTGATGTGTTTAGATTTTAGCCTGAAATAAATTTTTTTAAATTTCAGAACATTTACAAATTTGCTAATCATTTCCATTTAAATTGATAGCAATGCATGTCTTGTCTTGTCTTGACCTGACCTGAACAATATGGTGATATTAATATTGATAAATAATATTTTAGAGATCACGGATGGAAGTGAACAATTAAATCAAACATTTACCATAATTCCTTAGCCTTTATAGAAAACTTTAAATTGTCACAGGGACCAGTGATGAACATGTTTTATGTACAATTATAAACACACAGCACCCAGGTTTTGCCAAGTCCTTGGCACAGTTTGCCAAGTCAATCACAGGCAAACTGTGCCATCCCTGAACTGAAAGATAAAATGAAGTAGTATGAACCACATTATCTGTGGATAGGAGTTTTTGGCCAGACATGGCAAACTTTACAACAGTGTGAGATATTTTATTTCTGTTAGTAGTAGTTGCAGACATGGTTGTTGGGAATTAATAACTGTCATCTCACAACTGAGTTACAGATGACTGATGATCATTTTGGATTGGGCAGTTCTGATCAAGGTGCTATACAGATCAATTTTATTCTGATTGAGCCAGCCATTTGGTTCCAATCATATTAAATACGCTCATGTAAACTCACGTATGGCCAACTCTGATATATTTTAATAATTAACCACTAGAGGGAGCTACAAGTCCAGCTTAAAGGTTATTTGATTCTGTCAGGCCCTATTACTTGCATTTTTACAGGATTGCAAGATTTTTTGTCAAGCTTGTGTAAGTCCTTGTGAAAGACTATGCGATGAGTTTTATTATTATTATTTTTTAACTGATATGAAAGTTGCTTAAGTAGAGAGAGTTTTAGATTTTGAAATATCAAGCCCCACTGAAATACATCAGGGTATACCAACTGATATGAAATCCGCATTGACAAGTTATCAGAGACTGATGGCAAAATGCTTTTAGTGAAATGGGCCATTACTTCTGGCAAAGCTTTCAGAAGTGCCATTCAAAACAGAGGAGTGCAGGCATCCCTATCTCTTACCAATCAGAGATGTTCTTGGCTTCTTCTGATTAATGTTTCCGCTCCTGATACAGGCCTTCATTTCCTGGAAGTCTCCTCTCTGGCTGGAGATGTAATTCTGCCAGCGCCTCCACTTTTACAGATCAGAACATTTTGTAATATTGCGCACTTATTTTTTAATCCATTTAACAGCATTCTGTTGTCAAATTCGCTAATTCACTAATGTATACAAATTCTCTCAGATTTTACTCCTGCATTGTACATACTGATAAGCACTTACAGGAAAGATAAGCAACCTGACCTCCACAAACTTGATGGTGAGCAATGTCTGTTGGCCTAAAAAAAAAGATGATGAGTGAATTCCTAATATTCTTATGAGCAGTAAACAAAAGGAAAATCGTCTGAAAATGACTGCATTTTTAACTATTTTTTCCCTCCCACTTATGTTCTAACTCGGGTTCGATTTGAGCTTTGAGGATGCTTACCACTGTTGCATCTGCACACCATAGCACACGTGCACGCACACACACACTCACACACCCCAACTCCTACACATTGTAAAGGGGTATCAGTGGATCTATCCCTCAGTTTCACTCTTTCATCACATTAAACTAGCCATTAACAGCCCCCCTGGACATCATGATACCCATATCAGATGTGTTATGTTCTCCTCTGGCAATGGACATTGAAGTGGAATTAGATGACTTGACTAGGCCTCTAAGCAAAGTCACAGCGTAACCTAGGTCTAGTGTTTCAAAGCCAGGTCTTATTCATCTCTCAGTGACTAATTACATTAAACATTATGTTTTTCAGACTTGTTTTTTGAATGTTGGCTGTCTCTGGAAGAACCAGTTCATGTTGTGCGCCACCTTAGACAAAACGAACTTAGCTAGGCCCTAATAGAGACTGAAGCTTTGTTGTATGTACCTGTTTTTGTATTGTCCTGTACTCAACCTTGGGCTTTGATGTCTGGCAACCACAAAAAAACGCCCTCACAAATTTTATAAAAGACAGGTTTTTAATTGGTCTTACACCCTCTGACGTCAGTACGTGTAGAGCGGCGGAAGCTGAAAGTTCTCCCAGTGGCAAACTAGCACATTGCTCGTAAGAGGTTGGCTCTTCAACTAGGTAGCGTGTATCAATGGAAGTGTCATTGCTTCTGAATATCATAAAAAAGACAGCAAAGAATTGGACAGTGTCTGAAACCAAGTGAGTTTCTTTTCGCGTTGTTTCGTGTTATCTGGGGCTACTAAAGACACTGTTGCGAAGTTGTTCCACTTGCTACAATGTGGAAACATGAGGAATTCGAAAGACACTGGAAGAAGGAATTTCCCGATGGGGAAGTGCCGAGAATGGACATACAGTCAGTGGAGGACATTGAAATGGAACTGGATAGATGTAAAGCTAATCAAAGAAAACTGCAGCAGGCGCTTGCGGAGGAAAAATTTAAAGTGATTTTCCTTCAAACCACTCTCACCAGAAGTAAGGAAAGTTATGACAAAGAAATGTGGGACCACACTAACAAGGACAAGTCGGATGTCGACAGCACGTTTTCCAAATCCGATGAGACACAACACAAACAAAAGCAGTCTATTGAAGTAAAAGACGCGGAACTCCCAGTGCAGCCATTGAAAGACCATACGATTAATAAACGAGGTGAGGATCCCACTCGTAATATTACAAGTCCATTTGGTCGGGATACGCCAAGAAAACCATGTAAACCCACCCCACCTCCGCGTAGACATCTGAGTTCCCAGAAGGTGGTCACCCCAGTACCTGCGTCGACCCACCAAGTGGTTGATGGCGGCTCCCCACCTCCGCGTAAACATCTGAATTCCCAGAAGGTGGTCACCCCAGTACCTACGTCGACCCACCAAGTGGTTGATGGCGGCTGTTTAAGCCGTGCTGAGGGTCAGTCTGATCGCAACAGTGACCACGAGTTTGAAGAGGTGGGACTGAACCATAATTTTGTCTCGAGGAACATCGTAAACCCCAGTGCAAAAGACTCTCTAAGACCGAATCCGCATAGGGATGCCCTGCGACAGTTTCATTTCAGCAGGGATTTGGACTTAAGTGATGATGGACGGCTTTCACCCATGGGCATTCAGCTGGCGGGGGGATCTGGACGCAGCACTCCTGACCGACGGAGTGATGGATATCAGAGTTCAGACTCAGGTAATTATGTTTGTCATTTGTGAATTAGCTATTGCTACTGTTGCTGCCATCAGTAACAACCGAATTGTTGGTGATAGTGATGGAGTTGGCTTGTTGGCAAAGTAGGTTAGAAGTTATTATTTGGCTCCTTGTGACACAGCCCCACGTGTTCAGTCATTCCACTTCTGTATGTCAAAGATGCAGTTAGTCAGCGTGCTTTGGGGAAGTTGGGTCCGGACTGATCAGAGATAATTTCTCACCTTGCATAGCGTGTTGGAAGAAATGATCATAAAGTGTGCTGATGGACAGCTTATCTGAAGATTGACAGCAGGCTATACAAATTCATGCTGCTGTAAGGTGCTCATTGAGGTTGAGTCAGTGGCCTAGACAATAATAGTTGTTGTGGGTCAATAAAATAGGTCATGGTGTCACATGTGGCCACAGGTTAAAAGATCAAAACAGCAACAACTCCATTCCTTATAGAATACAGGGCTTGAAATTCCCTGAAAAGCAGCTTTTAATGCAACACCATGTCACACTGATAATTTATGGATTAAGAGGAGACTTGGTGTCATACCTTATTCCAATGAGCTTTATCCAGGATAATTCGTAATAGTCCTCAGTCTGAAGTGCAGGATGTGTTAGAGAGAGACACAGGAAGAAAAAAAAAACATCTGTTTAATATCTGGGCTGAGTGCCAGTCTAAACTAGAGGTTAGTTTGTTTTTTAATTTGTAGTAGCAACAGTTGTCCTTGTCCATAAGACATGTTGGGTGGCAGTGGGCAACTCTAGGGCTGTGTGTTTTGCATTCCAGTTTTGGACACGGTAGCAGCATTAGTGGTTTTGGTCAGCGTGTGCATTTGCCTTTGGTTCATAAAATCCTGTGGTTAAATGTATGCCTTCTTTAACTTTCTGAGAAAGTCTGTTGCATGCACTCAGGTCCTGCTCTCATTCTGTCCTCTCTCTCTCTGTTTGTTTATTTGTTTGTTTGTTGATCCCTAAGTGGAATCTGTGGCCCTGCTTCCTCTTTTGAGATGTGAGGGCCTCCACATATAGTCTTCACTGTGTTCCAGAGGCCACCTGTTTAGGTCTTAATTTTTTTTTCTTTTCTCATGAGACGCTTGTGATACAAAGGTTTGTGGTTTTGGAGGTGGAGTTGTGTGCAGAGAAAGTGGTTGTCATCATTGTCTCTCTGTCCTTATCAAAGATGTGTAGCAGCTGCTTCATTTCAAACAAATATGAGTTTTAAGGCGTACTTTTACTTCAAGTAGCCTACGTAATTCTATCTAAATTGTATCTAAATACTGACTAAAACTGTCTGTAGTTGATAAGTAGGCCACAGAGGTACTGAGAGGTCAGATCTCATAAAGAACACTTGTTGATGTTGTGACATTGGTGCCTTTTACAACAGTACTGTCTTTGTCACTTACCTTAATCATGTCTTGTTAAGATTGATAAGAAAGGTTACACAACAGTGTAGAGTTAAGTGCAACAAAATCTTACACCTACAAGTAATACATGGTGTACAATGATCAGCACTGAACAACAGCAAGGAAGCAACTTGTACCTGTGTGTGTGTGTGTGTGTGTGTTTCCGCAAGTGTACCTTAATAAAGCTCCCAGCTACTCTGAGAATACTTTTGTGGTCGTGTACAGCTGGGTGCTGCAACCCTGATGGTGGGGTGGGTCTTTCATCTTTTGCACCACCTGCAATGGGCCTTAGCCTCTGCTGCACTATAGACAGAGAGACAGCGTGAGTGAGACGCAGGATGTTAGGCGCTCTACTGGTCTGACACATTTCCTCCGCGTTCATTAGTCAAGTATCTATTCTGCAACCTTGCTAACCTTGCTATGCTCCTCGGCTCCTGCCAAGAAAGAGTTGACTCTGGGTGAAAGTTAGGCTAACGATAGCTTAGCATATCACCCATCCAGGCAGAAGGAAGAGGGGTGGGTGCGAGGGGGGCATGGTTGTATTTGAGGTTACAGTATATTACAACCAGTAGGTTACAGCTAGAAATTTGTTAGGAAGCCAGAAAGCTTTAGAAATACCCGTTCTTTCATTTGGACTGACTTCATTGCTTCAGCCTTTTTTGTGTTGTAGGGCCTCTGACGGAGGGCCCTCTATCCTCTTGAGGACATATTGTGTCACCCCACACCATTTATGTAGACATACCTCATGCTTAAAGCACTAGGGCCTGTCCAGACCCATCCCTGCAGATCCTGTTTTTTGATGGGAAAAGTTGACTGTCTTCCTGCCAAACAAGTGTCCCCTTCTCTCTCTCTCTCTCTCTCTCTCTCTCTCTCTCGTACTGTGAGTGTGTGTGTGTGTATGTCTGTCTATCTATCCGTCTATTTTTCTGTGCTCATGTCACCATGGGTTTGTCTGAATAAATGTAATTCTATACACTGTCTACATACTACCAAATACTACACGGATGAAGGTAGATGACTTCCTCCTTTAGTGGGACAGATGTGCTAAAATCAGAACATCTTTGAACAAGGCGAATGACTGTAACCGTGATCTGCTGAATCTGTGACCAGAAACGTCTCTTCCTCTAATGAAGGACTGTATGTTACACCCTGTAACATTGTCAAAGATCATTTAGAACGCTTTATCAACCATCTCTGACATCGCTCCACACAAAGCAATGAAATGTCTAACCTGAACACTCTCATGTGATAACAATTTTTCTGGCCCAGGAGTCTCTGGGTGGGAGCTTGCTCATTTCTTCATTTGACTAATACTTTTCAATGCTCTTTGCATCCTGTCGAATTTCATTAGTCATATTGTATGATGCTTTTCTGATGCTCTTCTAAGTTAAATCAATTCTTCTATGCTTTAGAGGCTCCGGTTACATTTTTGAGGAAAATGTTATCCCTTTGGTAGTATGTTGGTAAGATGAAAATGAAAATAATGATAAATGAAATTTACAGAGAGCAAAGTCACTCAGTTAGCCTAAACAAACTGTCTGGTGTAACTAAAGCAATTTTGTGGTGATGGTGGCATGAGGACTGATTGAGGTTACCCGCCAAGGTTTGTGCTCAAGTTTGAATGTACTCAAAACGAAATAGATTCAGTTATTCAGTTAGGCTTAGTTAAGACTTTGAACTTGGCACTTTGCCCATAATTTAAACTTGGTGCCTAAAGTGTTTGTTTATCTGTTGTTTATCTGTAGGTTGTTATGACACAAGACACAAGAAATTTTCCTAGGTCTCATGAACGTATGGATAATTATAAACAGCTACAGTTCTGAACCTGCCATGATTAGAAATTTAGATTATGTATCAAATTAGAAATTTTGTGTGGCATTTCTTAACATTTCTTAAGGACGTGGACTTCAGGAAGACACAGTTGATGCTCTCTCTCTCTCTCTCTCTCTGTCTCTCTCTCTCTCCCTCTTTCTATCTCTCTCCCTCCCTTCCTCTCTCCCTTCCTCTCCCTTCCTCTCTCTCTCCCTCCCTCCCTTCCTCTCTCTCTCCCTCTCCCCCCCCCTCTCTATCTCTCTCTCTCTCTATCTATCTATCTATCTGTGTGTGTGTCTTTGCGTGTGTGTGGGTGCCCTGTATTTGTATGAGCATTCAAATATGATGGTGCTAATGTGCTATTGCATCTAGCTTTCAGGACCTCTGTGCAAGCTTTATGCAAGTACAGGATATGACAACCTGTTCAACAGAAGTGTGACACTTTGGGTAACACATTTGAATGCATGAAATGAGAAACTGTTCATCGATATATAAGAAGATTGAAATATCCCTCATTTCTTCTGTTGCTACTGTTTGCATGTGGCCTAATTAATGTGATGTGTGTTTCCTTGTTTTGTATGTGGCAATAGCATTTTCTTTGTTTATTCCCAGAGGTTAGATGTGGTAGTAGTCTCTCCTCCCAATTGAGGGTTGTTGGTTTGTGTGTCTACATGTGTGAAGGTGTGTTTGTTTCTGTCAGGTGCGTCTAGTATGCATGTAATGAAAGCATGACTCTTATCTCCTATCCTCACAGTGACAAAGAGGTTCATCTGATCAGCTGAGCTCATTTCACTGAACAGGTTACACATTACAGGTTAAGCTTGTTTGTCCCTTAGTTGCCTCTCCTATAGGGTTGCTTGATGTACCAAAATGTATTGAGTACCACGATCCCCTGGACTTGGTGTTGTCGTTTTCTCATTGTAGTTCCCTTACTTATCTATTTTCTTTTTTAATGTTAGCTGATGAAATATGTCAGAAAGTCATCAGCTTTTAAGGAGTTTTAAGTCCAATATTCTTCCATGTGCCATATCAGGTCAGTACTATCACTGTGCTGGCTCTGTCACTATCCAGTCCACAGTACTATTGGCATTGCTTAGTTGACTTGATTATCAGACCAGTTCCTGTTCTTGAGCAGGCACGTTGTTTTTCACACACCTGCAGTTAGATAAGTTGTAAAGAAATATTGAGCTATAATCTTTAAATCATTTCTCCTGTTGCCTTGGAGAATTTGGACCACTTCCAACATTCTTTACCTAACTGACTAATCCTGGTTTCAGTGGCATTGTCAGGCTACTTACCCTGTGGGGCCTCTGTCTTAAAAGCCAATGTTGGAGGTAGTGTTGTGAAAGTCCTGACGCATAACAGGCTGCTCCGAATTCACGGGTGCAGCAGCCCAAGAGTGCATCATTGTTACTTCCAAATGGAGTTGCTCAAAAGAAAAACAGATGATCTCCTCAGCTGTGGATGAGCCACAGCATCTACAGCTTTATTTGGGAGTTCAAAATATGATTCAGACGTCTGGCTAGTTTTGCTATCATTAAAGTTTTTTTTTCTTTTACTCAATATAGTGGTCACTATTGAGTCACAAACTATTCAGTCACAGTAGGAAGTGTTTGAACATAGAGCAAACTGTAAACAAAATATTTTTACTGCATACAGTCCACCACCCCCCCCCCCCCACCTACCCCCACACACATGCACACACACTCACACACTACACTCATACACACATTCTGCAGTCAATAAACCACACCACACACACACACTGCCTGCTCAGGCTGCCATGGAAACCTGTACAAAAAGAGCAGGAAATGCTGACCATTGTGGTCTCTGAGAGGGGAGATTGGTTTGTCTTCTCACCTTACTGAGGTGCCTTCCTCAGCAGCACTGCACCACAGCTCAACGGTTTGAGGGCAGGAACCCAGTGGATAGGTCAAGACGGACTTACTCATTAACGACTAAAAGTTCCATCTTGGGTGAAAGTGAGAAACATGGTCCTCATGACGAGAGTGGTGGTGGTGATCAGATCACAGATGACAGTTTAGGTAGCAAATAATGGTGACCACCGTGCTTTTTTTACAAATCAGTGGCAGCTAATGGTTTTACAGCCTGTGAACTGGACAAAGGTCACAGCGCTTAACGTCATGAATGGCAAATCATGCAGCAAAACTGCTGTGTGTATAACAGTGACATTCACAGAGGCTCTGTGCAATGCTGTTCTCTTACTTAATAGTACACACACATTTGAATTCTTGAATTGAACCCACCAATCGTATTTCTTTACAGACAGGGTTCAAATAAGAAAAGAGGTCAAAAAGAGGTCAGCTTTGACACTCATGGGTACCAAAAAACATCAACTGTGTCACACAGCAAGGCTGCCTATTACTGCTGATACAGAGCAGAACTTTGCAAATGGTTTAGATTTCCCTCTAGTTAGCACTGCCAGTCTTAACTCAGTAATAATTGATCTGTGGACGTGTCCTAGGCTGCCAGATATCAGAATTCAATAGTCACACATACACACACACACACACACACACACACCACAGATCTGTTCTGAAAAGAGTTGTTTTTTTTTAGATCGGTGGAGCAACAGGGTTGGCACTGGCTCTGTTTTTCCTGCTGGACATTTTGTTTACTTCTCCACCTCATCATTTTCACTTCCTCGTCTGGACCAGGTGAAAAGGGGAACAAGCAGAACAGTCAGATTTGCAGTGCTTGCACTGTGCTTTAAAGCACGCCACCACCACATGTGCGCTCTCTCTCTCTCTCTCTCTCTCTCTCGTGTTCATTTCCTGTTTCATTAACTGCTTGTGGGGAAATGTGTGGTACAAGAAACAGCATCACATTGACAACTAATATATGAACGATGATTACACTTAATCATTTGCATCGTACAAATACCATGGCATATACATATTTTTTTTTTGTTTGTGTGTGTGTGTATATATATATATGTGGGTGTGTGTGTATATATATATATATATATATATATATATATATATATTTTTTTTTTTTTTTTTTTTCCTAAAACTGAAACTGCTTTTTAAATAGGGCCTATGTGGTTAAAGAACCTGTAGTAATGCCAGCAGTAATACTGTAGCCTAATTGTTGATTATCCTATCTAAAATTGCTATCTAAACTGATGTGTGCTGGTCGCTGTAATGTGATGGTGAATAAACTGTGGCCTTCACTCCACACAGCACGTTGAGTGTTTGTATAATGAGAATCAGATCTCTTGCCTACTCATTTAATGATTAACTCTTCTTTTTTCTTTTCCGGGTCCGGCCGTTTATCGTTATGAGCAAGATTCCTGGAAAACACACTGAGTGATATGCACAGGTTGATATGATGCAGTGTTACGAGTGAAAAAAAAAAACACAAACATGTGAATGTGAGCTTCTTGCGAATGCTCTGATAGATAGCTGATTCATCAGTGGGCTCGATTAGATGTAGACAGCAGATCCTACTACATTAGGAGATACCGTAGCTGTGGCCTCTAGTTGTGTCTGCTTAATACCAGTGTGTTGTGAGTGTTTTAGTGGGTGTGTGTAAAGTGTGTAGATGGTTATATGAGTGCGCTCACAATGCCAATAATTGCCTCCTTTCGCCTCCGCTCTAGCACAATAGGTTAAGTCACAGAGCTAATAGTTAAGGACTCGGCTCATGACCTTTCAGCCTGGGTGGCGCATCTCTCACAGATGCCCCCCTCCTGCTTCGTCTAGCCTCTTAGCTTGCCCGCCCACACCCTTCTTTTGTCCATTATCAGCAGTCGAGGGTCTGGACATTTGACTCATCTCATAGACATGGGACTGAGGGGGCTCTGTGGCATGGGTAAAGTCACAGGCCATTTTGTAGATAAACCCACTGACCCATTAAGACATTGCCATCAGCACTCCTCTCCTGGCTTCTCTACAGCTACTGTTGCAGGTGATGTTTCTTCAAAGCAGCACACTTGTTGATCCTCTGTGTTTACATTTACATTTACATTTACATTTAGCATTTTGCAGTTGTGGTTGTCCAAAGCAGCTTATAAAAGTAGAATTAACAATCAAGCTACATAGAAGAAATCTTAGAAAGAATAGCACTAGGGGGCTAGTGTTCTATGTGATGAACCTACAGCACCATTTGTTAGTGCAATATGTGGTGATGTGTATAATTTATTTCCCCAGTTCATTTTGCTTGCTTGGTCAGACACCTGTGATCTCCATGTTGCCTAAATGTAAACAGCAGATAATGGGAACCTTTAAAAACCATGCAGTATTTGTCTGTGTTGTATTTAGTGTCCATATATGTTTGAGTATCTGGTATACATATAAGAGACTGCTTTAACTTGTCACTTGTGGGTAGAGTACATTGTCATGCATTGTGCACTAGGGGGCAGTAGAGAACAGCTTATGTGAATGTGTGGATCTGTTTTGACTGTGGGCTTGACCATCTCGTCTACCTCTGCTGACCATTGAGAGATTGGCAGGGCACCCCGGCGGTGCAGGGTGGACTGCGTTTATTGGGCTCAGTCCTGGGAGTAGTGAGCGCTGTGACGAATGGACTTCAATCTCATGTGGTGGGCTGGTAGCCCACGGCTATGTTGTGATTGATGTTTTGGAAAAGCAATTTGCTCTTGAGCAAGGTGTTTTCTTCTTTTCCTCTTCTCCTCCTCCTCCTCTTCTCCTCTCTTGCCCTTTTTCCCTTGCTTCTACCCACTTTCTTTCTCTCCATCTCCTGTCCCATTACGCTCATTTCTGTGCCTGGCTGTTCCTCCCCTCTTACATTTCTTCTCCATCTCTCCACCCTCTCCTTGTCTGCCTTGGTCTTTGGGGTGTTAATTTAAAGCACGTCTATTAGTCTGCTCTCTGCTGACCTGTCAGAGGGTTGAGGATGTTATTAGGGCAGTGCTTCAGTGACAATTCACAGTGAACACATTACACTTCACATTATTTGTGAGAAACTGTGGAAAGGAGCATTTTCTCTCTCCCTCTTGTCTATCTCTCAAACTCTCCTCATTTTCTTTCTCACTGTGTATTGTGATTGTACAGTGTGTGTGTGTGTGTACTGTATATGATGTTCTGTGCAGCAGCCATTTCCACATAGACAGAGCTGAAATAGGCCAAACATAGACTTCTGCACAAAAACAAAGCACATGTGTATGTATGTGAGTGTGTGTGTGTGTGTGTACGTGTGTGTGTCCATGCGCACGTGTGTCTGTGTGTATCTCTGTGAGGGCTGGGAGTTTCTCTTCCAGACCACCTCATCCGCTGTCTGTCCAATCACGTGCCGCTTCCAGGATGCTGCATCTGACCTCAATAGATCAAAGTGATTTTAGTCGGCACGGAACGTGCCAGCGCACTCACACGCCACAGACACCCGGGCAAGGCTGACTCTCTTTCTCCTTCTCTTTCTCTCTCTCTCTCATACATATACACACACACACACACTCCCTGTGCTTTAGACACAAAGGGTTATCAGAAAGTCAAGGTAGGGTCCCTGAGGATCTTCTGTGTGTGTGTCTGTGTGTGTGTCTATGGGATGGAAGGGCGGCCGAGGGCCAGTGGGGCCCCTTCAGCCCTGCCGGTCCTGCTGGGAAGGGATTGCTAATTGGCTGATGACAAAGGAGACAAAAGGGGTTATGGTGAACAGTGTGGCTGCTGCTCATGGGCCCTCGTGCACACACACACACACACACACACACACACACACATACCTGCACATTACCACACACACCCATGCTCTGTTTGCTCATCGCTGGCTTTTGCATCATAGACTTTTGTGGAACTTGGTGATGAGCACCAGCAGAAGTGACACAAAGGAAAGCTAGTGTCCATAATAGGCCCCCTGTTACCAATAAATTCTTTAAAGTGTCCTGTCCTCACCCAGTGGTTTCCAGCAATGCAGCCTAATCATGCTCACTTCTAGAAGGATGAATGTGACTGCACAAAATTGCAAATGGTCCTCTTGCTCTCTTGAGCACATTGTAGCAATATAGGAAAGAAATGACAAAGAGTGGCACACTGCTGCACTCACCCCTTGTACAGACTACACAGTGAATGGATTATATTTCATTATGAAATGTTTGAACAGACCTTAATGAAGATTTATTTCATTTTTGAGGCGCGTGTGTGTGTGTTTGGTAATAGAGAGAGAGAGAGAGACAGAGACAGAGAGAGAGAGAGAGCGAGAGAGCTCTGGGGCAGATTGTGCAAGAGAGGCTTAAAAAAAGAACCCATTATGGTTTGGTGGTGTATAGAGAGACTAGATGGAGATGGAGGGGACATGCAAGCAGGCATACAGAGTGTAGGCAGATGATGGGGGAGGGTGCACTTCAAGAGTAATGTGTCTTTACATGCATTCTTATATGCATTATCTCTGTGTGTGTGTGTTTATGTGTAAGACATGATTGTCTTTGATGAGCCCTGTTGGTTTTTTCCAGATTAGGATGTGTGGTGTCGCTTCTAATAAAGGCAGCCCCCACTCACACAAACACACACACACACACACACACACACACTCACACACACACACAAACACAGCCTAAAGGCGCAGTCTGGACGGCCACTGAACACCAGGAGCAATTAATACTCTGCCCTCACTGAGGCAGCCCCAGCACAGCAGAGAGCTAAGCAGACGTGCTGAGACACCTTCATATACACCTAACCAGCGTAGATATCTCTACAGTCTATTCAGCTTTATTGAGATTCATTTGAGATTTCAGCGTCTTGAGAATGGATTCTGACCCGACTGATTAAATTATCCATCACCAGCTGCAGTTATTGTGTAATTATTATGGCAGTCAGTCTCTGCCCGTGTGTGTGCGTGCGGGTGCGTGTGTGTGTGCGTGATACTGTCTGGTGTGGTGTCTCATCTGTGCTCCTAGGAGCTCATCTGAGGTGGCATGGAAAAGCCGTGGGTTTGCCAGAGGAGGCTGGTGGAGGCGAGTTCATTCAGACGGGACTGGGAGATTAGTAGTGGTGCGGAACGTGAGGATATTTGCTTTCTTTCCGGTTGTAGCTTCCAAGCGCTGCGTTTATTGGATGGAAGCATTAATTCATGACCCCCCTCTCTTTATCTCTGTCTTTCTCTCTCTCTCTTTGGCTCTCTCTCTTCTTCTCTCTCTCTCTCTCTCTTTCTCACACACGCTTGCACACTCTGTCTCCTCAGGACTCCTGGTGATGGAGGCATTGAGCTGGAAACAAAGCTGTCTGCCTCCTGCTCTGTGTGTACCGTATGTATCTCTCCATGTAAATATTCTGTAGGGCTGTGTGTCTGTGTGTCTGTGTGTCTGTGTGTGTGTGTGTGTGTGTGTGTGTGTGTGTGTGTGTGTGTGTGTCTGTCCTTGCATCTGCATGCATGTGTGTGTATGTGTGTGCGTACATGCCTTTATGTAACTAGCATACAGAAGAAAGCCAGCAGCAGCAGCAGCAGCAGTCGTAGCAGCAGTAGCAGTAGCCATCACCACCCCCTCCTCCACCCATCTCTCTGTCTGTCAGTGTCAGCCTCAGTGGCTCCTGGCTGCCTGTGCCCTCAGCTGGAGCAGATAAGGCCTGGCATTGCCACTGCCACTGCCACGGCCTTGGCCTCAGCCAGCCTCCAGCCTTCAGGACTAGGGGCACTGGAGAGAAGTGGGGGTGGAGGGCGGAGGACACTGGCTGGGGGGGGGGTGGGGGTGGGTCAGTGCCAGTGGAAGAGGCCATTGGTGGAGATTTGCCTTTGGGCATAGGGGGTTGGAGTGGGTTGGGGTATGGTGTTTTGAGGATCAGGGAGTAGAAGGGGGTTGTGTTTGGGGTCAGACGGAGCGCCGTGGGTTCACTGGAAGAGCAGTCACAGCTAGCAGAGCTGATACGCATACACACACACACACACACACACACACACGTACACACAACCATCAAGCCCCCACCCTAGGGCAGAGCACTGACTGAGTAGGCTGGGGGGCAGACAGGCGGGGCTTTTTGTGTGTGTGTCTGTGTGTGTGTGTGTGTGTGTGTGTGTGTGTGTGCGCTTTTATGTGTGTGCGTGTAGTGGGGTACCGGGGGTTTCTGGGCAGAATAGACCACACAGAGACCGAAAGCTATGATTGGCTGCTATGCTCACCGGCTAATTACTCTACATATACACACACACACACACACACACACACACACACACAAACACTCACTCACTCACTGACTCACTCTCAGGTCATCCCCTCTTCCTTCTCCCCCTCTCTGCTCCCCTCCTCCAGTTGCCCTGATTGGCTGTCTCCCTGTTTGCGGGAGCCCTGACTAAGTGGCACAGCCACATTTCCAACCCTGCTTAATTATGCAGCAGTGTGGCCTTCACCGCCCCAGCCAGGAAGAAGGGAGTGGCTGCGGGGTAGAGGTGATGCTCTGAACCCCACCGACCCCCCAGGTTGTGTCCTTTGTTTGGACACTGGATTGGGCCCAGTGTTTGCTTGCTGTGTTTGTATTTCCTGTGGTGGAGATTGGAGGGTAAGTGTTGGAAAGAGACTGACTGGATCCCAAAGATGTAATAATAGCATGAATCAGGCAATCATGAGGCAGGATTCAGTTAGTGATAACGGTGGCTGAGGTGTCCCAATATAGGGGAATAATGGACGAGGCGTGGATGAAGAACAGGACGCCGCCGAATGCAGAGTTAATGCTAGTTACGTTTTTCAGGGTTCAGGTCTTAGCGCTTAGTGGGGATTCAGATGTTCTGTCTGGTGATGAGTGGAAGTGGATTGTGTACACAGAGATGAACAAGAGGAAGAAAAGCTGTGCATGTCGATGTTTTCTTATACTTCAGAATATCTACAGTATACATCAGTATACATAGGGATGCTGTGGTTGCTATGGTGATGGCGCCGCACTATGGCAGTCTGATACCGCAGCTCCCACTCTGCTATTTTTCACCGTTTGTGACTAGCATTGCGCTGGATCATGCCTTTTAATTATCTGTTACTTTTTGTAACAGATAATTACCGTCCGTCCCTAACAGTTTTGAAAGTTTAGATTAGTTTGGCATTTCTGCTGAGCACTCCAATTCAAATAATAGCGCTCAGACTAGCTCTGCCGGGCGCCTCCATCTGCGGAGCTGTGGCATCTTCTTTTGCTGTGTGTGGCAGAGACAGAGTGGAGGGAAATCGGAGACTGTGGAAGTGATGTTGAGACGTGGAGGAGCGGGATGGAGGAGTGGCGTAGAGGATGGTTCACTCATGGACCATGTGCCAGCAGAGGGCTACCTACGTTCTGCTGGCCAGGTTCAGAGGAAGGTGGCACCTGCCTACCAAGCGTTTTGGCTATGCAGTGGTCTCCATTCTCACATGGGTTGGCCAAGTACTGCCATCTCCATAACCACCCATATGCGATGTCCTGACTTCAAAGCAGCTACGGTTTCTGAAAGGTGCTGGATACAAGCTGACTAACCACATTTGGGTCCGTAGACTACATGGGTCCTGATCCCATATGGACTAATTCCCATTTATTTGCTTTTGCTCTATCTTTCTTTTTCTCTTTTATTGAGCTAATGATTTAATTTACGCAATTTTACTACATGTTTTACATTCGTATTTCAATGTATGTGACAAATAAACTCCTTGATCCTTGATTCTTGACCCTTGAGAATGGAATAGAGTAGAATTGATGGGCTATGTGGTGGGATATGGTTGGGTATCTAGCTCTATGATGCAGTTGTGTGTTTTTGTTCCCAAGTGGGCTGGAATGGAGGGACAGATTGTGTGCAGTAGAACAAGGACGTCTGTTGTGGTGTATTAGTGGCCATCTTTGCATGCAAGCACACTGAGTGTGTGTGTGTGTGTGTGTGTGTGTGTGTGTGTGTGTGTGTGTGTGTGTGTGTATGTGTGTGTCCATGTATGTGTGTGTGTCACTCTAGCAGATGGTAGCCCTGAGCTCACCCTGACCCAGTGCAGCATCAGGAGGGAAAGCTGATACATCCTCATGCCTGGGAGGTCGGTGGCTTTTCAGGTCCTCTCTTAGGTCCAGTGCTGGAACACACACACACACAAACACTCACGCTCACACATATTACTTTATCCATCAGAGCTGTAGTTCTCAGACCTTTGCACAAGGGAATAAGTGTGTGTGGGGGGGGGGGGGGGTATTTTCCAAGGGTGTGAGGTTGTCTCATCTTAGGCCAGCTTCACAGCCTGACGACTCCAGACACAGCAGTGTGTTTGATGTGTGTTATATGATTGACATTTAGACCCTGGCCAGTGGCCACACCATCACAGCAGTATGTGCACTGTGAAATGCCACACTGGTTTTTGATGTGTGTGTGTAAGCGCGCGTGTGTATGTGTAAGCATAAGATTGTGTGAACACACATGTAAGTGTTGAGATTATTCTATGTCTGCATACGTAGCCATTTGAGTGAATGTATAAGGCATGTATGCAGGGGTGTGTGTGAATGCACATGTTAATGCTGGTATGAGATTATTCAATGTTTATGTGTGTATGTAGTGTCTTAATTTATGTGTGTGTGTGTGCGTGTGTGTGTGTGTGTGTGTGAAGCTGCATGAGCAGTTCCTTGTCTTAATGTGTGTGATGAGCCCGTGTGGAGGAGAGGCCATTAACAGAGCTCTTTGCTTCCCAGCATGACCAAGCATGAATATTTCATGCTGTCAGCTTGTGACGTGGCAGAGCGATAACCACATGACACACATGTGTTTGTGTTTGGTGTGTAACTGCTGTCTCTATATGTCCCTTATGTGTCTGTTTGTCTGTCTTTGTGTGTGTGTGTGTGTGTGTGTGTGTGTCAGTGCAAATCAGACTCCACTCCCGCCGCAGCCATATGTGTGTGTGTGTGTGTGTGTCTGTGTGTAAACCATGAACTTGTGTTTATTTAGTTCGCCTGATATGTCAAATAGCCTTCCAAAGGTCCGTGGCCCCTGATGCCCTCCCACATATGCAATGGTTAGCGTAGTGGAGAAGGCAGGACTAATGAGACAAACACACACACACACACACACACACACACAACCTCCACTGGCAGTGATGAGCTGACATAGAGTACTGAAGTAGCAGTCAGCATCCCAGACTCTCAGACAAAGGAGCTCCTTTCCTCTTGCAGATTTATTTTTGATGAACAGCCACTTGTCTCCAGGCTGAGTGCTCTCCATGGTCTTTGTCTCTGTCTCTCTGTTTCTATAACCCCCCTCCACCCCTCGCCTCTGACTGCTCTTTGACAGTTTGTCTCTATGTGTGTGGAAGCAATAGTTAGGCTCTCTTTGTTATCCGTTTAATGTCTGTATGTGGGTCTGTGTGTGTGTGTGTGTGTGTGTGTGTGTTCTACAGTGTATCTATTAGCATTACATCTAGTTACTCCTTCGTAGTCACAGTAAGCAATTCACATTCAGACTTAGTGGATGTAATGATCTGTGCCCTGAGGTGCATTCAAAATGGATTGTTCAATGGATTTCCGCTTACACTGACACACACACACACATAAACGCTCATACACACACACACTTTATGGCAAAGGCATGAGATTCCAGTTTGAATTGCTAGTAAGTGATCCCTTTAGAATGACCTCCTGGCTGGATCTGTTCTGCGTGTGTGTGTGTTTGAGTGTACATGGGTGTACTGTATGTTATGTGTTGCTATTTGCTTCCAGCTGCCACATTAATCAGCCCCTTTGTGGGCGGACAAAGAGGCGCGCGGGGCCCTCTCTGTGGACTGCCAGGGGGGATCCTCCCTGAGCTTTGTCTCCTAATTGAGGTTGTGCTGCCCGGGTTTCCCCTCTGCTGGAGGGAAGATGGGGTCTCGTGTGTGTGTGTGTGTGTGTGTGTGTGTGTGTTGGGGGGGAGACATTTTTTTTGGTTGCCAGGAGCATGATGCATGAATTTCACCCTAATTCAGATTTCTCCCTTTCAAGTGCTGCACATGGGCTAATTGGAATATTTATCAAGCTGAAAAGGAAGTGGTTGTAAACACTGATTTTCGCCTGTGTTTTTTTCATGATCTTGACAGATCTGCCTGGCGGAGCAAGGGCAGAAATGCATAGAGTGGGAAAATGCTAATTAAAACAACCCCTAATGAATCAGACAGCTGAGACAGAGATAACAAAAAATAATAAAGATTTATTGACTTGCTCAACAAATTAATGACTTTCAGTCCACCTTCCTTTATTCACAGCCATAATTTCCTAGCGATGTTGGGAGCATTTAGTTAATAGGAGTGGTTTGTGGAGTGGGGAAGTGGTTTGGAGATTTTCCCTACCTGTGAAAGCATTTACCTCTTGAAATTGCCTTGTCTCGGCTACTGTACTTTATAAATCCGGGGATGGTGTTACCTGCCTGGAGAGTAAATGGAACAATGGAACAAACAACATTGGCCAAAAAAATAATGACAGCAGCGAGTGAGAAGAGTAAACATAAATGCCTGGAGTTCATGGAAACCCTGGAGTAAACACCATTATCCAGTCTAGATATGATGAAGACTAGTAGGTCTTGGGGTCTCAGTATCTTTAGGGTGCCCAGCTGGGTGTATTGTTTCTCTTTCTTTAGTGGCGATGGGGAGGGGGAGTCTTTTCTCCTTGGCTCCTCTGAGGGAGACCTTTGCCGTAGGCAACTTCACCATGCAGAGGCTGTCTCAGTCTTAACCCCCCCTCCCCTCGCTGACAGCATGGGAGGGCTGTGAGCTACCATGTTTTGCATTCCTCTGAAAACATGGAGGGGGGCAGCAAGGAAGATGTGGCTTGTTGCCACGAGAACCGCTGAGAGAGGGGGGGAGATGACAGGACCCATCTGTCCTAGTCTTGTTCTCTTGGTCCTCTCACACCTGCTCCACAGCCGTTGGACTTTCTTTCTTTCTGTCTCTTTCTTTTATTCTGACCTTCTTCATTACCTCCTCTCGCTTCTTTTCTCCTTCTGCATCTGTACTTCCATTCACCCCTCTACTTTTTGGTGATCACCCTTTCATCTGCTTTTGTCACATACACCCTATGATCTGTGCCCTTTGGCACCACTTTCATGCCAAAATATCTCCTCCTCCTCGTCATGAGACACACACACATACACACACACACACACCATATAGCCTAAAGTATAATATTTCATGAAATTGTTAAGGTAAGTTATATTATAACAGCACCATCTCCTTCCCTCTCACATTTTTTGTTGTTGTATGTGTCATCCTTGCCCTCCTCTCCCCTCTTTTACAGTTTTCAAACCCTATCCTCCATTATTTCTGCTGATAAAGCAACATTTCTGAATTGGCCTACAGTTGACAAATAGAAGCCATGTTTCTCTTCATATGGAGACAATACTGAGAAAGAGGCCAAAACACGTGGATGTTACAGAGGGAGGTGGTGATGGGTGGGGAGGGAGGTGGTGATGGGTGGGGAGGGAGGAGGGGAGAGCATCACTCCAGAGCCCATAGCCTACCCCTCTTGAGAGCACACCACTAATGTAGCATCATCATCTGAGAGAGAGAGAGAGCGGTCGAGTCTGACGGATGAGTAAAAGAAGGCAGAGCAGCAAAACGGAGACATATAACAGTAAAGAGAAGCACAAGACAGCGATGTGGAGTTGATTGTAGTCTATTTTTGTAAAAAAAAAAAAAAAAAAAAGACAGACAGAGAGCGAAGAAGCTGCGTGATCGCCTTCCTTCAAGTTTCATTTAGCAGAGGGGGGGACTGAAGAAAAATAAAGGGCATAAACAACGTAAGAAAGACACTGATAGAGATTGTGGGTGAGTGCAAAGACCGTGAGCGAGGAAAGGAGAGAGCAAGTGCGCGGGGGAGAGGGAGTGCTTTCCCTTGCCTAGCAACGGTTCGCAGTGAGCGCGAGGCTTCAGCCTGTTGTCTTGTAGTAGCGCGCGCGAGTGACTGTGAGTGTGTGTATGTGGAAGACGCGGTTAGGAACCGAGGACAGCTCCTGCACTCCCTTCGCCTCCTTTCAATCTCGTCTAGTCCGCGCCACCCCAGGTGGCTTTCCCCTCCTCTCGTGCTCTGAGATGACAGCCTCTCTTCATCAGTGAAGACAGAATAGAAGGAGCCGGGGAGCTCACGGATAGAACAAGCCAGCGAGAGAGCGAGAGAGCAAGCGAGTAGCGAAGAAGAAGTAACGAGAAAAAGGGACGCGTTAACGAAACGAGCCTGGAGGAAGCACCAGGATCCAGGATGGAGCACCTGAGCACGCGGGGTCTGCCCAGGCTCTCCTGGATCGACACTCTCTACAGCAGTACGTATACATTCTCATCAGTATCTCTGGACCACTCCATCGTTATTCTCTCCTCCGCCCTCTTCTCTTTTGACCGAGACGAACGTCTAATCGCGTTATGAGCTGGGCATTTGACACAGGGCGCGGGATCTGGGCAAGGATTTGTGTATGAGGAATGAATGGTGGTTGGACTTATGTTGCTAAGGATTTATATGCATTTTGTCCTTCTTTTTTAAATTGCCGTCTATGTTTTTGTAGAGGAGTGTTTGTGGGGGTGTTTTTGACCATTTGTGTTTTGCTCTGTGTGTAAATATTTTGGCTGTGTGTGTGTGTGTGTTTGTTTTGTTTGTGGAGTTACCCCCTGTTGATGCCTGTGCTGATCACTTGAGGTAATCTGACCGCATAACATGAAATCCATCTGTTTGAACATTTTTTCCCATCTGAGTTATTTGAGTATTATTTTTATTTGACCCAGATTTGTCCCGGTTTCAGTCTATTGAGGCATAATGAAAAGAATTTATGACACTCTGCAGTTTCTGTATACTGTATGCCCATTGATTTGACTGTTTACATGTTTCTGAGCAGTGATGTCATCCTGATGGCAAAAACAGCACCTACTGTAGCTGTGTATGGGTCGAACATGGGGGTGGTGTGTGTTGGGGGGTGTGCAGTGCGGTTGGTCTTGCTGAAAGGTTTAGTTACATAAAGAGAGATGTGCAGGCGCACATGACAGAACGGGTAACACTGATTATAATGGAAAATGAAATATGTTGTGAATAATTTATTCTCTAAAAACAATATAACACATTAATAAAATGCCCTTGTGTGCTTAACTTCAGCACTTCGGATCCCTGCTAAAATTGACTTGGGCTACTCTTTCAGTGTTCTCTTACAAACTCGTTGTCTGGAGCAGTTGTTTGCTTGGAGTCTAGTCTCGGGGATTATGCATTATGTAACCATCTGTTTTATTTGTTTGTTTTTTTCTCTGTTTGTTGTATCAGAACTGGTTTGACTGTTGGTTTGCTGAAAGGGAGGGAGAGGCATAGTGAGAGTCAGTGTGAGTGAGGGATGAAGGCAGGCACTGTGTCTGGTTGTTAATGGGAGATGAGGCAGTGAAACTGTGCCCTTCCATATTGTCTGAGCAAATGGGTTTATGGTGCAAAACATCTGTTGGGGACACTAACGCTTTTTGTCAGCCTTTGATGACTTCATTGGTGGGATGGGCGGGATGTTCAGCAAAAATCACACACACATTCTCATCTCTGACATAAAGGCTTAAGAGAGCCCATCTGTTGATGCTAGCACAGAAATACACATGAACTCCTTACCTGTTCAATTACGTAATGCATCTTCTGATAGATCATTATTCTTTGCTTGCTACAGGGTTAGCTTTTTGACCCCATTCTGTTTTGAATGTGTGGCCTGTGTAACCCAAAATTTAAAAAATGTAGAGCCTAAATTAAAAATGTATGAACTCTATTAAAAATAGATGCACCATCATACACAACAAAGGATGTTCCTTTCAGATACTGTAGCCTTGCTGTATCCAGCAGGCTAAAGTCAATATTGTTGAGTGTATTTACAATGTTAAAAGTAGCATCTTCTAACCACAGAAATCGCAGTAAACTTGTTTGATGTATAGCAGAAGCCGTTGGTATTTATAGTATATATGTATGTGTTAGCATACGCTGGCTACTGTAGCAGAAAAATGCCTTTTCTTCCAGTTTCTCATTTCTTCCTATGCTAGTGCTACCATTGAACTGTTATGACTGTTTCAGTTCCTCCCATGTCTCTTTCTTTTCTGTAGTGCTGTATGTTTGAACAGGGCATCTTAGAGTGGTTATAGTTGTCTTTTGGGTCTTTTGGTGAAGACCTCCACTGAAGGAGGTACACACATAGGCAACATACAACACATTGCAAATGGTTCAATATCTGGATGTACTCTGGTCTGTGTGGGAGAGACAAAGCATATTTGTGTGCCTTGTATCTCATTTCCCTATCATTTCCCCCATGCCAGATGTCATGTTCGTGTGTCCTTGGTACATAAATTGCCATCTATGCAGTGTAGAGGTTTAGACTCAACACTTTCTGTATACTATGGATAAAGACATTTAGCTATGGAAAAAGGATACTTTTTAAATGATGTAAAATCATCACTGACCAATGAAATACACTCAATGTATCCTGATGTCCCCTCCTCTCTCTCTCTCTTCTCTCTCCCTCCCTCTCTTTCTTTCATGTTTCATCTGTGTCTTGGCATCCCGAGGCCCCACCCCCCTCTCATCTTTGTTAGGCTGCCTCTCCAGGCTCAAGCCTAAATGCTTTTTTTGCCCCGCAGCCTGGCGCACTTCATTACTCATCCAGTGATGCCATGGAGATGCTCACTTCTCTCTCTGATAGTCTCTCTAGTAACAACCTCCTGCCAGGTCTCTGTACTTCTCTTAGCTCAGCAGACAGAGCACATAGTAGCTCAGACACAAAGGCTCTGGACATACAAGGCATACATGAGCCATGTATATGCACAGACACAGAATTGGAGGAAAAATTGTTGTCGTAGTGATGGTGGTGTTGGTCACATGACTGTGGGTGAGCAGCATGCAGAGGCTGGTTATGTAAGAAGGGATTTCAGCAGTAACAGCAGCAGTAGAGACCCCCCCCCTGAATCCCTCCCTCATCAGCACCCCCTGCCCCCCTTGGCTGGGTAATCCTGCTGAATGCTATGGCAGCCGACTGGGATTTTTTGCAGCTTTGGGAGGCCAGGGATTAGCACACCATGTGTCCATGATGGGAGTTGGAAGGCCAAACACACGTAGAGGTGTCAGATGTTGCCCCACAGGGTTCTAATCTAGTGATGTGGGGATGCTTAGAACTGTGTTTATTGGGGGAGGGGGGGGCACTTCCTGATATTAATTGTTTTTGCATGTTTTCTGCAAGTCAAACACATACATGCACACATGCACATGCTCACACACACTCACACACTTGATGTGGATAAACACTCATAATGTACAACTACACTTTTGAGTCTTGAGGTATTTTATCCTGTAGGACAGTCACCTTTTCTAGCTTGCAGCAGAAACAACACAACCAACCATCTGCCCTGCATTTGGCCATACTGTGCCTCTAGCTCTGAGACAGCTTACGCAACTGGGACAGGGGACCAGGATGCTGTGTATGAGCTCACAAAAGATTCAAGTTCTTCTAAAGTCAGGAGTGTTGCTTTAAGAATGATTTAAGATTTAAGAATTGGAAAATAACATTGTCAAATATTCAACTGTATTTAAGTACAAAATCAAGTTAGGTTCACTTCAAGTTATTAGATTTGTGTTGGATTTACATTATCATGTAGACTGAAATTTTCCAAATTAAAATACTCCAAAGGGCTTCACAATTCTTGGTGCTGTAGTAATTTTATTCCAGCTTTTTTCTCTAGAGTAGTGATTTTCATGTTGATTGCTTTCATGGGAACAGCAATCAGTGCAGAGCTCAGAGAGGAAATGACATGGCAGGACAACTCAAAACAGTCCATGGCTTCTCTTATATAGGCCAGTGGTATTGATTTCACAAAGAGGGATTTCCTGCTCTTGCCTTCTTTCAGCGCTACCAAGCCTCTCATCTACTGTGGGCAGTCATTTAGGATGTTGTGACTGTGAGAGTGAGTGTCTGCGCTCCACTGAAAGGGCAGTGGCATCGCACTCAACCAATCCATCTCACACACACACACACACACACACACACACACACACACACGCACACAAACGCACAAACACTGTATCTGTAGACCTGAGAGAGAGAGAAAATGAATGTAAGAAAGAAGGATGCTTGAGTGAGAATAACTGGTCTCTGTGTTGCAAAAGGAGTTCAGATCAATGGTCTCTGTGGCTTGCAGTCTCATTGTTTTCAAGTCCATCAATCAGGGCCTATGAGCTTATGGATGATCAAAGAGAGAGAGAGAGAGAGAAAGGTTGGCGTCTCGGGTGCCATGGCTTGGTGCCCTTATACAAGACTTCTGCTCCAGACAACCATCCCTGGATTTACAATTAGTTGTTAATCACTATTCCTGTACTGTACATCAAGGCCCACCTCACAAGCATTACTTGTTTTGCCATTTGTTTGGGAAAAAATAAGGCATTAAACTAGGATTTGTGTTTGTCGTGTAAAGTCAGAGGGATTCTTGCTTTGTCAGCTGCACCGAAATATAAAAGCTCTTTTGTGGCCCTGATGAAATTAGTAAGTGGATTTATCGACCCTCTCCCTCCCACCCTGTCACTGGAAACTCCAAAGCTGCCTTTGTCCTTCATGATTTTACTTCTGCACCTGTGCTGCTGGACCGATCGCTCACAACATTCGCTTGTTCTGTTGAGACGTTCTGCTCACAGTTGGCGGTGTCCATTTCAAAGCACTTTTGTGCTTTTCCCTTTTGTCTAAGCCTTCCATTTTTCTGTGTAACTATGGGAACTGAGGCAATGTAAGAGATCCGTGCTGCTTTTGGACTGTGTGGCTTGGGAACGCTGTGTATCTTGCTGAACAGAAACACACAGTTAGCTCGGACAAGACAGACGACGGACCATTACATAATAGTAGTGCCTCGATGACCACAGAAACTCACCCTATCCATTACGAACCATATTCTTTCTGTGATTTGCATGCTTTAGCCTGGAGAGTAAGCGTTACGTAAGGTTTGCCAGGGTAATATCTGTAGCGAATTGCACAAATTGGCAGTGATTTCGCCTACAGTTTTTCTCTTTCTCTCTTTTTTTATTTGTGAAGCATAGGAGGGGAGAGAAGTCGAGGGCATAGAGAGGGAGTCATTGAGTACCTACAGCCGTGTGAGCAAGTGTGGTGTGTGTGTGTGTGTGTGTGTGTGTGTGTGTGTGTGTGTGTGTGTGAGAGTGTGTGGCTCTGTGAAGCCCTGAAGTAAGAGTTTTGTTGGGTAATTTATCAGCTGTTTGCTACGAAGCCCCACCTGCCACAGACCTACTCATTAATATTTTGCTGCAGCATCTCTTAAAGAAAAAAAATGACTGCAGAGAAGATAACATTCTGGGGGACATCAACTGTAGTACAGTGACAAAAAAGGCTACAGACACACACACACACACACACACACACACACACAGACACACACACACACACAGACACCCACATTGAATGTTTAATAGATTGACTTATAAATTGTGGCAGCTGGCTGGTAATTCAAAATGTTGGGGCAGAAGGCATGATCTTGTATTTCTGCCCTTTAGTTTTTTGCTTTCCAGCAGATCCTGTTGGCCTATGGTAGCCCAAAGCTAAATGGATGTTATTGGGTACAGATAGTCCTTTGGGGGCTGTCCCAGTCTCTCAAACATTTAATCTCAAACCTTTGTTAATGTCTGCACACATTCTACCGAGAGGATATGAATTTGTGGTGTCATGTGACATGACGTTGGCAGTTGTGCTCAGTGCAGTCTGCATAGCTCTGGGCGTTGAGATGAGAAACGCTCTTACGACACACTCTCCGCTCTCAGGATGCTTTGCATGAGTGCAGTTCAGCGCTGCAGCTTGTTCTCAACAGGCATCTCCTACAGAGAGTGTGTCTTGGAAAACATTGCTTTTATTTGGGCGATTGATGAAGTCCTGACGCTCCTCCTCCAGTCTCCCTGGATCGTATCACACATCCTAGAGCAGAGCTACTGTCACTGTCTCTGCATGGAGATGATGAATACAATTTAACTTCACGCCAGCTGGCATATAGCTTTGATGAAGGCGACATATAGGCTTTTCTTGTTGGTTTCCAACAACTGGTAATACACTGGTAATACAGGGACACTAGTAAAACAGTATGGTTATTGTTGGGTGACATATGCAGATAAACAAGCTTTCAGCCATATCTCAGACAAGTCTGTGTAACTGCTGTGTAACCCCATTTACAACCCTGGAATGTGCATTATTTTATGTTATCTGAATGGCAGGGACACTAGTAAAACAGTTCTGTTGTAAATGTTGATGTATAAATAGAATTCAATTCAATTCAAATTCAGATTAGTTAAAAATTCTAATTGAATTGAAAATAACACTGATTCAGGAGTTTATGTATGTTCCTCAGCCATATCATGACTGTGTGAGCTTGGGGGATTTTCTTCCTTGAGACATCAGCCCTATGTCACCCGACAACCGCTTCACTCCTCTAAGGAACGTTTTCTAGCACGGCCAACACCTTGTGCAGGTCAATCCAGACTCTTCTTATATCTGGTTCCGCGCTGGTGGAATGACTTTCCAAGTGCTACCAGATCAATTGATACCCTCTCCACCAATTTTGAGAATGCACTTAACTTTAATTGTTGTAGCTTGAATGTTATCCTCTTTCATAAGTCGCTTTGGATAAAAGTGTCTGCTATATGTAAATGTAAATGTAAATGTATCAGGTCTTACTGTGACCTTTTGAACGGGACACATTTTTTATCTCCACACATGTTAACATGTGGTGGTATTTTTTTATTTTTTGTCTCCTCATATTTTAAGTAAATATGTCCATAATACACAAAAACAGTGGTAAGACACAGTCATGAGCTTGTTATTCAGACATTGACGATGGCCAATCAGATGTGACAGAACTCAAACAAAGGAGGTAATGTCATGCTGTCAATCCCCAAATGTATATTCTCTACACAAATACAGGCTTCAACTTGGACAGTGTTTTCCCCAGTGTAATCGTTCTTAGTCACCTAAAACCAGATTTTGTGTGTGGATGCTGTCATCATTTGCATCATGGCTGTTGTTATGGACTCCTTGTCCTCTCAGGGCTTGTCAGTGCTCTCCAGTGGTCGACAAGCTCTTCTCTCAGACTAGTAATGGAGCCTTCCTGCCTCTCCCTGCGATGGGTGGAACAATGACAGGCCAGACTACACACACACACACACAAACACCAACCAACCAGGCTACAGCAATGGGTTCCTTGTCCTTGTTTACATCCGAGTGGAAGTCAGGGTGTGATTAAGCATGCAGGGCAGTGGAGCGAAAGAGGAGAAGCAAAGATCGGAGGAGAGAGAGAGGAAGGTGGGATAGATAGAGAGAGAGTGAGAGAGGGAGGGTGAGAAGAGAGAGAGTGATGGAGTGAGTAGAGAAAAGGGGAAAGAGTGGGGCTTCCATTAGAAGGGTGGCTTGGAGGCACTTAGAGCAAAGAAACACAGGACAGTCGGTGTGCCTTGTAGATGAATTGAGGATGGGAAATGGGAAAAAAGTCAGAGCAAGAAACACTGAAGACAACACAACAAAATTATTTGTTTTATTTGAAAGAAATTATGGTCATTGTTGGGTGACGTATGCAGATAAACAAGCTTTCAGCCATATCTCAGACAAGTAGACTGTGTAACTGCTGTGTAACCCCATTTACAACCCTGGAATGTGCATTATTTTATGTTATCTGAATGGCAGGCCATCCATTAACATCCGTTTACATTGCATGTTCACCTGCTAGTATAATTCCAGTGTGCTTTCTTTGTGCTCAGAATATGTCTGTGCCATTTGTTGGGTTGAAGTGTCCCGAACAGCCTCCACTTCCCAACAGGAAATACACCCTTGAATGACACCCTGTGCTCTTGGTTTGCAACGAAGAGGCATGAAACAGAGAGTGCTGCTGTGAGAGAGAAAAGCTGCGCACAGGAATGAAAAATGAAGTGTTTTCAAGAATAAAGTGGGTTTATTAAAATAAAAGGAATGCATGGAAACAGCACTGCTGTAGATAGGGTGTCCTGACCTATCCTTCTGTCAGGCCTCAGCAGCCAAACAATAAGAGCCATTTTACGTGATTTCCCCTCTTCACCAGCACTGACATGGAGATTCAACAGATGGACGTCATCCCCTGAGGGATAAAGACATTGCATGCTGATATCAGAGTGTTTTTTTTCTAGAACCCAAAAAGAGACACGGGGAGAGAGAGAGAGAGTCTTGTAATCTTACAAGCAATTTTTTTGTTGCATTTTTATTTTTATTTTTTTCAAAACACCATTTGTTAAGTAAGCTTTGAACCCTTTCTGAACTAGAGATTGAGATTCTCATTACAAACATCGGGTTTGTTGACTGTGAGCTCAGTCCTCATATCTCAAGGTGAGTCAGGGAGTGAGAGGCACATCTTTGATTGATCGGTGTCGACGAGGCTGCTACTGGGGAGAGATGGAGGAGTTCATCTCCATCAGTATTTTGAGTATGAGGTGCTGACAGGAAGAGTGATGATATGGCAGCCTCAAGAAAAGTGAGGGCTTTTGTGTGTGTGTGTGTGTGTGTGTGTGTGTGTGTGTGTGTGTGTGTGTGTGTGTGTGTGTGTGTGTGTGTGTGTGTGTGTGTGTGTGTGAAGGTTAAGGGAATTTCATATAAAGTTTGTTGGTGTTTGGGATTCACCATCTGCTCTCACTGATGGCTCCAGTGGGTTGACACAATCAGGAGTGTTGGATTGGCATAATTGCTAGGTTGTTTTGGCTGCTGCCAATCACCTGTGTCAACAACCATGTAATGCTTGAGACCAAAACCATGCAGTACATTATTTTTCGCTTACAAAAGAGCCTAGGCACTGTAATCCAGTCATGAATTTATTTATTTATTTATTTATTTATGCATGTTTTATTTATTTTTTTAATTTATTTGCAAGTCATATTTTCCTTTCTCTCTCTCTCTGACATCAATGCATGTGGTGTCTTTCCTTGAACCATAGGCTTGTGCATCAGGCCTGATTCAAAGTGATGGTGCTATGTTTGTGTGGGGCAACATGATGAAGAACAGTGCTGCTCTCCACCACAATTACGTAAGACTCCCACGCAAGCTTCCTGAATCTCCTGCCTCGCCTCAGACCCTCTTTCTTCCTGAGGGGACACGTAGTCATGGCAAGCCTTAGGTTGGCTTTCTCTGTCCATGACTGACTGCTCTCCTCATTGGTGCAACTTGCTGTTGGCGACATGAACAGGATTCTGCCCGCTGAGCTGATTTCCACCAGTCATGATGCTAAAATTGAATCAGAGTTCTGTTAACGGTAAATTTAGTCGAGTCGATCCACCATGAGTAATTAAAGTGATGACTGCCATTTGGGTTCAGATGCTTGGAGCTTCTGCTTCCTAATTGTATGCCGACATGTTTTATGCCCTTGTAATCAAGCTAATTAAATCTCAGTAATTGAGGGCCCTCTGAAATGCATTGTCTTCCTCACTGCATGAATTATGCAGATTATGGCAGATGACACAACTTAATGGTCATTATTTCATTTTGTGAAAGTAATGAATATCTTCCTAGTTCCTGTGCCCTAAGCAGCTGCTTAATGCTTAAGTGATCCTGTGCAGTCAGGGACAAGAGGTTCATAATTTGGGCAATTCTAAGGATGACTGTAAGACATCTCAGTGATTGGACAGACAGTTTTTTTTTTTTTTTTTTGCTCCGTCCTTCAAATCTTGTGCTATTATTATCAGAACCAGAGCATTCAAAACTTGGTGTTAGTGCACAGCCTGTTTTTTTATTTACGTTCTCTGTCTTTCTTTCTGGCCAGTTTTCTCTCCCTTAGTGACTCTAATCCATGTAGTCACTGAACAGTTAGGTAGCAGTTTCCGGAGGGGATTGAGCTAATTAGAATGTATAAAGTGTGTGGTGCCATAGCAACGGGATGATGGGGTGTTTATGATGTATGCGCGCATTGGCATTTGAGTGCGGCGGCCCTTATCTCCCTCCACAGGCCGAGGGGATGAGCGGCTTCATCAGATCCACACCAGGGGCCTGTCATTTCCTCTGCTTTGTTCCCACCTGCCCCGGCAGAGAGCTCTGCCTGCCCACGGCAACCCATTGTGTGGGTGACGAGCTGTTTCTTTCCTCTTTTGTGCGCACGTGTGTGCGTAGGTGTGAGCAATCTTTGTGTTTTTGTTTTAACCCTCCACTTTTTTGCTGGGTGATGTGCCTTGACTAATGTTATCACTGTATAATTAAAGCTGAGTTTGTCTTAATATCAGAGAGAGGGCTGTGTTTGAAGGTTTTCATGCTGTCATGCCATCCCTGAGCAGGGCTCCAAAAAGAGCCCACTGAATATGACTGCTGCCTTTTGTTTTGATCTTTAAACTGGTTTTGCCTCAGCTTACTGCCCCATCGCAAAGCGTATATGCCAAGCCTTTTTTCTTAGAGCCTCTAGATTGATTTGGATCTTATTTGGATCTTACGATGGCGTCTGCATTAAAACCGTGCCGCTCCTGTACCTCCCTGCGAGTGATGCACAGCTCATTAGCCCGTGAGCCTCAGCCCTCTGCTCACCGTCTGGGGCTCAGGTGGTGTGTAGTCTGTCATGCATTTGTAAGTCAAGTAGGAACTCTGGCAGACTGTTGACCTTTTTTGAAGGAGCTGACTTCATTTAAGTACCATGCAGCAAGTACAATATTTATGTTGCGTTTTTTAAATAGAGGAGCATTATAGGTAGTTACTCCCATATACAAACCCACATGCACGCACACACACACACACACACACACAAACACACACAGACGTCCCGAGGGTGCAGCCCCCTTTAAATTGTAACTTACGCTTCTCAGAGCGCCAGGACAGTATTTAAGCCTCTGCCTCATCTATAGACAATGGCTTCACCTTTAACGCTGCCAGCTGAAGAGAAGCCAGACAGCATTTACACCACTGTTTGAACCTAACCTGACCCAAATGCCATTAAGCCTTTTGTGTATTTTTCCCCTTGTGGCAAAATTACTGGGCATTGGGCCTACAAATAGCATAGTCCAGCAGATATGTTATTTGTGATTTTGACAGTCGATTTTAATCTTGAATCCTGTTTGTCAGTTCAAACTCAAGCTTTCATTTTTAGTGACTTTCATCCTCACCCACTGATTGTGCTATAGAAATAAGCTGTGTTTAGGCCAGGCTCTTCTTTTTTTTCATTGAAGGCTCTGAGACAAAACCATACACACTACACACTACAACACAAGGAATACACACAAACCTGTCGTGTGTGTGTCTGTGTGTGTGTGAGAGAGAAAGGGAGAGAGAGTGAGTGTATAAATAGCTATTTAATACCTGCATTTCTTGACGATGCTTTGTCTGTGAGTGTCTGATGGAGAGCCAGTCTTGTCTATGTGATGCAGCCGCTCACCTTTATAAGTAGCTGCTGCTGCTGGCACATTGTGTGAGAGAGAAATTTCCAATTTAATGCTCAGGTGGTAATGGGAATTGGAATTCCATTCAGTGCTCTCAGGAATATGGGAAGACAGCATCAGTATGTTTGTTTGTGTGTGTGTGTGTGTGTCTATCTCATATGAAGAAAAAGAAAAAAAAAACACATGCATTTTTATGAGTGAGAGTAAGAAGGAAACACATGAGGGGGTGTGTTCTTCTGTTCCCAACATGGCAGGTCCTGTGGGGTTGCTTGTTGTGTTATTGATTTCGGTAGAAGTGGCAATGGATCTTTTCAGATCTTCCCTTGGGATTGGACATCAGACCATTACTCTGTGTTTCGACCAGTGTGAGGACATTGCTCTGTGACCGCCTGGATCACTGGGAGCCTTACGACTGAGCTGATGAATACATAGACCCCAAGATTACTTACCTGGGCATGAGGAATCATGTTTCTCCTTGCTTGTTTTCATTCATCCCTGGTGCGTTACGTGATTAATCTTCCCAGCACGAAGTCACGTAAGCGTTGTCTCCGATATAAGAGCCAGTGAGTACACAGATGGTGAAGCTGGCGTCGCTAGTCGATGACCCAAACCACCACCCCACCCCCATCTGCCTCTGCTTCCCCCTCCATCTGACCCCCACCCCCTCACACCACTGTGAGTGACATTCCAAAAAAGTAACCCAGCCAGGCCCTTTCTCTGCCCTGGTCATCACGTGAGGTGCCACCCAATGTCTCTAAATCTCTCTACATTTCTTCTAATCAGTCTTGAAGAAGACTAATCCACCCTAATCCCAAACTGAAGACTTCCTTAGTCTCTCTCTCTCCTTCTCTCTTTTTCCCCCTCCCTCTCTTTCTCTCTCTCGCTGTCCCTTTCCCTGCTTCTCTCTCTCACCCTCTTCTTGTTTCTCTCTCTCTCTCTCTCTTTCTCCCTTTCTTTTTCTTTTTACATTGGCAGTATGCCTGAAATGTGTTCCTTCTCATTCTTTCAACTTCCTCCTTCCATAAGGAATTTACAGCAAGTGGAGGTTACGTAATTTTAGCGCCAGAGAACAGCAGCTAAAAAGGGCTGAGAAAGGAGGTCTTTTATTTATTTTTATTTTTTTCCCTCTCTGCCCCTCTCCTCCTTCCCCCTCCTGCTCTTTGCTTCCACCCTCTCTCCTCCTGTAACAGCCATTGCTCTACCACATAAATGCTGAGTCCTTTTTGCTTTGTGTTATTTGTCCACCGTGTTGGGACAAATTTGGAAGAATGGCAAATCTGCCATCTGATGCTCATCATTAAAATGATGCTGATACTGGTCTTCACCAGCTAACTGTATTGCTTAGCATTGCACTTATGCCAGAAAGGCTACAGAAAGATGTCATTTCCTGCATACACATAGTGTGTGGGACACTTGGAGATCCTAGTCTCATCTTACAAACTCTTGGCTCTGCTGCTATGTGTTGCTCATTGCAGAATCGGGGATGATGGGTCCAAACAAAACAAATGAGGCATGGCCTCACAGTATGTTCTGAAAGACATGCACTGAGATGCTCCCTATACAAATGTACACTACTGTGTGGCGTGACTTTTTTGTCATTGTTTTAATTCTTCAGTCTGTAATAATTTCCTCAGTTCACTTAGTGTCGTGGGTTATGTTTAATAGGTTTTGTTTATGTTTTTTTCACCCCAGGTTTTGTTATTGTTTACATTTTCTGGACTCCAAATAAGCATTTAGGTTCTGGCAGGGGTTGTATAGAGAGCACACCCTCTAGCTCCGCCCACTCCAGTTCCCATGGCGATGTACTCACTCACACTCAGCCGCATCCCCTCCCTGACAGGCGTATAATTAACCCCCTCGATTGCATTAGCCAAACATTTCCCCACTCTAATGGCACCCCTTATGGCTCCCTGACAGTAGAAGCAGGGGAAGGATGGGGGGGTGCGTGGTTGTGGGGGTCTGAGGGTGTAAGAGAGCCAGCCAGGGCTGAACCTCTCCTCTTCCCCCACTCTCTTTTTCTCCTTCTCTCTCTCTCTCTCTCTCTCTCTATTTCTCCCTTTCTCTCCCTGCCTGCCACTTTGTCTCTCTGTTCTCACACCCCTGCCAAGGCAGGCAGCTGATGCCATCAGAAGTTGTGATTAGCCCCGCCTGATGCCAGACGAAGAGGTGGGGTGACATGCGGGATGGCCAGGGGTGGAGAGACAGAAAAGGCCCTGGTGCTGTCTGACACCCGTGCAGGCCCTGATTTTTATAGCAGTGTGTTGTGACTGACCTTATTCCGACCTGTAAAAGTGTGATGAGTTACAAGGCCCTAGATGAGATGGTAAGTGGGTGGATGGATGGATGGATGGATGGATGGGCGGTGAACTGCATTAAGAGGTTGGACTGACTCAGAGCTCTCAAAATGATGTGTCCTGACAGCCAAAATCAAAGCTATTTTGTTTTTGGTGCGGCAGGTTTCTACTGGCTAAAAAATGTTTTACTGATGCATAAATATAAACTCGCTGGTATCCTTGAGCTATTCCTGCATGAATGTGATGTCTTTTGATGACAACTATAAAAAGAAAAAAAAAAATTCTGACTAACGCAACCTGCATTTTGACACGGCTAGGTGGAAGCGGGGGTGTTTATTTGCTGCATGTGTTGGGCTGTTGAAATGGAGTTGATCACGTGTCGCTTTAGAAGTCAAGTGCTCAGTAGCCCTGTGACTCACAGCCAGCTCGTTTGTGAGAAGACCGACGTTTAGCCGCAAATAGGAACAAGGTCACCAACGAGAGCCGTCATTAACATTCCGGATGTAATTCTGTCGTGAATGGCAGTTGTCATGGCAGCGCAGGCTCCTTACCGTGACGAGCTCTTCACTTGCCTTGACATGGCTCAAGGCATCATAGGCAAGATGGGAGCCGGCACGAAGGTTTTGAAGTTTATCATGCAACGCTGCGCTGCATGTCTTCGCTATCACCGCTAGCCATCACAGAGTCCCCCATAGGCCTTGGTTACACAACGACAATGAATAGGACCATCCTCTTCTGACTCTGTTCACTTTTTGTGACACACAGCAATCTTACTAGGGGTGCCCACATGAGGGGAGTTGGAAAATGGAAGGGACAGCATGATTTGTGACTGGGTGAGACTTTAAACTGAGATGAATGTTGCGAAGGAATGAATGTGTGCTCATATATTTGTGCTGTGCTCTGAGCACAGAACACAGGGTTGTCTTACTCATGTCATGTACAATTGCTCATGAAGTCCCAGGGGTCCTGACCTGTGTGTACTGACCCAGGCAAGATCTCACAGGCTTGAAATATGAAAGCCATTGTTTACATGTAACGGAAAGCTGTTGTGGTTTCAAAATCCGGGTGGTTATGCTGTTGACAAAGGGATGTGTTGTTGACAAAGACTTGATCTGTCCGGATAAAAATTAATCTGACATGACAAGACATGCAGTCTAGAGGGACGCTTTACACAAAACCCATCTGGACAGTTTGTAAAGTGAATCATTTTTGACAGCTATTTGGAAAAGATACAAAAACAAGTGAATGAAATAGAGCTATCCCCCTTAATGATACCAAGTAAGTCATGACTCATGACAGTTGGGTAGATGTTTTGGTTTTTAAATACAGGGGTTGGAAGAACCTTAATGTTTATGACAGAATGTGCCCTGCTGAGAGTTCACGGTACTTTCTCTCAAAAGAAGTCATGATGCAGTCCTCTGGATCTGTACCAGCAAACAAGCAGCCCTTTTAAAGTCCTCCCAAAGTTATTTTGCTCTCTGCCGTGCACACGATGAGTTATTGACCTCATTTTGCTATTGCGGAAGAAAGATGCTGTATTACGAGCCCTTTTGGAACAAAATGTACTCCAAAGTGTGGGCCGCTTCATTGCAGCAAAGTGGCAGATTTATGCACCCTGCTTGTCGATACGTCAGAGTGGCACAGGCAGCTGACGGGGGGCTTTTTCTTTTTTTTGCTCGTGGAGATGCCAAACATGGATGGCAGGGGCGGAAGCACGCAAAATTGATGCTGCAGCTGTGTGCGGAGGAACGACAAAGAGACCCACTCATTTTGCCTGTTTCCTCCTCCAGGGGCAGAGATGGCTGAGTCCCTGAGTCAGTGGTGGCCGGTCCTAATGGATGCTGTCTGATCTGATTAGGCGGATTATCAGGGAATTGCATCGATTAAAAGCTTCATGCCTCGCCAGAGGCCGAAGGCACCCTAGACAGATAAGCTTTTGATTGAGCCAGGGTGTTGTGGCCCTCTGTAGGAAGGAACCAGCCTCTGTTATGGTGACTGATTTAAACTAAAGTCAGTTCATTGGGCTGTTGCCTATTGTGTGTCTGTCCTGTCTCCATGTCATTTCCCACTATATTGTGACGAGCAGGTGTGAGTGTGTGTGTGTGTGTGTGTGTGTGTGTGTTTGTGTGTCTGTGTATGTATTCTTGTTCATTTGGCCTGGATGTTTCCTAAATTATTAAAAGTGCTGTAATTGGGAGCAGACTAATTCCACATCTCCATGGTAACATACAAAGGCAGTACTGTTGGCTATTCAAAGCAGATTGGACGTAAACAAACAAGTAGCAGACTGCAGGGTCTGAACAAGGACTCCTTTCTTCTTTTTGACAGAGAAGTTGGAGTAATTCATTTACATTTTGCACTGACATTTATGCATTTAGCAGACACTTTTATCCAAAGTGACATACAAAAGAGGATAACATTCAATCTACAGCACAATGAAAAACTAACAGAAAGTGCATATTGCTAACACAAAATTTGCAGTATTTTAAGATGAAAGTGCAATAGTGTAATAGAAAGTGCAGTATGGAGAGAGATTAGGAGTAAGAGAGTAAGAGTAAGTGCATTCCTGGTATTCATAAAAACAAGCCAGGAAATATTCTTGGAAGAGAAGGTCTTCAAGAGTCTGGATTGAAGAAGAGTCTGGATTGACCTGCGCAAAGTGTTGCCCGTGCTAGATAATGTTCTTTGGAGTAGCAAAGTGGCAGGCAGGTGATATAGCTTTGAATTTGATGTGAGCGGCTAAGGGTAGCCAGTGGAGTTCAATGACCAGAGATGTGACATGCGCTTTTTTTGGCTGATTTAAAACCAAATGTGCAGCTGCATTCTGGATCATCTGTAGCAGTCTCACAGCACAGGCTGGAAGACCTGCTAGGAGGGCATTGCAATAGTCAAGGCGAGAGGTAACCAGGGTCTGTACCAGGAGCTGGGTTGCATGTTCAATTACACATGTCAGTTATTACAATGTAATATATTAATCTACATAGTATCTTTAAAATCGTTGAGTGTGATTTCCATCAGAAGGGAATGCTATTTGACTGTATTATGTGTGGTGAAGCTTGCTGTGTACTCTCCATTGCTGTCTGGGTTTCAGTTTGTATTACCATTGCTTTGAATCAGAATTTGAATTGATTTGAATGTCGACCTTATGAAGAGATGCCGTAAGTTAGTTCCGTGTGTGTGTGTGTCCGGGAAATTCTCTCACCTCTCTGCTTTCATATGCTGATTACGGGACCTAGGACCTGCTATTCACTGTGTGATTCCTGAAGGTGAAGCTCACACTGTTGTTTGTAGTCAGAGATCTGCCATCTGCTATTTCTCTGCTGTGTACAATTATTTAAAACCACACAAACAATCATGGAGTGGAGTTCAGCCTGTTAATAGTTCATAGAAATTCAGCCATGAATGAGTCCTCTTTGTAGAGCTTGTGTTCCATTTTATCTGTCTCTGATTTGAACAAACGTCAGTGGACTGAGCTGAGTGGTTTAGTGTGCGCTGATGCACACAGGCGTCCTGAGATGAGGGAGATGGTTGAGTGCAGCGAGGCATCCTCTGAAGGAGCAGAGAGGACCAAATGCATTCAAGCTCTCCGTGTTGCTGTGTCTGTGTGGAGTGTGATTGTTGGGGGAGTTGCTGGAAATGCACAAGTCACCATCTTTTACTTCCTCTTCTGTGTTTGTTTATTGAGGTCCTCTAAACAAACACATGTGCGAGCACACTCACACACTCACTCACTCACACACTCACTCACTCACTCACTCACTCACTCACTCACACACACACACACACACACACACTCCTCGCGACACCTTTACAAAGTTATTGCAGTCTGACATTCATTCAAAAACTTATTTTCGTAAGTTTCAAGCCTGGTCAGACACCATTGGAGCATGTTGGACTCAAAGCAAACCCTTAGTAGTAGGCCTTAATTTGAATTTCAGAATAGTCTGGTGTTTTTGTTGTTTAGGAGATGGTTCTTTGACACAGTGACATCTTACGCCTGACTGAGAGCAATGGAAAAGAGCTGAAGGTTTGAGTAAATGGTACCCACTGCCTGGAGAAATTGGATGTGAACGACTGGAGATTTAACACCTCAGTCATAATCATAAAGTCATGAAGTAAAATGTACTTAGTCTAAGTCTTAGTATTAAAGGCTGATACAATAATTGTTGGTTGTCACTGGTAGACTAATTGAAATCTGTCTCTAGTTTTGTGTTTATACAGGCCAAGCTAGTTCCAGTAGGGCTGTGTTTCGTCTCATTAATTTATAGCAAGATGCATTCTCAGCTCTTCAGTTCAGTTCTACATGACCGCAGTCAGTACAGTGATTTCCTGAATAGAAGTAAAAAAAGCAAAAAAATTAAGGCATGAAGAAAACAGGTGAGCGTTGATGTTGGTAAACTGATACTTCCCCTTTAATATGTTTGTGAGAGCTGCATATGACACTTTGTGTTGGTGTGTGATTAGATGGAAGGCTGTCAGTGAGAGCACTGGCTGCTGCTCAGAGCAGCCTAGCTGTAATTCTTCACAGTCAGGTGACCAGTGGACGTTTTAATGGCTTACAATTTTGTCCTCTTGACACACGCTCCTGCTCTCACAGTAATCGTCCCTCTCACCGATCAAGGACTCACTTGTGTCCACAGACACACACACACACTTACACCATACTCAACGTGTTTCACAAATTAAAACAAAAACAAAGCGCAATGCAAAAAAGCAGCTTTGCGTTGTTAATCATGTCAAGTCTGTTGCACTTTTCATGTGAAAGAATTGTATGTTATTCTGCCCCCTCTCCCTCCTACCTCATTTAATGTAATAAGTATTAGTTTTACATGGTACTAAATGACCTCCTGAATTCCAGTAGACTAGCTAGGCCTGTGTTTGTTTTTTACAACTTGATGTTTTGTGTTTTCAATATCCACCACAGTCAAAATGAAGACAAAAACAAAATGCTGCTTACATCTAAAATGAAATCAGAGCAGAAATGACAGATTTATACTGCAATGAGAAACATTGGCAATAAATAAGAAGTAGAGAGTTTTATGGTTTCAATAAGATGTGAGGTAAAAATCATTTTTTTTTGTTCCTCCTTCTCTTTCTCCTGAAGTGTGTGTGTGTGTGTGCGTGCGTGCGTGTGATTCAACAAGCCCACATGGCATGTACCGGCTGTCTGTCATTTGCCTTCAAGGCTTTTGTCATTTAGGGAGATAGATGCCCAGTGTGTCGTGTTCAGTTCAAATGTTCAGTGTCACGTGTAGGTGTGTGTGTGTGTGTGTGTGTGTTTGTGAACGGACTTGTCTGCCATTGCCAGTTTCCCCTCTGCTGACTGACGGGGGGGTGGGGGGGGTGGATGGGCGTCCACAAGCTTTTCTGTGTTGTTGCTGGTTGTCATGGTAACGAGGCCCGGAGGTGCCATGGCAACAGACGGTGTGGCACCACCCCTGAGGGCCTGTTGTATGTCAGGCCGGCACTCACGGGGGAGTGCAGCCTGAGTCACAGCCACAGTCATAGATTTTCCCCCTTGTTTTAATTAAGCCCGTAGCCACAGAATCAACACAACACTTTCAGGAGAAATCTAATCTAAGGAGAGAATGAACAGTTTTAGTCTTCATGCCTGCATAGTCACTCTCTCTTACCAATTCTGCAAGTGTGTGTGTGTGTATGTGTGTGTGTGTACATGTGCATATGTCAGCAATGTGTGGACAGGACCTAGAGCACAGTATGTAGAGAGCTTTCATGGTTAAGCCAGAGAGGGTAAAAGCAGAGCGAGAGACACAAACATTCATTAAGTGAGTGTGAAGCGAAGCGCTGCCAGCCCACTGTTTTCCCACCCACCCACCATGACCTTTAAAGTGTCCAACCGCCACACTGCCCATTGCTTTCAGTAACAGCTGCTGTCTGGGGAGGACGCAGGTCTACTAGTCTCCTCTCGTCCTTTATGTCCTGTCTTAACCGACATTCATGTTTAAAGGAAAGTTGACTGGTATTTAGCAGATGCTTTTATCCAAAGCGACACAGACTCGTGTTGCGGGCTTTGGGAATTGAACCCAGGTTGCCCAATTGTCAGTCGAGCGGCAGTACCGCTGCTCCACTGTTTCTGATGGGATGTAGTGATACATCTGTGTGATGATGCTACTATGAATGAGATCACATGAAGAACTACTATGAAGTCTTGGCACTAACATTAAACTGTACATACTGAACATACGGTTTGCTATCTCAGACTGGTCTATGATGCCTGAATACATCACAAAGGTTTGATCATCAACACATCCCAGTTCATTTTTTGGTTTTATGAACACAATCCCACAATGACTGTGATGGTGTCTAGTCTTGGTATTGTTGTACATGCAGTGTCGTAAACCTCATTGTACCTCAAATCTATAGAGATGCCATCTCAACCTCCTTTCTGTCCTTTTCTGTCCCTTCTCTCTCTCTCGCTGCAGACTTCAACTACAACAACGACGGTTACGATGGTGACGGTGCCGAGGACAGGAAATCCCAGGACGGCTCAGAGACGATGCCCTTCATCGACGAGTCGCCCACCATGTCGCCCCAGCTGTGTGCTCGGGGCCCAGATGGCGAGGCCGTGTCGCCCACTCCTCCGGAGGGACTTCTCGCAGGGGTAAGTGTTCCCAACGAGGGGATTCTCATGTAGTTCAAAGAGAAAGCCAGTGAGAGATGCTTTCACGCTTTCTTCTGTCTATATATGCAGAACAGAGCAGATGCACTCTGGCTTCTGCTCAGCTGTCCTCTAGTATGCTGCTATTACACTGGATACCTGCTGTGATGAGACATCCAGAGTCACCGTTGTTTCTCTCTCTACATCTCACACATACACACTTGCACAAACACACACACTCACACACACTCGCACAAACACACACACACACACACACACAGGCTTCTAATACACCTTCTGTAATTTGCTGATATCGACATCCTCTGTAAATGGATGCATTCACATAACTTATGTTAGTTTCCCTACAGTGGCATTTTGGAATAAGCATTTTTCAAGAAAAAAAAAATTCCGAAATGTTCCATATCATGCCTAGATGTGGTGTGAACACTCATTGATGAGCGCTGAGTGAGGACAGTTTCATGTTGTACTAGAAGTAGGATGTAAGCCTGTAGCTCCATCTAGTGGTGGCATCTAGAATGGGCAGGGTGACGTGTTGTGTGGCCTCTGAATTAGTGGAGTGGGGTGGATTTATCAGATCTTTAAACAGTGATAACAATAGTACACATTTTTTTGTTTTGGCACCATGCATTTGCAGCCTGTTACAGAATCCTGCAGGATATAATTACGACTTGTTTATACTCTGAGGTTAGTGAAATCGATGGGATTGATTGTGTCTCAGATGAGCGTCCAGCATTCAGATAAAGCATTCCAATCTACAGCACTGGACACCATCAGAAGTGGTGAAAGAGGAAGCCACAATTTTGAGATGACATCACAATCATGACTCACAAGATTCAGTTCCTTAAGTGTTCTGTTTTTAGACTTTTAACATTTTTCATTCAGTGTCAACCCCCCTCTTAATATTAGAGATTGTTTACATAATTATCCATTAATCAGACCTATTTACTCTCTGCATACTACATTTTATGAAATATGCTCAAGGTCAGTTTAAGCTCTTAGTTTTTATCAAAAGTGTGCTCTTTTGAGAATGACAGCCCTACGACTACATACAGTCCTCAGTGAACCTAAACAGCCTGTGGCTCTGACCATTTCTCCCTCTCTCCCTCTCCGTTACCACCCATAATGCCAGAATATTCTGAGCTGATTGGACTGAATCACTTAGCTGAAAAAATCTGTCAGCAATGCAATGCATACTGGCTGAAACACAGCAAACTAAGACTGGTCATAGTCCACCATAGATGTGTAGAGTAATATTAGACAGGGTGTAATAAATCAGCCATTACTCTGATAGAGTCAAACAATGTCTGACTTACTGGATTTACATTTAGCAACTTACATTTTGTCTGTCCTGGCCTGTCTCCCCTAGAGCAACTTGGGGTTAAGTGCCTTGTTCAAGAGCGTGACGGTGGCAGACAGGATTCGAACCAATGCTAACCAGGTTCCTTAACCACCACGCTACCACCGCACTGAAGGGCTGAAATGTGCAGGGTGTACACAATGTGTACTTTAGCCAACGCTGTGTAGTTGGGAGGGGGGTGTTGCCAGGAGAGGTGGAGTGGAGTTTATCTGGACCACAATGGAGGCATCAGTGATGACAAGCGTTCACCTTGGATGAACTGAAGCAGAATTGAATCAAAGTTCTAAAAACTCAGAGAATGAACAGAGGAGTGGGAGGAAGAATTGCCCACAGCTGCATCGTGTTCTTGGGATTGAGGGAAAAAAAGTCCTGAGTTTGTAAACAAGTGTCAAGTGATATGACCTATTGAACTGTCCTGAATTGTTCCATGTGCTGTGATCTTACATTTGAGCCCAGACTGTGTGGCTGTCTAGCAAATTTCCATTGATTAAGGGACCTTGTAGTTGGACTTTTCCCTGTAATTAGAAACACCAACAACTGCAGTTTAACAGCAGTGTCTGAACATTGTGTATGTGTGCGTGTGTGTGTGCCAGAGAGAATGAGAAAGAGAGAGAAAAGGGTGGAATTTGGACAGAGAAAATAAAGAGGGAGAGGGAGAGAGAAAAAGAGTGAGAGAGAAAGAGACCCTGAGGAAGTGGTGTGTGTGTGTGTGTGTGTGTGTGTGTGTGTGTGTGCGCGTGTGTGTGTGTGTGCGTGCGTGCGTATGCGTGTTCGTATGCGTGAGTATGAGTGTGCACGCAGGGAGCCCTCCCAGACTGACCCGGAACTGTGAAACACACCAGGAAGAGAGAGAGAGAGAGAGGAGGAGGGAGGGCAAGGCGGAGCCTACTCCCCTCTCATGTCTCTCTGTGAGTGTGTGTGTGTTGCGTGTGTGTGTAATTGTGTGTCTTTATGTGTGCACTCTGGTGGAAGCCCTGTCGAGGTGGATTTCTGTGTATAACGGTTACAACCAGTAGCTCTCGAAGAAGCACAGGACTCGCACTGTTTTTTTTTTGTAGTAAGGAGGAATAGCTGCT